>CM022949.1:60467240-61128905 GCA_012931725.1 Litsea cubeba
AAAGTTGTAAGTTGTCAAATTCTGGAACCCGAGCTCGGTCGACATCCTGGAAGCCTCGGTCGACGCGTACATGCTCGGTTGACCGCACCAGGAGCTGGGTCGACCGGATGACCTCTGTGTCAAAAATAACTGTAAGCTCTGATTTTGCACTTTCTTCATGCTCGGTCGACCGGCCAGGGAGCTCGGTCGACCGGGTACACTGCACCAGGAAAAACTGATTTTCTTCACTGTTTTCCTTTTTCATTCTTCTTGAGCTCTATCACTTCCACTCTTTCAACACATGATTGAGACATAGTGTTGACAATAATTCCAATACAATTTGATGCTTGAGACACCAAACACACCAATGCTTCAAGATTCAACTCAATGCATCTCAAATTCCAACAATCTCCCCCTTTGGAATTGTTGGCAACACTTGGAACTTCAACACAGACACTTGGAACATGTTGACATCATAGAGCCTTTTTAGAACAATAAACTCCCCTTGGAACATGATCTTCTCATTCACTATCTTGATACCAATTTTCATTCCAATCTTCCATCTTCCTCATGCTATCATATTCCATCTTCTTAGCATAAGACTAACTTCAACATGCATATAGTCTTTCCTTGCATAATCTTCTCAGCATAACTTGATACCAATCTCCAGATAACCTTCTCAAGATGACATGCATATCAACCTTTCCATGCATAATCTTCTCCCCCTTTGACAATAATTCCAAAGGGACCAATCTAGGAGCAAATAAGATATTCAACGAATTCATTGCTCCCCCTTTCTGGCACATCTCCTAAGGTGTAGGAGAGTGAGTAACTCCTAATTTCTTTCGGAGATACTCGAAGACTTCCTTTGGCAAAGGTTTTGTGAAGATATCAGCCACTTGCTCAGTAGTAGGAACGTATTCCAACTTTACCTCACCATTTGCAACTTATCCTTGAGAAAGTGATAGCGGATTGCAACATGCTTAGTCCTTGAATGCTGAACTGGATTCTTGGAGATATGAATTGCACTAGTGTTATCACAGAGGATCGGCGTAGGATCTGTTGTTGGAACTCCTAAATCAGAGAGCATTTGCCGCATCCATAACACTTGCGTAGGAGTCTTGCTTCTTGCTGTGCCAAGCTACCAATCTATCACCAAGATAGAATGCACCACCACTTGTACTCTTGCGATCATCTACGCAACCAGCCCAATCGGCGTCTGAGTATGCGACAAGAGTAAAGGATTTACCTTTAGGATACCATATTCCAAGCTCCATAGTACCTTTTAGATATCGAAATATCCTTTTCACTGCTGTAAGGTGCGTCTCAGTTGGTGATGCTTGAAATCGAGCCACCATACATACTGCTTGTAGAAGATCTGGTCTTGTAGCAGTCAAGTAAAGCAAGCTTCCTATCATAGAACGATAGGTGGTGTGATCAACGGACGAAGCCTTATCATCTTTGCTAAGTTTCGTGTTCGTTGTCATTGGCGTGCTCACGGGCTTGCTGTCTTCCATGTTAAAACGCTTCAGCATTTCCTTTATTATTTCATCTGAGATATAAAAATACCATTTTTCAGCTGCTGAACTTGTAATCCTAGGAAGAACTTTAGCTCTCCAAGCATAGACATCTCAAATTCTTTCGTCATATCTTCAGCAAAAATCCTGCACATATTCTCATCATTGCCTCCAAATATTATGTCGTCAACATAAACAATAACCACCAGCTGTTTGCTTGAATCAGATTTGACATACAGATTGCTATCAACTAGTCCTTTTCCAAAACCAATCTTGCGAAGATAAAGATCCAGCCTTGCATACCATGCCCTTGGCGCCTGTTTCAGTCCATATAGAGCCTTCTTCAGCTTGCAAACTAAGTCTGAATTTTTGCTAATTAGAAAGCCATCAGGTTGCTCAATGTAGACCTCTTCTTCAAGTAAACCATTCAAGAAAGCTGACTTAACATCCATCTGAAATACCTTGAAGGTTTTATAGGCGCCAATGCAAGAAACATACGAATGGCTTCCAGACGAGCCACCGGTGCAAAGGTCTCTTCAAAATCTATGCCTTCAACTTGTGCATAGCCTTTACAAACCAACCTTGCCTTGTTTCGTATGACCTGACCATCTTCATTCAGCTTGTTCCGAAAGACCCATTTTGTACCAATCACATTCTTATCAGTAGGTCTAGGGACTAGTTCCCATGTGGAGTTTTTCTCAATCTGCTCCAACTCCTCATGCATAGCTTTTAACCAGCTTTCATCTAGACTAGCTTCAGCTACTGTCTTGGGCTCAATGGTGGACACAAGTGAGTAATTGCTAACTACACTTTGTCTAGTTTTTAACCGGCCTCAGGATCTCCAATGATTTGATCCTTAGGGTGTTGCTCTACCCAAGTACTTTTCTTTCTAGGAGAAGTATCCTCTGAATCATCTTTTGCCTTTTCAGAATCAGGTTCAGCCACTTCATCATCAATCTCACTCGAGTCCTCATACACTGGACTGTCATTATGAGTTACCTTCTTTGACTCATGGTTTTCATCAATTCTAACATCAGCACTTTCAATAATTTTTCTGGTCCTTTTGTTAAGGCATCTGTAAGCTTTACTAGAGGATGAGTAACCCAGAAAAATACCTTCATCGGCTCTTTCTTCAAATTTGCCCGGATTTTGTTCGAGCCGCTTGATGTAACACTTGCTACCGAAGACTCTGAAGTGCTTGACTGTAGCTTTTCTTCCAAACCATAGCTCATAAGGTGTTTTATCTTCATGTGGCCTGATCAAGCAACGATTCTGAATATAAACAGCCGTATGAATCGCCTCTTTCCAATACTTATCAGCCATCTTACTTTCAACCAGCATGGTGCGTGCCATTTCTTGCACAGTGCGGTTCTTGCGCTCAACAACTCCATTCTGCTGTGGAGTTCTAGGGGCTGAGTATTGTCTTTGGATGCCATGATGTTCACAATACTTAGTGAATTCATCAGATGTGAATTCGCCTCCACGATCAGACCTTAGCGTCTTGATCTGCTTCCCTAGCATGTTTTCAACCTGTGCTTTAAACACTTTGAACCGATCAAGTGCTTGATGTTTATGCTTAAGAAATAATACCCATGTCATGCGAGTAAAATCATCAATGCAAAGCATAAAATACTTATCTCCATTGGTGCTTTGAGTCCGCATCGGTCCACAGAGATCAGTGTGTACCAGCTCAAGAGGTTTCTTCGTATGATGCTCCTTCGTCTTGAACATTACCCTCGTTTGCTTTCCCTTTTGACAAGAGTCACAAATGGGGTTTGAAGGCTTTTCAACTGTAGCCATACCTCTAACAGCCTTTGAATTGCAAATCTTTGACATGTTGCCAAAGCTTAGATGCCCAAGGCGTTTGTGCCACAACCAACTCTCTTCTGACCGACTCAATAAGCATGTCTTTTCAGCTCCATCTGACAAGGTGTAAAGATTTCCAGCTGTCCTTGACCCAGTAGCCACTGTTTTGCCGTTGCTACTCTTCTTAATAGCAAACCCATTCTTTGTAAAAACAATTTCGTGGCCCTTATCACAGATCTGGCTCACACTCAACAGATTGTGTCTCAATCCAGACACATATAAGACCTCTTCAGATCTGATCTTGTTTGTCATCAGCTGAACAACACCTTTTCCAACAATTTTGGCACCATCATTGTTACCAAACTTTACCGAACCACCTTCATAGTGCTGTAACTTGATGAATTTTCTTTATCACCAGTCATATGACTCGAACAGCCACTATCAAGGACCCATGGTGTTGTCTTTTTTGTGCATTGAAAGCGGTTTGCACAATGAGAGATTTCTTGCCTTTTTCTGCACTTTTCTTTGCCCTCCAAGTTTTGACTAACTTGGGTTTTTTTCAACCTGAATTGGTTTAGCAGTAGGCAGCCTACAATCCCTAGCCATGTGTCCAAAATTATGACACTTGTAGCACTCAATATTGTGGCTATTTAGGATTGAGAAAGGGTTCCTTCTCACAACTGGGCTGTTTCTCACATAGAATTTACAATCTGCCCTTCTATGTCCATACCTATTGCAATGATAACAATAGCCATAAAATTTGTATCTTTTATATGGCTGGTTAGGCTTCATGTCCTTTCTCACTTGAATGGGCTCTTTTCTAGGCAGTGTGGGCTTCACAGAATTGGAATGTGTAGTAACTTGCTTTACAAACACCGTCTCTACAGAAGGTGTAACCTTAGAAGATTCTCCATTCTCAAATCCTATTCCAAATCTGAAGTGAGGGGGTCTTTGAACTTTCAAAATTTCATTCAGCTTCAATGTACCATTGATAGCTTGAAACTCCTTGAGCTTTTGTTTCATTTGCATATTTTCAGTCCTTGCTCCAAGGATTTCATTCTCAAGTTTCATCACTTCCTCAGTTTTGGTACAGATTTGTATTTCTAGGACATCTACCATTCTTTTATACTCTTCTAATTCAGTTTTCAAAGCAATAACTGAAATTTCAGATTCATGAAGAAGTTTCAGATTTTTCTTACTTGATCTTCGCTCCTTGCTAAGCTCCTCAAGTGCAGCAATGAGCTCTTCTTCAAGATTCACTTCAGCCTCCTCTTCGTTTTCCAGCTCTTGCTCATCGTCTTCTTCAATAGTAACCATGAAGAGTGCTTCAGTCGCCTCGACTGATTCATCATCGTCCGAAGATTCAGACGTGCTGTCATTATGCTGACTGATGAAGCTCTTTGCTTTGCCCTTCTTTCTGAAATTCTTCTTCCATTTACTCTTATCAACATAAGAGTCATTATCATTGTCTTTTCAGCGGGCACTTCGCAGCAAAGTGGCCAACACCGCCACAATTGAAGCATTTAAAGGGTAGCTTCCCTTTATACTTGCCATTGCTTCCTTTCTTCAGCCTTCTAATAAATTGAGCCTCAAGCTCATCATCATCAGAATCATGACCAGCAATCTCTTTTGCCTTTTTCTGAACTTTGAAGGCCGCTTCTCTATCCGATGAAGACGTCTTACCTATGCGCATCTCATAGGCAGTGAGAGAACCATGCAGCTCATCCATTGAAAACTCGTTCAGATCTTTGGCTTCTTCTATGGCTGAGACTTTAGAATCAAACCGGGGAAGGAGAGATCTTAGAACCTTTTTGACGATGACTGGTTCTTTAATCTCCTCTCCTAGTCCACGAATGTCATTCGTGACTTCATTCACCCGTTGCATGTAAGAATCAACATTCTCGTTATCCTCCATGCGAAGCGACTCAAATTGGGAGCGATGAGTTTGCAATTTCGCTTCTTTGATCTTCTCATCTCCTTCATGGATGCTTTTCAGCTTATCCCAGATTTCCTTGGCTGTCTTGCATGCTATAACTTTGATCAGCTCGCTGTCAACAAGGCCGCTAAAGAGTGCATTCTGCGCCTTAGAGTCGTTGTCTGCTAACTTCTTCGTTGCAGCATCAGTGGGTACAATGGCAGAATTGTAACCGACTCTGACAGTCTCCCAGACATCATAGCCAAGAGATTTGATGAAGGCCTGCATTCTAATCTTCCAAAAGCTGTAATTAGAACCATCAAACAACGGTGCTTTCATATTCGCTGTGCTGGTTGCCATGTGATTTGACAAAGATCACCCTTAGCGTGTTAAGCTTATCAAGGGAAACCTTACGCTCTGATACCAATTGTTAGATCTCGTGATCACTGAGAGGGGGGGGTGAATCAGTGATCTCTTTTAACCAGGTCCTTGCTAACAACAATTCAAATCAAACCACACAATTGACACCAGATTTACGTGGTTCACCAAAAGGCTACGTCCACGGTTCAATCCCGTCCGAACAACAATCCGGTACAGGTCTGAATCTTATTTAGTCGCACCGACGACAAAGAGCACCAACCCTTAAATTCAGATAGCACCAACTATCTAGGAAGCACCGACTCCCTTAGGTTTCAGATAGCACCAACTATCTAGGAAGCACCGACTCCCTTAGGTTTCAGATAGCACCAACTATCTAGGAAGCTACAACTCCCTTTACAATTTGTCTGTACCCACAGACAGGATCACCAAACCCCAAAACACCAAGCACCAACTTGATGATTACAGCAAAGAAGATAAACTGATCTACAGCCCTTTCCCCTCTACAATTCTCTCTCTCTCAATCCCTTACAAATAGAAATCTAAAGCATAAAGAGAGACTTATCTTATGAACGAAAATACCATCTTCATGAGGCTTCAAATTCGTCCACACTTGCTGTAGAAAGTTGCTCCACAACAGCAAGACACAAGCACCTTCTTCTCCAAGCACTCTTCTCTCCAAAACTCTCTCAAACTCTTCTTTCTTTGATGCTTGTCATTGAAAACGAGATTAGGAGTGTTTATATAGGTTTTAGCAACCCCAAAGAGTGTCCAAAATAGGCTACAATTCGTTTAGAAAGAGTCCCAAACGAATTACCAAAAAATTCCTAACTTTTAGCAAAAGACTTCTAATTCTGCGTTACTTGCTGTCTGTGTGTGCTCGGTCGACATCATACTTTGCTCGGTCGACCGGGTGAACTGGGCGCCTGACGAACTTTCAAAAAGTTGTAAGTTGTCAAATTCTGGAACCCGAGCTCGGTCGACATCCTGGAAGCCTCGGTCGACCGCGTACATGCTCGGTTGACCGCACCAGGAGCTGGGTCGACCGGATGACCTCTGTGTCAAAAAATAACTGTAAGCTCTGATTTTGCACTTTCTTCATGCTCGGTCGACCGGCCAGGGAGCTCGGTCGACCGGGTACACTGCACCAGGAAAAACTGATTTTCTTCACTGTTTTCCTTTTTCATTCTTCTTGAGCTCTATCACTTCCACTCTTTCAACACATGATTGAGACATAGTGTTGACAATAATTCCAATACAATTTGATGCTTGAGACACCAAACACACCAATGCTTCAAGATTCAACTCAATGCATCTCAAATTCCAACACTACTCACTCATTCCTATCTCCAAAATTTGTTAAGTTGATTGATATGCATGCTATAGAGTTGAGTTTCATTTTGACTGTGACTACCCCTTTAGGTAAGGAAGTTGTTTGTAGAACTTTTTACCCTAGTTGTCCAGTCATGATAGGAGAAGTAGTACTACCGGCAGATCTCATTTTATTAGAGATGCAGGATTTCGATGTCATCCTAAGGATGGATTGGTTAGCAGGATACCATGCTACTATGGATTGTTTCCATAAGACCCTAACTTTTAAGTTAGAGGAGACCCAAGCAGGGGTGTTGTTTCAGGGAGAGAGGAGTAGCTCTGGCGCAGGGTTAATTTCAGCGTTGAAGGCTGATAGACTTCTAAGAAGTGGTTATGAGGCTTATTTGGCGTCTATCACAGAGGATAAACGGTCCCAAGGGGTGGAGGAGATCCCAATTGTTTGTGAATTTGCGGATGTTTTCCCGGAGGAGATACCAGGATTGCCACCCCTTAGAAAAATAGACTTCACTATCGAGTTGTTACCGGGGACCGCTCCGATTTCTATTGCACCTTACAGAATGGCTCTGGCAGAATTGGGAGAGTTGAAGATACAATTGCAAGAACTTTTGGACAAAGGTTTTGTGAGACCCAGTGTGTCACCGTGGGGAGCACCAGTTTTGTTTGTGAAGAAGAAAGATGGTTCTATGAGAATGTGTATTGACTATAGAAGATTGAACCAGTGACCATCAAAAACAAGTCATTGCCAAGGAGTGAGAGTGGTTTCGATCAGTTGCAAGGAGTTGCTTTACTTTCGAGAGATTTGATTCGATCAGGCTACCATTAGTTGAGAGGTAGAGATTCAGATGTACCAAAAACAGCTTTCGGACAAGATATTGGACACTATGAGTTTCTAGTGATGCCATTTGGTTTGACTAACGCACCGGCAGTTTTCATGGCGTGATGAACAAGATATTTGCAGCATATTTGGATCAGTTCACAGTAGTGTTATCGATGATATTTTGTGTATTCCAAGACAAAGAAGAGCACGAAGAACATTTGAGGATAGCACTCCAGCTTTTCAGGGAAAACCAGTTGTTTGCAAAACTTAGTAAGTGTGAATTTTGGTTGGACCAAGTCACTTTTGGGTCATCATCTCGAAGGAGGGATTATCAGTGGACCCGTCCAAGATTGAGGCAGTTATGAATTGGACAGACCAAAAAATGCATCAGAGATCTGGAGTTTTTCTTGATTGGCAGGGATTATCGGAGGTTTGTGCAAGGATTTTCGTTGATTGTGTCACCTTTGACGAAGTTGGCAAGGGAAAACACACCATATGTTGGACAGACAGTGTGAAGCTAGTTTCCAAGAGCTGAAGAAGAGATTGACTTCAGCTCCAGTCTTTACTTTGCCATCTGGGAGCGGCGGTTTTACATTTTTACCGATGCTTCCAATGTTGGACTTGGATGCATGTTAATGCAAGATGGAAGGTAGTTGCATATGGATCCGACAGAGTTGAAAAGATCATGAGAAGAACTATGCAACACATGATCTCGAGTTGGCAGTGGTTGTTTTAGCATTGAAGATGTGGAGACACTACCTCTATGGACAGAAGTTTGAGGTTCACTCCGACCACCATAGTCTACAATACTTGTTTTCCCAGAAAGAGTTGAACATGAGGCAGATGAAATGGATGGAATATATCAAAGACTACAATTTTCCAATCAAGTATCACCCAGGGAAAGCGAATGTAGTTGCAGATGCCTTGAGCAGAAAGTCAGTTAGCATGGCAAGTCTTCGGGGGACTTATGTTGTACAACAGTTAGAGGAGTTGGGAGTAGATTTCCAGCCTCTAAGGGAGGGTATCATGTTGGCAAATATGTCAATGTCAGAGCCTTCTTTCATTCAAAAGATCAAAGAGAATCAGTTGCAAGACCCGGAGTTGGCTAAGATTTTCGAGCATATAGCAGATCGTCCGGATTTCCATGTTGTAGATGGAGTTTTGTACTACCGAGACCGCTTATGTGTGCCTAAAATGGAGGACTTGAGGAATGATATCATGACCGAGGCTCACAATACCAAGTATTCCATACACCCGGGCAGTACGAGGATGTACCAAAATTTGAAGGGCAGATTTTGGTGGAATAATATGAAAAGAGAGATAGCAGCTTTCATCTCTAGATGTATGACATGTCAGTTGATCAAGGCAGAACATCAGAAGCCTCCAGGGTTACTACGGCCATTAGAGATTCCGGAGTGGAAATGGGAGCAAATTACCATGGATTTCATCTCAGGATCACCAAAGACTAGTAAGGGCAATGATGCTATTTAGGTCATAGTGGACCGTCTCACAAAGTCAGCTCATTTCCTACCGATGAAGACTGGGAAGAAGATGCACATGTTACCTTTGGCACAGTTGTTTGTCACAGAAATCGTCAGTCGACATAGACAATCAGTTTCCATCACATCCGATAGAGACAGTAGATTTGTCTCGAGATTTTGGAAGACACTGCATGAGTCTATGGGTACGAAGTTACAGTTCAGCACAGCCTATCACCCACAGACTGATGGTCAGTCGGAGAGGACAATTCAAACACTTGAGGACATGCTTCGAGCTTGTGTGTTAGATTTCAAGACTCAGTGGGATGAAGCCTTACCATTGTGTGAGTTCGCTTACAACAATAGTTTCCACTCGAGTATTGGTATGGCGCCTTTTGAGGCCTTGTATGGCAGAGGGTGTAGAACACCTGTTTGTTGGGAAGAAGTTGGTACTCGTAGTTTCCATGGCCCGACTATTGTTAGTGAGACAAGTGACAAGGTCAAGCTGATTCAAGAACGTCTGAAAGTGGCCCAGAGCAGGCAGAAGAGCTATGCAGATTCTCGCAGAAGGGATTTACAGTTCAAAGAGGGAGATAAGGTTTTCCTGAAAGTGTCACCTACTCGTGGAAATTTGAGGTTTGGACAGAAGGGTAAGCTATCTCGGAAGTACATTGGACCATATGACATTGTGAGTAAGATTGGTGATGTGGCTTACAGATTAGCCTTACCACCTGAACTTTCCGGTGTACACAATGTTTTTCATGTGTCTATGTTGAAGAAGTACGTTCCCTACAGACTACACATACTCCGTTATGAGTCATTGGAAATCCGAGAATATGCGACATATGTTGAGAAGCCTAAGCAGATTATTGACACCAAGGAACAAGAGTTGAGAACTCGGACTATTCAGTGGGTCAAAGTGCTTTGGGAGAATCATGGACTGGAAGAAGCAACATGGGAATTACGGGATCAAGTTCAGAAGAAGTACCCACATCTCCTACCGGAGGTGAGTTTTAATTTCCATTTGGAGGACCAAATGTCCTAAGGGGTGGAGGATGTAAGACCCGGTCCCGAGAGACCTCGATTAGAGTTAATTAAGTTGTATTTTAGTTTTAAGTGTGATTAGGGGTATTGGATTAGTTTGGGGAATAGAATAGCTTTTATAATAGCTTTGGGAAATTTGGAGAGCCCTTTTTACTTGTGGGACCCTTGGGGGTTCTTATTACGAATTGTGTGAGACTTGGGGTTTATCGATGATTTCCAAAAATTGTGTTTTTAACCCCATTGGACTTATCTTGTTAATCCCTACAACTTTCATGTTGACATCGTTTCCATTCGGGAGCCCTAAACCCGACTTTTCACAAGTTGATGGCAAAATGGTCTTTTTACCCAAAATCTGGACACCAATTTCAATGTCACCAAAACGTGCAAAATATATACTTTTTAGAAACTAGAAATTTCCCCGATCAACTTTGTCTTCTTCGTCGAATTCGTTTGAAGCCCCAAAAACCATGTTTTGAGCCCGAGGAGTCTTTTAAGTTGTGGGCCCCATTCCCACCTACTATATAAGGAGAGCTCTTCTCCATTTCTCCTCTTGTTTGCTAAAACTCTAGAAGGAGAAGAAATTCCATCCCTAAAGGTTTTTCCCCTTGTTCATCCTGCCTTCTTTCTCATAAATCACCACAAGAGCTTTGCTAAATCAAGAATGGACCTTGCAATCTTCTTCCTCGTCTCAAGGGCCACATCTTGACACCATTTTTGAAGAAAACCGCCCACTCCATGACTTTCCTTTGGAAAACACCTTGCTTTTTGAAGAACATTCTTGTAAGTGATTTTCCTAAAAGTTTTAGAATCTTGCTTGTCTAGCCCCTAGGGAAGCTCCATTTCAATTATTGGAAGATTTCGTTTTGTTTTGCTTGGATTTTTGATATTCTAGGGTTGGATTTGGGGGTTTTTGTATAGGTGTTTGATTGTGGGTGATGAGTCAAACCCAATCTGGATCGTGGTAATGAGTCAGGTCCAAGTGACCCGGTCCGTCTAGGATCATGGGTCAGGCCAGAGTAGCCCCGTTGAGATCCGGGTTTCGTTAAACGAAGCCTCGTCACCTCAGGTTCCGAGCCATCGCGACGAAGTCTCCCCTAACCTGCATTTACCAAGTCTCGCGGAGAGGATCTCACCTGCCTTCCACCTGGCTCGATCCTCAGGGACACGTCTGCGCTCCAAAGAGGACGTTTGAACCGATTACCTCCCCACCTGGTGGGAAAGAGTTATACAATAGAGCCCTCTCATCACTTGACGAGGGGATGGTTTTTCTCTACTTCACATATTGTAACCCTCGACATTTAATCAAAGATCACCCTTTTGAAGTGGACGTAGGTCACGCTTGACCGAACCACTATAAATCCCTCATCTCTCTTCATTTATTGCTTTGGCATTAATCATCTTGACCAGTGGTGTCCGAACCCCTGTTTTTGCATCATCAGTTTGGCGCCGTCTGTGGGAATCGAAAAAAAAAAAAATTCAAACCCCTTTGTTAGAATCATGGTGATCAGCATGAGGTCAGGAAGACGTTAGGATAACCCTGGCCTAGCTACGGGTCCGGGCCCTAACGCTCAGCCTAACTCTCCCAGACAGGGAGAGAACGGTCCTCCACCGGGTAATCCTGTCTCGATTACCCCCGCTCCTACTCCCTCTCCACAGCAGATGATGGAGACCATTCAGCAGGCTGGTGACTCAAAACCAGCAATCCTCCAACTTATGCTCCAGGGCAAGGAGGAACACCATTCGGTGGGATCCAGCAGCAGGAGGCGACGCGCTCGCGGGGCCAACCGCTCCGCGAAACGGAGCACCTCATCCGGGCGCCCATCCCCTGGGCGCCCAGGCAAGGGGTCTTCCTATGGGCGCCCAGCCCAATCTACCTCATCCGGGCGCCCATCCCCTGGCGCCCAGGCAAGGGGTCTTCCTGTGGGCGCCCAGCCCAATCTCCATCACCTGGGCGCCCATCCCTATGGCGCCCAGGGTCGAGGAGTTCCCCTGATGACTCAGTTCCATCGCGCCCAGGGATGCCTCTGCCGAAGCTCCTTTGGACCCCCCACCTGGCCCGAGCCTGGCTGGTCCACAAGGGTTCATGCTTTATTATGCGGCGCCTCCTCCTCAGGGTGGAGCCCACTTTGCAGACCCTCCGGCTGAATGACCCCCACTTCCAAGAAGGGGAAAGTGAAAATAATACAGTGGAGGAGGAAAGCAATCTCCCTGTCCTTCCATAGAGCCCTATAATCATGGGAGGAAAAATTTAAGGAGATGCAGAATCAAATCGGAGATGTCTTCGATGCAGTGAGGGCGCAGGCCCCAGAGACGGTGGATTATCTCGTCAGACGATACGAACACCCCCGTTCAAGTCTGATGTAGTAAACTACCCCCCTTCCTCCTAGGTTCAAAATGCCGTCTATAGAGACCTTCGATGGGGAAGGAGGTATCCACTCGATACCTGGAAACCCTACAAGGACTGTGATGCAGCTGCACAATATCGCTGATGAGATCATGTGCAGAGCATCCCCGACTACACTGAAGGCTTCCGCCGACAGTGGTTTTTCCAATCTCGCCCCCAGCTTCCATCGCCACCTTCGAAGAACTAAGCAGGTCCTTCGTGTCACACTTCATTGGAGGACGCCGCCATCAAAAGCCAACCCCACACACCCTGCTGCGGTTAAAGCAGGACAATAATGAGAGCCTCAGGGCATACCTCACTCGTTTTAACGAGGAGGTTACTTCAGGTGGAAGAACCCGATGACAATGGTAACCATGACTGCTTCTTGGGTGGCCCTCCGTTCATCGGGTTTCTACTTCTCGGTAATGAAGCGCCCACCGAAGAACATGACGTGAGCTATTGGCGAAAGCCCAGAAGTATATGAATGCGGAAGACGCTACTTAGGGCCAGGCGGGGCGAGTCCTCCAGAGCTGCAGATAAAGGAAAACATGATAGAGACGACAAGAAGGAGCCCAGCAAACAAGCGGAGCAGAACCGAGAGGGTACCAGCCAGGGACCGACTCGGTCCTGCCCCCCCGAGAGATCGACCCTTCCCTGCTCCGCAGAGAAATCAACAAGCTTTCACAGCTCTCAATGCTGCAGTAGGGCACATTCTACTGGAAATTCAAGATGATCCCGCTGTAAAATGGCCGGGAAAGATGAAAGCTCCAGCAAATCGCAGGAATATGACCAAATACTGTCGCTTCCATCGTGATCACGGTCATGACACTGACGATTGCTTCGACCTCAAGAGGCAGATTGAAGATCTTATTCAGCGGGGACACCTGCGCCAGTATGTTGCTGGTAGGGGGCAGGCGCCGCCACAAGCCTCACAATGGCGAAAATCAACACCCTATTGGAGAAATTCGTACTATCTCTGGAGGGTCAGCGGAATCATTCTCCGCCATGAAAGCCTACGCCAGAAAGGCGAGGCATCCAGATGAGCCACGACCGTCAAAGGCGTCGAGGCACAGCACTGATGAGATCATATCCTTCTCGGATAAAGATCTAGAGAACATCCAGCACCCTCATGACGACCCTCTGGTGCTCTCTTATGACCGTCGCCAATTTCCAGGTGCATAGGATCTTGGTTGACAGTGGAAGTTCCGCAGATATTTTATTTGTGGAAGCCTATGATAAGCTGAAGTTGGGTCGAGAGAGATTGCAACCAGTCAAGTTTCCCCTCATCGGTTTCTCAGGGGAAAAGGTGTATCCTTTGGGGGCCATTACGTTACCAGTCACGGCCGGAACAGCCCCCCGAACCTCCACCACAATGGTCAATTTCTTGGTGATAAATTGTCCATCAGCGTACAACATCATTCTGGGGCGGCCCACGCTTAACTCCTTGAGAGCCGTCCCTTCCACATATCATCTCATCCTCCGCTTCCCAACCCCGAATGGAGTAGGGGAGGTAAGAGGAGATCAAGTAGCAGCAAGAGAATGCTACGTCACCTCGATGAAGGCCAAGATGACGCAGGAGGCGCTGCAGGTGGAAGTCTTGGACCCAAGAGATGAGGCTACCACGGAAAGAGGGGAGCCAGTTGAAAAACTCACCCCTATCATCTTGCATGAGGAGCATCCGGAAAAGAAGGTGTATATTGGCTCTTCACTCCCGAAAGCTCTGGTTGGCCGATTGACAGATATTTTGAGGGAGAATATGGGCATATTCGCGTGGTCACATGCTGATCTGGAAGGGATAGACCCAACCGTCACCACCCATCGCCTCAACGTCAGCCCTCTCCACAAACCTGTTCGGCAAAAGGTTAAGGGGCGCCTCCACTGAAAGGGCCCAAGCAATAGAAAAGGAAGTGGGAAAGCTGATTGATACCGGGGCAGTCCGTGAAGTCGCGTACCCTGAATGGCTCTCCAATGTGGTGATGGTGGCCAAAGCGAATGGGAAATGGCGCCTCTGCGTAGACTTCAGCGAACTTAACAAGGCGTGCCCGAAGGATAGCTACCCGTTGCCCAGGATCGACCTCCTCATCGACGCCACGGCGGGACACGAGCTGCTTTCCTTCCTGGACGCTTATTCAGGATACAACCAGATTAACATGCACCCTCCAGACCAGGAAAAAACATCCTTCATCACTCCGAAGGGCACCTACTGCTACAGGGTTATGCCCTTCGGACTAAAAAATGCTGGGGCCACTTACCAGCGCCTGGTGAACATGATGTTCCATTCCCAGATCGGGGCGAACGATGGAAGTATATGTCGACGACATGCTGGTAAAGAGCTTGGCTGCAGCAGATCACATCGGTCATCTTCAAGAGACCTTCAGTGTTCTCAGGACCTACAACATGAAGCTGAATCCCGAGAAATGCGCTTTTGGCGTTGGATCGGGGAAGTTCTTGGGATTCATGGTCAATCAGAGGGGGATTGAGGCGAACCCTGACAAAATCAAGGCCATACTGGATATGAGGTCGCCATCATCGACTAAGGAGCTGCAGCGCCTCAATGGGAGAATTGCCGCGCTCAACAGGTTCGTCTCCAAATCTGCAGATAAGTGTTTGCCCTTCTTCAAAATTCTTAGGAAAACTTTTGAATGGGGATCTGAGGCTGAGGAGGCCTTCCAGAAGCTTAAGGAATACCTTGCCACACCTCCTCTCCTCTCACATGCTTCACCTGGGGAAGTGTTGTATTTGTACCTCTCTGCTTCTCCCTCAGCAGTAAGCTCTGTCCTCATTACAGACCATGGTGGGGTACAAAAACCAGTCTACTATGTGAGCAGAGCATACAGAGGGGCAGAGATCAGATACTCAGAGTTGGAAAAACTGGCGCTCGCCCTCGTTTCGACTGCGAGGCGTCTACGTCATTACTTCCAGGGCCACACAATCACTGTCATCACGGATCAACCTCTGAAAAGAGTTTTAGCAAAACCTGATGTTGCTGGAAGATTGGCTAAGTGGTCGGTGGAGCTTGGTGAGTTTGACATTCACTATCAACCAAGGCCTGCCATCAAAGCATAGGCTTTTGGCAGACTTTGTATCGGAGCTTACGTATGCTGAAGAGCAAACTGAGGATCCTCCTCTACTTACAACAGGCGCCCAGCTCCCCTCAACGGGCGCCCAGCTCACCTCTCCACCAACGGGCGCCCAGCTCCCTCTCCACCAACGGGCGCCCAGCTCTCCACCTCATCAACGGGCGCCCAGCTCACCTCTCCACCAACGGGCGCCCAGCTCTCCACCTCATCAACGGCGCCCGTCTCACCTCTCCACCAACGGGCGCCCAGCTCTCCACCACATCTCCGGGCGCCCAAGCTTCTCCCCCACAGGACTCGCAGGCCTCTCCATCTATGAACGGAGAGCCTCTCCAAGTACCTCCTGAGAAGTCCAATGTATCTCCACTACCAGCCTAGAAACTCTACGTTGATGGTTCAGCAACCACAGAAGGAAGCGGAGCTGGCTTAATCCTAATGAGTCCTGATGGTACACCCATCAAATATGCAGTGAAGCTCCACTTCATTACCTCAAACAATGAAGCCGAGTACGAGGCCCTCCTCTCTGGTCTTAAATTGGCGATTGAGATGGATGCTAAATCCGTTCTCGCTTACAGCGATTCACAACTGGTGGTGAATCAGGTAAACGGCGAATTCGAAGCAAAGGAGGAAAGAATGCAAGATTACCTCATCATGGTAAAGGAAATAATCAAAAGTTTCCAATATTTTCAGCTCTCTCATATTCCTAGGGGAGAAAATGTTGCCGCCGACGCACTCGCCAGGCTCGCCTCATCATTGGAGGCCTCATCTGCGGAACCGACGCTCATCGGGCACCAGTTGGAGAAAAGTAAGTTGGATGTGGTAATCGGAAACATCCACTGTGCATCAGATGACGATGAGCCAAATTGGATGACCCCCATAAAAGCCTTCCTCCAAGAGGGCACCGAGCCAGGTGACCATTTGGAAGCCAGGAGACTGAGGATGAGAGCTTCTAAGTTCACAATCCTACATGATGTTCTCTACAAGAGGGGTTACAACCTACCGTTGCTGCGCTGCCTTTCCCCAGAAGAGGCTGACTACGCCCTCAGAGAAATTCATGAGGGGATTTGTGGAAATCACTCGGGAGGGACGCTGCCTCGCACATAAAGCGCTTAGGCAAGGGTACTTTTGGCCAAGCATGTTGAAAGATGCCAAGGACCTCGCCAAGAAGTGTGACAAATGCCAGCGCTTCGCCACTGTGACGCGGCAGCCACCAGAAGAGCTGACCACCATCCTCAGCCCGTGGCCTTTCTCCAAATGGGGCATCGACATTTTGGGGCCCCCTGCCTTTGAGTAGAGGCCAGTGAAAATTCATAGTAGTCGCCATCGACTACTTTACAAAATGGGCTGAGGCGGAACCCCTAGCGAAGATAACAGACCAAAGGTGAAAGATTTCGTCTGGAAAAACCTGGTCTGTCGCTTCGGGATACCTGAGGCCATCGTCAGCGACAATGGCAAACAATTCGACAACAGGCTCTTCAACTCCTTCTGCGCAGACCTTCACATAAAACAACCTCACTCCAGCCCGGCACACCCCCAAGCAAATGGACAAGCAGAAGTGATGGTGAGGACAGTCCTGCGCAACCTTAAGACAAGGCTCGAAAGAGCAAAGGTCTGTGGGTTGATGAGCTTCCAGGAGTATTATGGGCCTACAGGACAACTCCGCGGACTCCTACACGAGAAACCCCTTTCTCTCTTGCTTTTGGGACTGAGGCGGTAATCCCTGTCGAGATAGGGGTACATTCCCTAAGGGTCCACCAATACGACCCTGCCACCAACGAAGAAGGACTCCGCCTCAACCTCGATTTGATAGAGGAGGCAAGAGAAATGGCTGTGGTCCGTAATGCGGAGTACAAACGACGCATGGCCAAGTACTACAATTCGAGGGTGAGGCCTCGTTCCTTCCAACCAGGAGACCTAGTCCTCAAGAAGGTGATTCTCGCTACGAAGGACTCTCGGGAAGGAAAACTCGGACCAAATTGGGAAGGTCCGTATCTCATAACAGAAGTGGTGAGACCAGGCACCTACAGAATCCAGAACTCTGAAGGAAAGGTCTTACCCCATCCCTGGAATGCAGAACACTTGAAGAAGTACTACCAGTGAGGAGGTCCAGGGGGCAAATTAGGGTTTTGGTTAAAGGACTTAGGTTTGCACTTTTTATTTGATTTAATGTTGCAAAACAAAAGATGGATAAATAAAATTACTTTTATTACCAAAAGTTGCATAAATCAGGCTGATGTTGCCTTTACAAAAGTCAAGCTACCTACCCATGAAATCCCTATACACTAATCACTCTCATCCCCTTCCTCATAATCCTCCTCCTCATCGTCCTCATAATCACCAGAGCTGCTACCACCATCATCAGGCGCCTCCATCGGCACAAAGCCTGATATGTCAATGTCTGGAAAGGCGGCCGAAATCTTCTCTCGAAGCTCCTCGTAGCCATCAATGAAGGCATCCGCGATGCCAATCTGCAGGTCCCTCTCAGCTTGAGAAGCTCTCTCGGACGCTGTCCTCATCTCTGCCTCTACAGCAACTTCCCTGAGCCTCACCTTCTCAAGGGTTCGAGCAAGCTCTGCCTCACTGAGCGAAGCCCTCTCACGGGCCTTCATCAGCTCAGCCTCACTGAGCGAAGCCCTCTCACGGGCCTTCATCAGCTCAGCCTCACTGAGCGAAGCCCTCTCGCGGGACTTCGTAAGCTCAGCCTCGGTGAGCGAAGCCTTCTCGCAGGTCTTCGAAAGCTCATCTTCTACCTCGGCTGCCCTCTTATTGGCTGCTGAAAGCCCGGTCTCAAGCTTGCTTACCCTCTCTCGGGACGCAGCAAGATCGGTTGCGGAAATCCTACCAGCGGCTTCCAGGGCAATAATCTTCTCTTGAGCAGTGGAGAGCTCCAGCCGCATAGCCTCCTTCTCCCGACTCATCTGACCACAAGACTGGGCACGCTGCAACAAGCAGACGGATGCTGTGGAAACCTGAAAAGATAAGAGACAAGAAGTGAGACAGTTATAAAGAAATGAAGAGGTAACAATCAGGAGAAAAATAAATAATGAATTTCACCTGAGTCAGGCCATCTACAAATGAGTCAATGACTCCCTCGGTGCACAAGGCGTTAACCCGAGAGACCTCATGCGCCAGCACATATCTCCCTAGCCTATCCCGCATTTCCCACGACGACCCCGCCGGGGACCGGTCCCGGTGGGTGCCCCTGTAGAAGTACCCGGCTGTGGAGGACATAGCCGGGGGACAGGAAGTGTGGGTGCCCCTGTAGAAGTACCCGGCTGTGGAGGACATAGCCGGGGGACAGGAAGTGTGGCTGAAGAGGAAGGCTGCAAGACAACAGTCTTAGCGGAGGAGATCCCTGCCTGAAGAGATATCTCAGGTAAAACCACCCGAGTGGGAGACACTCGGGGCTCGGTGCGAGAAGCCAATAGAGAGGTTCCTGGTGAGACATCGCCTGTTCTCGCCACCTTTGAAGGAGGGGTTCCCCTATCCGAGAAGCAGGCCGAGAACCGGTCTCCAATCATCTCTCTGCTCACCTCCGTGCCTATTAAGAGAAGTATTGACAAGTGAAACAAGGGAATAACACCTCAGGTAATGTTAAGATTATGGTCAGAGCAGATTTAACTTACTCTTTCTCTTGGATGACGGTCCTGAAGAAGAGCCCGGAGAAGGTCCACTGGCCTTACGACTTTCTTTGGGAATAAGGGCTCCCAAGTCTTTCTCTGGATGATCCCTCACCGCTTGCAGTTTCGCCTCTTGGTCCTTGGAGAGTATGGGAGGATCTGCAGAGAAACGGTGTGCATAAAGGAACAATGTGTATATACATTTACATAAGTATGGGGAAGTGAACAGAAAAACGTACCCAGTCTTTTGGCGCTAATCCATCGTGTGGGCACCAAATCCTGATCTGCTTGCGAAGCCCACTCGCCACCTATGAAGAAGAAGCGAGATTTTCAGCTGTGACAGTTCGAACGCATCCCTGTAAGAAGCTTACATCCCCTGGAGGTGAGGTAATACCATCCCCTATTGGGGGCAGGAGACTCCATCAAGTTGTAAGCGGCGTGAAACTCAGCTGGGGAGGCATCCTCGCCATTCACCTTCTTCCACAACGCAAGAAAACCCAGCAAGGCCCTCCAGCCGTTAGGCACGAGACGCCCTGGGGTTAGGGAAAAATAGTGAAGAATCCGGCAGATGGAAGAAGACATTGGGAATCTCAGCCCGGCCTCGAGCATATCCTCATAAATGAGGATCTCACCTGAGGAGCTGTCGCAAGCTGGTTCATCTTTTTCAGCAAGACGACACATCACCATGGGCGGAATACGATACGAAGTAATGATTCGGGAGATGTCACTATCTGTCTGAAAGGTGCTGAAGATTGTACTTACTTTGTACCCGTCGTCCTCAACGATGACCTTCCCTTGGTATTTCTTGGGACGAGGACGTAATTTTTCTCTCGCCGCGGAGACCGATGCAAGGTCTCGTGACCCCTGGCCAGATGCGGCACCTGAGCGAGAGGTGCTGTGAGCATGCGCGCCCATCTCAGGCTCGCCCACCAGGTTGGGGTCGCCCATCCGTCCTCCACCTAGCAAGCCACCCCCCTGCCTGAGCTCATCGCGGGGGCTGCTCGCCAAAGGGGGCATCGCCGAGCCTCCCTTGCCCTGCCTGCTCGCCCAAGGGGGGATCGCCGAGCCTCCTGTGTCCCTGCCTGCTCGCCCAGGGGGCCCCCACGGCCTCGCCACCATCACCTCCCTCGCGTTCGCTCGCCCAGGGTTGCACCGCGACGTCGCCCATCGCAGGGGCACGTGCGGCCAGGCAGACGCCCACCTCGCCAGCGCCCTCGCCCACCAGGGCAGCCACCTTGCTCCTCGCCCAAGAAGCCACCACGCCCGAGCTGCCCTCGCCCATGGGGCCCGCGCCTGAGGAGCCCTCGCCCGCGCCCGAGGTGCCCTCGCCCACAACCAGCGCTGCGACGCGCGGAGCACGAGAGCCCTCGCCCACGCCTGCCCTGACTTCGCCCGCGCCTGCCATGGCCTCGCCCGCGCCAGCCATGGCCTCGCCCGCGCCTGCCCTGACCTCGCCCGCGTCTGCCATTGCCTCGCCCGCGCCTGCCATGGCCTCGCCAGCGCCTGTGGCGCCCATGGCGCCCTCGCCCATGGGCCCTCGCCTGTGGCGACCTCGCCAGCGCCTGTGGCGCCCATGGCGCCCTCGCCCGTGGCGACCTCGCCAGCGCATGTGGCACCCATGGCGCCCTCGCCCATGGGGACCTCGGCCATGGGGACCTCGGCCATGGCGCCCTCGGCCATGGGGACCTCGGCCATGGCGCCCTCGCCCATCTCCTCCTTCTCTCCTCGCCCATTGCCGAGCATCGCGGAAACGACCACATCTTCCTCACCTATGGAGGGATCGCCGAAAACGCCAACGCCAGTGCCTACCCTTCTGCTTGCCACCATCTTCTTCTCGCCCGAGGGTTTTTTCTGCAGAACCAAGTTTCTTTCTTGTGAAGAAATCAGACTCTAGGGCTTATTTTATAGCCAGAGTTTTCAAAGAAGAGTAACCCAAGCCGGGAGGACTCTCCGAAATACACATCTGCAGGGACAAGCGGTTAAGGTCGGGAAGAAGAAAATTTGTCAAGAGACGAGATTGGAATTTATCAATGCCCCCTTTCAAAAAAAAAAATCTATATATTATTATTTGAGAACGGGGCATTAGGGGGCAAATGATGAGTCAAACCCAATCTGGATCGCGGTAATGAGTCAGGTCCAAGTGACCCGGTCCGTCTAGGATCATGGGTCAGGCCAGAGTAGCCCCGTTGAGATCCGGGTTTCGTTAAACGAAGCCTCGTCACCTCAGGTTCCGAGCCATCGCGACGAAGTCTCCCCTAACCTGCATTTACCAAGTCTCGCGGAGAGGATCTCACCTGGCTCGATCCTCAGGGACACGTCTGACGCTCCAAAGAGACGTTGAACCGATTACCTCCCCACCTGGTGGGAAAGAGTTATAAATAGAGCCCTCTCATCACTTGAGAGGGGATGGTTTTTCTCTACCTTCACATATTTGTAACCCTCGACATTTAATCAAAGATCACCCTTTTGAAGTGGACGTAGGTCACGCTTGACCGAACCACTATAAATCCCTCATCTCTCTTCATTTATTGCTTTGCATTAATCATCTTGACCGGTGGTGTCCGAACCCCTGTTTTTGGCATCATCAGTGGGCTTAAGAGGTGATTAGAGCTCAATTTGAATTGCATTGGACCCAAGGCAAGTGGACGAAACGATTCTTATGTGTTTATCATGTTTTACAAAAACTTTGATTTATCTCTATTGAAAGTTTTAATGGTTTGATTCTATTGATTTTTGGAATGATGTTTTGATGAGTTGAGGAGGTCAAGAAAGGGCCCAAAATGTCCATGGAGTTGTGTTTGGGAGAAGGGGGAAGAAAGGAAATGGAAAGGGATTGGACAAAGGAGGAATCCAATCATTTAGGCTGAGATTCGCCGCTGTCCGATCGATCGGACTGTGGGCATTACAGGTCCGATCGATCGGACTGTAAATAACTGAGAGTATTTCAGGACCGATCGATCGGCCAATGAGTCCGATCAATCGGACTGTAAATAACTGAGAACATTTCAGGACCAATCGATCAGTCCTTGAGTCCGATCGATCGGACTAAAATGAGGAGCTGCAAAATAAGGGGATTGTTGGACCGTTCTCCAGATTCATTTCAAACCCATATTCAAGTCCAATTCAGCTCTATCCCTTCTCTTCTTATTTGAAGCCATCGAACCTGTAATGATGCATTTAAGCCCATGAAAGATTTGGGTAAATTGTGATGAGATGTAGTGGGGAGGTATTGTTCGGAGCCCCAATGCTATTTAAGGACTTGTAAGGCGTTGTATGAAGTCCGGAGGAAGGAGAAATCTCATCATGGAGGTTCGACGAGGATTTCTAGAATTGTCAATGTATATAAGGTCCCGGAATGTTTTAATTCTTAAAGAGTACCAAATGTTTATCAAATCTAACATACGGAACCCTATATACATTGATTCAAATCTTGGACCTTCAACTCTTAGCTAGGAGAATATTGAAAATCCATCCATGTTCATCTTGACCGATTTTTAATTTTGCCTTTCAAACATCGTATTTTATGATTTTGACTTGTCCCGAAAGTATTGGAAAGTGTATTTAGCTTTTGCTAACCTGTATATGACCGACCTGACATGAGTGTGTATTTGTGCCTATGAGCACCCCGTTCTTTTACTATCAATTTGATTGATTTCTCGTATTTGACCCATGAGTCGGCACCACTGAGCTTGGACGACCTTGTCGGTTTGATCCACCGACTTGGAGATCCTTCCCCTCCCGATAGTCAGCTGCAGTCTGGAACCCGCAGAGTTTTACCCGGTTCGCTACGGTGGTCCCGCAGAGTATATATATATGTATATTATAGTATCTTATCGTTGTCCCTCCTCACCTTGTGTGACTGAGGTCAATGATCCCGTAGGGTATGTGCTCTCTTCACTTTAGTGAGAGAGGATCTAGCTTTGTGTGGTTGCCATCTTGTTAGTCCCGAATCATTGTTACCTTACATGTTTTATTTGCATATGTACCTCTTTAAATGATGCATTCTTCTTCTATGAATTTCATTATTTATCCAGGTTCTACTATGTTTCTAAAGGCATCATTGTTTTAAATTATTGTTACATCTTTTCACCCACCTGCCAGACCGTTGTGTCTGATCCATTTATTTTGGTACTCAGGTCCCGAGCTTATTGCCATCGAGCAGAAGCCTGAGGAGGCAGTCGATGAACCGCCGCGAGTGATTGAGTGGCAAGCCGACGATGTCATGTAGACATTCGGCCTTGCCTTGAGAACGACACATTTTGGGAACTTGTGATATCTTTATTTTGGGTTTTATTTGGTTGTATGGTCTTTGTTGACTGTTATTTTGGGGCATTAATCAACTGATCTTTTGTAAATACACTTAACTTTACTTTTGTGGAAATATGCACATGATCATTGCTCACTCTGATATCTTGTCATGTTAATCATAAATCAGTCTTGTTTATGGAATGAAATAGCACTAAAATGATTTGCTACACGCTTCCGCAATCTTGAATATGTGTTCGATATGTCTTGTGTGAGATGATGTGTAAAGATAATCCTCACTGCGGAACCATGTGGGAAATCACGCGCATGGATAAATGTTCTTTTAATTCCGTGTGTGGTTTAGCCAAAGAGATGCACGTGGCGCGGCATCAACAGGTCCCGATCCTGGACTTGGATCCCTAACCCGGTTCGGGGTCGCGACAGAGCTGAAGACTTTATGTGAAGTTTTAGTATTGAGTAAGGTTTGCCATCAAATTGCAAAGGGGGATATTGTTAGGGATTTTGTATATTGCAATTTGATGGATGCATCATTCATTTTATTCACTATTTGAATTTTCACACATGCATTGATTTTGAATCTTGAAATCTTGATTTTTACATGCATAGTTTTTAAGAGTTTCAAAACTTATAGTTCATGCATGTTTTGATTTTAATCTTGGATGCATTCAACTTGAAAAAGAGTTTTTTAAATCAAGGAAGCCA
This sequence comes from Litsea cubeba, assembly GCA_012931725.1. Taxonomy (NCBI): domain Eukaryota; kingdom Viridiplantae; phylum Streptophyta; class Magnoliopsida; order Laurales; family Lauraceae; genus Litsea; species Litsea cubeba. The sequence continues at coordinate 60,491,555 of CM022949.1, forward strand.
TTTTTTTTAAAGTTTCATATCATTTTTGGCTTTTTATGTTTCATGTTCTTAAAACACTTAGAATGATTTAAAACATGTTTTCCAAGCTTGATTTAATGGCCCAAAAGTCCCCAAAATAAAAATCTTTGAAATATGCAAAAATGGGATTTTTGGTCCCGGTTGACCTGCAGTGTAGTAGGTCGACTGAGCCCATGGGTAGGTCGACCGAAGACACTACAGTTTGACCGAAAAAGTGACCGTTGCAGAATTTTCAAACGGTCATATTTTTGCCCGTTGAAGGGCAGGTCGACCGGGGATGGTGTAGGTCGACCGAGCACAAGCTGATACTCACCTTTTGAGTATAAATATGAGTTCATTCCTTTGGAAAAGGTTGGCAACTTTCAAGCCAACTTTGAGGAGTTTGGAGACAAAAGAAAGGGGATGAACCAAGAGAGATTAAGGGGTCATTAGTAAAGTTAAAGCTTGGCTCATTAAGTTAAATCATCCAGTAACCTTTACTTTTATTAATCATATATTTTATGCTTTGACTAAATTATTGGTAAATGATTTTTAACATATTAACTATGATGTGTTGAATCCATTCTTCTCTTAATCTTTGATTTTAGTTATTGGATTCTTCACCCTTGATTTCAAACCAAGTTTTGTTTTTAACTTTGTCAACCATGCTTAGCCAAAATCTTTGATTTCTTTATAGCATGATACATTAACTTGTTTGAAATTCTCTTTGTTCTTTTCAATCTATTTGAACTTTAGTTAAACTAGTTTGTTTTGAAAACAACATTGATTATGCATCACATGTTTTAGACATTATTAATTTCATACAACTTGTAATCTTTTGATTTTCATAACATTAACAAGTTAATTGTTTTAAATGTGATTTGCATATATCTTCAATCAAATCTTTTTATGTGCCTTAAACTTTAAAATGCTTTGAGCATATATTTTGATTGGACTTATTTTTAACTTGATTGAAGTTTTCACACATACACTTCATAAGCATTCGTCTTAGTAATTCTTAGTGTGTTTGTGTGAGTTGTTTTACAATTTCATATCCGCCTATTTAGAGGTAATTTATTTGAGCTTAAAGTGTAATCTCTTAGAGTGTTTTGTGAAGATACTATCTTTGTGAGAAATCATTTGCTTGTAATGTTATTGCTTAGCCATATAAAAGCATTGTGTATAGGTTGTTGTTTAGCCTAGAAAAACAACATTGTAAGGTTATAGCTTATCCTTGGAAAGCATATTGTAGAGGTTATTGCTTAGCCTTTTGAAAAGTATAATAGTGGAAATCCGGTGGGGTGTTGAGTCACATGCAGGTAGTGGATATAGGCATTGAGGCCGAACCACTATAAATCGTTTTGTAATGGTGATTGCTTTTGTGGTGATTGTTTTGTTTAGCTTCCGCATTTTGTTTGTTTATCATCACAAGTGACTAGTTTGTTTTAAAGAAATTAAAATTGGTCATAATTGGTCATTATTTGTAGCTCACCCTATTCACCCCCCTCTAGGGTAGGATCCCTTGGACTTTTAGCAGGATCTTCTGTTGAAAGGTTCGTAGGTGGTTCCTCCACAATATTTTCAGAGGCTTCCAACTCAACGAAACCTTTTGGGGTTTCAACGACATTTTCAGACCAAGGCTTTGTTCCTTTCCATGGGTCTTCTTGATCGGTGATCTTCTCAAGGCTTGTATGAGATGGTCCCAATCGCCTGTTGAAACTGGGTCGAAGTAAGGTACTTCTTTTGGAGTCGAGGGTTCTTCTGGGTCAGAAGACCACATGTCTATGCCATCAGACAATTCCTCTTCATCATCAGAGAAATTGTACCAATTGGATGAGCTTCCTGGATCTTTATCAGGCGACTCATCGAAGAGATATCCAGGGAGATCGATATCTTCATGGATACTTGATGTTGAGGCTTGGTCTGTAAGTCGACTTTTAAGCCTTTGTGTCAACTGTCTCATAGGAGTGTCGGGATGATACCCTAACCCATGTGAAGACTTTTCTACATAGTCATAGAGTCTCCAATCTTCCAGTTGGCTTTTGGTCAAGGCGGGCCCCAATGGCATGAGAATACCGCGGCCTTCTCCTAAACCGACTAGGTTTTGAGCATCATAGCCCATTTTCTTCATAATAGCTTGTGCCACATGAATATATAAGGATACTTTAGGATAGTTGAGGCATACCTTCATTTTGGAAAGGTTCAAGTATGGAGTTTGATGAAGAAGCATCCGATCTATGGAAGAAGATCGGCTTTTCCTTTGCTGAAGTTGCCGGCACAACAAAGGAAGCTGACGTAGGATCTTCTATGTCAGAAGGTGTCTCCATTAGAGTAAGAGCAGGCTGAGTTTGTTGGGTGTCAGCTTGGCTTGACGATGTGTCGTCTTCTGGCTATGAATCCGAATCCGTGTCTTGCATGATAGACACGAAAGAGACAACAAATTTGCCCCAGGCTTTTGTTCCGCCTTCTTCACTTTAGTTGTGATGACCAAAGGCTTTAAAGTCTTGAGGGAGATGACGAAGGGAGTTTGAATGCTTCTTTGGATTTACCGGATGGTTTGTTTTCTTCCGGTGATTGTTGAGGAGTCTTGCCATTATCTTTCAGGAGAATTTGGGCAAAGGGTGTTATTTCCTTCTCCTCTTCTTCTTTTTCACCTTCATACATCTGTGAGTCTGCAAAGTGGACTTCTTTACCTTTGAAGGGTTTGTCTCCAAAGACTCGATGTATCATGTCGTCGTTGCCAACAAACTTGATGCATTGATGTAGAGTTGAAGGGACAACTCCATTCTCGTGGATCCAAGGACATCCGAAAAGGATGTTGTAGCATGAAGGGATTTTTATTGCATACATAGTGACTTAAGAGATAAGATCACCGATTTGTAATTTGAACCTGGTTTTGCCAATAGGCCTTTGAGTACTCCCATCGCATCCAGATATGGATACAGATGTGTGGCTCAGCTTGCTGGGTGGGATGCCCAACTCTTCGAGAGCCAAAGCGGAGATGAGGTTGAGTGCAGAACCTGGGTCGATCTGAACTTTGTGCATAGGCATTTGCTTGATGTACTTTGTGAAGTACAGGGGTCGGTTGTGCCTTGTTTCTCCAAGTAGGAGGTCTTCCTTAGTGAAGGCGATGGTTGCACTTGCTGCTTTTTAAAACCGAGAGGCAATCAATGCATGATCCCTCAGTTTTCTTCTTTTCTCCCTTTGAGGAAGTTTCTGAGTTTTTGACCCGGTAATCCATTTCAATTTGGAGGACTTGCGGGCCATGTTTGTCGACATCCTCATTCAACTTTTGTAATTCAGAAATGAGATTATCACGAGTGCACGGAGACATTCGTAATAAGTCTAAGATGTGCAGACGTGCAGGTATGTGTTTGAAGTGTTCGATCAAGTCATACTTGAAAGCCTCCTTGGGCCTGCATGTACATCATTGTAGCCACTGGGGCGCTTACAACATCTTTTCCCGAAGGATTTACATAAGTAAAGGAAGATTGGTTGTAATTCTTCTGGTAGTCCTGGTCAGAGCGGATGCCTCTACCAACTTCGAGAGCTTCTTGAGAAGGGTCTTCATTTGGAAGATTGTCTTCAGGATCAAGAGGCTGTCATTTTTTATTTACTGAGGATGTATCTTTAGAAGAATTGCCATCCTCTGTGATTGTGTTGCACGGAGCATGTCATTTTTTATTTACTGAGGATGTATCTTTACATGAAGCTTTGACAGGAGACGTTTCCTGTTCGGAGTCAGACTCATCCTCGGATGTAAGAAGATCGTCTATCTAGTAATTTTCTCCAGTTTTAGGAGTTAAGGGAGGAGGTACCTGATGGTCTTCAGGGACTTTCGGCTCTGGAATGAGAGGAAGCTCATTGACACGGTCTTGCTCTTGTTCTAGATCGATATGCTGCAAGATCCTTGCGTATTCCTCAAGATCAGGCATGGGAGCGAAATCTTTTTCTTCGTCTGCTCTTCGTGGTTCAACATGGTTGATTTTCACTGGAGCAATGGCGGGTGCTGGGTCTGTTGGGATTGGTGTATGCCCTAAAGCCCACTAGCTGCACTCTCATCTTTTGTCACTGGATATCACCTGGTTATTTAATGGAATGACTGTTTTTCTCTTTAAAAATATATATATGTATGGTTGTGTAAGGCCCATTGTTTCTAGTAAATGAATTAGGTGTGTAGTGGCTACACACAGATATGTCTGACTCATGGACACTGGAAACAATAAATTTGTTCATAACTGAGAGATGGAGTTGGGCACTTCATCTCGGTGTAAGTCATAGTGAGATACTCTCCTGTATTCAGGGTGACTTACCTAAGTCACGGGAGGCCTTTCCCGGATTTATCTCATTAGTGCATATGTCATGCATTGAATAGGACCATTATAGGTGTGATCTCTAAAATAGTACTATCACTGAGAGAGATCGAGTCACCTCATTCTACTGAGTGACCAGTGCTCTTAATCTTTAGCATTTGTGGATGAACTGACGAAGTCAAGTTCTTGTGCTTTAATTCACTATGGGTGAGATCCTTCACATGGGTCAACAACTCTGTGTTTTAGGTGCTCGGGCTTGATCAGTTGGGACATGCAGATGCAATAAAGAATCTATGCCATCTAATGATGGAGTGATCGTCCCCTTAGAATTGTCTGATTAATCATCAAAATCTAAGATCTTAGTATATGGATGTTCCATATGGATATTGAACTTGTGGGTCGCTCCCTGGACCAAGAGAATGATATCCGGATGATGATTAAGTCAAGGATATGAAGTTCTAAGGTTGAGATGTAATCGAGAAGGTTGATAGTGCCTTTGATAACCTGACTTGATTATGGATTTTACATAGAGGGGCATTGATGGACCGCACTCCTGCCTGGTCCTACCGAGGTCGGCGGACGTGGGAGTCCGTTGGGTCCGACCCTTTCGTAACCGGCGGGCAGAAGTGTGCATCAACATTTGTTTTGTGTGGGTGTGCCAGATTTTCTATTTTTACTTGGAATTGCAAGTGGTGGTCCGGAGATCAACCTTCGCAAGTAAAAAAGAAATCAACTTCTTTCAAGTTTTCCATTGCACATATATTTAAGAGAAGAGACATTTTCTTGATTTGCAGTGAAAGGCGATTTTTTTGGCATTTATTGCCAATTTACAATCCTTATCAATAATGAAAGACAAGAGTTGTGATTTTTGTTTGTTTTAAAAAAATACAAACTATAATGAAAAGCAAGAAAAGGAGGATCTAACTTCTCAGGAGATTATGGAAGACCCGTTCAGATTGACGGCGCAAGCCACATGTGGACTTCGCCATCATCCATGCAGATGAGAACAGAGGATGCTATTGATTCGCTTGGCTTGGCTATAACCTCAGGTTTTTAGAAGACAAAGACCAAAAGGAGGTCCTATGTCCAATAAAAAGCCAAGTAGACGGGCTGAAAAGCCACGTCTAAGCCATTGGAGGCAAAAGGAGAAGGCAAGGACCTTGGGGGGGTACCCCCCAAGGGACTTTTGTCACCTTCTAGCGGTGGTCGTTGTAGAACTTCCGCAGAGTTTTCTCTCTTTCCTTCTCTGAATTTCTGTGCTTTGTCCGTGTCTCTTTTTTCTTTAGAATGCTCTCCTATTTATATGCCTTTAGGTAGCCATTTAGGAGGGTTTATGAGCCTTAATTGTCATAAAGCTACATAAAGGGAGGAGTTACAAGATTGAATTCTTTATTTTGTAACTCCTTTTACTTGGCTTCTGATTGGCCGGAGGAGATTGAAGGCATTTAATCTCCTTCAATCGCCATGATGGGAGGAGTTTCATGGGTTAAATGCCATGAATCTCTTGACTTGTAACTCCCGGATGCTTGCTTCTGATTGGTCCGTCCAAAGAAATGGATTAATGACTGTAATAAAGCTAGTCAATTAATTGCATTAAGTGGTCGCCGAGCAGTTGAAGAGTCGCGGGCCGTGCCGCGTCTTTTGGGATTCTTCTGGCGATGATCATCGATGGATCTTCATGTAGATCGACATCGGATGACCATGTAACTTCAGGTGTTGGTTGCCAACAGCGGGTCGTTGCCATCTGTCCTGTCGATTTCTCGATCGGTCGGGTAGAAAGCACACTTTTTTAGTTGACTAGTTGGCGATCAATGTTGATTTCGATACTCTTGATGATTAACCCGTGTTTTTGACGGATGTCGGAGGATTTGGTGTCTCAAAAGTATGAATTTTGGAAAATACCAGAGGCCGGACGCTTAGAATCACGAAAAAACGGCGAAAAACGGGGTTTCCGGGGTCCACCGGGTGATCCCGGGCCCTAGGGTCGTCGGCGACCCTGGCCCAGACCCTGGGGGGGTTTTTCCCCCTTTTTGTCCCGTTTTGTGTCCGTTTTTGCTATTTTTTTACTTTTTTCTTCTGTATTTTTCCTTGATATTTTTGACCATTTATTGGCCTGATTTCCTTGTAGAAAATCTAATGAGAATCCTTGCATTTTATTTTGCAAACTTTCCAGTTTTTCGAGAAAGCCGAAGACTTTGTTGCGCAGAGCTGCTGATTTTCCGTCAGAAGCTGAAACTAGGTCAAACGATGTCGGAATGACCTGAAATTTGGGGTCAAGCCTGCTGAGCAATAAATAAGACTAACCATAGGATTTTCTTTGAGTTTTGAAGCTGTTTGGTGTCCTATCACCAGTAGACTTGCTTTTGTCGTGATGAAGATGTCGCGGCTTGATGTGCGGTCAACAGATGTCCGATTGACTTGAAATTTGATAGGGAACCTATTGGAGTCATTTTAAGATGATCCATAGGCTCTGTCTTGGAAACCATGATCTCGGGGAGCTTCACCGCCGAGAGGCCCGATTTGGCTTCCGAGTGTCAAAGTATGGTCAAATGTTGTTGAAATGACCTGAAATTTGACGTGTAGCCCTTTGTAAGCATTTTGAAGCCGTCCATGTGCTCTATCTGATGAGTGATGGCCTCGGTGGTTCTCGCCGCCGAGAGGCTTGATTTAGCTGTTCGAGGGTTGATGTAGGGTCAAACGTTGTCGGTTTGACTCGGAACTTGACGTAGAGCCTTTTGGATGTATTTTGAGACCATCCATCGGCTCTGACCGAAGATTTAGTTTCTCCGATGCTTTCGCCGCGGGGAGCTCCTTTTCAGCTGCCGGACAAGCGAAGCTAGGCCAAATAATTTTGAAATGACCCGAAACTTCTTGTGTAGTCCTCTCTTGGCCGTCTAGAAGGATCTTGCATTTTTTGTTTGATTCTGACAAGATTTGATTTTTTGGAAGTAGCATTGCCTATTTATGGCAGGTTGCGACTTCATGTAGCTCTTTGGATCTTGAAGAGGCAAAGTGACATTTTTGGTGTCAACAAATGCCCCCTCGAGGTACAGCGACGAGTTGCTTAACTTTTGTAGTCGATGTGCCTCGAAGAGATTTTTGAAGGAGAGCCTGTGACTGGACCAAGAGTCTTTGAACAGTCTTTCATTTTGGTATTTGTAGCCTTTTGAGCTTCCAGGGGAATTTTATGGTAGTGAAAGGGATCACATACCATCTCGAGGCAAAGTTTTGAATATGACATCAGGGATGTGGATTTGGGTTTTGACCTTGTGACCTAACAGGCTGTATGTGGCAGGTTAGGTGGTCGGGTATGGTTTTGACCGTGTGACCCAACAAGCTGTGTGTGGAATGTTGGGGGATCAATTTTGGTTTTGATCTTGTGACCTAACAGGCTGTATGTGGCAAGTTAGGGGATCAGGTTTTGTTCTTGTGACCTAACAAGCTGTATGTGGCAAGTTAGGGGACCAGGATTTGGTTTGGATTTTTGTGGAATGTCAATTTCAAGATTTTGGCTCAATTTGGTATATGAGGCTGGATGGTTTGATTTTTGGAAGCTCATGGGGCTTGGAATTCTCTTTTGTATGGTCGAATCAACTCAAAAGAGGCATGGAACCATTTTTGTATGCTCTTGCTAAGAGGGATCTCTCTTTGACTAAAAGCCCAAATTTGTGTTTTTTTTTTTCTGTGCCTAGGTGGTCAAACCTGGCTCATATGGGCTAGCCCATGGGACCTTAAGCTTTTGAAATGGCTTAGATCTCATATGGTGTCATTTTTGTAAAGAATATCCAAAAATATCTCCTTTGGATAGAGAATATCTAAGAATATCTTTACTTGGAGAGAATCTCTCATGTTCCCTTTGTTTTGGGAGAGAATATCTCAAGATATCTTTCTTTTGGGAAAGAATCCTTCATTGATCCTATCTTTTAGGAGAAAATCTCTCATTGATTTCTTTTTGTGAGAAAATCCCTCAAGATATCTTTCTTTTGGGAAAGAATCTTTCTAATCTCTTTCTTTGGTTAAGGTTACTAATTAGTAACACTTACCTCTTTCTTCTTTCCTTCTTTGGTTTGCTTTCTTCTATAAAAGCAAGGAGGAGGTTGGATCTCTTGCTCTTATTAATTTCTTTTGCAACAATCCCAAGAGGGCTTCAAGGCCAAGAGTCCTTCTTCTTCAAGATCTTCAAGACTTTTCTTCCTCTTCTCCATCAATGGCTTCGTGTAAGTTCCCTTTTTCAAGAAAACCCCATTGTAGAAAAAAGGTTCTTTCTTTTTTTTTTGTTTCTTTCTTTTCTTTTTTTTTCTTTTCCACGTGTTTGCTTCTTTTTTTTTCACACGTTTATTTTTTTTGCTTTCTTCTTTTTTTTTGCATGTGTTTTTTTTTTTTTGGTGGGCCGTACGGACAGATCCGTACGGATCTGGCCGTACGGCCACGTGGCCTGTGGGCCAGTCCCTTTTTTCTTTTCTTTTTTTGTTTTCTTTCTCTCTCCTTTTTTTTGAGAAAGTTTTCTATTTTTTTTGTTCTTTTCTTTCTCCCCCTTTTTTTTTTGAGAAAGTTTCTTTCTTTTTTTTTTTTTACTTATCATGATAATGCATTTTTTTTACCAAGATGTTCATGCATGTATATTTTTGTAAATTGAATTGTAGCATGATGTGATAGCATACCTGAAAGTTTTCGTAAATTTGGGAATTTGGAGCTCGCAGCGATGTTGAGCCCTTCCTGATTTTGCTGAGACTTTGAGGTTTCGAAAGTTTGGAGTTTCGGAGCTCGTAGTCATGTTGAGCCCATCTTCAAGCTTTCTATTTCTTTCGGGATAGTTCCTTTTCTTCGGAATTGCCCCGTCATCATGTCAAAATTTCGCCAAATTTTTTTTTGCGAGATTCTGTCATTTTGATGTTTGATCTTTTTCTTTTCCATCCTTTTCAGGTGCTTCCTCCAGAATGAACAAGGGTAAAAAACCTGCTATAAGCGCACCTCGTCGATCTGCTAGATCTTCTAATCCGGCCATTCAGCAGGCCTTTGAGAAGGTCCGGTATGTTGAGAGAAATCTGGAAGAGTGCAACTCCCTCAACAGAGATGAGATGAGGCAGCGACTGATCGCTCTCAAGGGAGAGGAATTCTATAAGATCATGGTAAGCAGTCGTCCATGGGTGATGGAAGATCAGAGTGTTTTACTCAAGCCTACCTTCTTCTTTGGTGATGCCGTCCCTGATGACATGACATACCAGAGGAGATGTTTTCAGTTTTCTTTCACACCAGATGGTGAGAAGAAGACTGTTGCTACCCGGTCGATGTTTGATCGCACTGTCTCGATCATGAGCCTTCCCCCCACGTGCTCTAAGAGGGAAGATCCTCCAAGTTGGGTGAGAAGGATAAATGTAATCAAGACCGGGGTTTTTGTTGGCGGTTCTCCTGGATATATGGAGAAGTCGCCTGCTGACATGGACCTGTTGATGCCATCCAGCGGCTACCAGGGCTCTGATTATCCGTCGGTCGATTTGAGACCAGTGGGCCTTGGTATTTTCAACAGTGACGGCAGCAATTGGATAAAGCCTTTTCGACTTCGTGGCTGTTTCAATACTGACTCCAAGTGGAAGTCGTGGACTGATCACGTCCTGCTGATTGGTGGCGCCGTTTTGAAGGAAGCCACGATTTTTGATGCGGTCCGCGCCTTTAGGCAGACCGTGATCTTTTCGGACGAGGCCTTCATGGCTATGCTGGAGTCATTTCTCCCACAAACCAATACCTTCGTTGTGATGAATGGTGAGATTGGTTTCTCTTTGAAGGAGCTGAGCGCCATTACTGGATTGCCCATCCTTGGCAAACTCTATGAGGAGTTTATGCCGATTGACAGCGTCCTTGAGGGGAAGTCTGAGGAGTTCAGGCTTCTGTACTTTTAGCTCATCGCCTTCTATGATTTTTTAAAGGAAAAGGAGGGCTTGAAGGTTAGATCCAGCAGTTGGAAGAGTTCTAGCTCTTCGTTCCCCAACTTTTTTGATAGCAGGGAGTCTTTTGATAGTGCGACCCAGGAAGCCAGGGCTCGGGATCCAAGTACGAAGAAGATCTTGGCTATGCATGAAGAGTTGAGAGATTTCTCTGTGAGTACAAACGCCATATGTCCTGACATTGCACTGCGGAGAGATCTCGCTGTTTACCTCACTTATTGGCTTGGTGAGGCTATTTTTGCTGGAGGAGATGGAACGCACATCAGGCCGCATTGTATTTTTCCGGCTTGTCAGATGGCGTTTGGAGAGCAGCTTGCTTTGGTGCCAGCTCTTTACTCCTACGTGTGTACCGAACTGCAGGCTCCTGCTTTTTTGGTTTGGCTTGGGCTTCCCATGAATAGGGTATTTTCAGCCCATATTTTTTATTCGTGGTACATGTACCACTATCCTGGCTTCCACCGGCTGGGTGCTGCACAGGATGATGATCCTCTAATGATTCGGCTGGCTAAGGGCAAAGCCGTGTCCGAATCACTTTTGTTTGCCCGCATGAGGATCCGACGGTTCAAGGACGTCGAGATGGGGCAGTCTTCAGTGAAGCTTTCTCCGGAGGTGCAGAAGAAGGCTTTTGATTTTAGTGCCTCCCGAGACTCTACCAAGGCGGGGTCCGGAAGGCATTACTCCTTGACGAATGTTGAGAAGGAGTGGCTTTTCAGCATACGTGTCGGCACGATGGTGTACAGCAGACATCTTTTTGTCGACATCCAGCCGTATGTACCCTCTCGCCTTGCTATGCAGTTGGGCTTTTCTCAAGGCGTTGTTGGAGCACCTTCAAGCATGGTGAACAGGACGGGAGAAATGCATGGGCTTTCTATAGTGCTGAAGACACTACAGCCATGATCTCTTATCCTGTGTTGTTGACTTCCCGGACTGCCGGCTTTGCGAAGTGGTTCGCGGAGAGCTTTTCGGCATATCGGGGGGCTTTCCAAGAAGGAGCTTGATGTGAAGCTGGCATCTGGAAAGGGTCTTGGAAAGTCGGATGGCGTCCGGCGAGAGGAAGTTTGGGCCTTCCTTTCTGGAGAGAAGCACAAGATAGGCTTTCTCGGTGACCAGGGCGTCATTGGATCTGAAGCTGTTCGAGAAATACCTGATGAGGCTTTAGAGCAGCTAGAACAGGAGGAAGCCGAACTTGGTGCTTGGATGCAAGTGGCGCAAAGGCAAGCTTCCGTGGAGTCTACTGGCAAGAGTAGATCATCCAGTGAGGAGTCAAGTGGAAGACCCGACTCTGACAGTGGGGCAGGTTCCTCTAAGAAGCGAGCCCATAGGTGTAAGAGGAGGAGGAGTCATCATCGCTGCAAGGGGCAGCATGAGGACTCTCCTGACTTGGAAGTCCCTCTTACTATTAATGAGGATGTGCCAGTAGATGCTGACGAGCCTCCAGAGAAGAGAAGCCGAGAAGAAGAGACCGTCGGTGAAGGTATGATTCTTCCTTTTTCTCTTTCCATTTCTTTTCATGGGATTATTCCATGTTTTGATTTGCTTCTTGCTTCTGCTTTTCTTTTTTTTTTTTTAGCAGAGGAAGACTTGGTGATGCTTGAGGTTCCAACCGATGAGGTGGTGACGGATCCTGTCGGGGCACCTGAAGAAGAACCGAGGGACTTTGGAGTGAATCCAGAATCTCCAATTGGTATGACTTCTTTTGCTTTCTTCTTCCTTTTTTTTGTCTGTGACTTGGTTTGCCAACATTTTTTCTTGTCAGCTGACTTGCCACAGGATTCCGATGACTTTGAACCATCGATGGACGCAAATGTTGATGATGCTTCCGATGAGTTCATGGAGGAAGAGAGTCTTCTGCCAGTCGTCGAAGAAGGTATTTTGTAGTGATAACCCTGATAATGATTTTCAAACAGGATCATATTCATACCTTTTTGTGTTTCTTTGGCAGGTTTTGAAGTGATAGAGGAGGGTCCGTCGCTTCCTTTAGAACTAGAGCAAGGGATGCCAGAGGTTGATCCAGAGGTAGAGACTCCTGGGACCAGTTCTGACACTGTTAAGGAGATACTTTGTGCTGAGATTCCTTCCCGAGCAGGAGCAGCTTCAACTAGAAGGAGTTCTTTTGTTACTCTTCCAACGAGTGATGACATGAGCAGTCGACCAACGGAGTTGGGCGAATCTTCAGCTGGGCCATCTCTTCTTTTTGTGAAGAGGTGGTGGTGCGGGTCCTGAGCTCTTGGATTGAGACTCTATTTTCTAGGCACTTAGATGCAGATTTGGGATGATCCAGCATGTGCGTGAGATTCTCGGTGATGCCGAAGAGGCTGGTCTGGATGTCACAAGTGCCAGGGCGATCGTTGATAGGATCATTGAGCTGGGTGACAGGTGGTTTGAGACCATGGGTTTTCCTGATGGCCAGTTCTTCAAGGAAATGTTCCTGGACCCTACTGATGAGGCTCAGTCTGACCTGGATGAGGCTATACAAAGCAGGAAGCAGATAGTCCGAGAGAAGAACTTAGAAGAGCTAAACATCATTGGGCTGACACATGATCTTAACATCCTTGATAGGGAGGTCGATGAGGCCAGGAAACATCTTGAGCATCTGCAGGCACAAGTCGCTGCCAAGTGGACTGCAATAACAGAGGCTCGTGACTGGGAGAGTGCTCTGATTCGCTGGGTTGCAGATGCCGATCGAGTTCTTAAAAGGAAGTCTGAAGAGAACAAACAATGGCAAACTACTCGGGATAAGCTTTTCGGTGCGAAAGAAGGGTTACAGCCCACCCCAGCATCTCACGGCAAGTTCCTGAAGAAGCGTGCCTTGGAATCCCTGACGGCTGAGGCCAAAAGTTTGCTTGAGGAGCTGAACTCTTGGCTGGAGACCATTTTTGATTGAGCTCCTATTTTTTTTTAACAGAAACCATCCTTCTCTCTTTTTGGGTACCACTTGTATTTTTTTGGTACTTTTTTTTGTAGTGCTTGTGAACACTTTCTTTTTTTTGGTACCACATGTATTTTTTTTTGTACTTTTCTTTTTATTTTGTAGTGCTTGTGAACACTTTCTTTTTTTTAGTACCATATGTATTTTTTTTGTACTTTTTTTTTGTTTTCCCTACGCTCACTTAAATCTTTTCGTGATAAAAGTAATTGCTAAATGGGATGCCTTTTTTTTTGTTTTCCCTACGCTCACTTAAATCTTTTTGTGATAAAAGTAATTGCTAAATGGGATTTGATCAAAAGCTTGTCATTTTGTGAAAATCTTTTGTCAAATGATTGTTTTGGCATGGAAGCCAGATTTTTGTTTGTGGCATGGAAGCCGATTTTGGCATGAGAGCCAGCTTTTTTGTGGCATTGATAGCCGAGTTTGTTTTGTGGCATCTATAGCCAGGTTTGTGGCATTAATAGTCGGGTTTTTTGAAAGCCAATTTTTTTTGTTTGTGGCATTGATAGCCGGTTTTGTTTTGTGGCATTGATAGCCGGTTTGTGGCATTTATAGCCTGTTTTGGTGGCATCTATAACCGTTTTTATGGCATTTATAGCGGGTTTGGTTTTCAAAAATGCAAGTATCGACTAAAAGTCGCCTCCCTGCTGAATGTTCTTGCAAGTATCGATGGGATGTCGCATCCTTGCTCATTCGATTGCGAGTATCGATGGAATGTCGCATCCTCGCGGATTTGGGGGCAAGTATCGATGGAATGTCACATCCTTGCTTTTCAAAAATTTTGGTTTTGCAGGTACTGACTTGATGTCGTTTCCCCATGATTTTTGAAATTTTTGGTTTTCTCGAACCTTTAGCTTATGGATATCAGCTGAAATGTTGCGTCTCCATAGTTTTTTAGGTTTTTTCGAACCTTTGAAATTTGGTTTGTGGATATCAAGTGAAATGTTGCGTCTCCACGGTTTTTAGGTTTTTTCGAACCTTTGAAATTTGGGTTGCGGATATCAACAGAAATGTTGCATCTCCACGATTTTGGATTTTGCAAGTATCGATGAAATGTCGCTTCCCTGCGATTTTGGAAGTGTCGAACGTGGTTCGCATGCTTCCGATTTGTGCGAGTATCGGCCAAACGTCGCTTCCCCGCGGATTTTTGAAAAAACAATTTTTTTTTGTTTAAAGACACGAGGGTCATAAGTTTTGACCTAAAACCATTTAGGCGGTAAAAGGTAGGGTGGACTAGGGTGGAAATCCCTGAATCCGGATTTTGTTTCAAACTATGAATTTTGAGTTCAAAGGTTGAAAATTTTGGTCAAGTTAGGGAAAGGTTCCTAAACTTGGGTTTTTTGAACAATGAAACGATGAAAGTAAGCATTGTCTAAATTTTTAGAAATTTCAACATTTGATATGAAAATTCTAAAAAAAGGTGGGTTTAGCGAGCATGTACCTGGAAACCGGTTTTGGCCGTACAGGCATTGCTCTTACCTAGTTGGGTAAGTCTTCAAGGGTAGACCGCTTTAAAAGCTTGCCGTTGATGGGCAGCATACATCTGTCACCTTCCATGTTTAGGAGTGCGCATGCGCCGTTGGAGAAAACCTTGTCGATGACGTAGGGTCCCTCCCATTTTGGCTCAAATTTGCCTTTGGACTTGTGAGCGAAGACCATTGGTCTTTTTACCGCAAGGACCAAGTCACCCTTTTTGTAGACGCGTTGCCTGACCTTTTTGTCGAAAGATCCTGCCATGTGAGCTTGGTAATGCTTTGTTGAGCTTCGAGCCGTCTCTCATCGAGATTGTCCAGCTCATGGAGTCGCAATTTGACATTGCTTTCTTGAGTCATGTCATTTTGCAAGGATACCCTCAGGAAAGGAATTCGTACTTCCAAGGGCATGACAGCTTTGCATCCATAGACCAAGGAGAATGGTGTGCTATGGGTTGGTCCTTGAACGGTGGTTCGATAGGCCCACAAAGCTTCAGACATTTTATCGCTCTGGTCTCTTTTATGACTAGAGACCATTTTTTTGAGGATTTTGCAGAGTGTCTTGTTGAAAGCTTCTGCTAACCCGTTTGCTGCCGGATTGTATGGAGTCGAAGGACAGCTTTGGATTTTGTATTTGTCGCAGAACCTGTAGAATCGATGATCCTAGAATTGTGGTCTGTTATCATGGACGAATCTTTTGGGTATGCCGAAACGACAAATGATGTTGGTGCGCAAGAACTGAAGGACTGATGAGGTCTTCATTTCGTTGAACGCAAATGCTTCTCACCACTTGGACAAATAATCCGTAGCGGCGAAGATGAAGCGATGACCTTTGCTCGAAGGGGGAGAAATAGGACCTATGATGTCCATACCCCAGGCTTCGAAAGGCCATGAAATCGCTGTAGGATCTAGCCATTCTGGAGGCATGTGAATGTAATCTCCATGAACTTGGATTGTTGGTAGCGCTTAGCAAATTGCATTGCGTCAGCTACCATGGTAGGCCAGTAATAACCTAACCTTTTTATCTGATCATAGAGCTTGGGACCAGCCTGATGAGCTCCGCAAAGACCAGCATGAACTTCTTTGAGTGTTTCTTCAGCCTCTTGTTGTGACAAGCAGCGTAGAAGTACTCCGTTGAAGGATTTCCTGTAAAGGAATTTTGAAGGAATATCCAAATGAAAGCTTGGGGTTCGCCTTTGGATGCTTACCCGTTCTTTTGGATCTTCAGGTAGGATTCCGAACATAATGTAATCAATGAACGGATCCCTCTAGTCGCCGATTGAAGTTTGAAGGATTGAAATCCGACTTCCAACCACTTGGTGGCATTCAGCAACTGCTTGGTGTGTGTTAAGAGGAGGAAGGATTCTTCTTTCGCACACCGTGATTTGCATGTTTTCCCCTTCCTGGATTGCCATAGATGCGGCAAGTCCAGCTAGGGCATCTGCACGTATGTTTTCACCTCTACGAATGTGGGTGATGTGACAGATGTCAAACTTTTGCAGAAGCGATTGTGCTTTGTTGTAGTAAGGCAGCAAATATGGCTTCCTGACTTCAAATTTCTGATTCATCTGGTTGACGATCAGTTGAGAGTCTCCAAATACTTCCAGCATGGTGATGCCGGATTCGATGGCGAGTTCCAATCCTAGGATCAGAGCTTGATATTCAGCTGCATTGTTTGTGCATGGTTCCAGTAGCGAGAAAGTATCTGGAATCATATATTTGTCGGGGCTAACAAAGAGGATGCCAACTCCGAGTTCAGCTGTCTTTTTTCATTTGTCCTGGTTGCACCGTCAAAGTACATGTCCTAGGAGGCACTTTGTGAGAAAGTCTCCACAGTGTAGACTGGTTCGTCTGGTAGATCATCTCTGAGCGGAGAATCTTTAGGCAATGCATGCTCTGCAAGGAAGTCCACTAGAGCTTGCCCTTTGATTGCCTTTTGTGGTACATACCTAATATCAAATTGTGACAGAAGGATGGACCATTTTGCCCGTCGAGCATTGAGAGAACCTGCCTTTGTGACAAGGACCTTCAAGAGGTTGACCCTTGAGACTAGGTAGACTGTGTTGGAAAGCAAGTAGTGATGCAGCTTTTGTACGGTGAACATCACTGCAAGACATTCTTTTTCGACTGGAGAGTAGCGATGCTCTGCACCTACTAGCATGCGGCTGAGGTAATATAGAGTAGCTTTTTTTCTTTGATCATTTTCTTGCGCAAGCAGAGCTCCTAAAGAGTGATCAAGGGCTCTTGTGTACAAGATGAATGGTTTTCCAGTTAGGAGCAGCTAACACTGGAGGTTTTGTGAGGTATGACTTGATGTCTTGGAAAGCAGCTTCACAGTCAGCATCCCAGACAAAGTTTACACCTTTTTTCATCAACCGGGATGTCACGCCCCCGGACCGAGGTCCCGCTAAACGAGGCCTTAATCCGGGGACGCGGCGCGACGGGCCGGAAAATTCCGCCCGCACATGCTAGTTTCCCACAGGTTTCCGCGGTAAGGATTCACGGAATCCGATCCAATAGTGATAAATAAGAATCACTTTCATACAAATAGCTTACGCGGAAGCATTGTAGCAAACGTAAAAGTCTCTCAAAACGGGTATAAATGAGAACGCAAGAGACTAGCATCAAAAGAGAAACATTTTACTGTAGGCCCCAAAATTAGTTTAAAGTTGATACAAAAGTAAAGTTAATCATTAATTACAAACTTTCCCAAAAGAAAATAAGCCAACAATGGCCATGACAAAAACCCAAAATGTATATCCTGAAATCCCCAGAATGTGATCGCAGCTCCAAGGCAACCCGACGTCTAATTGACGTCATCGGGCCGCCACTCGCCCTCCACTGGAACTATAGGTTCCGCCTCGAAGTGCGCCTCAACCGCGAGGGGCTCGACATCTGGCACCAAACGAAAAAGAGTCAGACACGACGGTCTGGCAAGCAATTACAACAATAATAGGATGAGAGCGAAACAAAACATGATAAGTAAGAGCTACGATGAAATCACGATTAATAACAATGTCAAAGTAAAGATAGAAGATGCATCTCGATGGTTTACAAATCCAATTGTCATGATGAGTAACATAAATAAATGCCATGAGATGAACATAAATGCATAAAAACATTGGCAACCCACATAAAGCTATATTCTCCCGTTACCGAAGTAACCAGAGCAGACAAACCGTAGCCACTAAACGTGGGACCGGAACGACGTAGTCGTTATCAGACAGAACCGTAGCCACTACTCGTGGGACCGGATAATTACCGTTGCCATGGTCGGTACAGACAGAATCCAAACTGCAGCTGGCAGACAAATTAAAGACCCCAAGCCGGATGATCAGTCCGACAAGGTGACCTAAGCCTAGTGGTACCATTATAGTGAAAATCCGAAACCTCGAAGAAATGCAATTCTATTTATAAGATACATTTCCAAAGTCGATAGAGAACTACTCCAAACAAATGCATATGGGCAAAGCCAAGCAAAACAGGTGAGTAGTTTCATCATTTCTAAAATATGGGGGTAACCCACTTCAAAACAATAAAAGAATTGGAGAAAGAACCAAAACAAAAGTCTTTTTATACAAAAGAATGTATGATGGTTCGGTCGACTAAGCGGGTAGTCTCGATATACATTTGACCCCTTTATTGTCATTAAAAGAAAGTGATTTGGTGCCACCGAAGATCATTGACAATCATAAGGGATTAAGTGTACATTTAGACTTGAGGTTTTCCAAGTGGTATAGGCCATAGTCCAAGACACTTCTCACCATGGATTCTAGGCTTGTAAAAGGTTGAATGGGCTTCTCTTATAGAAAAGGATAAAAGGGCTGAATTGGGCTTGGACATAGGCTTGAAGTGGACTTGAATGTTATACCCAATAAGTCTTCCTTAAAGGTAAGTTTAAGTCCTTTTAATCAGGCCCACAACTGGCCTCATCCAAGCTCAATCAGTCTATTAAAAGCAAGCCCAAACAGTCCCTAATGTAGCCCACAATTCATGTCATAAATAGCCCAACATTAGGACTCAAAAACAGCCCGAGAGTTGACCTTAAAACAGGCCCAAAAGACACCTAGGAAATGGGCTCATCACAATCTCCAATTGGGCCATCAAATAGCCTCAAATAGACCCTTAATCAGGCCCAAGCCCGAGCCCAGACTGAACTGGGCTCGCTCGAGCGGACCCAGACAGAAGCTGGGTCGCTCGAGCGAGGGCCAGGCAGTGCCTGGTCCGCTCGAGCGGCCCAGTGGGTCGCTCGAGCGGACTGGGCCTGCCCAGTCCAGCCCGAGTGCAGAAATCTCCCTTTTTTTTTGTTTTTCTTCCTCTTTTCTTGATCATTTCCATTCCCTTTCATTCCTTTCTTCCATACACAATTCTACAACATCTTGGGCTCTTTCCTAAGCTTCACTAATCCTCAAAATCATCATTCATAATTATTAAATAAATCAAACACAATACTCTTAAAAAGGATCAAAGTTTATCTCCTTCTCTTTGAGCCCACCTTTAACACATGGAAACCAAATTTCCTAGAGAGCCAAGGTGAAATCAAACTTCCAATGTATGGCAAGACAATAATATAAGTTGAAATCAAAGTAACATGATCCATTCAATCAAAATAAACCCATAGATTAAAGAAGATTAACACAAAGAAAAGGAAAATCATGAAATAGAACCAAATGAGGGAAAGCATCACATTAATGTTGGAATCTACTTGCCTCTAGTCAAGATATGATCAAAATCACTCTTCAAACCAAGCCTTAGAGCCTTAAGCTTCAAATCTACAAAAACCCCAAAAATTTTCCCAAGAAACCCTAAAAAGTCAACATTTGTAAATCTTCAATGAAAACCTTAGCAAATGGGATTAAAACACTCCAAATGGAGAGGAAAGCAAGGATCTTGAGTTTAGAAAGCTATTGCTAACCTTGAGGAACCCAAACAAAGAAGAGAGGCTTGAATAAGGGGCTTCTCTTAGCTCAAACTCCTCAAGAAGAGTATCTTTGGGAAGCTTGAAGAGGGAGGAAGAATTTGAGGAGATCAATCCTCCAAGAATACCTCACCAAGTGAGAGTTTCAGATGAGAGAGAGTGAGAAGAGAGGAGAGGGAAAAGCCCTAGCAAAGAAAGTTGCTGGAATGGAATGAAGAAGGAGAAAGAAGAGCCCCCTTCTTCAGAGACAAGTCTTGTGGGCCCCGATCTTCACAAGGCTACAAATGGTACTTGCGGGCCCCGAACGAAAACGACGAAGAAGACAAAAATGATCGGAGAAATTTCTACTTTCCAAAAAGTATATTTTTGACAATTTCTGAAATTTTCGAAATTTGGGTACAGGTTTTGTGTGAAATGTCAGTTTTGCCCTTTTTCTCGAAAAACGCGATTTCTGATCACAAGGTCAAGTTGGCCAAAACATGAAAGTTGATGTTCTAGAGGAAATAAGTCAAAATACACATAAATTGGGATTTTACAAGCATCATGAACAAACTCAACAATTTCACACATAATCCACGGGCGCCCCGGCCCGTGTCAAACTTAAGTCAAGGACTAATCAAAGGTCCTCAAAGCTAATCAAACATTCTAATCTAGCTTAATAAAATAAGCTAATCATCCACTAACCCCACTTATCCACTAATCACGGTTAAAACATAATTAAATACTTCAAACCTGGGTCGGGGTCTGACACGGGAGAATGGACGACATTTCCCTGAAAGATTGGAGATGAACCGTCTGATGTAGGCCAATCTCCCTTGAAGCCCTTTGAGTTCTCTCAAGGTTCTTGGAGAGGGCATTTCTAGAATGCCTTTGACTTTTATGAGGTCAAGCTCTATTCCAGCTTTCCGAACTAAGAATCCGAGGAACTTACCCGACGAGACGCCGAAGAAGCATTTCAAAGGATTCATTCGCAATTAGTGTTTGCGAAGCCGGAGGAAGACTTCTCGAAGGTCTTCGGGATGATCTTCTTTTCTTTTGCTTTTGACGGCGAGGTCATCAACGTAACATTCAACCGTCTTGTGCTGCATATCTTGGAATATTTTCATCATAGCCCTCTGATATGTGGCACCAGCATTTTTCAGACCAAATGGCATGACAGTGTAACAATACACGCCAAATGGGGTCCGAAAAGATGTATGTTTTTCATCTTCAGGATGTATCTTTATCTGATTGTAGCCAGAGAAACCATCCATGAAAGTCATTCGCTCGAATCCACAGGTATTATCAATCATTACCTCTAGTATGGGGAGTGGAAATTCATCTTTTGGGCATGCGCCATTCAGGTCTCTATAGTCAATGCAGACCCTGATCTGCCCATTTTTCTTTGTCACGGGAACAATGTTGGCCAACCATTCAGGATGTTGTTCCTCACGGATGAAGCAGACGCTTTTGAGTTTTTGAACTTCTTGTTAAATTTTATCCATCACATCTGGACGGAATCTTCTTTGGCCTTGCTTGACAAGCTTGATGTCTTCTTGAAGATTGAGTTTGTGGACCGCTATTTTGGGATCTAAGCCGGGCATTTCAGCGTAAGACCAAGCAAAGCAATCAACGAACTCACGAAGAAAGGCGATATACTCAGGTAACTCATCATCCTTTATATTCTTGCTTATGAATACAGGATGTGGGTTATCTGGTGTTCCCAAGTCTATCTTTTGGACAGGATCTTCTATTAGAAGGTTCGAAGGTGGTTCCTCAACAATATTTTCGGAAGCTTCCAGCTCAACGAAACCTTCTGGGGTTTCAAGGGCATTTCCAGACCAAGGTTTTGTTCCTTTCCACGGGTCTTCTTGATTGGTAACTTTCCCAAGGCTTGCTATAAGATGATCCCAATCGCCTGTTGAAACCGGGTTAAAGTAGGCTACTTCTTTTGGAGATGAGTGTTCTTCTGGGTCAGAAGACCACACGTCTGTGCCATCGGACAACACCTCTTCATTTTCGGAGAAATCGTGCCAATTGGATGAGCTTCCTGGATCTTTATCATGTAACTCATCGAAGAGATATCTAGGGAGATCGATGTCTTCATGGACTTGAGATGTTGAGGCTTGGTCAGTATATTGACTTTTAAGCCTTTGTGTCAACTGTCTTAGGGGAGTGTCGGGATCATACCCTAACCCGTGTGAAGACTTTTCTACATAGCCGTAGAGTCTCCAATCTTCCAGCTGGCTTTTGGTCAAGACGGGCCCCAATGGCGTGAGAATACCGCATCCTTTCCCTAAACCGACTGGGTTTTGAGCGTCATAGCCCATTTTCTTCATAATAGCTTGTGCCACAGAACTATATAAGGATAGTTGAGGCATACCTTTATTTTGGAAAGGTTCAAGCATGGAGTTTGATGATGAAGCATCCAATCTATGGAAGAAGATTGTCTTTTCCTTTGCTGAAGTTGCTGGAACAACGAAGGAAGCTGACGTAGGATCTTCTATGTCAGAAGTTGTCTCCATTAGAGTAAGAGCAGGCTAAACTTGTTGAGTGTCAACTTGGCTTGACGATGTGTCGTCTTCTGGCTCTAAATCCGAATCCATGTCTTGCATGGTAGACATGAAAGAGACAACAAATTTGCCCCCAGGCTTTTGCTTTGCCTTCTTCACTTTAGTTGTGATGACCAAAGGTTTTGAAAGTTTGAGGGAGATGATGAAGAGAGTTTGAATGCTGTCTTCGGATTTACCGGACGATTTGTTTTCTTCCGGTGATTGTTGAGGAGCCTTGCCTTTATCTTTCTGGTGATTTTCGGCAAAGGGTGATGCATGCTTCTCCTCTTCTTCTTTTTCACCTTCATACATTTGTGAGTATGCAAAGTGGACTTCTTTACCTTTGAAAGGTTTTCTGTCCACAAAGACTCGATGTATCATGCCGTCGTCGCCAACAAACTTGATGCATTGATGTAGAGTTGAAGGGACAACACCATTCTCGTGGATCCAAGGGCGTCCGAAAAGGATGTTGTAACATGAAGGGGTTTTTATTGCATACACAGTGACCACAGAAATAAGATCACCGATATGCAACTTGAACCTGATTTTGACGATAGGCCTTTGAGTACTCCCATCATATCCAAAGATAGATACAGATGTGTAGCTCAGCTTGCTGGGTGGGATGCCCAACTCTTCGAGAGCCGATGTGGAGATGAGGTTGAGTGTAGAACCTGGGTCGATCTGAACTTTGTGCATAGGCATTTCCTTGATGTACCCTTTGAAGTACAGGGGTCGGTTATGCCTTGTTTCGCCAAGTAGGAGGTCGTCCTTTGTGAAGGCGATGGTTGCACTGGCTGCCTTTTTAACCGAGAGGCATTCAATGCATGATCCTTCAGTTTTCTTCTTTTCTCCCTTTGAGGAGGCTTCTGAGTTTTTGACCTGGTAATCCATTTCAATTTGGAGGACTTGCGGGGCATGTTTGTCAACATCCTCATTCAGCTTTTGTAATTCTGAGATGAGATTATCACGAGTGTGTGGAGACATTCACAACAAATCTAGGATGTGCAGACGTGCAGGTATGTGCTTGAAGTGTTAAATCAAGTCATACTTGAAAGCCTCCTTAGGGCCTGCATGTTCATCATTGTTGCCACTAGGGGCGCTTACAACATCTTTTCTCGAAGGATTTACATATGTAAAGGAAGATTGGTTGTAATTTTTATGGTAGTCCCGGCCAGAGCGAGTGCCTCTACCAACTTCGAGAGCTTCTTGAGAAGGATCTTTATTTGGAAGATTGTCTTCAGGATCAAAACGCTGTCGTTTTTCATTTGCTGAGGATGTATCAGCAGCGGAGTTGCCATCCTCAGTGATTGTGTTGCATGGAGCATTTTCCGGGAACAAGTCCTGAACAGCATCCAGCAACCTTTCTTCTTCGTTGACCAATTCATCGTCCCAAGCATCAATAGCTGGGAATTCTTCAGTCAGGAAGGGTGTGAACTTTGAAGTCACAGTCTCAGGAGAAGAAACCTAAGAGTGTGTCATCTCAGTGGAAGTCACGTGAGATGAGGTGGCTCCAAAAGATATATTGCTCGGCGTCGCCGGAGTGTAAGTGCTCTCATCAGACGATACTTCAGAAGAGCTATAATCCCGAATAATTACATTACAGGAAGCTCTGACGGGAGACGTTGCCTGGTGAGCTGTAGGCTTTGTTTTCACGACCTCCCAATTTTCATCTTCCAGGAGATCGGGATGTACCCATATGGGTTGTTCGTCTGGTGTCGGGTAAGGAACCAGTTCCTCGGACGCTTGGATTGAGTTTATCACCATGAAGGAAGTAGTAATCTTTTTCTTCGGTGATTTTGATGTTTGTCCACATGTCACCATGTTGACGGAGGCAGACCCATAGTTTTTGTCAAAGGCGATGACTCCATTTTTCCATATCTCGTTTATTGTCTCCCTTACAATGAAGCATTGATTGAGAGGATGCGAGATCATCTAGTGGTATGGACAGTACCGAGGATCGTTGGTTTTGCCAACATCACCCAGTCTTTTTGGTTCAGGCAAGGTGAGCTTGCCGTTTGCCACAAGAGCCCCGAAGATTTCATCAACATCTTCATCAAACTGGTATTTCTTCTCTACTCGTTCTTTGAAGGCATCAGAGAGTTCAGGTCTTTTACCAGCAGTTTTGTTTTCAGCTTTCTTTGGTGGCTGAGGAGCTGACTTGGTCTGCACATTGAAGACCTCTTTTTTCTTTAGTTTGGAGGTTGCAATGGCGGTTGTCTCTTTTCTTGATGATTTCTGACTGTTGAGGTCTTTAATCACCGTTTCAGCTTCCATGGAAGCTTCTAGGAGTTCTCCCAGGTTTTTTGATTTGGTGCCGATGATCATGGAGCGGATTCTAGCTCTCATGTTGTTTCGGCAGATGTCGACTAGCGACGTTTGTGGCAATACATCAGAGCATTTGTATGCCATTGCTTTCCACTTGTGAATGAAGTCATATGTTGACTCATTCTGCCCCTGTTTTAGGCTGCACAGCTGAGCCACAGTAGCGGGATGATCCTCACCTTTGAAGTGAGTCAGGAAGCGTGTCTCTAGCATGGCCCAGTTTTGGATCGAGTCCTCCGGCAGAATGGAGTACCAATCGAAGGCCGTACCTTTTAGGGTACTTGCAAAGAGGCGAATCTTGAGTGCATCTTGATCCGTGATAGCTCCTGTCAGGATCTTGAAGTGGATGACGTGCTGTCTGGCTGATCCTTTCCCCGTATATGTTTGGAGAGTAGGATGCTTGAATTTGGTGGGGAACGGGACCGAGTCCATCCATAAGGGATATGGTGGCTTGATCCCATGCTCCTTGAGTATATCCTCTTCTTTTGTTTTGGCGAGGATATTGTCTACGTCCTTTTTGGTAAGGGCGCGTGACTCATTTTCTTCTCTATTTACCTCATCGTCTTGATGATTCGGAGGAGGTTCATTGTTCGCCTGATTTTGAAGGCGAGGAGAAGGTTTTCCATCAGAGTTTCAATCCTCTGTTGGCCTTGTTCCAACTGCTGGATGCGGGTGATCGCATCATCTTAAGGTGGATTACGGGGTGGTGGCTCAGAATTTGTAGCCAAGACGTTCATCCTTCGTGATTCGAACGAAGAAACTGTCCTGGTGACTGAGCTGGGGCTCATTCTTTTTGAAGAAGAGCTTGAGGAAGGATCACCCAGCCATCCTTTGCTTGAAGGAGCAGGGGATTCTTTTGAATGTCTTCTTGTCCTGGAGACGCTGCGGGTCATCGGACGTCGGACATGGATTTTTATTGCTGACTTTTGGCGTCTTCTGGTTTTTCCAACCATATGGACGACAGCAACTTGGTTGGGTCTTTCTTTTTCGACCCATTTGGGAGAGACTTGAAGTGTAGGAGGCTGGGTCCTTTGCTTCTCTAGTATTTTTTGCCGATACGACGCGCGGCGGCGTATACGACGAGCAACTTGAGCTTCGGTCAACTCTGGCTGGGCTTTGACAATGAAGGATGTGTTCCCTCGAGCGCAGCAGCCGAACCTTGTTAGGGATTTTCTGTATTTGCAATTTGATGGATGCATTATCATTTTATTCATCTCATGAATTTTCACACATGCATTGATTTAGAATATCTTAAAATCTTAATTTTCACTTGTATGGTTTTAAAACTTTCAGAATTCATGTTTCATACATATTTGTGTTTTAATCTTGGTTGCATTTAGTTTGAAAATGATTTTTTATAAATCAAGTTAGCCAATGTTTTAAAAGTTTTAAGTCATCTTAGGCATTTTAGGTTTAATGTTTTTAAAATTCTTAGAATATTTTAAAACATATTTCCTAGCTTGATTCTATGTCTTAAAGTCCCCACAAGAAAATATCTTTAAAATACACATTTTTGGGAAAACAGGGCTTTTACCGGCGGCCAATATATCACCTTTACCGGCGGCTGAGACCGTCGCTGAAAGCATATTTTCAAAACAAATATAACCGTTGGAAGGACTTATACCGGCGGCTGATATACACTTTTACCGACGGCCCCGGCCCCCGCTAAAAGTATAGTTTAAAAAAAATATATAGCCGTTGGCAACCTTTTTGCCTATAAAAAGGGACATTTTCTTTTGGGAAAATAAGTAGAACTTTTGAGGAGTTTTGAGGCCAAGGAAGGGGGATGAACCAAGAGAGATCAAGGGATCATTAGCAAGAGCTAAATCTTGGATTAATGAAGTTAAATCACCAAGTAAGCCTTTGCTTTTCTTAATCATTGTTTTATGCTTTGTTAAACTATTGGTAAATGATTTTAGCATATAAACTATGATGTGTTGAATCCTCTACTTCCTTAATATATGATTTAAGTCATAGGATTCTTCACCTTGATTTCAAAACAAGTTTGTTTTATAAACTTTGTTAATCATGCATTGCCAAAATATTTGATTTCTTTTATGTCATGATTCATTAACTTGTTTTGAATCTTTCCTTGTTGTTTTCATTCATTTAAACCTTTGTTGAATTAGTTTGGTTTTGAAAACAACATTACACATGCATCACATGTTTAGACTAAATTAATTTCATACAACTTGTGAACCCTTGATTTTCATATCTTATATAAGTTTGTATTTGGTATATGTGACTTGCATATCACTTCAATCAAATCTTTTTATGAGCATTAAACTTTGAAATGCTTTAAGCATAAAATTCATTGGACTTAATTTTATCTTGATTGAAGTTCTACACACACACACACCTCATGAGCATTCATCTTTGCATTTCTTGGTGTGTTGTGTGAGTTTGTTATTCACTTTCATATCCGCCTATCTTAGAGGCAAATTTAATTGAGCTTAAATTGTAATCTCTTAGAGTGTTTTGTGAAAACACTTTCTTTAGAGAAATCTTTGTTTGTAAGGTTATTGCTTAGCCATTGAAAAGCATAGTGTAAAGGTTCTTGCTTAGCCTAGAAAAGCATATTGTATAGGTTGTTATTAAGCCTTGCAAAAACAACATTGTAAGGTTATTGCTTAGCCTTGGAAAGCATAGTGTTGAGGTTATTGCTTAGCCTTTTGGAAAAGCATAAATAGTGGAAATCCGGTGGGGTGTTGAGTCACAAGCCGGTAGTGGATGTAGGCATTGAGGCCGAACCACTATAAATCTTTGTGTAGTGGTGATTGTTTTGTGGTGATTGTTTTGTTTAAGCTTCCGTATATTGTATGTTAATCATCACATGTGACTAGTTAATTGTAAAGAAATTAAAATTGGTCATAATTAGTCATTAAGTGTAGATCACCCTATTCACCCCCCCTCTAGGGTTAGGATCCCGGACTTTCAAACCTGTCTTCTTTGTAGCTGGGCAAGGACAAGATGCGAACCCTGTCCTTCACCTGTTGCAGCGAAGCTTTGAATTTTTGGAGTTCGGCCCTGTAGAGATGAAGTGTCGAACTGCAGGTTTGTAGGTCTTAGCAGGTGCTTGCAGAGGCCTTGTGATGCATGATCTGATTTTGGGCTTGTAGGAACAAGCCGGCTCATACTGGTTTGACTTGGGAGTCAGGTTGGAGATGGGTCTCTCCTCTTTCATGTAAGCAAGAGGGTAGAACTGGTTCTCCTTGAGTGGGGCCAGGAATGCTGGCTTGATAGATGTTTGGGATCTTCTCTATTTTGGTGAAGGTCGTGGGGACCAAGTCTTGGGATAGACCTTGTCGTTTGCTGGTCGAGGCTTCGTGGGGCTGCCACGGGCTTCGGGCCTTCTGGTGCTCGCCTTTGGTGTCACATTAGTGATACGTTGAGAGGCTAGTTTCTGCTCCTTGGAAGGAGCAGCTTGTTCCTCAGGAAGTGTGAATGGTCCCAGCATCCCAAAGACGATAGTCCGGGGAGTTGAGGTCGACCCGGAGCTCAGAGAGTTGCCAAGGGAGTTGACACTTCGGCAGCTGATGGGGCGCTTGTAGGTGCGCGTAGTTTACTTCTGTTGAAGCATGAGTTGGTGCTTGCTCTCATCGAAAGTAATGGTAAGTGATGCTGCCATTGTTAGTTTTTTTCGAAAATTTCTGAAACAAGACCACATCCATTAGTAATCACAAGAATATAATGATCATAAATGGGAAGTTCTATGGTTTCGTCTTTTCAAATCGCTCGAGGGAGATGACCCAAGCATTATGAAAAAGGCAAAATGCCATAGAGGGTACAATTGTTCTGATCGCAGGTATGGTAAGCCCAGAATGAGTGTCCCAGTGACTACTAGAAGCAATTGTGAACTTAAATTCGACTTATCGAGAAGTAGAGCTTGCTCGAGGTAAGAAGAATATAAAGTTGGAGTTACAAATGTGTTGGTCGCAATACGGTAGACCCTGAAAGGGCGTACTAGTACTGCTAGACACAAATGTTTTGAGACCGCATCCATGAGATGAGATTCTCCTTTTTGAAAGGTCAAGATTGGATTCATCAAAGAGCGCAGATGGTATTCCGATCTGAACACTGGCTCAGCGATTTCCGTGAGCACCAGTGCTCAGAAAGAAATGAACCATAATTTCTCGGATCTGAATCCAAAAATGACGAGTTTTTTTTTTTTTGAAAGGCCAATATCGGGTTCATCAAAGAGAGCAAAAGGCACTCTAATCTGAACACGGGCTCGGCGATTTCCGCGAGCGCCAGTGCTCAGAAAGGAGAAGACCAAGATTTCTCCAATCTAAACCCAAAATGACGGAAGTTTTTTTTTTGAAGATTTTTTTAAATCTTTTTATTTATTTTTTTTATTTATTTAAATTTTTTTAAGATTTTTTTTGAAATTTTTTATTTTTTCTTTTTTTTATTTTTTATTTTAAAATTTTTATTTTTAAAAATTTATTTTTTAAAAAAATTTATTTAAAAGACGAGAGAGTACACATAGGCCTCCTAACCCGGTCTTATGAAATCTCGATTGATAGAATTGTCCCCAGGTAAAGGTAGGATTACTTAATGAACCCGTTTGGAGGACCCTTGCCTAGAACAGTCAAGCTGTCTCCACACTGTGGACAAGGCTTTTCTTGAATCAACATGATCAAAGAACGCAGTTGGTTTAATCTTAGTGGTCTATGTCTTTTTTTTATTTTTTTTTATATATATTTTTTGATTTTTTGATTTTTAATGAACTCATCGAAGAGAAACGATAGCCCAAAACCTTAGTCGAACAGGCTCAACATTTCTGCAAGCACGATGAACGATAGGAAAGGATCAAGGTTTCTCAATTTTGAATTCAAAATGAAAATTCTGATCTTTTTGTTTTTTTTGTTATTTATTTATTTTTTGTTTTTTTAGATTTTTAATGAACTCATCGAAGAGAAACGATGGCCAAAACCTTAGTCCAACAGGCTCAACATTTCTGCAAGCACGATGAACGATAGGAAAGGATCAAGGTTTCTCAATTTTGAATCCAAACTGAGAAATCTAATTTTTTTTGTTTTTTTTTTATCTTTAATGAACTCATCGAAGAGAAACGATGGCCCAAAACCTTAGTCGAACAGGCTCAACATTTCTGCAAGCACGATGAACGATAGGAAAGGATCAAGGTTTCTCAATTTTGAATTCAAAATGAAAAAATCTGATTATATATATATATTGTTAGATCTTTAATGAACTCATCGAAGAGAAATGATGGCCCAAAACCTTAGTCGAACATGCTCAACAATTCTGTAAGCACGATGAACGATAGGAAAGGATCAAGGTTTCTCAATTTTGAATCCAAAATGAAAAATCTGATTTTTTATTTTTAATTTTTTTGAAAAGAGAAAGAGTGGAAATAAATTCAAAGAATTAGAAATTCCCAAAAAATCTCATCTCATTTTTTTTAGATGCGGAATCCAACATAGGCCACCAATTAGAAAGTAGCCAAGGAATCGAGAAAAGAAATATAAGCATAGAGCAAAAGATATGATATGCAAATATTTCATTTCTAGCATCGTGTTCTCAAATGAACTGGTCCCACCGGGTGTGCCAGCTTGATGGACCGCGCTCTTGCCTGGTCCTACCGAGGTCGGCGGACGTGGGAGTCCGTTGGGTTCGACCCTTTCATAACCGAGGGGCAGAGGCGTGCATCAACATTTCTTTTGTGTGGGTGTGCCAGATTTTCTATTTTTACTTGGAATTACAAGTGGTGATCCGGAGATCAACCTTCGCAAGTAAAAAAGAAATCAACTTCTTTCAAGTTTTCCATTGCACATATATTTAAGAAAAGAGACATTTTCTTGATTTGCCGTGAAAGGCGATTTTTTTGGCATTTATAGCCGATTTTGGCGTTTATAGCCGATTTTTGGCGTTTATATCCGATTTTGGCGTTTATAGCCGATTTACAATCCTTATCAATAATGAAAGACAAGAGTTGTGATTTTTGTCTCTTTTAAAAAAATACAAACTATAATGAAAAGCAAGAAAAGGAGGATCAAACTTCTCAGGAGAATGTGGAGGACCCGTTCAGATTGACGGTCGCAAGCCATATGTGGAGTTCGCCATCATCCATGCAGATGAGAACAGAGGATGCTATTGATTCGCTTGGCTTGGCTATAACCTCAGGTTTTTAGAGGACAAAGACCAAAAGGAGGTCCTATTGTTAGATATCGCGATCACTGAGAGGGGGGGGGGTGAATCAGCGATTCTTTAAAAACAGGTCCAATTTAACAACAAAAGCAAATCAAATCACACAAGGACACCAGATTTAACTTGGTTCACCGAAAGGCTACGTCCACGGTTCAAAGACTGTCCGAACACCAATCCGGGACAGATCTGAATCTATTTAGTCGCACCAACGACAAAGAGCACCAACCCTTAGTTTCAGATAGCACCAACTATCTAGGAAGCACCTACTCCCTTTAGTTTCAGATAGCACCAACTATCTAGGAAGCACCGACTCCCTTTACAATTTATCTGCACCAACAGATAGGATCACCAAACCCCAGACACCAAGCACCAACTTGATGTTCTACAGAATAAGAGTAGAAACCTTTTTCTATAGCCATTCCCCTCTACAATCTCTCTCTCTCAATCCCTTACAAATTGAAATTAAAGCATAAACAGAGAGACACTTATCTTATGGACGAAACACCATCTTCAAGAGCACATCCTCGTCCACACTTGCTGTAGAAACTTCTGATAATACTGCACACAGCAACAGCACTCTCTTCTCTCCAAAACTCTCTCTTTTCTTCTCTCTTTTCTTCTCTTCTTTCTTGTGCCTTTAAAAACGAACCAAGCATGCCTTTATATAGGTTATGGTAACCCTTAAGAGTGTTCAAAATAGGCTACAATTCGTTTAGAAAGAGTCCCAAACAAAATAGATAAGAATGCTGAATTTTCGTGCAAGACTTCTGTTTCTGCGCAACTCTGTCTTCCCGTGCTCGGTCGACATCATGCCTTGCTCGGTCGACATCATACACAGTCTGTAAGCAGACAACTGACATGCTCGGTCGACATCCTGGGGTCCCGGTCGACCGACGACACACTGTGTCACGAAAATAACTGGGAGCTTCTTGAAACTTTTTCTGCAGGTTTCTCTTTGCTCGGTCGACCGCATGGGGTGCCCGGTCGACCGCACACTCTGCTTCAGGAATTCTGAATTCCTAAACTGTTTCAACTCTTATTCTTCTTTTAAGCTCTATCAACACCAGCCTATTATCATCATGCTTGTGACAATGTGTTGACAATAATTCCAACTCAAAACAATACTTTGAGATATTAATTTCTTCAATTCTTCAAAGGACTTCTCAAGTCATCTCAAGTCATCTCAAATTCCAACAATCTCCCCCTTTGGAATTGTTGGCAACACTATTGGAACTTCAACACATTAATCTAGTTGATCTTCATGAAGCTTCTTCAGAACCATAGTCTCCCCCTGTCTTAAAAAAAATAGAATCAAGATCTCTAACAGTTTTGATACCAATCTCCACAAAGTTATCATAGCATAACTTCTTCTAAGATAGCTTTCTCCTAGCTTCAGTCTTTCTCCCCCTTTGACAACAAGTCCAAAGGGACCAACGAAGGAGCGAATAGGATATTCAAAGAATACTTTGCTCCCCCTTTCAAGCACAACTCCTAAGGATTAGGAGAGTGAGTAACTCCTAAGTTTTTTTCGGAGATACTCGAAGACTTCCTTTGGCAGAGGTTTGTGAAGATATCAGCAACTTGCTCAGTAGTTGGGACATATTCCAACTTTACCTCACCATCTGCAACCTTTTCCTTGAGAAAGTGATAACGAATTGCTACATGCTTCGTTCTAGAATGTTGAACAGGATTCTTGGAGATGTGAATTGCACTTGTGTTGTCACAGAGGATCGGCGTAGGATCTGTTGTCGGAACTCCTAGATCATAGAGCATTTGCCGCATCCATAACACTTGTGTACAACAAGTTGCCGCTGCAATATATTCTGCTTCCGCTGTAGAAAGGGATACCGAATCTTGTTTCTTACTATGCCATGCCACCAACCTTTCACCGAGATAGAATGCACCACCGCTTGTACTCTTGCGATCATCTATACATCCAGCCCAATCGGCGTCAGAGTATGCAACAAGAGTGAAGGATTTGCCTTTAGGATACCAAATGCCAAGCTCTATGGTACCTTTCAGATATCGAAATATCCTTTTTACTGCTGTAAGGTGCGTCTCAGTTGGTGATGCTTGAAATCGAGCCACCATACATACTGCTTGCAGAAGATCTGGTCTTGTAGCAGTCAAATAAAAGCAAGCTTCCTATCATAGAACGATAAGTGGTGTGATCAACGGACGAACCCTTATCATCTTTGCTTAGCTTTGTGTTCGTTGTCATTGGTGTGCTCACTGGCTTGCTGTCTTCCATGTTAAAACGCTTCAGCATTTCCTTGATGTATTTCATCTGTGATATGAAGATACCATGTTTCAGCTGCTGAACTTGTAAACCAAGGAAGAACTTTAGTTCTCCAAGCATTGACATCTCAAATTCTTTCTTCATCTCTTCAGCAAAATTCCTGCACATTTCTTCATCGTTGCCACCAAAGATTATGTCATCGACATAAACAATAACAACCAATTGTTTGTTCAACTCTGTTTTGACATAAAGATTGCTATCAACCAGTCCTTTTCCAAAACCGATCTTGCGGAGATATAGGTCCAGCCTTGCATACCACGCCCTTGGCGCTTGTTTCAGCCCATAAAGAGCCTTTTTCAACTTGCACACTAGGTCTGAATTTTTGCTAATAGTAAAACCATCAGGTTGCTCAATGTAGACCTCTTCTTCAAGTAATCCATTCAAGAAGGCTGACTTTACATCCATCTGAAATACCTTGAAGGTTTTGTATGCAGCCAATGCAAGAAACATACGAATGGCTTCCAGACGAGCCACCGGTGCAAAGGTCTCTTCAAAATCTATGCCTTCAACTTGAGCATAGCCTTTACAAACCAACCTTGCTTTGTTTCGAATGACCTGACCATCTTCATTCAGCTTGTTCCGAAAGACCCATTTAGTACCAATAACATTCTTATCGGTAAGTCTAGAAACTAGTTCCCATGTGGAGTTCTTCTCAATTTGTTCTAACTCCTCATGCATAGCTTTTAACCAACTTTCATCGAGACTGGCTTCAGCCACAGTCTTGGGTTCAATGGTGGACACAAGTGAGTAATTGCTAACTACACTTTGTCTTGTTTTAACACCGACCTCAGGATCTCCATTGGTGCTTTGAGTTCGCATCGGTCCACAGAGATCAGTGTGCACTAGCTCAAGAGGTTTTTTTGAATGATGCTCCTTTGACTTGAACATAACCCTCGTTTGCTTTCCCTTTTGACAAGAATCGCAAATGGGGTTGGATGGCTTTTCAACTGTAGACATTCCTCTGACAGCCTTTGATTTGCAAATCTTTGACATGTTATCAAAGTTTAGATGCCCAAGGCGTTTGTGCCACAACCAACTTTCCTCTGTCCGACTCATCAAGCAAGTCTTTTCAGCTCCATCTGACAATGTATAGAGATTTCCAGCAGTCCTAGATCCAGTAGCCACTGTTTTGCCGTTGCTAGACTTCTTGATAGTAAAACCATTCTTAGTGAAGACAACTTCGTGGCCTTTGTCACAGATCTGGCTCACACTAAGCAAGTTGTGTCTTAGTCCAGACACATATAAGACCTCGTCTGATCTGATCTTATTTGCCTTTAGCTGAACAACACCTTTTCCGCAGATTTTGGCACCATCATTGTTACCAAACTTCACTGATCCGCCTTCATAGTGCTGTAATTTGACGAATTTTTCTTTATCACCTGTCATATGGCTTGAACAACCACTATCAAGGACCCATGGTGCTGTCTTCTTTTGTGCATTGAATGCCGCTTGCACAATGAGAGATTCCTTGGAATTACCTTCCCTTTTCTTTGCCCTCCATGCTTTAACTAACTTGGGTTTCTTTTCAACCTGAAATTGGTTAGCTATAGGCAACCTGCAATCCCTAGCCAAATGTCCATAATTATGACACATATAGCACTCAATTTTGTGGCTATTTAGGATTGAAAAAGGGTTCCTAGTCACAAATGGGTTGTTTCTAACATAGAATTTGCAATCAGCTCTTTTATGTCCATATCTATTACAATGATAGCAATAACCATAGAATCTGAACATTCTTCTTTTCTTAGATGGCTGGTTAAACTCCACAAACCTTTTCTTATTGACCATCTCAATACTAGGCTGAATTTGATGCTTTGTAGCCTTGAGAGGTATGGCGCTTTGTTTCATAAACAAAGAAGGTGCAGCTTTAGAGGACTCTCCGGTTTCAAATCCAATACCAAATTTATTGTGGAAGGGCTTTTGAACTTTCAGAATTTCATTGAGTTTCATTGTACCGTCAATCGCTTGGAGTGCTTTGAGTTTTCGGCTACTTTCCAAGTTTTTAGCCTTTGCTCTAGCGATTTTAGTTTCAAGTTTCATAGCCTCTTCCTTTTTGATACTTATTTGATTTTGAAGGACTTCCACCATTCTTTTATATTCTTCAACTTGAGTTTTCAAAGCAATAATTGAACTTTCAGATTCATGAAGAAGTTTCAGATTTTTCTTACTTGTTTTTCATTCCATGCTAAGCTCCTCAAGTGCGGCAATAAGTTCTTCTTCAAGATTGACCTCAGCCTCCTCTTCCTCTTCCGGCTCTTGCTCCTCTTCTTCTTCAACGGTAACCATGAAGAGAGCTTCAGTTGCCTCGGCTGATTCATCATCGTTTGAAGTTTCAGACGTGCTGTCATTATATTGACTGATGAAGCTTTTTGCTTTGCCCCTCTTTCTGAAATTTTTCTTCCACTTACTCTTATCGACATAAGAGTCATCATCATTATTTTCTTTCAGCGGACACTTCGCAGCAAAGTGACCAACACCGCCACAATTGAAGCATTTAAAGGGTAGCTTCCCTTTGTACTTTCCATTGCTTCCTTTCTTCAGCTTTCTAACAAATTGAGCCTCAAGCTCATCATCATCAGTATCAGAATCATGACCAGCAATCTCTTTTCCCTTTTTCTGAACTTTGAAGGCCGCTTCTCTATCAGATGAAGACGTCTTACCTATGCACATCTCATAGGCAGTGAGTGAACCATGCAACTCATCCATGGAAAATTCATTCAGATCCTTGGCTTCTTCTATGGCTGAGACTTTTGAATCAAACCGGGGAAGAAGAGATCTTAGAACCTTTTTGACGAAGACTGGTTCTTTAATCTCCTCCCCTAGTCCACGAATGTCATTCGTGACTTCATTCACTCGTTGCAAATATGAGTCAACATTCTCGCTTTCCTCCATGCGAAGAGATTCAAATTGAGAGCGATGGGTTTGTAATTTTGCTTCTTTGATCTTCTCATCTCCTTCATGAATGCTTTTCAACTTGTCCCATATTTCCTTGGCTATTTTGCATGCAATTACTTTGACCAGCTCGCTGTCCACAAGGCCACTAAAGAGTGCATTCTGCGCCTTAGAGTCGTTGTCTGCTAACTTCTTCGTTGCAGCATCATTGGGTACAATGGCAATATTGTAACCGACTCTGACAGTCTCCCAGACATCATAGCCAAGTGATTTGATGAAGGCCTGCATTCTGATCTTCCAGAAGGAGTAATTAGAACCATCAAACAAAGGTGCTTTCTTATTCCCTGTATTGGTTGCCATGTGATTTGACAAGAGATCACCCTTAGCGTGTTAAGCTTTTCAAGGGAACCTTACGCTCTGATACCAATTGTTAGATATCGCGATCACTGAGAAGGGGGGGGGGGTGAATCAGTGATTCTTTAAAAACAGGTCCAATTTAACAACAAAAGCAAATCAAATCACACAAGGACACCAAATTTAACGTGGTTCACCGAAAGGCTACGTCCACGGTTCAAAGACTGTCCGAACACCAATCCGGGACAGATCTGAATCTATTTAGTCGCACCAACGACAAAGAGCACCAACCCTTAGTTTCAGATAGCACCAACTATCTAGGAAGCACCTACTCCCTTTAGTTTCAGATAGCACCAACTATCTAGGAAGCACCGACTCCCTTTACAATTTATCTGCACCAACAGATAGGATCACCAAACCCCAGACACCAAGCACCAACTTGATGTTCTACAGAATAAGAGTAGAAACCTTTTTCTATAGCCCTTCCCCTCTACAATCTCTCTCTCTCAATCCCTTACAAATTGAAATTAAAGCATAAACAGAGAGACACTTATCTTATGGACGAAACACCATCTTCAAGAGCACATCCTCGTCCACACTTGCTGTAGAAACTTCTGATAATACTGCACACAGCAACAGCACTCTCTTCTCTCCAAAACTCTCTCTTTTCTTCTCTCTTTTCTTCTCTTCTTTCTTGTGTCTTTAAAAACGAACCAAACATGCCTTTATATAGGTTATGGTTGTTGGAAATAGGGTGGGCCTCTAGGATAGGTTTCAAAAATTTTTGACCCACTTGACGCAGGGATCAACTATCCATAAGGCTACAAAACCCAATCCAAGATCTATATCCTCAATCTCAGTCATCATGATCAGTAAAACAATTTATCTAGAAGATAAAAACAGCAACATATAAGCAACAAATAAATCTACAACATGCATGGAAGTAGATTATACCTTTGGAGCTCGGTTGTGCTCTAATGGAGGAGTTGCGTCTTTCTTTGATGATGAAACGCTTTCACTAATCAAATAAGGATCTCCAAGACCTCTTGATCTTCCACGCTATGACCCGTATCAGATTC
The DNA here is from genome assembly GCA_012931725.1 of Litsea cubeba. Classification (NCBI taxonomy): domain Eukaryota; kingdom Viridiplantae; phylum Streptophyta; class Magnoliopsida; order Laurales; family Lauraceae; genus Litsea; species Litsea cubeba. The sequence goes on from CM022949.1 coordinate 60,528,774, forward strand.
TCCTTTTTCTCAAGAAGATGGTGGGATCTCCAAGAGAAAAACTACTAGGAACTCTAGGGAGGAACTAGAAGGAAAACTAGAAGAGGGAAGAGAGGAAAATCTCGAGCAACACTTGCTCTAGGGGACTTGGGCGTGAATCCCTAGGTGGATTTATGCATATGACGTCCAAGGCCTCTTCTCCTCTTATTTATAGCTTTTGCAAGTTGCCTCCTCTTTGCTAATTATAATAGAAGTCTTACTTCCACAATAATTAGTAACTTACCATATCATAATTAGAAGTCTCACTTCAAATATGATTAGTATCTTTCTAATTCCTTTCTAATTAAAATAGAAGTCTCACTTCTACTAAAATTAGTAAGTCTACTATTACCACTATTAGAAGTCTCACTTCTACTAGAAATAGTAACTTTCCTTTTAGAGTTCAACTAGAATTAGATACTTTCTAATAATTGGGCTAGCGTGGGGACCACTAGGGATTCCTTAGAAAGCTGGCTCCAACTGGGACACGCGACCCCACATCTCATGTGTAATCCGGGCCCACAGTTAATTGCAAATAACTCCACTATATAAATGCAATTGAACTCCAGTCTTAGGAATATTACATAGAAGACCCTAAACTTCCACATTACCACAAGTAGACCCCTCTATCAATATCCATGGATCAATTGGACCTGTCTTCCAAACTAGATCCATATCTTATTATCCTTGAGCCCCAATTAATTATAATGATCATAGGTACCTTTCCAATTAACTCTTAATCGGAATGGGTGCGCACTTACCAATGATAAATCCATTAATTGGCAGAAAGGGATATTAGAGATAGATTCCTTCTTGACTATTGAATGTTCCCACAGCTCTACTACCACGTACCCAAATCACCGAGGTGTTGACCTACAGTTGGCCTCACTCATTGGTGACTCAAAGCAAATGAATAGATAGAAACTTGAGTTCATTAATGTCTCAGGATTGAGAGCCTATTGCTAGGGAATTATGAGAGCAGACCTTAAAATAAAGACAGTGTTTATAAGGTGCTTCTCATGGTCCTTCAATACATCCAATGTACCAGCACTATGATCCAGAATCTTCCATTCTGATGATCGAGACAGATCACACTATCTCATAGTGATCAAAGTACTGCAACCTTATCAGTATGAGATGTCCAGTCTCATCACTGGTTGTGAATATATTTTAAGTATAAGATTTGTCATACATGTCTCCCGTATGTGGATCTCATCCATACACATGTATTACATCTAATATACTTGTGGACCCCGGTTCATCTCATGAACCATCATGTCATTCGTATTGGTTATGTGCAAGTATATAATAAATCACCATTCATCTCATGAAAGGAAAGCATGAATATACTGATAAATAAAGAAATTAATCAATTTATTATATCATCTACTGGATTGAGTCCATAAAACTAACAATCTCCCACTTGGGCTCAATGCCAGTTAGAGTTGCATCTCATGCACATCCCTTTTACATATAGCTCAAAGACTTTGGTAGTCAAAGGCTTAGTAAATGGATCTACTAGATTGTCTGCAGAGGCTATCTTGGTGATCGTATATCACCTCTCTGTACAATCTATCTGACCATGTATAACTTCCTCTGTACATACTTTTTGGCTCTTGGGTTATTTGGACTTAGCGACTGCCCTGCTGTTATCACAGTAAACTGTGATCGGCTGTCCTGCCAAAAATACCACTTCAAATTCCATAAGGAATCTTTTGAGTCAATCTGCTTCCTTAGCTACTTCTCAAGCTGCTACAACATAAGCACATACCCAGAAATTGATTTCCTGGAATCCTGATCTGACTAGAAGTCAGTATCTATGTAACCGACTGGTAATCAACTCATCACTGTTATGACTCAACATGTGATCTCTAGTCCTTCTCAAGTATTCGAGAACACATCTTACAACAGTCAATGATAAAGACCTGGGCCAGAGTGATATTTGCTGACTAGGCCTATTGCGTGACAGATATCCGGTCTAGTACAAAGCATAGCTTACCGTACCAGAACCTTATCTATGGACACATCATTGGGATAAGCCTGATCATCCTATTTTTTCGGTCTCAATGGAAATTGATTCCTAGGATGTACCTGGCTTTTCCAAAGTCCTTTATTATCAAAAGTCTTAGCCAACCAAAACTTTTACTGTTGACGATATCCCTATATCACTCCATAGGATAAGGATGTCGTCGACATATAATACCAGAAAAACTACCCTGCGTTCTTGACTTTTCATTTACACATGACTTATCCGGATTCTGATAAAAATCAAGTGACTTGATTTCCTTAGTCAATACGGATGTTCCTGTTTCGGGATATCTGCATGAATCCATAAATGGACTTATGCAGCCTGCAAACTCTTCGCACTTGGTTATTAGCTATAGAACCATCTGGTTACATCATATAGATGTTTTCCTCAAGATTCCCGTCGTGAGACGCTGTCTTGATATCCATTTGCCAAATCTCGTCACCGAGATGAACCGCAATGGATAAGAGTATCCGGATGGAACTCTTCCATCTGGCTCTCATTTTCTTTTGCAGACTCACTTGCACCCAATAGGTTTGCTATTGGCAGGCAAGCCCACAAGTATCCAGATCTGATTAGAGTACAAAGACTCCACCTCAGCTTTCATAACATCTAACCAACGTCCCAAAAACCATGTCATTAACGGCTTTATCATAGTTATAGGGATCTTGTTCCGGTTACACCGGGATTGCCTTGTAAGACTTTCCCTAGACCGAGAACTTGTCAAGGGTCCTGACAATACTCCCACTACGACAAGGCACTGGTGTAACTACTGGGTCAAATATGGCGGATTTTCTTAAAGTTTGGTTATTCTTGGATTTGGAATTGTTCTTTCTTAAATTTCTTCCAAGATAACCATTTCTAAAGATTTCCAGTTAATCTTATAATCTCCCTCCAGAAAACCGCATTGGTGCTTCAAAGCACTTTTTGCTCTCTGGGATTATAGAGCAACCAACCTTTAGTTCCTTTTTTGGAATAGAATATAAACATATATACTTCCGACTTCGATTCCAACTAATCCGTCTTATCCTTCAGCACGTGTGCCAGACAACCCTGAAATTGTTGTAGACTAGGCTTTCGCCCTGTCCATAACTCCCTGGGAGTCTCAAGTATAGACTTAGATGGAATGAGGTTTAGTATATATATTTCAGTTTCCATATCCGAAAATATAGGTAATCAGTAGAAACTTAATCATAGACTTGATCATATTTAAAAGAGTCTTGTTCCTTCTTTCTATTATTCCACTCTGTTGAGGCAAACCAGGAGCAGACTACTAGGATCAAATCCCATTTACTGATAAGTATCCCATAAACTTAGCGGAGAGATATTCGCCTCATCGATCTCATCGAAGAGTATTTATACTTTTACCTAATTGCTTTTCCGCTTCCGCTCGAAACTCTTTGAACTAAAAAATCTCGGACTTGCGGTGCATAAGGTATATGTATTCATATCTCGAGTAATCATCGGTGAAAGTGATAAAATACTCGTATCAATCTCTCGCTCTATTATTATGGGTCCATACACATCAGTAAACACTAACTCCAATAAATCTTTGGCCCGACTGCCCTTAGATGAATAAGGGTCTTTGGTCATTTTGCCTTCCAGACAGGATTTGTAGATAGGCATTGATTCTACCACCAATGAAGGCAAGATACCATCTTTCACTAGCCTGTCAATCCTGTTTAGGTTTATATGACCTAGCCTCTTAGGTGCCAAAGTTTGTTGGATTAGATGAAGGTGACTACCTCTTTAATGATGGTCTATTATTAACATCAGTGTCATGTATCTCATACATTGTGGGAGTTAACAAATAAAAGCCATTGATTACCTTGTCAGAATATATAAGAGTACCGCTCCTCTTTAAGACGATTTAATTACCAAAAGTAACTGAATTGATCGATGAATATACTGATAAATAAAGAAATTAATCAATTTATTATATCATCTACTGGATTGAGTCCATAAAACTAACAATGGTAACCCTTAAGAGTGTTCAAAATAGGCTACAATTCGTTTAGAAAGAGTCCCAAACAAAATAGATAAGAATGCTGAATTTTCGTGCAAGACTTCTGTTTCTGCGCAACTCTGTCTTCCCGTGCTCGGTCGACATCCTGCCTTGCTCGGTCGACATCATACACAGTCTGTAAGCAGACAACTGACATGCTCGGTCGACATCCTGGGGTCCCGGTCGACCGACGACACACTGTGTCACGAAAATAACTGGGAGCTTCTTGAAACTTTTTCTGCAGGTTTCTCTTTGCTCGGTCGACCGCATGGGGTGCCCGGTCGACCGCACACTCTGCTTCAGGAATTCTGAATTCCTGAACTGTTTCAACTCTTATTCTTCTTTTAAGCTCTATCAACACCAGCCTATTATCATCATGCTTGTGACAATGTGTTGACAATAATTCCAACTCAAAACAATACTTTGAGATATTAATTTCTTCAATTCTTCAAAGGACTTCTCAAGTCATCTCAAGTCATCTCAAATTCCAACACCTATGTCCAATAAAAAGCCAAGTAGACGGGCTGAAAAGCCACGTCTAAGCCATTGGAGGCAGAAGGAGAAGGCAAGGACCTTGGGGGGGGTACCCCCCAAGGGACTTTTGTCACCTTGTAGCAGTGGTCGGTGTAGAATTTCTGCAGAGTTTTCTCTCTTTCCTTCTCTGAATTTCTATGCTTTGTTTGTGTCTCTTCTTTCTTTGGAATGCTCTCCTATTTATAGGCTTTTAGGTAGCCATTTAGGAGGGTTTATGAGCCTGAATTGTCATAAAGCTACATAAAGGGAGGAGTTACAAGATTGAATTCTTTATTTTGTAACTCCTTTTTCTTGGCTTCTGATTGGCCGGAGGAGATTGAGGGCATTTAATCGCCTTTAATCGCCATGATGGGAGGAGTTTCATGGGTTAAATGCCATGAATCTCTTGACTTGTAACTCCCGGATGCTTGCTTCTGATTGGTCCATCCAAAGAAATGGATTAATGACTGTAATAAAGCTAGTCAATTAATCGCATTAAGTGGTCGCCGAGCAGTTGAAGAGTCGCGGGCCGTGCCGCGTCTTTTGGGATTCTTCTGGCGATGATCATCGATGGATCTTCATGTAGATCGACATCGGATGACCATGTAACTTCAGGTGTTGGTTGCCAACAGCGGGTCGGTGCCATCTGTCCTGTCGATTTCTCGATCGGTCGGGTAGAAAGCACACTTTTTTTTGGTTGACTAGTTGGCGATCAATGTTGATTTCGATACTCTTGATGATTAACCCGTGTTTTTGACGGATGTCAGAGGATTTGGTGTCTCAAAAGTATGAATTTTGGAAAATACCAGAGACCGGACGCTTCGAATCGCGAAAAAACGGCAAAAAATGGGGTTTCCGGGGCCCACCGGGCGATCCCGGGCCCTAGGGTCGCAGGGGTCTGCGACCCTGGGGGGTTTTTCCCCCTTTTGTCCCGTTTTGTGTCCGTTTTTGCTATTTTTTATTCTTTTTTCTTCTGTATTTTTCCTTGAAAATTTTGACCATTTATTGGCCTGATTTCCCTGTAGAAAAATCTGATGAGAATCCTTGCATTTTATTTTGCAAAGTTTCCAGTTTTCCGAGAAAGCCGAAGACTTTGTCGCGCAGATCCGCCGATTTTCCGTAAGAAGCTGAAACTGGGCCAAACGATGTCGGAATGACCTGAAATTTGGGGTGAAGCCTGCTGAGTAATAAATAAGACTAACCATATGCTTTTGTTTGAGTTTTGAAGCCGTTTGGGGTCCTATCACCAGTAGACTTGCTTTTGTCGCGATAAAGATGTCGCGGCTTGATGTGCGGTCAACCAATGTCCGATTGACTTGAAATTTGACAGGGAACCTATTGGAGACATTTTAAGATGATCCATAGGCTCTATCTTGGAAACCATGGTCCCGGGGAGCTTCGCCGCCGAGAGGCCTGATTTGGCTTCCGAGCGTCAAAGTATGGTCAAATGTTGTCGAAATGACCTGAAATTTGACGTGTAGGCCTTTGTAAGCATTTTGAAGCCGTCTATGTGCTCTATCTGATGAGTGATGGCCTCGGTAGGTCTCGCCGCAGAGAGGCTTGATTTAGCTGTTCGAGGGTTGATGTAGGGTCAAACGTTGTCGGTTTGACTCGGAACTTGACGTGGAGCCTTTTGGTATTTTGAGACCATCCATCGGCTCTGATCGAAGATTTAGTGTCTCCGATGCTTTCGCCGCCGGGAGCTCCTTTTCAGCTGCCGGAGAAGCGAAGTTAGGCCAAATGATTTTGAAATGGCCCGAAACTTCTTGTGTACTCCTCTTTTGGCTGCCTTGAAGGATCTTGCAGTTTTTATTTGATCCTGACAAGATTTGATTTTTTGGAAGTAGCATTGCCTATTTATGGCAGGTTGCGACTTCATGTAGCTCTTTGGATCTTGAAGAGGCAAAGTGACATTTTTGGTGTCAACAGGCATTTTGGTCATTTCACTCAGTAGGTCGAAGACGACTGTCACTTTCTTACTAGCTTATAATCATATTAAATATTTGTCCCTGGAGTTCAACCATAACTCTTTAGTGGAATGAGTTAAGGTTAAAATGGTCTTAATGTTGCTATGGGTTTAGCATGGACATTTTGGTCAGTTTGGGAGCCAAGGGCAAACATGTCTTTTGGTCCCTCCTCTGGCCACTTTCCTATATTGGCATGGTTTCCTAATTTGTTTAGATAATATGTGGTTGAATTATTTTAGTGGAAAAATAATTTTGAGTTTAAATTCAAATAGGCCTTTGATGGCATACATGAATTTAACTCTAGCTAAATTATTGTCTTGTGGGCCATGGTGTGATTAATTATCTTGTGGCCATGGTGTGATTTATAATCATGTGGGTCGGCCATAATAGGAACTACTTGTGAGAGGTTTCCAACTTTGAGTAGGTTTCTTTACTTGGAAAGTTGGACTCATCTTTGGATAAGAATTCCTATAGTAAAGTTTCCTTTTTTATTATAGAAACTAAAAGTTAGTAGGTGTCGCACACCTAAGGTAACTAATTGCTAATTTTATGGGATGTTCCTTTTTATTTTCCTTTTCTAATGGGAGAGAACTTAGAAGGAAATAAATCTTAGCATTGTATTTCCTTTAGGGGCGTCCAAGAGGATTAGTAGGAAAAGATTTAAGGGAAAGAAATCCCTAGGTTTGCAATATAATAAAGGGATATACATTCCCTTGGCCGTTCACACCCAAGAGAGGACATGCCCAGGCTTCTTCTTATTCTTCCTTGAAGTGAGCATTAAGTCTGGTTTTTCCATACATCATAGTTCAGAAAAACCCTTCAAGAAATCCATCTTTAGATCCCACAATCTTAGCCAATCAGATTTGGAAGTGGAATAGAGGAGAGGACCGAATACATAGCTACTGCAGAAAATTACAGCAACTTGTTTTGGTGATTGCAGATCTGATATCAGCCCTCTTAGATCTTTAATTTCAGATATTTGAAGTCTTCATATCATCAAGGTAATAGTCTTCTTATATCTCCTTTGATTATACAATTGTTGATCATGAAACCATGGAGTTTTTATGCGATTTCTATGGCTGATCTGCGCTGCCCAGTGCAGAGATCAGATTTTTTAAAATCTGTTTTGTTACTAATCAGCCATGGACGTTTCTTCTAGTGATGTCCAGATCTGTATCGCATGTTCTTTCAGTGGTATCGGAGCCACTCCATGTGAAATCATGATCCCATGTTGTGTTAATATTAATCCTAGTTTAATTAAGGGCATGGTGGAACCCTCTGGAATTTATTTTCCAGATCTGTATAATGTTGTATAATGCGTGCAGGCTGTTTTCAGATTGCTGGAATTTATTTTCCAGATCTGTATAGTGCTGTACATTGCGTTTTGCATGCACTAACCTCTTTGTTTGCAGCCATATTTGCATCCTTGATGGTTCGCATTTTTATTGTGTGGATATGGATGTTTTTTCATTAATTGGAAAGTGTACAATTGCGCGTTTAGGAATCATAGGAAGTTGTTTTTTTTTTTTTCCTTACTTTTATTCCAACTAGTCTTGATGTAAGCTTTCTTGAAAAGCATAGGTATCTCCAATGTAATTTTTGGTTTTGTTTTTCATGGGTTTGGTTGTATAAATTTCATTTATTGTAACAAGCAAGAAGAAGAAAGCTTCAAGCAAGATAGGTTGCTAGTAACCGGGTTCCTTAGTGTTGGAGGAGACAAGGATTCTTGGTGCAAGATGAGATCTATTTTTGATGTCCTTGTTCGATAAGGATTTGAAATCCAAAGAGCAGGGAGCCATCAAGGATTGCAATTTTTTTATTTGCTTTTATATATGGAATGCATGGTTGAATGCTTTATATAATTGCTATAATTGTCACCTAGAAACATGGCCACCATTAGGTTTTAAAATTGGCATCTTTCTATATTGGATTGTTTTTAGTTTGGCTAATTGTTTTTAATTGGAACTTAGACCAGTACCTTCTATTTGTCTAAGGTTTAAAATTGGTTAGGGTTTAGTTTATCTTGGTACCCTTGGTTTCCAAAAGAGGCTAAACTAAAATCTAATAAGTTGCTACCTAAGGGTTCCCATAACCCAAGTTAGGTTTTTGACTCTTTAAAAGGATTTACTCAAATGTTTTTAAAGCAAAGGTTATTTATTTTTAAGATGACTTAAGTCATTGAGTCATAATTTTAATTAACTAAGTTTGCTAGATTTAAAAGAGTTTTTGAGTAAACAATGTAAAGGTCAAAAAGATTATTTTATTTAAAAACCCTAGTGATAAATAATCAAGTGGGAGAGGGGTTTGGAAAAACCCCACGGCCTTCCATTCTCGGTTCATATTATCTCAATAAGGTGTTAGTGGGAGCGGCCACCCTTTCGGTGGAGTTCTTTACTAAAGATCACTTTGATGGGTTAGTGGGTGAACTAATGTGAATATTCATAATGAGGTGTTAGTAGGAGTGGCCATCCCTTCGGTGGAGTTCTTTACTAAAGACCACTTCCATAGAATGTCAATGAAGTGTTGGTGGGAGCAGCCATCCCTTTGGTGGAGCTCTTTACTAAAGCTCACTTTAAGAATGGATTAAAGTCACTTCCCTTCGGAGGACTCAAGTCATAGACATTCTGGAAAATTTCATAAGAGATGGTAATACACTTGACATAAGACGGTAATGACCTTTCCCTAGGAGTTAGAGTTATTTGTCATATGAGGCCAAACCAATCAGTGATTGGACAGCCACTGGATATGTGTATCCAGATAGTGATAATCCAAATAAGCATACCTTAATTCAACGTGATAGTAGGCTCGGCCATCCCTTCGATGGAGGGTCTATGAGGAGGTTGAAACACTGATACATTATGTTTAGGGTTTAATAATGTAAAAAGTTTTGTGCATGTATTTCCTTTTATAAGTAGCACCATATGCATGTTACATATATATTGCCGGTCTAATTATAAGCTGTTTCATATCCAGAGAGAGATGACTAAGGATTCTTTTAGCCCATTGATGAGCATTCTTCGTGAGAACAAACTGACTGGCCCTAATTACGTAGATTGGAAGAGAAATCTTGACATAGTACTCACTGCTGAGGAGTACAAGTATGTCTTGTCGGAACCCTGTCCTGAGATTTATACTGATTCTACTGATGACCAGCTAGAGGCTGAAAAGAAATGGAAGAAAGCGAACAGCATGGCTAAATGCTACATGCTTGCATCCATGTCCAACTTGTTGCAAACACAGCACGAGCAAATGGACACAGCTTCTGACATCATGATGTCCTTGTCTGAGACGTTCACAGACAAAAGTAGGCCAGCTAGGCAAGCTGCTATAAGGACAATCATGAATACTAGGATGGCTGAGGGAACACCTGTCAGAAAGCATATGCTCAAGATGATGGATTGTTTCAATGTGGCTGAGATTCTAGGGGCTGAGATTGATGCAGAGAGTCAAACTGATATGATTCACGAAACTCTGCCAGACTCTTTCACTCAGTTCAAGCTCAATTTCAATATGAGCAAGATGGACATGACTCTATCTGAGTTAATGAAAGAACTCCAGGCGGCAGAGGCTTTCATGAAGCCCAAAGCCCAAGGTCACTTTTTCCAGTCTTCCTCTAAACTGAACTCGAAAGGGAAGAAGTTCAAGAAGAAGCAGGATAGGGGAAAGGGATTAAAAAAGGCCAATACTGGTAAAAAAGAAGGACAAGGGTACAGGTGAAAAGCCAAAAGGGAAATGCTTCAAGTGTGGCCTCAAAGGTCATTGGAAGAAAGATTGTCCCAAGTTCCTAGCCTCAGTTAAGAAAGGTATATCTCTTTCCTACTACATTGAAACTTGTCTTGTGGTGATTCTACTGATTCGTGGATAGTAGACTCTGGAGCCACTAATCATATCTGCAATTCATTGCAGAGGTTTCAGATAATGCAGAAGTTTGAGAAAGGAGAGTTTGCCTTTAGAGTTGGAACTGGAGCCAAAGTTTGGGCAGTTGCAGTGGGAGTTGTTTCCTTACATTTTTCATGTGATAGGATATTAGTTTTAAATAATGTTTTCTATGTTCCGGACATGAGGAAGAATTTAATTTCAGTTTCCAGACTCATTGAATTTAATTATTCAGTTTCCTTCCATTCTGGTGTTGATATCAGTAGAGATGGAAATGTTATATGTTCCGGTAGAATGCATGACAACTTATTTTATATATATATATATCCTATTGCTCCCACATTGCATAATGTACAACTAGAAAGCTCAACTTCCCTTAAAAGGAAGGTATCTTCAACCAATGACACTTATCTTTGGCACTTACATTTGGGTCACATTAACCTAAAATGGATTCAGAGGTTGGTAGAAGATGGGCCTTTGAGCTCATTAGATATTGAACCTTTGCCTCAGTGCGAATCTTGTCTCAAGGGAAAGATGACCGAAAGGTCATTCTCTGTAAAGGGACTAAGGTCAAAAGAGTTATTAGAATTGGTTCACACTGATGTGTGTGGTCCTACGAACAAACCGGCTCGAGGAGGTTATGAGTATTTCATCACCTTTACTGATGATTACTCTAGGTATGGATATGTGTACTTAATGCGACGTAAGTCTGAGGCGTTTGATAAATTCAAGCAATTCAAGGCTGAGGCGGAGTAATAACTAAGGAAACATATCAAAGCCCTTCGATCTGATCGAGGTGGCGAATACCTCCTAGGTGAGTTCAAAGAGTACCTCACACAACATGGGATTGTGTCTCAGTTGTCTGCACCGGGTACACCCCAGCAAAATGGTGTAGCGGAGATAAGAAACCGTACCCTTCTTGATATGGTAAGGTCCATGATGAGTCATGCAACCCTACCTATATCTTTTTGGGGATATGCCCTAGAAGCAGCAGCATGCACTTTAAATTTGGTACCTTCTAAATTAGTGCCTAGGACACCATAAGAAATGTGGACAGGTTGAAAACCCAGTTTAAGACATATCCACATTTGGGGTTGTCCAGCCTATGTACTGAATGATAAAGCTACCAAGCTGGAACCCAGATCGGAAATGTGCTACTTTATTGGGTATCCTAAGGGAACGAGAGGTGGCATCTTTTATCATCCAAAGGAGCAAAAAGTGCTTATCAGCACTCATGCTAGGCACTTGGAGGATGATTGTATAATGTACCAAGAGCTTAGTTGTAAAGAAACCCTTGAGGAGATTTTTCCGGGATCTCCTATAACATCTATACCAGGTCCTGAGGTGGTAAATGAACAAGATATTCCTTTTAACACTCTGGAGCCTCGCCGTAGTGGGAGAATTTTAAGACAGCAAGAAAGATATCTAGGAATGTCTTTTAAGACAGACTCCGAAGATCTGGTTGAGGATCCTGCTAGTTACGATGAAGCAGTGACGGATATAGATGCTGACATGTGGCAGCAAGCGATGAAATCTGAATTGAATTCTTTGTATTCCAATCAAGTCTGGGAACTTGTGAATGCACCTGAAGGGATTAAACCCATAGGGTGCAAGTGGATCTACAAGAGGAAGAGAGGAGTGGATGGGAAAGTGGAAACCTTCAAAGCAAGACTGGTGGCGAAAGGATATACTCACAAAGAGGGTATCGATTATGAGGAAACCTTTTCACCAGTGGCTATGCTTAAGTCCATAAGGATTCTCTTGGCCATCGCTTGTCATTATGACTACGAGATATGGCAGATGGATGTCAAGACAACTTTTCTTAATGGAAGTCTTGACGAATGCATCTATATGATGCAACCAGAGGGTTTCATTGCTAGTGGCCAAGATAACATGGTTTGTAAACTTAAGAAGTCCATTTATGGACTTAAGCAAGCATCTAGAGCATGGAACATCAAATTTAATCAGGCAGTCAAATCTTTTGGCTTTGATCAAAACATTGATGAACCATGTGTGTATAAGAAAGGAAGTGGAAGAGCAGTTGCATTTTTGGTTCTGTATGTAGATGACATATTGCTCATTGGAAATGATGTAGGTATATTGTCATCCACAAAGGTTTGGTTATCCTCTCAATTTCAGATGAAGGATTTGGGTGAGGCCAGGTATATCTTAGGGATCAAGCTTTTGCGAGATCGCAAGAATAAGATGTTAGCCTTATCCCAATTTTTATATATTGAGAAGATATTGGTCAAGTTTAACATGCATGACTCCAAGAAGGGCTTGCTACCTTATAGACATGGAGTACCACTGTCTCGAGATCAATGTCCAAACACACCTGAAGAGATAGAGAACATGAGGAGAGTTCCATATGCATCTGCTGTTGGAAGCCTCATGTATGCAATGTTATGTACTAGACCCGATATTTGCTTTGTCGTTGGCATGGTTAGCAGATATGAGTCAAACCCTGGACCTATGCATTGGACAGCTGTTAAGCATATATTCAAGTATCTATGGAGAACGAAAGATTATATGCTAACCTATCGAGCAGATGATCTAACGCCTTTGGGGTATACAGATTTTGATTTCCAAACTGATAGAGATGCCAGAAAGTCTACTTCAGGATACGTCTTTACTCTGTCAGGAGGGACTATATCATGGAGGAGTGTCAAGCAACCCTATACTGCCGATTCTACCATGGAAGCAGAGTATGTGGCGGCATCGGAAGCTGCAAAGGAAACAGTATGTCTCTGAAAATTCCTATTGGAATTGGGAGTTGTTCCTGCAGTGCAAAAACCGATTGTCATGTACTGCGATAACACTGGTGCCGTAGCATAGTGCAAAGAACCCAGGAATCACAAGAAAGGCAAGCACATTCAGATAAAGTACCACTTGATCCGGGAATTCATCCAGGAAGGAGAAATAGCGGTGGAGCAAATTGCCTCAGCAAATAACTTAGCTGACCCATTTATAAAGACTCTTACTGAGAAAGTGTTTACTTCTCATGTTGAGTCTATGGGAGTTAGGTTAGGAAATAGTGATCTTTAGCGCAAGTGGGAGTTTGTCGGGATTGGTGTATGCCCTAAAGCCCACTAGCTGCACTCTCATCTTTTGTCACTGGATATTTACTGGTTATTTAATGGAATGACTCTTTTTCTCTTTAAACATGTATATATGAATGGTTGTGTAAGGCCCATTGTTTCTAGTAAATGAATTAGGTGTGTAGTGGCTACACACAGATAGGTCTGACTCATGGACATTGAAAACAATAAATTTGTTCATAACTGAGAGACGGAGTTGGGCACTTCATCTTGGTGTAAGTTATAGTGAGATACTCTCCTGTATTCAGGGTGACTTACCTAAGTCATGGGAGGCCTTTCCCGGATTTATCTCATTAGTGCATATGTCATGCAGTGAACAGGACCATTGTAGGTGTGATCTCTAAAATAGTACTATCACTGAGAGAGATCGAGTCACCTCATGCTACTGAGTGACCAGTGCTCTTAATCTTGAGCATTTGTGGATGAACTGACGTAGTCGAGTTCTTATGCTTTAATTCACTATGGGTGAGATCCTTCACATGGGTCAACAGCTCTATGTTTTAGGTGCTCGGGCTTGATCAGTTGGGACATGCAGATGCAATAAAGAATCTATGCCATCTAATGATGGAGTGATCGTCCCCTTAGAATTGTCCGATTAATCATCAAAATCTAAGATCTTAGTATATGGATGTTCCATATGGATATTGAACTTGTGGGTCGCTCCCTGGACCAAGAGAATGATATCCGGATGATGATTAAGTCAAGGACATGAAGTTCTAAGGTTGAGATATAATCGAGAAGGTTGATAGTGCCTTTGATAACCTGACTTGATTATGGATGTTACATAGAGGGGCATTTTGGTCATTTCACTCAGTAGGTCGAAGACGACTGTCACTTTCTGACTAGCTTATAATCATATTAAATATTTGTCCCTGGAGTTCAACCATAACTCTTTAGTGGAATGAGTTAAGGTTAAAATGGTCTTAATGTTGCTATGGGTTTAGCATGGACATTTTGGGAGCCTAGGGCAAATATGTCTTTTGGTCCCTCATCTAGCCACTTTCCTATATTGGCATGGTTTCCTAATTTGTTTAGATAGTATGTGGTTAAATTATTTTAGTGGAAAAATAATTTTGAGTTTAAATTCAAATAGGCCTTTGATGGCATACATGAATTTAACTCTAGCTAAATTATTGTCTTGTGGGCCATGGTGTGATTAATTATCTTGTGGGCCATGGTGTGATTTATAATCATGTGGGTCGGCCATAATAAGAACTACTTGTGAGAGGTTTCCAACTTTGAGTAGGTTTCTTTACTTGGAAAGTTGGACTCATCGTTAGATAAGAATTCCTATAGTAAAGTTTCCTTTTTTATTATAGAAACTAGAAGTTAGTAGGTGTTGCACACCTAAGGTAACTAATTGCTAATTTTATGGGATGTTCCTTTTTATTTTCCTTTTCTAATTGGAGAGAACTTAGAAGGAAATAAAACTTAGCATTGTAATTCCTTTTGGGGCGTCCAAGAGGATTAGTAGGAAAAGATTTAAGGGAAAGAAATCCCTAGGTTTGCAATATAATAAAGGGATATACATTCCCTTGGCCGTCCACACCCAATAGAGGACACGCCTAGTCTTCTTCTTCTTCTTCCTTGAAGTGAGCATTAAGTCTGGTTTTTCCATACATCATAGTTCAGAAAAACCCTTCAAGAAATCCATCTTTAGATCCCACAATCTTAGCCAATCAGATTTGGAAGTGGAATAGAGGAGAAGACCGAATACATAGCTACTGCAGAAAATTACAGCAACTTGTTTTGCTAATTGCAGATCTGATATCAGCCCTCTTAGATCTTTAATTTCTCATATTTGAAGTCTTCTTATCATCAAGGTAATAGTCTTCTTATATCTCCTTTGATTATACAATTGTTGATCATGAAACCATGGAGTTTTTATGCGATTTCTATGGCTGATCTGCGCTGCCCAGTGCTGAGATCAGATTTTTTAAAATCTGTTTTGTTACAAATCAGCCATAGACGTTTCCTCTAGTGATTTCCAGATCTGTATCGCATGTTCTTTTAGGGTCAACAACATTTTCTTATATAGCCTCTTGGTCTTCTTCATCATCAGACCAGGATCCCTGTGGCTGTAAGGGGTTATACCAGATTATTGGCATAATGTGAGTTTCGGGAACCCATTCTTCATCGGGGAGATATTCTCCTGTTTCAAGGGATTGCTCCCACTAGTCGGTGTAGTTGGATTCGAATCCATCATCAGTGTCGCTGGACTCGTATCCATCAATGGAGAATCCAACTACCGAATTGCAAGAGTATGATCTCCCCTGCACGGCTTCTTTGAATTGAGGTGGTATGAAATCACCGAGAGTGAATTTTCTTACCCCCTTTGAAGTCTCTGGAAGGGACGTTTCTGTTGGCCGCAGTGAAGCGGTAGAGGAGGCCTCTGCCTTTTTTTGGACTTCTTGTTTTGGCTGGGTCTTCTCTTGCCGTTTAAGCTTGAGGAGATGTTTCCTAGCCTGCCTTCGCTGTTGAGTTGTTGGCTTTGTTTTCACGATCTCCCAGTTTTCATCTTCTAGGAGATCGGGATGTACCCATCTGGGTTGTTCGTCTAGTGTCGGGTAAGGAACCAGCTCTTCGGACTCTTCAATTCTATTTAACACCTTGAAGGAAGTAGTGATATTCTTCTTTGATGATTTTGGTGTTTGTCCACATGACACCATGTTGACGGAGGCAGACCCATAGTTTTTGTCAAAGGTGATGACTCCATTTTTCCACAACTCGTTTATTTTCTCTCTCACAACAAAGCATTGATTGAGAGGATGTGAGATCATCTGGTGGTAACGACAGTATCGAGGATCGTTGGTTTTGCCAACATCTCCCAGTCTTTTGGGTTCAGGCAAGGTGAGCTTGCCACTTGCCTTGAGAGCCCCGAAGATTTCATCAACATCTTCATCAAATGGGTATTTCTTTTCTACTCGCTCTTTGAAGGCATCAGAGAGTTCAGGTCTCTTACCTGCAGCTTTATTTTCAGCTTTCTTTGGTGACTGAGGAGCTGACTTGGTTTGTACATTAAGGACCTCTTTTTTATTTGGTTTAGAGGTTGTAATGGTGGTTGGCTCTTTCCTTGATGATTTCTGACTGTTGAGGTCTTTAATCACCGTTTCAGTTTCCATGGAATCTTCTAGGAGTTCTCCTAGGTTCTTTGATTTATTGTCGATGATCATGGAGCGGATTCTAGCTCTCATGTTGTTTCAGCATATGTCGACTAGCGATGCTTGTGGCAGTACATCTGAGCATTTGTACGCCATTGCTTTCCACTTGTGAATGAAGTCGTATGTTGACTCATTCTCCCCCTTTTTTAGGCTACAAAACTGAGCCATAGTAGCGGGATGATCCTCACCTTTGAAGTGAGTCAGGAAGCGTGTCTCTAGCATTGCCCAGTGTTGGATGGAGTCCTCCAGCAAAGTGGAGTACCAATCAAAGGCCGTACCTTTTAGGGTACTCATAAAGAGGCGGATCTTGAAGTGGATGACGTGCTGTCTGGCTAATCCTTGCCCCGTATATGTTTGGAGAGTAAGATGCTTGAATTTTGAAGGGAATGGGACCGATGTTGGGATTAGTGTATGCCCTAAAGCCCACTGACAGCACCCTCATCTCTGTTACTGGATATTTGCAGGTTATTTATTAGAATTATTCTTTTCTCTTACTGCATGTATATATGTATGTTTGTGTAAGGTCCATTGTTTCTTGTAAATGACTTAGGTATGTAGTGTCTACACACAGAAAGGTTTGAGTCATGGATACTTGAAACAATAAACTGGTTCATAACTGAGAGATGGAGTTGGGCACTTCATCTTGGTATAAGTTATAGTGAGACACTCTCCTAAATTAAGGGTGACTTACCTTAGTCACAGGAGGCTTTTCTGGATGTATCTCATTAGTGCATTTGTCATGCATTGAGCTGGACCATTATAGATGTGATCTCTAAAATAGTACTATCACTGAGAGAGATCAAATCACCTTATGCTACTGAGTGACCAGTGCTATTAATCTTTAGCATATGTGGATGAACTGACGAAGTCGAGTTCTTGTGCTTTAATTCACTATGGGTGAGATCCTGTAAATGGGTCAAAAGCTCTGTGTTTTGGGTATTCTGGCTTGATTAGTTGGGACGTACATATGTAATAAAGAATCTATGCCATCAAGTGAAGGAGAGATCATCCCCTTAGAATTATCTGATTAATCATAAAAAATCTAAGGTCTTAGTATATGGATCTTCCATATGGATATTGAACTTGTGGGTCGCTCCCTGGATCAAGAGAATGATATCCGGATGATGATTAAGTTTATGATATGAAGTTCTAAGGTTGAGATATAATCAAGAAGGTCGATAGTACATTGAATTACCTGACTTGATTATGGATGTTACATAGAGGGGCATTACGGTCATTTCATTTAGTAGGTCGAAGACGAATGTCACTTATTGACGAGCTAAAAATCATATTTTATTTGTCCCTGGAGTTCAGCCATAACTCTTTAGTGGAATGAGTTAAGGTTAAAAATGATCTTAATGTTGCTATGGGATTAGTATGGACATTTTGGTCATTTTGGAAGCCAAGGGCAAATATGTCTTTTGGTCCCTTCTCTAACCATTTTCCTATATTGGCATGGTTTCCTGTTTTGTTTAAATGAAATGTGGTTGAATTGTTTTAATGGAAAAGTTATTGACTTGTGGGCCATGGTGTGTTTATCCATCCAATGGGGCAGCCATAAAGCGGGCCCCTTGTGTAAGGTTTCGAATCTTAAGTAGGTATCTTTACTTGGAAGGTTGGATTCCTCTTTGGGTAAGAAATCCTACAATTATTGTATCCTGATTATTTTATAAACAATTAATGGGAAGTGTTGCACGTCTATTATAGATGGTTGCAATTTTTATGGGATTGACTTCTTAGTTTTCTATTTCAAAAAGGAGAGAACTAAGAAGGAGATAAAATTTTTCCATACAAATCTCCCTCTTGGGCGTCCAACAGATAGGCAGCAAAAGATAAGAGGGAGATAGAGAAACTCTTGGGCGTGCAACATAACTCCCAGATTTTTATGGCCGTCCACATTAGTTTAATGGAGATTGTTGTCTTCATCTTTTTCTTCTTCCTTGAAAGGGGAAAATAATTTTTTGGGTCTTTTCCATTTAAAATAGTTCAAAAAACCTCTCAAGGAATCCATATTTTGATCCCACAATCATAACCAATAGGATTGGGTTGTGGAATAGAGGAGAAGATCCACTACAACAAAAAAACACCATTGGTGACACCCTTTGGTGACAAAAAATCAATGTTGACACGAAACGCACGCGAAGGTGACAAAATTTTTTTTGCTTGTCACGGAAAAGCTTTAACCAAATGCCAAATAAAATGGAGATACGGTGGCAAAAAATTTGTCACTAAAGATGTAATTTTTCCCTCTCCCGCCTCCACAGTCCCCTTTTCCCTCTCCAAGCCCTTTTCTCATTTTCCTTCTAATCCCTAACTCATTTCGTTCTTTCCCTCCACCTGAATCTGCTCGATCTCCTCTCATCTCCTCTCATCTACATCGCAGGTCTTTCATATCCAGAAAACCCAGTCCAGATCCCATCTCCTCTCATCCATTTCTATCTCTCCCTCCCTCGCCAGACCTCTCCCAGTGGCGCATGACCCTCATCGCCAGTACTGGCCAGCGTTGGAAGGTGCCCCCGAAAGCCAACAGATCCTTCATCTTCTTCCCCGCGCCGCCGGACGCCTCCCCTGCACCAGGTGACCCCTCCCTCTTCCTGCGCACCATTCCCCCTCTGCTCTCTATTTCTTCTCTGTTCTCTCTCACCCTCGATCCCCATCTCTTTGTTTCCTCCCTGTCTACTCTCCTACCTCCCTTCCTCTCTTCTTCTTCCTCCCCTGTCTCCCCTTGCCGGCGCACCTGCACACCACTCCCTCTCTCCCTCGGTACTCTTTTTCTTCTTCTTCTTCTTCTTCTTCTCTCTTGCTTCTAACTGTCTGTCCCCAAGGTAAGTCTTCTACTCCTCCTCCTTCTTTATTTACTTGTTTTCTCTTTCTCTGTATAATCTGAAATGAAAGTTGGCTTCTTGAAATAAACATAGGTTTTTTTTTTTCTGGTTCTGTAATCGGTTTATAGGCTCAGATTTATGGTTTTGTTGTTATCTTTTTTAGGCTTTATTTCTTAAGCAATAGCAATTGAGTGTGTATCTCATCGATCTGATGCAGGGTCTCTCTAGGTTTTGAATTCTCTTTCTAGACTCAATTTCGCAGTTGGGTAGGTCTGCATTGCACCTGATTTGGTTGCATTCTCAGACAATTGGGTGGATTCGGACCTGTTTTTCTGCAACTGTGCCTATGAATGCTTAAAGTGTCCAGCTAGCAAAATCATCTTAAAAGATATGTTTTATTTGGTTTGTCATACTGTATATCAATTTCTTCTTTCTCACCATACGTATAAAGTACAGGTCAAAGTGTCAAATTGAACAGAAAAAAAATTGTGGATTTGCTGGGATTGGGGGTGTAAGACCCCGACCCCCAATCCCTTTGTTTAGTATTGTTTTAATCGTGGTTTAACTTGTTAAGTGAGATTTGATTTAGTTTGACCGCGTTTTTGAGTTTGACCGGATTTTTCCATAACCTTGGAGATTTTGAGACCGTTGACTTTGGTTTGACCCGGTATATACGATATGTACTTTTTTATGAGAAATTACTTCTAATTTCTAAAAAATCTGAATTTGGTGTATTTTGACTCATTTGATGAAGTTTAACAACTTTCATGTTTTGACCATTTTGATTTGATACTCAGAAATCACGTTTTTCGAGGAAAATGGGCAAAAATGACATTTTCACTAAATCTGTCCATGAATTTCGAAAATTTCAGAAATTGGGGAAAATATACTTTT
Source organism: Litsea cubeba (assembly GCA_012931725.1). NCBI lineage: Eukaryota > Viridiplantae > Streptophyta > Magnoliopsida > Laurales > Lauraceae > Litsea > Litsea cubeba. Next base: position 60,549,157 of record CM022949.1, read on the forward strand.
TAGAAAATAGATTTTTTGAGGATCATTTTATCCTTCTTCGTCGATCTCGTCCGGGGCCCCCAAGATGATGTTTTAGCCATTGCAAGTTTTAGACCTGGTGGGGCCCACTTTCCACTCAACTTTATCAACCCATCTCCCTCACGTTTTCAAATCTGCAACCCATTTTCAGTTTCAGCACTCAGAAACTAGAGAGAAAACCTTCTTCTCCTTTCATCTTTCTCCTCCTTGCATGTTAGCCATTTGAGCTTGGATTGAAAATCTGAGAGCACCATCTTCTTCCTCTCCTTCCTAGCTCTCCATTGCACCCATTTATTTGAGGATTTCAGCTGGACTACTACCTCTTCTTCTTCCTTGCTTCTTGTTTGGATAGCTTCAGGTAAGAACTCCTCTTCATCTCTTCAATGGAGTCTTTTCAGCTCCTAAAATATCCGTTTTTCAAACATGCAAACCCATTTTCGAATTGGGTCTTTGTTTTCAAGATTTTGGTTGGATTTTGAGGTGTCTTTCTTGGGGCTTTTTGTAGGGCTCGGTTCAGCTGTAGGAAGAGATCCTTGAGGAGGTTTTTGGTTTGACATTGGGCTAAGGCAAGTGAATAAATTGATGAAATGCATGCATTTGAATCTTGTTTATATAGTTTTTGATTTGAAAAATGTGTTCCATTTGAATGATCTGATTAGTTGTTTAAAGCTGGATTTTTTTTTTAGAAGATTGTAGTGTTTGATTTATGCTCAGTTTTGGAAATGACTTTGTTTAGATTAGCATGGAAAAGCCTGGTTTTCTTTGTTAAGAACTCTCCATGTGAAAGTTCAGTTCAGTTTTTACATCTACTTATGAATTATTTCTGATTTTCATGTTAAATCTGTAAATGAGATGTGATATTTTGATTTAATGTTGAATGGAGAATGAATGAGGCTTGATCAATCTGATTCTTAATGTTGGAAAGTTGTTGGATGTGAAGGAGGGAAAAAGAGGTTTCAAAAAGGGATGAAAAATCACCCCAAACAGTGCTGAAACGCACTTCCAGCCATGTCAAACAGAGGGCAGGCTCGCTAGAGCGAGCCTGGTCTCGCTCTAGCGAGCCCAGCATCTGGCAGGGTCTGCTCCAGGCCCGCTCGAGCGGACCCAGCCCAGTTCTGGGCCCTTTTCAGGGCCTGGTTTGGGGGGATTTTTGAGGGACTTTTTGGGCCTGATTCAAGATGGTTTTGGGGCCATTTTAAAACCTGATTTTTGGGTCATCTTTGGGCCTGATATTGGACAGATTTAAAACTTATTTTGTGGGCCTGGTTGAGATTAGTTTTGGGCTGCTTTTAAAGTTTGTTTTGTGGGCCATTCAAGTTTGGTTTTGGGGCTGTTTTAAAACTTGTTGGTGGGCCTGTTTCATGGTTAGTTTGGGCTTGTTTCAAAACTTATTTCTTGGACCATTAAAGGTTCAGTTTTGGGGCTGTTTTAAAGTTTGTTTTGTGGGCCATTAAAAGATTAGTTTTGGGCTATGTTAAAAACTTGTTTGTGGGCTATTCAAGGTCAGTTTTGGACTGTTATTAAGGACTGTTGTGGGCTCGGTTTAAGGCCAACTATAGGCCTGTTTTAAAGAGTTTGGATTTACTTGTAATGCTTGGAATTTGTGAAATGGGAATGGGACCAATGAGAGAATGAACGTATGTAAAATTACCCGGGAACCTTTCGTGTCTCAATGCGCACTTTATCATTTAAACATTATGGATTTTCATTGGCATCAAACACATTCTTTATTTATCAATGTTTAAAGCTTAAATGTGTATTGTGATGGTTCCTTGGTAAATCATTAAGTCATTCTCCACTATCCATTCCATTTCAAGTCAGAAAATGTATTTGTATTTGTATTTGTATTCTTTGGTAAACTAATTTAAATAGCATCGGTGATTTGCTATAAAATCATGTGTTTTCCCATGTTCGAAAGGGTTGACCGTATGATTTTATACAAATCACCTTGATGCGTATTTGAACAGTTTACCAGAGATATTCGTATGTTTTCTCCGATTCGATTTGAAAAGAGATTGGAGTATGTTCGTCACATTCGGGATTTCTTCGATAAGACTATTGTTTTGACAACACTAGTATTTGAAAATAAAAACCTCGAGGCAAGACGGGGCCAGAGCTATGTGGTGCGAGCCCATGAGCCAAAGAGGCTATGACTTCGAAAATAAAACCCCGAGGCAAGACGGGGCCAGAGCTATGTGGTGTGAGCCCCTGAGCCAAAGGGATTAGTATTATGTTAGATTTGTATCGGTTTGAGTTTGAAAACTAAAGGCACCACTAGGCTTAGGTCACCTTGTCGGGCTGATCACCCGGCTTGGGATCTTTAATTCGTCCGCCAGCTGCAGCTTGGATTCTGTCTGTACCGACCATGGCAACGGTTTTATCTGCCGGTCCCATTTGTATGGCTACGGTTCTGATTTCTGATCTGCCGGTCCCATTTGTATGGCTACGGTTCTGATCCCATTTTTAGTACCACGTTCAGTGGCTACGCTCTGTCTGCTCTTATTACTTCGGTAATAGGAGGATTTAGCTATTTGTGGTTGCCAGTGTTTTATCTGCACATTTCTTTAGTTTATGATTCTTGTTGGTTATACTTTTATGCTTTGATTTGTTTAATGTTTACGATATCGATCTTTATTGTATCGTCCCTACTATTCAGTTTTAAATGTATTTCCAATTATTAAATGTTTTGCTTAGGTGGTTATCTTTTCGAGACATTTATGCTTTAGAGACTGTTCGTTTATTTGTCTTGATATTTATGTTCGGTCTTTCGATCGTTTTATCGTGATTTATTGTTATTATTGGTTAGGCTCTTTATTCAGTTTTACGATGATTTCACCAGGTTTTATGTATGTTCTTTTGTTTCATATTATTTGTTTATTTGCTTGCCAGACCGTCGTGTCTGACCCTTTTTGTTTGGTGCCAGTTTTCTTCTTTTCTGGTTTTAGGTGTTTGATCAGAGGAGGCGGATGGGACCGCCGGTTTGACGTGAGAGGCTGCCAATTGATATCATCTAGATGTCAAGTTTGGCACCGGAGTTCGTATCAAATCCTTGAGGGTAGTATTTTTGTTTAGTTGGATATATTTTTGTATGGCTTTATTAGACTTTTTATTGGGTTTGTAATTAAGACACTTGTTAATTGTAATTTGAACATGTGGGAATTAATTAGTCTTGTTACTACCAGCTCAGTGTGTTCTGATATATGATTTATGCCAGTCTGCTTATATGATGGCTTTATGGAATTGGTTGCGTGCGACACGGAACCCGATGGCCACGGATTCCGGGTCGTAACACCATGTTTAGCTTCCGCGAAAAATATACTCTGATTGTGTTGGAATGTGATTATCCTCATTCACGCGGATCTTGGGGAACTATAACAAAAAATTTCAAATTATCCCAAAATTTCGCACTCCGGGATCGGATCACTGCAGGGCCCGGTTTCGGGGTGTGACAGGGGGCATACGGGTGTTGACACCAAAAATGTCACTTTGCCTCTTCAAGATCCAAAGAGCTACATGAAGTCGCAACCTGCCATAAATAGGCAATGCTACTTCCAAAAATCAAATATTGTCAGAATCAAACAAAAACTGCAAGATCCTTCAAGACAGCCAAAAGAGGAGTACACAAGAAGTTTCGGGCCATTTCAAAATCATTTGGCCTAACTTCGCTTCTCCGACAGCCGAAAAGGAGCTCTCGGCGGCAAAAGCATTGGAGACACCAAATCTTCGATCAGAGCCGATGGATGGCCTCAAAATACAGCCAAAAGGCTCCACGTCAAGTTCCGAGTCAAACCGACAACGTTTGACCCTACATCAACCCTCGAACAGCTAAATCAAGCCTCTCGGCGGCGAGAACCACCGAGGCCATTACTCATCAGATAGAGCACATGGACGGCTTCAAAATGCTTATAAAGGGCTACACGTCAAATTTCAGGTCATTTTCACAACATTTGACCATAGTTTGACGCTCGGAAGCCAAATCAGGCCTCTCGGTGGCAAAGCTCTCTGGGGCCATGGTTTCCAAGACAGTGCCTATGGATCATCTTAAAATGACTCCAATAGGTTCCCTGTCAAATTTCAAGTCAATCGGACATCGGTTGACCGCACATCAAACCGCGACATCTTCATCGCGACAAAAGCAAGTCTATTGGTGATAGGACCCCAAACGGCTTCAAAACTAAAAAAAAAAAAGCCTATGGTTGGTCTTATTATTGCTCAGGAGGCTTCACACCAAATTTTAGGTCATTCCGACATCGTTTGTCCCAGTTTCAGCTTCTGACGAAAAATCAGCAGCTCTGCGCGACAAAGTCTTCGGCTTTCTCAGGAAATTGGAAACTTTGCAAAACAAAATGCAAGGATTCTCATCAGGTTTGCTACAAAGAAATCAGGCCAATAAATGGTCAAAATGTCAAGGAAAAGTACAGGAGAAAAAAGAATCGAAAAACAGCAAAAACGGACACAAAACGGGACAAAAAGGGGGGAAAACCCCCCCAGGGTCCTGCGACCCTGGCCCGGGGTCGCCGGCGACCTTGGAGCCCGGGGTCGCCGGTAAGGCCCCGGAAACCCCGATTTTCGCCGTTTTTTCGCGATTCGAAGCGCCCAGCCTCTGGTACTTTCCAAAATTCATGCTTTTGAGACACCAAATCCTCTGACATCCGTCCAAAACACGGGTTAATCATCAAGAGTATCGAAAACAATATTGATCGCCACCCTGTCAACCAAAAAAAAGAGTGCTTTCTACCCGACCGATCGAGAAATCGACAGGACAGATGGCACCAACCCGTTGTTAGCAACAAACACCTGAAATTACATGGTCATCTGATGTCGATCTACATGAAGATCCATCGATGATCATCACCAGAAGAATCCCAAAAGACGCGGCACGGCCCGCGACTCTTCAGCTGGTCGGCGACCACTTAATGTGATTAATTGTCTAGCTTTATTACAGTCATTAATCCATTTCTTTGGACGGACCAATCAGAAGCAAGCATCCGGGAGTTACAAGTCAAGAGATTCATGGCATTTAACCCAGGAAACTCCTCCCATCATGGCGATTAAAGGCGATTAAATGCCCTCAATCTCCTCCGGCCAATCAGAAGCCAAGAAAAAGGAGTTACAAAATAAAGAATTCAATCTTGTAACTCCTCCCTTTATGTAGCTTTATGACAATTAAAGCTCATAAACCCTCCTAAAATGGCCACCTAAAAGCCTATAAATAGGAGAGCTCTCCAAGAAGAAAGGATCATCAGAAAAAAGCACAAACACACAGACAGACAGAAACACAGAAATTCAGAGAAGGAAAAGAAAGAAAACTCTGCGGAAGTTCTACACCGGCCACCGCAACAAGTTGACAAAAGTCCCTTGGGGGATACCCCCCCCCCCAAGGTCCTTGCCTTCTCCTGCTGCCGCCAATGGCTTAGACATGGCTTTTCAAGCCCGTCTACTCGGCTTTTCATTGGACATAGGACCTTCTTTTGGTCCTTGTCCTCTAAAAACCTGAGGTTATAGCCAAGCCAAGCGAATCAATAGCATCTTCTGTTCTCATCTGCATGGATGATGGCGAAGCCCACATATGGCTTGCGACCGTCAATCTAAACGAGTCCCCCACAATCTCCTGAGAAGTTAGATCCTCCTTTTCTTGCTTTTCATTGTAGTTTGTATTTTTTCAAAAGAGACAAAAATCACAACTCTTGTCTTTCATTATTGATAAGGATTGTAAATCGGCTATAAACGCCAAAATCGGCTATAAACGCCAAAAATCGGCTATAAACGCCAAAATCAGCTATAAATGCCAAAAAAAATCGCCTTTCACGGCAAACCAAGAAAAATGTCTCTTTTCTTAAATATATGTGCAATGGAAAACTTGAAAGAAGTTGATTTCCTTTTTACTTGCGAAGGTTGATCTCCGGATCACCACTTGCAATTCCAAGTAAAATAGAAAATCTGGCACACCCACACAAAAAAAGAAATGTTGATGCACGCCCCTGCCCCCTAGTTACAAAAGGGTCGGAACCAAACGGACTCCCACGTCCGCCGACCCTCGGTAGGAACCGAGCAGGAGCGCGGTCCATCAAGCTGGCTCCACCCGGTGGGACTCGTTTATTTGAGAACACGATGCTAGAAATGAAATATTTGCATATCATATATTTTGCTCTATGCTTATATTTCTTTTCTCGATTCCTTGGCTACTTTATAATTGGTGGCCTATGTTGAATTCCGCATCTAAAAAATGAGATGAGATTTTTTGTTTGGAAATTTCTAATTCTTTGAATTTATTTCCACTCTTTCTCTTTTCAAAAAAAAAAAACAAAAAAAAATCAGATTTTTCAGTTTGGATTCAAAATTGAGAAACTTTGATCCTCTCCCTTCTGGGCACTGGCGCTCACGGAAATCGCTGAGACCGTGTTCGGATCGGGGATTGGGCCATTGTTTCTCTTCGATGAGTTCATTAAAGATCTAAAAAAATATTTATATAAATAAAAATAAAAAAATTAGATTTCTCATTTTGGATTCAAAATTGAGAAACCTTGATCCGTTCCTATCGTTCATCGCGCTTGCAGAAATGTTGAGCCTGTTCGACTAAGGTTTTGGGCCATCGTTTCTCTTCGATGAGTTCATTAAAAAAAATAAATAAAAATATAATTAAAAAAAAAGACATAGACCACTAAGGTTAAACCAACTGTGTTCTTTGATCATGGTTGATTCAAAGAAAAGCCTTGTCCAGAGTGTGGAGACAGCTTGACTGTTCTAGGCAAGGGTCCTCCAAATGGGTTCATTAAGTAATCATACCCTTACCTGGGGGCGATTCTATCAATCAAGATTTCATAAGACCGGGTTAGGAGGCCTATGTGTACTCTCTCGTCTTTTAAATAAAATTTTTTTTAAAAAATATAAAATTTTTAAAAAATAAAAATTTTAAAATAAAAAATAAAAAATAGAAAAAAATTTTCAAAAAAATTCTTAAAATAAAAAAAAATAATAAAAAAAAATAAAAAATAATAAAAAAAAGATTTTTTTTTAAAAAAAAAATCTTCAAAATCTTCAAAAAAAAAAACTTCCGTCATTTTGGGTTCAGATTGGAGAAATCTTGGTCTTCTCCTTTTGAGCACTGGCGCTCGCGGAAATCGCTGAGCCCGTGTTCAGATTGGAGTGCCTTTTGCTCTCTTTGATGAACCCGATATTGGCCTTTCAAAAAAAAAAACTCGTCATTTTTAGATTCAGATTCGAGAAATTATGGTTCATTTCTTTCTGAGCACTGGCGCTCGCGGAAATCGCTGAGCCCGTGTTTAGATTGGAATACCATCGGCTCTCTTTGATGAATCCAATTTTGACCTTTCAAAACAGAGAATCTCATCTCATAGATGCGGTCTCAAAACATTTGTGTCTAGCGGTACTAGTACGCCCTTTTAGGGTCTACTGTATTGCGACCGGCACATCTGCAACTCCAACTTTATATTCTTCTTACCTCGAGCAAGCTCTGCTTCTCGATAAGTCGAATTTAAGTTCACAATTGCTTCTAGTAGTCACTGGGATGCCCATTCTGGGCTTACCATACTTGCGATCAGAACAATTGTACCCTCTATGGCGTTTTGCCTTCTTCATGTTGCTTGGGTCATCTTCCGCTAGCAATTTGAAAAGACGAAACCATAGAACTTCCCATTTATGATCATTATATTCTTGTGATTGCTAATGGATATGGTCTTGTTTCAGAAATTTTCGAAAAACTAACAATGCAGCTTCACTAACCATTACTTTCGATGAAAACAAGCACCAACTCATGCTTCAACAGAAGCAAACCGCGCGCACTTACAAGCGCCCCATCAGCTGCCGAAGCATCAACTCCCTCGGCAACTCTCTGAACTCCGGGTCGATCTCGACTCCCCGGACTATCGTCTTTGGGATGCTGGGACCATTCCCACTTCCTGAGGAACAAACTGCTCCCTCCAAGAAGCAGAAACTCGCCTCTCAACGTGTCACTACCGTGACACCAAAGGCGAGCACCAGCAGGCCTGTAGCCCGTGGCACCCCCACGAAGCCTCGACCTGAAAGCAACCAGGTCTATCCCAAGACTTGGTCCCCAAGACCTTCACCAAAGCAAAGAAGGTCCCAAACATCCACTAAGCCAGCATTCCTGGCCCCACTCAAGGAGAACCAGTTCTACCCTCTTGCCTACATGAAAGAGGAGAGACCCATCTCCAACCTGACTTCCAAGTCATCCCAGCATGAGCCGGCTTGTTCCTACAAGCCCAAAATCAAGTCATGCATCACAAGGCCTCTACAAGCACCTGCTAAGGCCTACAAACCTGCAGTTCGACCCTTCATCTCTACGGGGGCTGAACTCCAAAAATTCAAAGCTTCGCTGCAACAGGCGAAGGACAGGGTTTGCATCCTGTCCTTGCCCAGCTACAAAGAAGACAGCCTCGGCTGCTGCGCCTGAGGGAGCACATCCTTCATTGTCAAAGCCCAGCCAGAGCTGACCGAAGCTCAAATTGCTCGTCGTATACGCCGCCGCGCGTCATACCGGCAAAAGAGACTAGAGAAGCAAAGGACCCCGCCTCCTACACTCCAAGTCTCTCCCAAATGGGTCGAAAAAGAAAGACCCAACCAAGTTGCTGCCGTCCATATTGTTGGAAAAACCAGTCAGAAATCATCAAGAAAAGAGCCAACCGCCATTGCAACCTCTAAACCAAAAAAAAAGGTCCTCAATGTGCAGACCAAGTCAGCTCCTCAGCCACCAAAGAAAGCTGAAAACAAAGCTGCTGGTAAGAGACCTGAACTCTCAGATGCCTTCAAAGAACGAGTAGAGAAGAAATACCCGTTTGATGAAGACGTTGATGAAATCTTCGGGGCTCTTGTGGCAAACGGCAAGCTCACCTTGCCTGAACCAAAAAGACCGGGTGATGTTGGCAAAACCAACGATCCTCGGTACTGTCCATACCACCAGATGATCTCGCATCCTCTCAATCAATGCTTCGTTGTGAGAGAGAAAATAAACGAGATGTGGAAAAACGGAGTCATCACCTTTGACAAAAACTATGGGTCTGCCTCCGTCAACATGGTGACATGTGGCCAAACATCAGAATCACCGAAGAAGAAGATCACTACTTCCTTCAAGGTGATAAACTCAATCCAAGCGTCCGAGGAACTGGTTCCTTACCCGACACCAGACGGACAACCGATATGGGTACATCCCGATCTCCTGGAAGATGAAAATTGGGAGGTCGTGAAAACAAAGCCTACAGCTCAACAGCAAAGGCAGGCTAGGAAACATCTCCTCAAGCTTAAACGGCAAGAGAAGACCCAGCCAAAACTAGAGGTCAAAGAAAAGGCAGAGGCTTCCTCTACCGCTTCACTGGAGGCAACAAAAACAACCCTTCCAGAGACTTCAAAGGGGGTAAGGAAATTCACTCTCAGTGATTTCATGCCACCTCAATTCAAAGAAGCCATGCAGGAGGCATCATACTCTTACAATTCGGTAGTTGGATTCTCCATTGATGGATATGAGTGCAGCGACACCGATGATGGATTCGAATCCAACTACACAGATGAGTGGGAGGAGTCCCTTGAAACAGGAGAATATCTCTCCGATGAAGAATGGGTTCCTGAGTCTCATCTTATGCCAGTAATCTGGTATAACCCCCCACAGCCACAAGGATCCTGGTCTGATGATGAAGAAGACCAAGAGGCTGTACAAGAAAATGCTGCTGACCCAGCACCTCTCATTACTCCAGTGGAAATCAACCATGTTGAGCCACAAAGAGTGGATGAAGAAGAAGATCCGGGTCCCATGCCTGATCTTGAAGAATATGCAAGGATCTTGCAGCGACTCGCTCTAGAACAAGAGCAAGAACGCGTCAATGAGCCTCCTCACGATCCAGAGCCAGGTACATCCATCCTCCCTTAACTCCTGAAGACCACCCGGTACATCCTCCCTTAACTCCTGAAAATGGAGAAAATTGCTGGATAGACGATCCTCTTACATCCGAGGATGAGTCTGACTCCGATCAGGCAACGTCTCCCGTCAGAACTTCCTGTAATGTGATAATTCGGGATTATAGCTCTTCCGAAGCATCGTCTGATGAGAGCACTTACACTCCGGCGACGCCTAGCAATGTATCTTCTGAAGCCACCTCGTCTCACGTGACTTTCACTGAGATGACACCCTCTCAGGTTTCTTCTCCTGAGACTGTGACTTCAAAGTTTACACCCTTCCTGACTGAAGAATTCCCAGCCATTGATGCCTGGGATGATGAATTAGTCAACGAAGAAGAAAGGTTGCTGGATGCTGTTCAGGACTTGTTCCCGGAAAATGCTCAGTGCAACACGATCACTGAGGATGGCAACTCTGCTGCTGATTCATCCTCAGCAAATGAAAAACGACAGCCTCTTGGTCCTGAAGACAATCTTCCAAATGAAGACCCTTCTCAAGAAGCTCTCGAAGTTGGTAGAGGCACCCGCTCTGGCCGGGACTACCACAAAAATTACAACCAATCTTCCTTTACATATGTAAATCCTTCGGGAAAAGATGTTGTAAGCGCCCCTAGTGGCAACAATGATGAACATGCAGGCCCTAAGGAGGCTTTCAAGTATGACTTGATTGAACACTTCAAGCACATACCTGCACGTCTGCACATCCTAGATTTGTTGCGAATGTCTCCGCACACTCGTGATAATCTCATTTCGGAATTACAAAAGCTGAATAAGGATGTCGACAAATACGCCCCGCAAGTCCTCCAAATTGAAATGGATTACCGGCTCAAAAACTCAGAAGCCTCCTCAAAGGGAGAAAAGAAGAAAACTGAGGGATCATGCATTGAATGCCTCTCGGTTAAAAAAGCAGCCAGTGCAACCATCGCCTTCACAAAGGACGACCTCCTACTTGGCGAAACCAGGCATAACCGACCCCTATACTTCACAGGGTATATCAAGGAAATGCCTATGCGCAGAGTTCAGATCGACCCAGGTTCTGCACTCAACCTCATCTCCACATCGGCTCTTGAAGAGTTGGGCATCCCACCCAGCAAGCTGAGCCACACATCTGTATCTATCTTTGGATACGATGGGAGTACTCAAAGGCCTATCGGCAAAATCAGGTTCAAGTTGCAGATCGGTGATCTTATCTCTGAGGTCACAGTGTATGCAATAAAAACCCCTTCATGCTACAACATCCTTCTCGGACACCCTTGGATCCACGAGAATGGTGTTGTCCCTTCAACTCTACATCAATGCATCAAGTTTGTTGGCGACGACGGCATGATACATCGAGTCTTTGCAGACAGAAAACCCTTCAAAGGTAAAGAAGTCCACTTCGCAGACTCACAAATGTATGAAGGTGAAAAAGAAGAAGAGGATAAGCACACAGCATCCTTTGCCGAAAATCTCCAGAAAGATAAAGGCAAAGCTCCTCAACAATCACCGGAAGAAAACAAACCATCCGGTAAATCTGAAGAGAGCATGCAAACTCCCTTCATCATCTCCCTCAAATCTTCAAAGCCTTTAGTCATCACAACTAAAGTGAAGAAGGCAAAACAAAAGCCTGGGGGCAAATTTGTTGTCTCTTTCGTGTCTATCATGCAAGACACGGACTCGGATTCAGAGCCAGAAGATGACACATCGTCAAGCCAAGCTGACACTCAACAAGTTCAGCCTGCTCTCACTCCAATGGAGATAACTTCTGACATAGAAGATCCTACGTCAGCTTCCTTCGTTGTTCCAGCAACTTCAGCAGGGAAAAAGCCGATCTTCTTCCATAGATCGGATGCTTCTTCATCAAACTCCATGCTTGAACCTTTCCAAAATGAAGGTATGCCTCAACTTTCCTTATACAGTTCTGTGGCACAAGCTATTATGAAGAAAATGGGCTATGACGCTCAAAACCCAGTCGGTTTGGGAGAAGGACGCGGTATTCTCACGCCATTGGGGCCCGTCTTGACCAAAAGCCAGCTGGAAGATTGGAGACTCTACGGCTATGTAGAAAAGTCTTCACACGGGTTAGGGTATGATCCTGACACTCCCTTGAGACAGTTGACACAAAGGCTTAAAAGTCAATATACTGACCAAGCCTCAACTTCTCAAGTCCATGAAGACATCGATCTCCCTGGATATCTTTTTGATGTGTCACTTGACAAAGATCCAGGAAGCTCATCCAATTGGCACGATTTCTCCGAAAATGAAGAGGAGTTGTCCGATGGCACAGACGTGTGGACTTCTGACCCAGAAGAACCCTCATCTCCAAAAGAAGTAGCCTACTTCGACCCAGTTTCAACAGGCGATTGGGATCATCTCATAGCAAGCCTTGGGAAAATTACCGATCAAGGAGACCCGTGGAAAGGAACAAAACCTTGGTCTGGAAATGCCTTTGAAAACCCAGAAGGTTTCGTTGAGCTGGAAGCCTCCGAAAATATTGTGGAGGAACCACCTTCGAACCTTCCAACAGAAGATCCTGTTCAAAAGATAGACTTGGGAACACCAGATAACCCACGTCCTGTATTCATAAGCAAGAATATAAAGGATGATGAGTTACCCGAGTATATCGCCTTTCTTCGTGAGTTCGTTGATTGCTTTGCATTGTCTTACGCTGAAATGCCAGGCTTAGACCCCAAAATAGCAGTTCACAAACTCAATCTTCAAGAAGACATCAAGCCAGTCAAGCAAGGCCAAAGAAGATTCCATCCAGATGTGATGGATAAAATTGAACAAGAAGTTCAAAAACTCAAAAGCGTCGGCTTCATCCGTGAGGAACAACATCCTGAATGGTTGGTGATGGACCGCGCTCCCGGATGCCCGGGGTTCCTACCGAGGTCGGCGGACGTGGGAGTCCGTTTGGTTCCGACCCTTTCGTAACCGGGGGGCAAAGGGGGGCGTGCCTCAACATTTCTTTTTTTTGTGGGTGTGCCAGATTTTCTATTTTTACTTGGAATTGCAAGTGGTGATCCGGAGATCAACCTTCGCAAGTAAAAAGGAAATCAACTTCTTTCAAGTTTTCCATTGCACATATATTTAAGAAAAGAGACATTTTTCTTAGTTTGCCGTGAAAGGCGATTTTTTTGGCATTTATAGCCGATTTTGGCGTTTATAGCCGATTTTTGGCGTTTATAGCCGATTTTGGCGTTTATAGCCGATTTACAATCCTTATCAACAATGAAAGACAAGAATTATGATTTTTGTCTCTTTTGAAAAAATACAAACTACAATGAAAAGCAAGAAAAGGAGGATCTAACTTCTCAGGAGATTGTGGGGGACTCGTTTAGATTGACGGTCGCAAGCCATATGTGGGCTTCGCCATCATCCATGCAGATGAGAACAGAGGATGCTATCGATTCGCTTGGCTTGGCTATAACCTCGGGTTTTTAGAGGACAAAGACCAAAGGAAGGTCCTATGTCCAATAAAAAGCCGAGTAGACGGGCTGAAAAGTCATATCTAAGCCATTGGAGGCAGGAGGAGAAGGCAAGGACCTTGGGGGGGGGGGTACCCCCCAAGGGACTTTTGTCACCTTGTTGCGGTGGCCGGTGTAGAATTTCCGCAGAGTTTTCTCTCTTTTTCCTTTCTCTGGATTTCTGTCTGCTGTCTGTGCTTTTTTCTCTGATGTTTCTGATGTTCTGTGTGTGTTTTTTCTTCTTGGAGAGCCCTCCTATTTATAGGCTTTTAGGTAGCCTTTTAGGTGGGTTTATGGGCTTTTATTGTCATTAAGCTGCATAATGGGAGGAGTTACAAAATTGAATTGTTTATTTTGTAACTCCTTTTTCTTGGCTTCTGATTGGCCGGAGGAGATTGAGGGCATTTAATCACCTTTAATCGCCATGATGGGAGGAGTTTCATGGGTTAAATGCCATGAATCTCTTGACATGTAACTCCCGAATGCTTGCTTCCGATTTGGCCGTCCAAAGAAATGGATTAATAACTGTAATAAAGCTAGTCAATTAATCGCATTAAGTGGTCGCCGAGCAGCTGAAGAGTCGCGGGCCGTGCCACGTCTTTTGAGATTCTTCTGTTGATGATCATCGATGGATCTTCATGTAGATCGACATCAGATGATCATGTAATTTCAGGTGTTTGTTGCCAACAGCGGGTCGGTGCCATCTGTCCTGTCGATTTCTCGATCGGTCGGGTAGAAAGCACACTTTTTTGGTTGACCGGGTGGCGATCAATACTGTCTTCGATACTCTTGATGATTTACCCGTGTTTTGGACGGATGTCAGAGGACTTGGTGTCTCAAAAGCATGAATTTTGGAAAGTACCAGAGGCTGGGCTCCTCGAATCGCGAAAAAACGGCGAAAACCGGGGTTTCCGGGGCTTTCCCGGCGACCCCGGGGTCCAAGGTCGCCGGCGACCTTGGCCCAGGGTCGCAGGGGCCTGCGACCCTGGCCCAGGGTCGCAGGGGTCTGCGACCCTGGGGGGGTTTTCCCCCTTTCGTGTCCCGTTTTACGTCCGTTTTTGCTTTTTTTTAATTCTTTTTTCTTCTGTACTTTTCCTTGACATTTTGACCATTTATTGGCCTGATTTCTTTGTAGGAAACCTGATGAGAATCCTTGCATTTTATTTTGCAAAGTTTCCAATTTCCTGAGAAAGCCGAAGACTTTGTCGCGCAGAGCTGCCGATTTTCCGTCAGAAGCTGAAACTGGGCCAAACGATGTCGGAATGACCTGAAATTTGGTGTGAAGCCTCCTGAGCAATAAATAAGACCAACCATAGGCTTTTGTTTGAGTTTTGAAGCCGTTTGGGGTCCTATCACCTGTAGACTTGGTTTTTGTCGCGATGAAGATGTCGCGGTTTGATGTGCGGTCAATCGATGTCCGATTGACTTGAAATTTGACATGGAACCTATTGGAGTCATTTTAAGATGATCCATAGGCTCTGTCTTGGAAACCATGGTCCCGGGGAGCTTTTGTCGCCGAGAGCTCCTTTTCGGTTGTCGGAGAAGCGAAGTTAGGCCAAATGATTTTGAAATGGCCCGAAACTTCTTGTGTACTCCTCTTTTGGCTGTCTGGAAGAATCTTGCAGTTTTTGTTTGATTTTGACAAGATTTGATTTTTGGAAGCAGCATTGCCTATTTATGGCAGGTTGCGACTTCATGTAGCTCTTTGGATCTTGAAAAGGCAAAGTGACATTTTTGGTGTCAACAAATGCCCCCTCGAGGTACAGCGGCGAGTTGCTTAACTTTTGTAGTCGATGTGCCTCGAAGAGATTTTTGAAGGAGAGCCTATGACTTGACCAAGAGTCTTTGAGCAGTCTTTCTTTTTGGTTTTTGTAGCCTTTTGAGCTTCCAGGGGAATTTTATGGTAGTGAAAGGGATTACGTACCATCTCGAGGCAAAGTTTTGAAGATGACATCAGGGATGTGGATTTGGGTTTTGACCTTGTGACCTAACAGGCTATATGTGGCAGGTTAGGGGGTCGGGTTTGGTTTTGATCGTGTGACCCAACAAGCTGTATGTGGAATGTTGGGGGATCAATTTTGGTTTTGATCTTGTGACCTAACAGGCTGTATGTGGCAAGTTAGGGGATCAGGTTTCGGTTTTTCGTTTTGGTCTTGTGACCTAACAGGCTGTATGTGGCAAGTTAGGGGACCAGGATTTGGTTTGATGGAATGTCAATTTCAAGATTTTGGCTCAATTTGGTAGATGAGGCTGGATGGTTTGATTTTTGGAAGCTCATGGGGCTTGGAATTTTCTTTTGTATGGTCCAATCAACTCAAAAGAGGCATGGAACCATTTTTGTATGCTCTTGGTAAGAGGGATTTCTCTTTGACTAAAAGCCCAAAATTTATTTCTTTTTTTGTGCCTAGGTGGTCAAACCTGGCTCATATGGGCTAACCCATGGGACCTTAAGCTTTTGAAATAGCTTAGATCTCATATGGTGTCATTTTTGTAAAGAATATCCAAAAATATCTCATTTGGATAGAGAATATCCAAGAATATCTTTACTTGGAGAGAATCTCTCATGATCCCTTTATTTTTGGGATAGAATATCTCAAGATATCTTTTTTTTGGGAAAGAATCCGTCATAGATTATATCTTTAGGAGAAAATCTCTCATTGATTTCTTTTTGGGAGAGAATCCCTCAAGATATCTTTCTTTTGGGAAAGAATCTTTCTAATTTCTTTCTTTTGGTAAGGTTACTAATTAGTAACACTTACCTCTTTCTTCTTTCCTTCTTTGGTTTGCTCTCCTCTATAAAAGCAAGGAGAAGGTTGGATCTCTTGCTCTTATTACTTTCTTTTGCAATAATCTCAAGAGGGCTTCAAGACCAAGAGCTTTTTTTCTTCAAGATCTTCAAGACTTTTCTTCTTCTTCTCCATCAATGGCTTCAAGTAAGTTCTCCCTTTTTTTTTCAAGAAAACTCCATTGTAGGAAAAATAAAGTTCTTCTTTCTCTTTTTTTTTTGTTTCTTTCTTTTCTTTTCCTCTTTTTTTTTTCTTTTCCACGTGTTTGCCTCCCTTTTTTTTCACACGGTTTTTTTTTTTTGCTTTCTTTTCTTTTCTTTTTTTCATGTTTTTGTTTTTTTTTTTTGTGTGGGCCGTACGGACATATCCGTACGGATCTGGCCGTACGGCCACGTGGCCTGTGGGCCAGCCCCTTAAAATTTTTTTTTTCCTCCCTTTTTTTTTGAGAGAGTTTCTTTTCTTTTCTTTTTTGTTTTCTTTCCCCTCTTTTTTTTGAGAAAGTTTCTTTTTTTTTTTTTTTTGCTCATCATGATAATGCATTTTTTTTTTTTTGCAAACCAAGATGTTCATGCATGCATTCAATTTGTAAATTAAATTTGTAGCATGATGTGATAGCATACCTGAAAGTTTTTGCAAATTTGGGAACTTGGAGCTCGCAGTGATGTTGAGCCCTTCCTGATTTTGCGGAGACTTTGAGGTTTTGAATGTTTGGAGTTTCGGAGCTCGCAGCGATGTTGAGCCCATCTTCAAGCTTTCTATTTCTTTCGGGATAGTTCCTTTTCTTCGGAATTGCCCCGTCATCATGTCAAAATTTCGCCAGATTTTTTTAGAGAGATTCTGTCATTTTGATGTTTGATCTTTTTCTTTTCCATCCTTTTCAGGTGGTTCCTCCAGAGCGAACAAGGGTAAAGAGCCTGCTACAAGCGTACCTCGTCGGTCTTCTAGATCTTCTAATCCGGCCGTTCAGCAGGCTTTTGAGAAGGTCCAGTATGTTGAGAGAAATCTGGAAGAGTGCGACTCCCTCAACAGAGATGAGATGAGGCAGCGACTGATCACTCTCAAGGGAGAGGAATTCTATAAGATCATGGTAAGCAGTCGTCCATGGGTGATGGAAGATCAGAGCGTTTTGCCCAAGCCTACCTTCTTCTTTGGTGATGCAGTCCCTGATGACATTACATACCAGAGGAGATGTTTTCAGTTTTCCTTCACAGCAGATGGTGAGAAGAAGACTGTTACTACCCGGTCGATGTTTGATCGCACCGTCTCGATTCTGAGCCTTGCCCCCACGTGCCCTAAGAGGGAAGATCCTCCAAGCTGGGTGAGAAGGACAAATGTAATCAAGACCGGGGTTTTTGTTGGCGGTTCTCTTGGATATACGGAGAGGTCGCCTGTTGATATGGACCTGTTGATGCCATCCAGCGGCTACCAGGGCTCTGATTATCCGTCGGTCGATTTGAGACCGGTGGGCCTTGGTATTTTCAGTGGTGACGGCAGCAATTGGATCAACCCTCTCCGACTTCGAGGTCGTTTCAATGCTGACTCCGAGTGGAAGTCGTGGACTGATCGCGTCCTGCTGATTGGTGGCGCCGTTTTAAAGGAAGCCGGGATTTTTGATGCGGTCCGCGCCTTTAGGGAGACCGTGATCTTTTCCGACGAGGCCTTCATGGCTATGCTGGAGTCATTCCTCCCACAAACCAATACCTTCGTTGTGACGAATGGTGAGATTGGTTTTTCTTTGAAGGAGCTGAGCGCCATTACCGGATTGCCCATCCTCGGCAAACTCTATGAGGAGTTTATGCCGATTGACAGCGTCCTCGAGGGGCAGTCTGAGGAGTTCAGGCTTTTATACTTTCAGCTCGTCGCCTTCTATGATTTTTTGAAGGAGAAGGGGGGTTCGAAAGTTAGATCCAGCAGTTGGAAGAGTTTTAGCTCTTCATTCCCCAACTTTTTTGATAGTAGGGAGTCTTCTGATAGCGTGACCCAGGAAGCTGGAGCTCAGGATCCAAAGAAGATCTTGGCCATGCAAGAAGAGTTGAGAGATTTCTGTGCAAGTACAAACGCCATATGTCCTGACATTGCACTGCGGAAAGATCTCGCTGTTTACCTCACTTATTGGCTTGGTGAGGCTGTTTTTGCTGGAGGAGACAGAACGCACATCAGGCCGCATTGTATTTTTCCGGCTTGTCAGATGGCGTTTGGAGAGCAGCTTGCTTTGGTGCCAGCTCTTTACTCCTAACTGTGTACCGAACTGCAGGCTGCTGCTTTTTTGGTTCGGCTTGGGCTTCCTATGAATAGGGTATTTTCAGCCCATATCTTTTATTCGTGGTATGTGTACCACTGTCCTGGCTTCCACCGGCTGGGTGCTGCACAGGATGATGATCCTCTGATGATTCGACTGGCTAAGGGCAAAGCCGTGTCCGAATCACTTTTGTTTGCCCGCATGAGGATCCGACGGTTCAGGGACGTCGAGATGGGGCAATCTTCAGTAAAGCTTTCTCCGGAGTTGCGGAAGAAGGCTTTTGATTTTGGTGCCTCCCGAGACTCTACCAGGGCGGGGTCGGGAAGGCATTATTCCTTGACAAATGCAGAGAGAGAGTGGCTTTTCAGCATACGTGTCGGCACAATGGTGTACCGCAGACATCTTTTCGTCGATATCCAGCCGTATGTACCCTCTCGCTTTGCTTTGCAGCTTGGCTTTTCTCAAGGCGTTGTTGGAGCGCCTTCAAGCATGGTGAAGCGCTTTGGAGGCTTACAGGATGGGAGAAATGCATGGGCTTTCTATAGTGCTGAAGACACTACAGCCATGATTTCTTATCCTGTGTTGCTGACTTCCCCGACTGCCGGCTTTGCGAAGTGGTTCGCGGAGAGCTTCTCGGCATATCGGGGACTTTCCAAGAAGGAGCTTGATGTGAAGCTAGCATCTGGAAAGGGCCTTGGAAAGTCAGATGGCATCCGGCGAGAGGAAGTTTGGGCCTTCCTTTCTGGAGAGAAGCACAAGATAGGCTTTCTCGGTGACCAGGGCGTCATCGGTTCTGAAGCTGTTCGAGAGATACCTGATGAGGCTTTGGAGCAGCTAGAACAGGAGGAAGCCGAACTTGGCGCTTGGATGCAAGCGGCACAGAGGCAAGCTTCCGTGGAGTCTACTGGCAAGAGCAGACCATCCAGTGAGGAGTCAAGTGGGAAACCTGACTCTGACAGCGGGGCAGGTTCCTCTAAGAAGCGAGCCTGCAGAAGTAAGAGGAGGAGGAGTCATCATCGCAGGAAGGGGCAGCATGAGGACTCTCCTAACTTGGAAGTTCCTCTTACTATCAATGAGGATGTGCCAGTGGATGCTGACGAGCCTCCAGAGAAGAGAAGCCGAGAAGAAGAGACCGTTGGTGAAGGTATGATTCTTCCTTTTTCTCTTTCCATTTCTTTTCATGGGATTTTTTCCATGTTATGATTTGCTTCTTGTTTATGCTTTTCTTTTTTTTTTTTAGCAGAGGAAGACTTGGTGATGCCTGAGGTCCCAACCGATGACGTGGTGATGGATCCTGTTGAGGCACCTGAAGAAGAACCGAGGGACTCTGGAGTAAATCCAGAATCTCCAATTGGTACGACTTCTTTTGCTCTCTGTTTTTTTTTTTGAGTTTGTGACTTGGCTTGCTAACACATTTTTTTTTTTGTTGCCAGCTGACTTGCCACAGGGTTCTGATGACTTTGAACCATCGATGGACGCAAATGTTGATGATGCTTTCGATGAGTTCATGGAGGAAGAAAGTGTTCCGCCAGTCGTCGAAGAAGGTATTTTTTAGTTATAACTCTGATAATGATTTTCAAACAGGGTCATACTCATACCTTTTTGTGTTTCCTTTGCAGGTTTTGAAGTGGCAGAGGAGGATCCGTCGCTTCCAGAGCAAGAGATGCCAGAGGTTGATCCAGAGGTAGAGATTCCTGGGACCAGCTCTGACAATATTGAGGAGATTCCTCGCGCTGAGATCCCTTCCCGAGCAGGAGCAGCTTCAGCTGGAAAGAGTTCTTTTGTTACTCTTTCAACAGATGATGATATGAGTAGCCGACCAACGGAGTTGGGCGAATCTTCAGCTGGGCCATCTCTTCTTTTTGCGAAGAAGGTGGTGGTGCGAGTTCTGAGCTCTTGGATTGAGACTCTCTTTTCTGGGCACTTGGAAGCCGGATTTGGCATGATCCAGCATGTGCAGGAGATTCTCAGTGATGCTGAAGAAGCTGGTACGGATGTCACAGGTGCCAGGGCGATCGTTGATAGGATCATTGCACTGGGTGACAAGTGGTTTGAGACCGTGAGTTTGGCTGATGACCAGTTCTTCAAGGAGATGTTCCTGGACCCTGCTGATAAGGCTAAGTCTGACCTGGATGAGGCTACAGAAAGCAAGAAGCAGGCAGTCCGAAAGAGGAACTTAGAAGAGCTAGCCATCATCAGGCTGACGCATGACCTTAACATCCTTGACAGGGAGGTCGATGAGGCCAGGAAACGTCTTGAGCATTTGCAGGCACAAGTCGCTGCCAAGTGGACTGCCATAATAGAGGCTCGCGACAGGGAGAGTGCTCTGATTCACCAGGTTGCAGATGCCGAACGGGTTCTCAAAAGGAAGTCTGATGAGGAGGAACAATGGCAAACTGCTCGAGGTAAGCTTCCTGGTGTGAAAGAAGGGGTACAGCCCACTCCAGCATCTCATGGCAGGTTCCTGAAGAAGCGTGCCTTGGAATCCTTGACGGATGAGGCTAAAAGTTTACTTGGGGAGCTGAACTCTTGGCTGGAGACCATTTTTGATTGAGCTTCTGTATATTTTTTTTTTTTTTTACAGAAACCATCATTCTTTCTTTTTCTTTTTTTTTGGTACCACTTGTATTTTTTTGGTACTTATTTTTTTGTAGTGCTTGTGAACACTTTCTCTCTTTTTTTTTGGTACCACATGTATTTTTTTGGTACTCTTTTCTTTTTTTTTTTGTTATCCCTACGCTCACTTGAATCTTTTTGTGATAAAAATAATTGCTAAATGGGATGCTCTTTTTTTTGTTATCCCTACGCTCACTTGAATCTTTTTGTGATAAAAGTAATTGCTAAATGGGATTTGATCAAAAGGTTGTCATTTTGTGAAAATCTTTTGTCAAGTAATTGTTTTGGCATGAAAGCCAGGTTTTTTGTTTGTGGCATGGAAGCCAATTTTGGCATGAGAGCCAGCTTTTTTTTTGTGGCATTGATAACCGTGTTTTTTTTTTTTGTGGCATCTATAGCCAGTTTTGGTGGCATTGATAGCCGGTTTGTGGCATTGATAGCCGAGTTTTTTTTGAAATCCAAGTTTTTTTTTTGTTTGTGGCATTGATAGCCGGTTTTGTTTTGATGGCATTGATAGCCGGTTTGTGGCATTTATAGCCTGTTTTGATGCATTTATAGCCGGTTTGTGGCATTTATAGCCTGTTTGTGGCATTTATAGCCTGTTTTGATTTCAAAAAAATGCAAGTATCGACTAAAAGTCGCCCTCCCTGCTGAATGTTCTTTGCAAGTATCGATGGAATGTCGCATCCTTGCTCATTCGGTTGCGAGTATCGATGGAATGTCGCATCCTCGCGGATTTGGGTGCAAGTATCGATGGAATGTCGCATCCTTGCTTTTCAAAAATTTTGGTTTTGCGGGTACTGACTTGATGTTTTTTTCCCCACGATTTTTTTGAAATTTGTGGTTTTCTCGAACCTTTGGGTTATGGATATCAACTGAAATGTTGCGTCTCCACAGTTTTGGATTTTGCAAGTATCGACGAAATGTCACTTCCCTGCGATTTTGGAAGTGCTCGAACGTGGTTCGCTTGCTTCCGATTGTGCGAGTATCGACTAAGCGTCGCTTTCCTCGCGGGTTTTTTGAAAAACCATTTTTTTTTTTTTGTTTAAAGACACGAGGGTCATAAATTTTGACCTAAAACCATTTTGGCGGTAAAAGGCAGGGTGGACTAGGGTGGAAATCCCTGAATCCAGATTTTGTTTCAAACCATGAATTTTGGGTTCAAAGGTTGAAAATTTTGGTCAAGTTAGGGAAAGGTTCCTAAACTTGGATATATTTTTTTTTTGAACAATGAAACGATAAAAGTAAGCATTGTTTTAGATTTCTAGAAATTTCAACATTTGATATGAAAATTCTAAAAAAGGGTGGGTTTAGCGAGCGTGTACCTGGAAACCGGTTTTGGCCATACAGGCATTGCTCTTACCCAGTTGGGTAAGTCTTCAAGGGTAGTACCGCTTTAAGAACTTGCCATTGATGGGCAGCATACATCTGTCACCTTCCATGTTTAGGACTGCGTATGCGCCATTGGAGAAAACTTTGTCGATGACGTAGGGTCCCTCCCATTTCGGCTCAAATTTGCCTTTGGACTTGTGAGCGAAGACCATTGGTCTTTTTACCGCAAGAACCAAGTCATTCTTTTTGTAGGCGCGTTGCCTGACCTTTTTATCGAAAGATCCTGCCATACGTGCTTGGTAAAGTTCAATGCTTTGTTGAGCTTCGAGCCGTCTCTCATCGAGATTGTCCAGCTCATGGAGTCGCAATTTGACATTGCTTTCTTGAGTCATGTCATTTTGCAAGGATACCCTCAAGGAAGGAATTTGTACTTCCAAGGGCACGACAGCTTCGCATCCATAGACCAAGGAGAATGGTGTGCTATGGGTTGGTCCTCGAACGGTGGTTCGATAGGCCCATAAAGCTTCAGACATTTTGTCGCTCCAGTCTCTTTTGTGACTAGAGACCATTTTTTTTGAGGATTTTGCAGAGTGTCTTGTTGAAAGCTTCTGCTAACCCGTTTGCTGCCGGATTGTATGGAGTCGAAGGACAGCTTTGAATTTTGTATTTGTCGCAGAACCTGTAGAATCGATGATCCCGGAACTGTGGTCCGTTATCATGGACGAATCTTTTGGGTATGCCGAAACGACAAATGATGTTGGTGCGTAGGAACTGAAGGACTGATGAGGTCTTCATTTCGTTAAACGCAAATGCTTCTGACCACTTGGAGAATAATCCGTAGCAGCGAAGATGAAGCGATGACCTTTGCTTGAAGGGGGAGAAATAGGACCTATGATGTCCATACCCCAGGCTTCGAAAGGCCATGAGATCGCTGTAGGATGCAGCCATTCTGGAGGCATGTGAATGTAATCTCCATGAACTTGGCATTGTTGGCAGCGCTTAGCAAATTGCATTGCGTCAGCTACCATGGTAGGCCAGTAATATCCTAACCTTTTTATCTGATCATAGAGCTTAGGTCCAGCCTGATGAGCTCCACAAAGACCAGCATGAACTTCTTTGAGTGTTTCTTCAGCCTCTTGTTGTGACAAGCAGCGTAGAAGTACTCCGTTGAAGGATTTCCTGTAAAGGATTTTTGAAGGAATATCCAAATGGAAGCTTGGGGTTCGCCTTTGGATGCTTACCCATTCTTTTGGATCTTCAGGTAGGATTCCGAACATAATGTAATCAATGAACGGATCCCTCCAGTCGCCAATTGAAGTTTGAAGGATTGAAATCCGACTTCCGACCACTTGGTGGCATTCAGCAACTGCTTGGTGTGTGTTAAGAGGAGGAAGGATTCTTCTTTCAGCACACTGTGACTTGCATGTTTTCCCCTTCCTGGATTGCCATGGATGCGGCAAGTCCGGCTAGGGCATCTGCACGTATGTTTTCACCTCTACGAATGTGGGTGATGTGACAGATGTCAAACTTTTGCAGAAGTGATTGTGCCTTGTTGTAGTAGGGCAGCAAATCTGGCTTCCTGACTTCAAATTTCTGATTCATCTGGTTGACGATCAGTTGAGAGTCTCCAAAGACTTCCAGCATGGTGATACCGGATTCGATGGCGAGTTCCAATCCTAAGATCAGAGCTTGATATTCAGCTGCATTGTTTGTGCATGGTTCCAGTAGCGAGAAAGCGTGTGGAATCATGTATTTGTCGGGGCTAACAAAGAGGATGCCAACTCCCGAGATCAGCTGTCTTTTTTCATTTGTCCTGGTTGCACCGTCAAAGTACATGTCCCAGGAGGCACTTTGTGAGAAAGTCTCCACATTGTAGACTGGTTCGTCTGGGAGATCATCTCTGAGTGGAGAGTCTTTAGGCAATGGATGCTCTGCGAGGAAGTCCGCTAGAGCTTGCCCTTTGATTGCTTTTTGTGGTACATACCTAATATCAAATTGTGACAGAAGGATGGACCATTTTGCCAGTCGAGCATTGAGAGAACCTGCCTTTGTGACAAGGACCTTCAAGAGGTTGACCCTCGAGACCAGGTAGACTGTGTTGGAAAGCAAGTAGTGACGCAGCTTTTGTACGGCGAACATCACTGCAAGACATTCTTTTTCGACTGGAGAGTAGCGATGCTCTGCACCTACTAGCATGCGGCTGAGGTAATATAGAGCAGCTTCTTTTCTTTGATCATTTTCTTGCGCAAGCAGAGCTCCCAGAGAGTGATCAAGGGCTCTTGTGTACAAGATGAATGGTTTTCCAGTGGTAGGAGCAGCTAACACTGGAGGTTTTGTCAGGTATGACTTGATGTCTTGGAAAGCAGCTTCACAGTCAGCATCCCAGACAAAGTTTACACCTTTTTTCATCAACCCGGGAGAATGGACGGCATTTCCCCGAAAGATTGGAGATGAACCGTCTGATGTAGGCCAATCTCCCTTGAAGCCCTTTGAGTTCTCTCAAGGTTCTTGGAGAGGGCATTTCTAGAATGGCTTTGACTTTTATGGGGTCAAGCTCTATTCCAGCTTTCCGAACTAAGAATCCGAGGAACTTACCCGACGAGACGCCGAAGAAGCATTTCAATGGATTCATTCGCAGTTTGTGTTTGCGAAGCCGGAGGAAGACTTCTCGAAGGTTTTCGAGATGATCTTCTTTTCTTTTGCTTTTGACGGCGAGGTCATCAACGTAACATTCAACCGTCTTGTGCTGCATATCTTGGAATATTTTCATCATAGCCCTCTGATATGTGGCACCAGCATTCTTCAGAACCAAATGGCATGACAGTGTAGCAATACACGCCAAATGGGGTTCGAAAGGATGTATGTTTTTCATCCTCAGGATGCATCTTTATCTGATTGTAGCCAGAGAAACCATCCATGAATGTCATTCGCTCGAATCCACAGGTATTATCAATCATTACCTCTGGTATGGGGAGCGGAAATTCATCTTTGGGCATGCGCCATTCAGGTCTCTATAGTCAATACAGACCCTGATCTGCCCATTTTTCTTTGTCACGGGGACAATGTTGGCCAACCATTCAGGATGTTGTTCCTCACGGATGAAGCCGACGCTTTTGAGTTTTTGAACTTCTTGTTCAATTTTATCCATCACATCTGGACGGAATCTTCTTTGGCCTTGCTTGACAGGCTTGATGTCTTCTTGAAGATTGAGTTTGTGAACTGCTATTTTGGGGTCTAAGCCTGGCATTTCAGCGTAAGACCATGCAAAGCAATCAACGAACTCACGAAGAAAAGCGATATACTCGGGTAACTCATCATCCTTTATATTCTTGCTTATGAATACAGGACGTGGGTTATCTGGTGTTCCCAAGTCTATCTTTTGAACAGGATCTTCTGTTGGAAGGTTCGAAGGTGGTTCCTCCACAATATTTTCGGAGGCTTCCAGCTCAACGAAACCTTCTGGGGTTTCAAGGGCATTTCCAGACCAAGGTTTTGTTCCTTTCCACGGGTCTTCTTGATCGGTAATTTTCCCAAGGCTTGCTATGAGATGATCCCAATCGCCTGTTGAAACCGAGTCGAAGTAGGCTACTTCTTTTGGAGATGAGGGTTCTTCTGGGTCAGAAGTCCACACGTCTGTGCCATCGGACAACTCCTCTTCATTTTCGGAGAAATCGTGCCAATTGGATGAGCTTCCTGGATCTTTGTCAGGTGACTCATCAAAGAGATATCCAGGGAGATCGATGTCTTCATGGATTTGAGATGTTGAGGCTTGGTCAGTATATTGACTTTTAAGCCTTTGTGTCAACTGTCTCAAGGGAGTGTCAGGATCATACCCTAACCCGTGTGAAGACTTTTCTACATAGCCGTAGAGTCTCCAATCTTCCAGCTGGCTTTTGGTCAAGACGGGCCCCAATGGCGTGAGAATACCGCGTCCTTCTCCCAAACCGACTGGGTTTTGAGCGTCATAGCCCATTTTCTTCATAATAGCTTGTGCCACAGAACTGTATAAGGATAGTTGAGGCGTACCTTTATTTTGGAAAGGTTCAAGCATGGAGTTTGATGAAGAAGCATCCGATCTATGAAAGAAGATCGGTTTTTCCTTTGCTGAAGTTGCTGGAACAACGAAGGAAGCTGACGTAGGATCTTCTATGTCAGAAGTTGTCTCCATTGGAGTAAGAGCAGGCTGAACTTGCTGAGTGTCAGCTTGGCTTGACGATGTGTCGTCTTCTGGCTCTGAATCCGAGTCCGTGTCTTGCATGATAGACACGAAAGAGACAACAAATTTGCCCCCAGGCTTTTGTTTTGCCTTCTTCACTTTAGTTGTGATGACCAAAGGCTTTGAAGATTTGAGGGAGATGATGAAGGGAGTTTGCATGCTCTCTTCAGATTTACCGGATGGTTTGTTTTCTTCCGGTGATTGTTGAGGAGCTTTGCCTTTATCTTTCTGGAGATTTTCGGCAAAGGATGCTGTATGCTTCTCCTCTTCTTCTTTTTCACCTTCATACATCTGTGAGTCTGCGAAGTGGATTTCTTTACCTTTGAAGGGTTTTCTGTCCGCAAAGACTCGATGTATCATGCCGTCGTCGCCAACAAACTTGATGCATTGATGTAGAGTTGAAGGGACAACACCATTCTCATGGATCCAAGGGCGTCCGAGAAGGATGTTGTAGCATGAAGGGGTCTTTATTGCATACACTGTGACCTCAGAGATAAGATCACCTATCTGCAATTTGAACCTGATTTTGCCGATAGGCCTTTGAGTACTCCCATCGTATCCAAAGATAGATACAGATGTGTGGCTCAGTTTGCTGGGTGGGATGCCCAACTCTTCAAGAGCCGATGTGGAGATAAGGTTGAGTGCAGAACCTGGGTCGATCTGAACTCTATGCATAGGCATTTCCTTGATATACCCTGTGAAGTACAGGGGTCGGTTATGCCTGGTTTCGCCAAGTAGGAGGTCGTCCTTTGTGAAGGCGATGGTTGCACTGGCTGCTTTTTTAACCGAGAGGCATTCAATGCATGATCCCTCAGTTTTCTTCTTTTCTCCCTTTGAGGAGGCTTCTGAGTTTTTGACCCGGTAATCCATTTCAATTTGGAGGACTTGCGGGGCATGTTTGTCGACATCCTCATTCAGTTTTTGTAATTCTGAGATGAGATTATCACGAGTGTGCGGAGACATTCGCAACAAATCTAGGATGTGCAGACGTGCAGGTATGTGCTTGAAGTGTTCAATCAAGTCATACTTGAAAGCCTCCTTAGGGCCTGCATGTTCATCATTGTTGCCACTAGGGGCGCTTACAACATCTTTTCCCGAAGGATTTACATATGTAAAGGAAGATTGGTTGTAATTTTTGTGGTAGTCCCGGCCAGAGCGGGTGCCTTTACCAACTTCGAGAGCTTCTTGAGAAGGATCTTCGTTTGGAAGATTGTCTTCAGGATCAAGAGGCTGTCGTTTTTCATTTGCTGAGGATGCATCAACAGCAGAGTTACCATCCTCAGTGATTGTGTTGCATGGAGCATTTTCCGGGAACAAGTCCTGAACAGCATCCAGCAATCTTTCTTCTTCGTTGACTAATTCATCGTCCCAAGCATCAATGGCTGGGAATTCTTCAGTCAAGGAAGGGTGTGAACTTCGAAGTCACAGTCTCAGGAGAAGAAACCTGAGAGGGTGTCATCTCAGTGAAAGTCACGTGAGACGAGGTGGCTCCAGAAGATATATTGCTAGGCGTCGCCGGAGTGTAAGTGCTCTCATCAGACGATGCTTCGGAAGAGCTATAATCCCGAATTATCACATTACAGGAAGCTCTGACAGGAGACGTTGCCTGATCGGAGTCAGACTCATCCTCGGATGTGAGAGGATCGTCTATCCAGCAATTTTCTCCATTTTCAGGAGTTAAGGGAGGATGTACCTGGTGGTCTTCAGGGACTTCAGGCTCTGGATTGCGAGGAGGCTCGTTGACGCGTTCTTGCTCTTGTTCTAGAGCGAGTCGCTGCAAGATCCTTGCATATTCTTCAAGATCAGGCATGGGAGCCGGATCTTCTTCTTCATCATCTCTTTGTGGCTCAACATGGTTGATTTCCACTGGAGTAATGAGAGGTGCTGGTTCAGCAGCATTTCTTGTACAGCTTCTTGGTCTTCTTCATCATCAGACCAGGATCCTTGTGGCTGTAGGGGGTTATACCAGATTACTGGCATAAGATGAGACTCAGGAACCCATTCTTCATCGGAGAGATATTCTCCTGTTTCAAGGGACTCCTCCCACTCATCTGTGTAGTTGGATTCGAATCCATCATCGGTGTCGCTGGACTCGTATCCATCAATGGAGAATCCAACTACCGAATTGCAAGAGTATGATGCCTCCTGCATGGCTTCTTTAAATTGAGGTGGCATGAAATCACTGAGAGTGAATTTCCTTACCCCCTTTGAAGTCTCTGGAAGGGATGTTTTTGTTACCTCCAGTGAAGCGGTAGAGGAAGCCTCTGCCTTTTCTTTGACCTCTAGTTT
Source organism: Litsea cubeba (assembly GCA_012931725.1). Lineage (NCBI taxonomy): Eukaryota > Viridiplantae > Streptophyta > Magnoliopsida > Laurales > Lauraceae > Litsea > Litsea cubeba. Next base: position 60,578,026 of record CM022949.1, read on the forward strand.
TGGCTGGGTCTTCTCTTGCCGTTTGAGCTTGAGGAGATGTTTCCTAGCCTGCCTTCGCTGTCGAGCTGTAGGCTTTATTTTCACGACCTCCCAATTTTCATCTTCCAGGAGATCGGGATGTACCCATATCGGTTGTCCGTCTGGTGTCGGGTAAGGAACCAGTTCCTCGGACGCTTCGATTGAGTTTATCACCTTGAAGGAAGTAGTGATCTTCTTCTTCGGTGATCTTGATGTTTGTCCACATGTCACCATGTTGACGGAGGCAGACCCATAGTTTTTGTCAAAGGTGATGACTCCGTTTTTCCACATCTCATTTATTTTCTCTCTCACAACGAAGCATTGATTGAGAGGATGCGAGATCATCTGGTGGTATGGACAGTACCGAGGATCGTTGGTTTTGCCAACATCACCCGGTCTTTTTGGTTCAGGCAAGGTGAGCTTGCCGTTTGCCACAAGAGCCCCGAAGATTTCATCAACATCTTCATCAAACGGGTATTTCTTCTCTACTCGTTCTTTGAAGGCGTCAGAGAGTTCAGGTCTCTTACCAGCAGCTTTGTTTTCAGCTTTCTTTGGTGGCTGAGGAGCTGACTTGGTCTGCACATTGAGGACCTCTTTCTTCTTTGGTTTAGAGGTTGCAATGGCGGTTGGCTCTTTTCTTGATGATTTCTGACTGTTGAGGTCTTTAATCACCGTTTCAGCTTCCATGGAAGCTTCTAGGAGTTCTCCCAGGTTTTTTGATTTGTTGCCGATGATCATGGAGCGGATTCTGGCTCTCATGTTGTTTCGGCAGATGTCGACTAGCGACGCCTGTGGCAATACATCAGAGCATTTGTATGCCATTGCTTTCCACTTGTGAATGAAGTCATATGTTGATTCATTCTCCCCCTGTTTTAGGCTGCACAGCTGAGCCATAGTAGCGGGGTGATCCTCACCTTTGAAGTGAGTCAGGAAGCGTGTCTCTAGCATGGCCCAGTTTTGGATTGAGTCCTCCGGCAGAGTGGAGTACCAATCGAAGGCCGTACCTTTTAGGGTACTTGCAAAGAGGCGGATCTTGAGTGCATCTTGATCCGCGATAGCTCCCGTCAGGATCTTGAAGTGGATGACGTGCTGTCTGGCTGATCCTTTCCCCGTATATGTTTGGAGAGTAGGATGCTTGAATTTGGTGGGGAACGGGACCGAGTCCATCCATAAGGGATATGGTGGCTTGATCCCATGCTCTTTGAGTATATCCTCTTCTTTTGCTTTGGCGAGGATACCGTCTACGTCCTTTTTGGTAAGGGCGCGTGACTCATTTTCTTCTCTATTTACCTCGTCGTCTTGATGATTCGGAGGAGGTTCATTGTTCGCCTGATTTTGGAAGGCGAGGAGAAGGTTTTCCATCAGAGTTTCAATCCTCTGCTGGCCCTGTTCCAACTGCTGGATGCGGGTGATCGCATCTTCTGGAGGTGGATTGCGGGGTGGTGGCTCAGAATTTGTAGCCAAGACATTCATCCTTCGTGATTCGAACGAAGAAACTGTCCTGGTGACTGAGCTGGGGCTCATTCTTTTTGAAGAAGAGCTTGAGGAAGGATCACTCTGCTGTCCTTTGCTTGAAGGAGCAGGGGATTCTTCTGAATGTCTTCTTGTCCTTGAGACGCTGCGGGTCATTAGACGTCGGACATGGATTTTTGTTGCTGATTTTTGGCGCCTTCTGGTTTTTCCAACCATATGGACGGCAGCAACTTGGTTGGGTCTTTCTTTTTCGACCCATTTGGGAGAGACTTGAAGTGTGGGAGGCTGGGTCCTTTGCTTCTCTAGTCTCTTTTGCCGGTATAACGCGCGCGGCGTATACGATCGAGCAATTTGAGCTTCGGTCAGCTCTGACTGGGCTTTGACGATGAAGGATGTGCTCCCTCGGGCGCAGCAGCCGAGCCTGTCTTTCTCTGTAGCTGGGCAAGGACAGGATGCGAACCCTGTCCTTCGCCTGTTGCAGCGAAGCTTTGAATTTTTGAAGTTCGGCCCCTGTAGATATGAAGGGTCGAACTGCAGATTTGTAGGCCTTAGCAGGTGCTTGTGGAGGCCTTGTGATGCATGACTTGATTTTGGGCTTGTAGGAACAAGCCGGCTCATGCTGGGATGACTTGAGAGTCAGGTTGGAGATGGGTCTCTCCTCTTTCATGTAGGCAAGAGGATAGAACTGGTTCCCCTTGAGTGGGGCCAGGAATGCTGGCTTAGTGGATGTTTGGGACCTTCTCTGTTTTGGTGAAGGTCTTGGGGACCAAGTCTTGGAGTAGACCTGGTTGTTTGCAGGTTGAGGCTTCGTGGGGCTGCCACGGGCTTCAGGCCTTCTGGTGCTCGCCTTTGGTGTCACGGTAGTGACACGTTGAGAGGCGAGTTTCTGCTTCTTGGAGGGAGCAGTTTGTTCCTCAGGAAGTAGGAATGGTCCCAGCGTCCCAAAGACGATAGTCCGGGGAGTTGACACTTCGGCAGCTGATGGGGCGCTTGTAGGTGCGCGTGGTTTGCTTCTGTTGAAGCATGAGTTGGTGCTTGTTTTCATCGAAAGTAATGGTTAGTGAAGCTGCCATTGTTAGTTTTCGAAAATTTCTGAAACAAGACCACATCCATTAGTAATCACAAGAATATAATGATCATAAATGGGAAGTTCTATGGTTTCGTCTTTTCAAATTGCTCGAGGTAGATGACCCAAGCAATATGAGGAAGGCAAAATGCCATAGAGGGTACAATTGTTCTGATCGCAGGTATGGTAAGCCCAGAATGGGCATCCCAGTGACTGCTAGAAGCAATTGTGAACTTAAATTCGACTTATCGAGAAGCAGAGCTTGCTCGAGGTAAGAAGAATATAAAGTTGGAGTTACAGATGTGCCGGTCGCAATACAGTAGACCCTGAAAGGGCGTACTAGTACCTCTAGACACAAATGTTTTGAGACCGCATCTATGAGATGAGATTCTCTGTTTTGAAAGGTCAAGATTGGATTCATCAAAGAGAGTAGATGGTATTCCAATCTGAACACGGGCTCAGCGATTTCCGCGAGCACCAGTGCTCAGAAAGAAATGAACCATGATTTCTCGGGTCTGAATCTAAAAATGACGAGTTTTTTTTTTGAAAGGCCAATATCGGGTTCATCAAAGAGAGCAAAAGGCACTCCAATCTAAACACGGGCTCAGCGATTTCCGCGAGCGCCAGTGCTCAGAAAGGAGAAGACCAAGATTTCTCTAATCTAAACCCAAAATGACGGAAGTTTTTTTTTTTGAAGATTTTTGAAGATTTTTTTTTTTAAAATCTTTTTTTTTATTTTTATTTATTTATTTATTTATTATTATTTTTTTTTAAGATTTTTTTTTGAAATTTTTTTTTTATTTTTTATTTTTTATTTTTAATTTTTTATTTTTAAAAATTTTATTTTTGAAAAAAAAATTTTATTTAAAAGACGAGAGAGTACACATAGGCCTCCTAACCCGGTCTTATGAAATCTTGATTGATAGAATTGCCCCCAGGTAAGGGTAGGATTACTTAATGAACCCGTTTGGAGGACCCTTGCCTAGAACAGTCAAGCTGTCTCCACACTCTGGACAAGGCTTTTCTTTGAATCAACCATGATCAAAGAACACAGTTGGTTTAACCTTAGTGGTCTATGTCTTTTTTTTTTATATTTTTTTTTATTTTATGAATTCATCGAAGAGAAACAATGGCCCAAAACCTTAGTCGAACAGGCTCAACATTTCTGCAAGCGCGATGAACGATAGGAACGGATCAAGGTTTCTCAATTTTGAATCCAAATTGAGAAATCTAAAAAATTTTTTTTTTTACTTTTTTTTTTCATATATATATATTTTTTTAATGAACTCATCGAAGAGAAACAATGGCCCAACCCCCGATCCGAACACGGTCTCGGCGATTTCCGCGAGCGCCAGTGCCCAGAAGGGAAAGGATCAAAGTTTCTCAATTTTGAATCCAAATTGAGAAATCTAAAATTTTTTTACTTTTTTATATATATATATATTTTTTTTCCTTTTTTTTTTTCAGATTTTTAATGAACTCATCCAGAAGAAACAATGGCCCAACCCCCGATCCGAACACGGTCTCGGCGATTTCCGCGAGCGCCAGTGCCCAGAAGGGAAAGGATCAAAGTTTATCAATTTTGAATCCAAAAATAAAAAATCTGATTTTTTTTGTTTTTTTTTTTTTGAAAAGAGAAAGAGTGGAAATAAATTCAAAGAATTAGAAATTTCCAAACAAAAAATCTCATCTCATTTTTTATTATGCGGAATTCAACATAGGCCACCAATTATAAAGTAGCCAAGGGATCGAGAAAAGAAATATAAGCATAGAGCAAAATATATGATATGCAAATATTTCATTTCTAGCATCGTGTTCTCAAATAAACGAGTCCCACCGGGTGATGCCAGCTTGATGGACCGCGCTCCCGGATGCCCGGGGTTCCTACCGAGGTCGGCGGACGTGGGAGTCCGTTTGGTTCCGACCCTTTCGTAACCGGGGGGCAAAGGGGGGCGTGCCTCAACATTTCTTTTTTTTGTGGGTGTGCCAGATTTTCTATTTTTACTTGGAATTGCAAGTGGTGATCCGGAGATCAACCTTCGCAAGTAAAAAGGAAATCAACTTCTTTCAAGTTTTCCATTGCACATATATTTAAGAAAAGAGACATTTTTCTTAGTTTGCCGTGAAAGGCGATTTTTTTGGCATTTATAGCCGATTTTGGCGTTTATAGCCGATTTTTGGCGTTTATAGCCGATTTTGGCGTTTATAGCCGATTTACAATCCTTATCAACAATGAAAGACAAGAATTATGATTTTTGTCTCTTTTGAAAAAATACAAACTACAATGAAAAGCAAGAAAAGGAGGATCTAACTTCTCAGGAGATTGTGGGGGACTCGTTTAGATTGACGGTCGCAAGCCATATGTGGGCTTCGCCATCATCCATGCAGATGAGAACAGAGGATGCTATCGATTCGCTTGGCTTGGCTATAACCTCGGGTTTTTAGAGGACAAAGACCAAAGGAAGGTCCTATGTCCAATAAAAAGCCGAGTAGACGGGCTGAAAAGCCATATCTAAGCCATTGGAGGCAGGAGGAGAAGGCAAGGACCTTGGGGGGGGGGGGGGGTACCCCCCAAGGGACTTTTGTCACCTTGTTTGCGGTGGCCGGTGTAGAATTTCCGCAGAGTTTTCTCTCTTTTTCCTTTCTCTGGATTTCTGTCTGCTGTCTGTGCTTTTTTCTCTGATGTTTCTGATGTTCTGTGTGTGCTTTTCTTCTTGGAGAGCCCTCCTATTTATAGGCTTTTAGGTAGCCTTTTAGGTGGGTTTATGGGCTTTTATTGTCATTAAGCTGCATAATGGGAGGAGTTACAAAATTGAATTGTTTATTTTGTAACTCCTTTTTCTTGGCTTCTGATTGGCCGGAGGAGATTGAGGGCATTTAATCGCCTTTAATCGCCATGATGGGAGGAGTTTCATGGGTTAAATGCCATGAATCTCTTGACATGTAACTCCCGAATGCTTGCTTCCGATTGGGCCGTCCAAAGAAATGGATTAATGACTGTAATAAAGCTAGTCAATTAATCGCATTAAGTGGTCGCCGAGCAGCTGAAGAGTCGCGGGCCGTGCCACGTCTTTTGAGATTCTTCTGTTGATGATCATCGATGGATCTTCATGTAGATCGACATCAGATGATCATGTAATTTCAGGTGTTTGTTGCCAACAGCGGGTCGGTGCCATCTGTCCTGTCGATTTCTCGATCGGTCGGGTAGAAAGCAGACTTTTTCGGTTGACCGGGTGGCGATCAATACTGTCTTCGATACTCTTGATGATTTACCCGTGTTTTGGACGGATGTCAGAGGACTTGGTGTCTCAAAAGCATGAATTTTGGAAAGTACCAGAGGCTGGGCTCCTCGAATCGCGAAAAAACGGCGAAAACCGGGGTTTCCGGGGCTTTCCCGGCGACCCCGGGGTCCAAGGTCGCCGGCGACCTTGGCCCAGGGTCGCAGGGGCCTGCGACCCTGGCCCAGGGTCGCAGGGGCCTGCGACCCTGGGGGGGTTTTCCCCCTTTCGTGTCCCGTTTTACGTCCGTTTTACGTCCGTTTTTGCTTTTTTTTAATTCTTTTTTCTTCTGTACTTTTCCTTGACATTTTGACCATTTATTGGCCTGATTTCTTTGTAGGAAACCTGATGAGAATCCTTGCATTTTATTTTGCAAAGTTTCCAATTTCCTGAGAAAGCCGAAGACTTTGTCGCGCAGAGCTGCCGATTTTCCGTCAGAAGCTGAAACTGGGCCAAACGATGTCGGAATGACCTGAAATTTGGTGTGAAGCCTCCTGAGCAATAAATAAGACCAACCATAGGCTTTTGTTTGAGTTTTGAAGCCGTTTGGGGTCCTATCACCTGTAGACTTGCTTTTTGTCGCGATGAAGATGTCGCGGTTTGATGTGCGGTCAATCGATGTCCGATTGACTTGAAATTTGACAGGGAACCTATTGGAGTCATTTTAAGATGATCCATAGGCTCTGTCTTGGAAACCATGGTCCCGGAGAGCTTTTGTCGCCGAGAGCTCCTTTTCGGCTGTCGGAGAAGCGAAGTTAGGCCAAATGATTTTGAAATGGCCCGAAACTTCTTGTGTACTCCTCTTTTGGCTGTCTGGAAGAATCTTGCAGTTTTTGTTTGATTCTGACAAGATTTGATTTTTGGAAGCAGCATTGCCTATTTATGGCAGGTTGCGACTTCATGTAGCTCTTTGGATCTTAAAAAGGCAAAGTGACATTTTTGGTGTCAACAGTTGGCCAACATTGTCCCTGTGACAAAGAAGAACGGGCAGATCAGGGTCTGTATTGACTATAGAGACCTGAATGGCGCATGCCCAAAAGATGAATTTCCGCTCCCCATACCAGAGGTAATGATCGATAATACCTGTGGATTCGAGCGAATGACATTCATGGATGGTTTCTCTGGCTACAATCAGATAAAGATGCATCCTGAGGATGAAAAACATACATCGTTTCGAACCCCATTTGGCGTGTATTGCTACACTGTCATGCCATTTGGTCTGAAAAATGCTGGTCCCACATATCAGAGGGCTATGATGAAAATATTCCAAGATATGCAGCACAAGACAGTTGAATGTTACGTTGATGACCTCGCCGTCAAAAGCAAAAGAAAAGAAGATCATCTCGAAAACCTTCGAGAAGTTTTCCTCCAGCTTCGCAAACACAAACTGCGAATGAATCCTTTGAAATGCTTCTTCGGCATCTCGTCGGGTAAGTTCCTCGGATTCTTAGTTCGGAAAACTGGAATAGAGCTTGACCCCATAAAAGTCAAAGCCATTCTAGAAATGCCCTCTCCAAGAACCTTGAGAGAACTCAAAGGGCTTCAAGGGAGATTGGCCTACATCAGACGGTTCATCTCCAATCTTTCGGGGAAATGCCGTCCATTCTCCCGATTGATGAAAAAAGGTGTAAACTTTGTCTGGGATGCTGACTGTGAAGCTGCTTTCCAAGACATCAAGTCATACCTGACAAAACCCCCAGTGTTAGCTGCTCTTACCACTGGAAAACCATTTATCTTGTACACAAGAGCCCTTGATCACTCTTTGGGAGCTCTGCTTGCGCAAGAAAATGATCAAAGAAAAGAAGCTGCTCTATATTACCTCAGCCGCATGCTAGTAGGTGCAGAGCATCGCTACTCTCCAGTCGAAAAAGAATGCCTTGCAGTGATGTTCGCCGTACAAAAGCTGCGTCACTACTTGCTTTCCAACATAGTATACCTGGTCTCGAGGGTCAACCTCTTGAAGGTCCTTGTCACAAAGGCAGGTTCTCTCAATGCTTGACTGGCAAAATGGTCCATCCTTCTGTCACAATTTGATATTTGGTATGTACCACAAAAAGCAATCAAAGGGCAAGCTCTAGCGGACTTCCTCGCAGAGCAACCATTGCCTAAAGATTCTCCGCTTAGAGATGATCTCCCAGACGAACCAGTCTACAATGTGGAGACTTTCTCACAAAGTGCCTCCTGGGACATGTACTTTGACGGTGCAACCAGGACAAATGAAAAAAGACAGCTGATCTTGGGAGTTGGCATCCTCTTTGTTAGCCCCGACAAATACATGATTCCACACGCTTTCTCGCTACTGGAACCATGCACAAACAATGCAGCTGAATATCAAGCTCTGATCTTAGGTTTGGAACTCGCCATCGAATCCGGTATCACCATGCTGGAAGTCTTTGGAGACTCTCAACTGATCGTCAACCAGATGAATCAGAAATTTGAAGTCAGGAAGCCAGATTTGTTGCCTTAGTACAACAAGGCACAATCACTTCTGCAAAGGTTTGACATCTGTCACATCACCCACATTCGTAGAGGTGAAAACATACGTGCAGATGCCCTAGCCGGACTTGCCGCATCTATGGCAATCCAGGAAGGGGAAAACATGCAAATCACAGTGTGCGAAAGAAGAATCCTTCCTCCTCTTAACACACACCAAGCAGTTGCTGAATGCCACCAAGTGGTCGGAAGTCGGATTTCAATCCTTCAAACTTCAATCAGCGACTAGAGGGATCCGTTCATTGATTACATTATGTTCGGAATCCTACCTGAAGATCCAAAAGAACAGGTAAGCATCCAAAGGCGAACCCCAAGCTTTCATTTGGATATTCCTTCAAAAATCCTTTACAGGAAATCCTTCAACGGAGTACTTCTACGCTGCTTGTCACAACAAGAGGCTAAAGAAACACTCAAAGAAGTTCATGCTGGTCTTTGCGGAGCTCATCAGGCTAGACCTAAGCTCTATGATCAGATAAAAAGGTTAGGATATTACTGGCCTACCATGGTAGCTGACGCAATGCAATTTGCTAAGCGCTGCCAACAATGCCAAATTCATGGAGATTACATTCACATGCCTCCAGAATGGCTGCATCCTACAGCGATCTCATGGCCTTTCGAAGCCTGGGGTATGAACATCATAGGTCCTATTTCTTCCCCTTCGAGCAAAGGTCATCGCTTCATCTTCGCCGCTACGGATTATTTCTCCAAGTGGTCAGAAGCATTTGCGTTTAACGAAATGAAGACCTCATCAGTCCTTCAATTCCTATGCACCCACATCATTTGTCGTTTCGGCATACCCAAAAGATTCGTCCATGATAACGGACCACAATTCCGGGATCATCGATTCTACAGGTTCTGCGACAAATACAAAATCCAAAGCTGTCCTTCGACTCCATACAATCTGGCAGCAAACGGGTTAGCAGAAGCTTTCAACAAGACACTCTGCAAAATCTTGAAAAAAATGGTCTCTAGTCACAAAAGAGACTAGAGCGACAAAATATCTGAAGCTTTGTGGGCCTATCGAACCACCGTTCGAGGACCAATCCATAGCACACCATTCTCCTTGGTCTATGGATACGAAGCTGTCGTACCCTTGGAAGTACAAATTCCTTCCTTGAGGGTATCCTTGCAAAATGACATGACTCAATAAAGTAATGTCAAATTGCGACTCCATGAGCTGGACAATCTCGATGAGAGACGGCTCGAAGCTCAACAAAGCATTGAACTTTACCAAGCACGCATGGCAGGATCTTTCGATAAAAAGGTCAGGCAACGCACCTACAAAAAGAGTGACTTGGTTCTTGCGGTAAAAAGACCAATGGTCTTCGCTCACAAGTCCAAAGGCAAATTTGAGCCAAAATGGGAGGGACCCTACGTCATCGACAAGGTTTTCTCCAACGGCGCATACGCACTCCTAAACATGGAAGGTGACAGATGTATGCTGCCCATCAACGACAAGTTCTTAAAGCGGTACTACCCTTAAAGACTTACCCAACTGGGTAAGAGCATTGCCTGTACGGCCAAAACCGGTTTTCAGGTACACGCTCGCTAAACCCACCATTTTTTTAGAATTTTCATATCAAATGTTGAAATTTCTAGAAATTTAAAGCAATGCTTACTTTCATCGTTTCATTGTTCAAAAAAAATATAAATATCCAAGTTTAGGAACCTTTCCCTAACTTGACCAAAATTTTCAACCCTTGAACCCAAATTCATGGTTTGAAACAAAATCCGGATTCAGGGATTTCCACCCTAGTCCACCCTGCCTTTTACCGCCAAAATGGTTTTAGGTCAAAACTTATGACCCTCGTGTCTTTAAACAAAAAAGAAAAAATTGGTTTTTCAAAAAACCGCGAGGAAGCGACGCTTAGTCGATACTCGCACAAATCGGAAGCATACGAACCACGTTCAACACTTCCAAAATCGCAAGGAAGCGACATTTCGTCGGTACTTGTAAAATCCAAAACTGTGGAGATGCAACATTTCAGTTGATATCCACAACCCAAATTTCAAAGGTTCGAAAAAACCTAAAAAACTGTGGAGACGCAACATTTCAGTTGATATCCACAACTCACATTTCAAAGGTTCGAAAAAAACCTAAAAAACCATGGAGACGCAACATTTAAGTTGATATCCATAACTCAAAGCTTCGAAAAAACCACAAATTTCAAAAATCATGGGGAAACGACATCAAGTCAGTACCCGCAAAACCAAAATTTTTAAAAAGCAAGGATGCGACATTCCATCGATACTTGCACCCAAATCCACGAGGATGCGACATTCCATCGATACTCACAACCGAATGAGCAAGGATGCGACATTCCATCGATACTTGCAAGAACATTCAGCAGGGAGGCGACTTTTAGTCGATACTTGCATTTTTGAAAACCAAACCGGCTATAAATGCCATCAAAACAGGCCATAAATGCCACAAATCGGCTATCAATGCCACCAAAACAAAATCGGCTATCAATGCCACAAACAAAAAAACTTGGATTTCAAAAGAAAAACCGGCTATCAATGCCACCAAAACAAAACAGGCTATCAATGCCACCAAAAACCGGCTATAGATGCCACAAAACAAACCGGCTATCAATGCCACCAAAACTGGCTATAGATGCCACAAAAAAAAATTGGTTTCCATGCCACAAACAAAAACCTGGCTTTCATGCCGAAACAATCATTTGACAAGAGATTTTCACAAAATGACAACCTTTTGATCAAATCCCATTTAGCAATTACTTTTATCACAAAAAGATTCAAGTGAGCGTAGGGATAACAAAAAAAAAGAGAGCATCCCATTTAGCAATTACTTTTATCACAAAAAGATTCAAGTGAGCGTAGGGATAACAAAAAAAAAAGAGGGCATCCCATTTAGCAATTACTTTTATCACAAAAAGTTTCAAGTGAGCGTAGGGATAAATAAATAAAAAAAAAGAGTACCAAAAAATACATGTGGTACCAAAAAAAGAAAGAAGGATGGTTTCTGTAAAAAAAAAAATACAGGAGCTCAATCAAAAATGGTCTCCAGCCAAGAGCTCAGCTCCTTAAGTAAGCTTTTGGCCTCATCCGTCAAGGATTCCAAGGCACGCTTCTTCAGGAACCTGCCATGAGATGTTGGGGCGGGCTGTAACCCTTCTTTCGCACTGGGAAGCTTCCCCCAAGCGGTTTTCCATTGTTTGTTCTCATCAGACTTCCTTTTGAGAACTCGATTGGCATCCGCAACTCGGTGAATCAGAGCAGTCTCCCTTTCACGAGCCTCTGTTATTTCAGTCCACTTGGCAGCGACTTGTGCCTGCAATTGCTCAAGACGTTTCCTGGCCTCATCGACCTCCCTATCAAGGATGTTAAGGTCATGTGTCAGCCTAATGATGGTTAGCTCTTCTAAGTTCTTCTCTCGGACTGCCTGCTTCCTGCTTTCTGTAGCCTCATCCAGGTTAGATTGAGCCTTATCCGCAGGGTCCAAGAACATCTCCTTGAAGAAACTGATCGTCAGGAAAATCCATGGTCTCAAACCACTTGTCACCCCAGCTCAATGATCCTATTAACGATCGCCCTGGCACCTGTGACATCCAGACCAGCCTCTTCCGCATCACTTGAGAATCTCCTGCACATGCTGGATCATGCCAAATCCGGCTTCCAAGTGCCCAGAAAAGAGAGTCTCAATCCAAGAGCTCAGAACTCGCACCACCACCTTCTTCGCAAAAAGAAGAGATGGCCCAGCTGAAGATTCGCCCAACTCCGTTGGTCGGCTGCTCATGTCATCATCTGTTGGAAGAGTAAAAAAAGAACTCTTTCCAGCTGAAGCTGCTCCTGCTCGGGAAGGAATCTCAGCACGAGGAATCTCTTCAACATTGCCAGAGCTGGTCCCAAGAGTCTCTACCTCTGGATCAACCTCTGGCATCCCTTGCTCTGGAAGCGACGGATCCTCCTCTGTCACTTCAAAACCTGCCAAAGAAACACAAAAAGGTATGAATATAATCCTGTTTGAAAATCATTATCAGGGATATTACTATAAAATACCTTCTTCGACGACTGGTGGAACACTTTCTTCCTCCATGAACTCATCGGAAGCATCATCAACATTTGCGTCCATCGATGGTTCAAAGTCATCGGAATCCTGTGGCAAGTCAGCTGGCAAGAAATGTGTTAGCAAACCAAGTCACAGACAAAAAAAAAAAAAAAGAGAAGTCATACCAATTGGAGACTCTGGAATCACTCCAGAGTCCCTCGGTTCTTCTTCAGGTGCCTCGACAGGATCCGTCACCACCTCATCGACCGGAACCTCAGGCATCATCAAGTCTTCCTCTGCTAAAAAAAAAAGCAGAAACAAGAAGCAAATCATAACATGGAAAAAATCCCATGAAAAGAAATGGAAAGAGAAAAAGGAAGAATCATACCTTCACCGACGGTCTCTTCTTCTCGGCTTCTCTTCTCTGGAGGCTCGTTAGCATCCACTGGCACATCCTCATTGATACTAAGAGGAACTTCCAAGTTAGGAGAGTCCTCATGCTGCCCCTTGCTGCGATGATGACTCCTCCCCCTCTTACCCCGGCGGGCTCGCTTCTTAGAGGAACCTGCCCCACTGTCAGAGTCAGGTTTCCCACTTGACTCCTCACTGGATGGTCTACTCTTGCCAGTAGACTCCACGGAAGCTTGCCTCTGTGCCGCTTGCATCCAAGTGCCAAGTTCGGCTTCCTCCTGTTCTAGCTGCTCTAAAGCCTCATCAGGTATTTCTCGAACAGCTTCAAAACCAATGACGCCCTGGTCACCGAGAAAGCCTATCTTGTGCTTCTCTCTAGAAAGGAAGGCCCAAACTTCCTCTCGCCGGATGCCATCCGAATTTCCAAGGCCCTTTCCAGATGCCAGCTTCACATCAAGCTCCTTCTTGGAAAGCCCCAGATATGCCGAAAAGCTCTCCGCGAACCACTTCGCAAAGCCGGCAGTCCGGGAAGTCAGCAACACAGGATAAGAAATCATGGCTGTAGTGTCTTCAGCACTATAGAAAGCCCATGCATTTCTCCCGTCCTGTAAGCCTCCAAAGCGCTTCACCATGCTTGAAGGCGCTCCAACAACGCCTTGAGAAAAGCCCAGCTGCAAAGCAAAGCGAGAGGGTACATACGGCTGGATGTCGACGAAAAGATGTCTATGGTACACCATCGTGCCGACACGTATGCTGAAAAGCCACTCTCTCTCTGCATTCGTCAAGGAATAATGCCTTCCCGACCCCGCCCTGGTAGAGTCTCGGGAGGCACCAAAATCAAAAGCCTTCTTCCGCAACTCCGGAGAAAGCATCACTGAAGACTGCCCCATCTCGACGTCCCTGAACCGTCGGATCCTCATGCGGGCAAACAAAGTGATTCGGACACGGCTTTGCCCTTAGCCAGTCGAATCATCAAAGGATCATCATCCTGTGTAGCACCCAGCCGGTGGAAGCCAGGACAGTGGTATACATACCACGAATAAAAGATATGGGCTGAAAATACCCTATTCATAGGAAGCCCAAGCCGAACCAAAAAAGCAGCAGCCTGCAGTTCGGTACACAGGTAGGAGTAAAGAGCTGGCACCAAAGCAAGCTGCTCTCCAAACGCCATCTGACAAGCCGAAAAAATACAATGCGGCCTGATATGCGTTCCATCTCCTCCAGCAAAAATAGGCTCACCAAGCCAGTAAGTGAGGTAAACAGCGAGATCTCTCCGCAGTGCAATGTCAGGACATATGGCGTTTGTACTTGCACAGAAATCTCTCAACTCTTCTTGCATGGCCAAGATCTTTTTTGAACTCGGATCCTGAGCTCCGGCTTCCTGGGTTACGCTATCAGAAGACTCCCTGCTATCAAAAAAGTTGGGGAATGAAGAGCTAAAACTCTTCCAACTGCTGGATCTAACTTTCAAACCCTCCTTCTCCTTCAAAAAATCATAGAAGGCGACGAGCTGAAAGTACAAAAGCCTGAACTCCTCAGACTGCCCCTCGAGGACGCTGTCAATCGGCATAAACTCCTCATAGAGTTTGCCGAGGATGGGCAATCCAGTAATGGCGCTCAGCTCCTTCAAAGAAAAACCAATCTCACCATTCGTCACAACGAAGGTATTGGTTTGTGGGAGGAATGATTCCAGCATAGCCATGAAGGCTTCGTCGGAAAAGATCACGGTCTCCCTAAAGGCGCGGACCACATCAAAAATCCCGGCTTCCTTCAAAACGGCGCCACCAATCAGCAGGACGCGATCAGTCCACGACTTCCACTCAGAGTCAGCATTGAAACGGCCACGAAGTCGAAAAGGCTTGATCCAATTGCTGCCGTCACCGCTGAAAATACCAAGGCCCACCGGTCTCAAATCGACCGACGGATAATCAGAGCCCTGGTAGCCGCTGGATGGCATCAAAAGGTCCATGTCAACAGGCGACCTCTCCGTATATCCAGGAGAACCGCCAACAAAAACCCCGGTCTTGATTACATTTGTCCTTCTCACCCAGCTTGGAGGATCTTCCCTCTTAGAGCACGTGGGGGCAAGGCTCATGATCGAGACGGTGCGATCAAACGTCGACCGGGTAGCAACAGTCTTCTTCTCACCATCTGCTGTGAAAGAAAACTGAAAACATCTCCTCTGGTATGTCATGTCATCAGGGACTACATCACCAAAGAAGAAGGTAGGCTTAGGCAAAACGCTCTGATCTTCCATCACCCATGGACGACTGCTTACCATGATCTTATAGAATTCCTCTCCCTTGAGAGTGATCAGTCGCTGCCTCATCTCATCTCTGTTGAGGGAGTCGCACTCTTCCAGATTTCTCTCAACATACTGGACCTTCTCAAAAGCCTGCTGAACAGCCGGATTAGAAGATCTAGAAGATCGACGAGGTACGCTTGTAGCAGGCTCTTTACCCTTGTTCGTTCTGGAGGAACCACCTGAAAATGATGGAAAAGAAAAAGATCAAACATCAAAATGACAGAATCTCGCTAAAAAAAAAATCTGGCGAAATTTTGACATGATGACGGGGCAATTGCGAATAAAAGGAACTATCCCGAAAGAAATAAGAAAGCTTGAAGATGGGCTCAACATCGCTGCGAGCTCCGAGACTCCAAACTTTCGAAACCTCAAAGTCTCAGCAAAATCAGGAAGGGCTCAACATCGCTGCGAGCTCCAAATTCCCAAAATTGCGAAAACTTTCAGGTATGCTATCACATCATGCTACAAATTTAATTTACAATCAAATGCATGGATGAACATCTAGGTTTGCAAAAAAAAATGCATTATCATGATGAGCAAAAAAAAAAAGAAACTTTCTCAAAAGAAAAAGGAGAAGAAAGAAAAAAAAGAAAAGAAAATAACTTTCTCAAAAAAAAAGGGGAAAGAAACAAAAAAAAAAGGGAAAAGAAACTCTCTAAAAAAAAAGGGAGGGAAAGAAACCAAAAAAAACAAGAAGAGAAAAAAGAAAGGGGCTGGCCCACAGGCCGTGGCCCACTGGCCACATGGCTGTACGTCCAGATCCGTACGGATCTGTCTGTACGGCCCACAAACAAAAAAAAAAAACAAAACATGAAAAAAAAAAGAAAGAAGAAAAAAAAACGTGTGAAAAAAAAAAAGGAAAACACTTGGAAAAAAAAAGAAAAAGAAAGAAACAAAAAAAGAGAAAGAACTTTTTATTTTTTCCTACAATGGAGTTTTCATGAAAAAGGGAACTTACTTGAAGCCATTGATGGAGAAGAAGAAGAAAAGTCTTGAAGATCTTGAAGAAGAAGAAGTCTTGGTCTTGAAGCCCTCTTGAGATTATTGCAAAAGAAAGTTATAAGAGCAAGAGATCCAACCTCCTCCTTGCTTTTATAGAAGAGAGCAAACCAAAGAAGGAAAGAAGAAAGAGGTAAGTGTTACTAATTAGTAACCTTACCAAAAGAAAGAGATTAGAAAGATTCTTTCCCAAAAGAAAGATATCTTGAGGGATTCTCTCCCAAAAAGAAATCAATGAGAGATTTTCTCCCAATAGATAGGATCGATGAAGGATTCTTTCCCAAAAGAAAGATATCTTGAGATATCCTATCCCAAAATAAAGGGAATATGAGAGATTCTCTCCAAGTAAAGATATTCTTAGATATTCTCTATCCAAATGAGATATTTTGGATATTCTTTACAAAAATGACACCATATGAGATCTAAGCCATTTCGAAAGCTTAAGGTCCCATGGGTTAGCCCATAGGAGCCAGGTTTGACCACCTAGGCACTTGAAAAAAAAAATTTTGGGCTTTTAGTCAAAGAGAAATCCCTCTTACCAAGAGCATACAAAAATGGTTCCATGCCTCTTTTGAGTTGATGGGACCATACAAAAGAAAATTCCAAGCCCCATGAGCTTCCAAAAATCAAACCATCCAGCCTCATATACCAAATTAAGCCAAAATCTTGAAATTGACATTCCACAAAAATCAAACCAAATCCTAGTCCCCTAACTTGCCACATACAGCCTGTTAGGTCACAAGACCATAAGCAAAAACCAAAACCTGATCCCCTAACTCGCCACATACAGCCTGTTAGGTCACAAGATCAAAACCAAAATTGATCCCCCAACATTCCACATACAGCTTGTTGGGTCACACGATCAAAACCAAACCTGATCCCCTAACCTGCCACATATAGCCTGTTAGGTCACAAGGTCAAAACCCAAATCCACATCCCTAATGTCATCTTCAAAACTTTGCCTTGAGATGGTACGTGATCCCTTTCACTACCATAAAATTCCCCTGGAAGCTCAAAAGGCTACAAATACCAAAAAGAAAAACTGCTCAAAGACTCTTGGTCAAGTCACAGGCTCTCCTTCAAAATCTCTTCGAGGCACATCGACTACAAAAGTTAAGCAACTCGTCACTGTACCTCGAGGGGGCATTTGTTGACACCAAAAATGTCACTTTGCCTCTTCAAGATCCAAAGAGCTACATGAAGTCGCAACCTGCCATAAATAGGCAATGCTACTTCCAAAAATCAAATCTTGTCAGAATCAAACAAAAACAGCAAGATCCTTCAAGACAGCCAAAAGAGGAGTACACAAGAAGTTTCGGGCCATTTCAAAATCATTTGGCCTAACTTCGCTTCTCCGACAGCCGAAAAGGAGCTCTCGGCGGCGAAAGCATTGGAGACACCAAATCTTCGATCAGAGCCGATGGATGGTCTCAAAATACATCCAAAAGGCTCCACGTCAAGTTCCGAGTCAAACCGACAACGTTTGACCCTACATCAACCCTCGAATAGCTAAATCAAGCCTCTCGGCGGCGAGAACCACCGAGGCCATTACTCATCAGATAGAGCACATGGACGGCTTCAAAATGCTTATAAAGGGCTACACGTCAAATTTCAGGTCATTTTCACAACATTTGACCATAGTTTGACGCTCGGAAGCCAAATCAGGCCTCTCGGTGGCAAAGCTCTCCAGGACCATGGTTTCCAAGACAGAGCCTATGGATCATCTTAAAATGACTCCAATAGGTTCCCTGTCAAATTTCAAGTCAATCGGACATCGGTTGACCGCACATCAAACCGCGACATCTTCATCGCGACGAAAGCAAGTCTACTGGTGATAGGACCCCAAACGGCTTCAAAACTCAAACAAAAGCCTATGGTTGGTCTATTGCTCAGGAGGCTTCACACCAAATTTCAGGTCATTCCGACATCGTTTGACCCAGTTTCTGCTTCTGACGGAAAATCGGCAGCTCTGCGCGACAAAGTCTTCGGCTTTCTTAGGAAATTGGAAACTTTGCAAAATAAGATGCAAGGATTCTCATCAGGTTTCCTACAAAGAAATCAGGCCAATAAATGGTCAAAATGTCAAGGAAAAGTACAGGAGAAAAAAGAATCGAAAAACAGCAAAAACGGACACAAAACGGGACAAAAAGGGGGGAAAACCCCCCCAGGGTCGCAGACCCCTGCGACCCTGGCCCAAGGTCGCTGGCGACCTTGGAGCCCGGGGTCGCCGGGAAGGCCCCGGAAACCCCGGTTTTCACCGTTTTTTCGCGATTCGAAGCGCCCAGCCTCTGGTACTTTCCAAAATTCATGCTTTTGAGACACCAAATCCTCTGACATCCGTCCAAAACACGGGTTAATCATCAAGAGTATCGAAAACAATATTGATCGCCACCCGGTCAACCAAAAAAAAGTGTGCTTTCTACCCGACCGATCGAGAAATCGACAGGACAGATGGCACCGACCCGATGTTGGCAACAAACACCTGAAATTACATGGTCATCTGATGTCGATCTACATGAAGATCCATCGATGATCATCACCAGAAGAATCCCAAAAGACGCGGCACGGCCCGCGACTCTTCAGCTGCTCGGCGACCACTTAATGTGATTAATTGACTAGCTTTATTACAGTCATTAATCCATTTCTTTGGACGGACCAATCAGAAGCAAGCATCCGGGAGTTACAAGTCAAGAGATTCAAGGCATTTAACCCATGAAACTCCTCCCATCATGGCGATTAAAGGCGATTAAATGCCCTCAATCTCCTCCGGCCAATCAGAAGCCAAGAAAAAGGAGTTACAAAATAAAGAATTCAATCTTGTAACTCCCCCCTTTATGTAGCTTTATGACAATTAAAGCTCATAAACCCTCCTAAAATGGCCACCTAAAAGCCTATAAATAGGAGAGCTCTCCAAGAAGAAAGGATCATCATAAAAAAGCACAAACACACAGACAGACAGAAACACAGAAATTCAGAGAAGGAAAAGAGAGAAAACTCTGCGGAAGTTCTACACCGGCCACCGCAACAAGGTGACAAAAGTCCCTTGGGGGGTACCCCCCCCGAAGGTCCTTGCCTTCTCCTGCTGCCGCCAATGGCTTAGACATGGCTTTTCAAGCCCGTCTACTCGGTTTTTCATTGGACATAGGACCTTCTTTTGGTCCTTGTCCTCTAAAAACCTGAGGTTATAGCCAAGCCAAGCGAATCAATAGCATCTTCTATTCTCATCTGCATGGATGATGGTGAAGCCCACATATGGCGTGCGACCGTCAATCTAAACGTGTCCCCCACAATCTCCTGAGAAGTTAGATCCTCCTTTTCTTGCTTTTCATTGTAGTTTGTATTTTTTCAAAAGAGACAAAAATCACAACTCTTGTCATTCATTATTGATAAGGATTGTAAATCGGCTATAAACGCCAAAATCGGCTATAAACGCCAAAAATCGGCTATAAACGCCAAAATCGGCTATAAATGCCAAAAAAAATCTCCTTTCACGGCAAACCAAGAAAAATGTCTCTTTTCTTAAATATATGTGCAATGGAAAACTTGAAAGAAGTTGATTTCCTTTTTACTTGCGAAGGTTGATCTCCGGATCACCACTTGCAATTCCAAGTAAAATAGAAAATCTGGCACACCCACACAAAAAAAGAAATGTTGATGCACGCCCCTGCCCCCTGGTTATGAAAGGGTCGGAACCAAACGGACTCCCACGTCTGCCGACCCTCGGTAGGAACCGAGCAGGAGCGCGGTCCATCAACGGGGGTTGTGGATCCCTACTTCATATGTGAACAGAACAAAAAAGGCTGGGTGGGTTTGTCTTAATTAAGGGCAACTTTAGTTTCCACATACTAAAGAATATAAAGTTCTTCAATTATAAAGAATCCAGTTGATGGGAATTTCTCCTACGACGAGAAACAAGTTCTTATAGTTTGGTTTAAATTAACCAAGTTGCAAGTAGATGGTCCTTCTGATGGACCACTAGTGGGGATCTTATTATCCATTTTCCACATGAAAAGAAAGGGGGTTGTGCAATTTCTCTTGTATGCATAAAGTGGATTGTGCTTTGGTGTCAGCTAGATCTAGGACTGAATGTTAAGCATGTAATTAAATGGGTCAGGTTTAGCAAGCTGCAATCCGGCTTGAATGTTAAGCCATGGATTTTATGGGCGTTGATGAGATGATGATAACAATTTACCAACCATTTCATCCCATTTCAACTATTCCGGTAATAGCGGCAGAGGCTCCACTGCGTAAGCATTTATCTTTCCATTTTTCTTCCCTTTTTTGTTTCCGGTTTGTGTTTGGTTTATCCTTTTGCATTTCACAAATAGAGAAATAAAGAAAAATCTCTCACAGTTGCTTTTTTTCTTTCTGGGTTTTGGGTTTTGTCTTTTCAAACCATTAGATTCGGTGCATTTGGGATTTTCTTTTTCCTTTTCTTTCTTTTGTGTGTGTGTGGAGTTTGAATGTATTCTGTTTTATTCTTCTGATGGTGTTTTAGGGTGCATTTAAATGTACCCATGCTGGTAATCGATTTCAAAATTTTGGTAGAAGGGGAACACTATCATTTTGAGTGCTATTGTTATTCGTTTTCTTCATCTCTGTCATCTCTCTGCCAGCACTTCCTTTTCTCCTTCTTCTCGTCTCTCTGTTGTTTACCCTTTTACTTCCCCCCAACAATACAGCCTTCCTTTCCTTTCTCTTTACACAAAAAGCAGCTTTGCAGGTAGCGGAGTATGTATTTCCAAACCCAATCCCCGAGTTCGCAGATTCGGTACTTGTTTTCTAACTCCACCCCCACCCCATTTATCTTGTTCTTCTTCTTCTATTTATAGGCCGAGACTAAAGTGTTTTGCATTTTATATGAAATTAAGTGACTTATCTACTGCCCATTTGAGAAATAAAGTGATTCATGTGCTACCAACTGCTTTTTTTTTTCTAATAAGAAGAATTTAAGTGATTCTTCTAATACTTGATGTCTTTCCTGAATGGAATGAAGTGGTTTTCAATGGAATCGGAGCTGATCACACCCAATTGCATGATTCATTTAAATTTTGATTATCACCAATTGGGGCTATAGAGATTCTTGATAGAATGTTATATAATGTGTTTCTTTTAATGAAGATGGAATGGTGAGATTCATTTAAATTTGTTCCATTGGATGGTCATATATAGATATTTGTCTTCTCTTTGTTTTTTTTTTTTTTTTTTAATGAAGATGGAATGGTGAGTGTTGACAAGTAACCAACTTCTTTTTTTAGCAGGCATCTAAACCATTAGATCAAGATAAGTCATTGCTCTGCAGCTGAAGCACGGCTGGCTGGTGCCTGTTCTGGAACCTCACATTCGCAGAGTGGTAAGACAGAGTTGACAATTATTTTTTTTAGTTTGTTTGTGTTTGTGATATATTTGAATTTTGTTGTGAAATGGAACTGGTTAATGAGTATATGAACTTTGATCCTGTTTTTTTAAGTTCATGAATTGTCTTAAGATTATTAGATTTAAGTTCATGGGTTGTATGGATTATCGACTATAGGTAGAATTGAAAGATGATGATCGATATTAGATTAAATTGGTGTTAATTTTTGGTGTATAGTTTCTACTGCCATTAATAAGGTGGCCTACATGAACATTGGAGTGGTGTGACTTCAAATGGTTTTTTTTTTTAAGTTTAGTTATGTGAAGAAACTTATATACAAGTGCACACTTCGCGAGGGACCACCTAATCACCAATCGAAGTGGTGAACGTTGGTTGGGATTGGCCCAACAGGTCTTCTCTTGCGATTGATTCTTTCCTCTCTTTCTCTCTCTCTCTCTCTCTCTCTCTCTCTCTCTCTCTCTTTTGTTATCCATGGGTGGAATCTGTTGTTAAAATTTATAAAGACTATCCTATTCAGCTTTTGTGAGGATGTTTATTTGGATTTTGAGTGTGAGATTGTACTTTTTCTAACTGATTACATTTTAATGCAGTGCTGATTTAAATTGGGCGAATGTTGGTTTCTATTTGGATATTGCATTTCTGGCAAAATCAAAGTAGGATGTGTTTAGTGTCCTCACTTAATTTTCTTAATCTTGATTTGGAGCAAAATCAGGGGTACAAGAACTGAACTAAAAACTGTCAGCATAGTGCAATTCCTGACTAACCCTAATGTATAAACAATCCGTTTGGTCTGAAGTCATTTTAGCTGCTATTTGGTGCACAAGTCATTTTTTTTTCTTCTTCTTCTTTTCTTTGCATCTCTATAGAAGATGAGTGCTCAGCCTATGAGTGCCCAACCTATTTTAAATAATGAGTTCTCAACCTTTGTCACCTTCATTTCTTAAAGGATGGTTTGACCGGAAATTTTATATTTAGGATTATCTTATTTAGGACCTATTGTTGTTAGTTTATTTGATTATACAGAAGGAATTACACCTGATGGTATGTACATATAATATCTCTTTTGTTTCTCATGACGGGCCAACTCCTTTCCCTGATCCTATCATCATGTATGCTCAGGGACTAAAGTTTGTGTATATTGTCAGATTGGTAAGACAAACCAAGGGAAATTTGCTTTAGATGTTGCCGTCAGGACACTTGATCTCTATAAGAACTAAGTTTTCTCAATGTGTTGTGGTTTGCCTGCGCAGTTTACATAACTGTAACATTTATTTCTGAATTAATTCACACTGTATTTGGGTCCTCTGATGCTCTCAATTGGGTGGGATTTGACCCATATAACAAATGTAGTATTCCAATTCCTTTTTTTTTCCAGTAAGCTAGCACTTAAGTTGTAAAATATGATCCCTTTACATAAAGAACAACATGGCTTCTTCTATCATTGTTGTGGGCTATGGGTGTTATGCTACATATTCCAATTCCAAAGCAACATGTTGTGATGGTACAACAGTATGCCATGAATAACCAAAAACAAACTAAAATATGCTGTTTTAGAATCTCTGTTCTCTCATTTATTTGGGTCTAAAATCCTCAATAACAAATGGGTATGTAGGAATCTCTTCTATGTGTCTGCATATGGTGAAGTGAAGTGACTAAAATGGGCAATTAATGACCCCATTAGCTGAATTTGAAAAGGGGTCTTGTTCTTTCTTGGTGGTGATGGGTTTATGGATGGAAAGTCACTAATCAATGAAGGGAGAGACAAAACGGAAAACCTATTTGGATAAAACTTGTTTCAGGTCTATATACATCTCATCATGTGTTCTATTTGACTGCTGGACATCTTCGAGATTTTCTATTTTCTATCGAGCTCAAGTGAATATGGTTTCATTGAAGGTATAATGTGGCAATCAAATGTGCAACTATAACTCCAGGTATCCATTTCTTACCTCAATGCAAAGGACTATTCAATTAAACCTTTTTCTTTAAACCACTTTTATACCATTATAGCTTTGTAGTATCTCATTTTCATTTTTTTTACCATCCTGTATTTGCCTATCGCATGTATAGAATCTATCATGCCTTTTTACCTTACAATTCTCTTTTGCTTATATTTTATAATAGTAGACAGTGAGCCACTGCTTGGATGGGTAGTGGGATTTGAAGTTTTGAACTATTTATATATGCCTTAGAATTGTTTTCTTTTTAAAAGATAGAACTGTTTTAATTTTAAAAGAACCCTTGTTTGTACTGCTTGGTGTTTAAGATTGATTGAAACACCCTTGTGTCTTTCTCTTAGTTGTGATTTTTCTCCCCATTTAGACTTTGCAAGTCCTCCATCAGGATCAAATGGGAAATTAGAGTCATGTGAAGTAACAGTTTTCTCTCCTCGTTGATCCAGCAGGTATGAGTCTAATGCTGAGTCTAACATTTTTCCAATGTGCATCATTTTAGATATCATGGCACTCTTAGTGTGGACGTCCAAAATGGGAGGGAGCATGGGACGTCCCATGCATAGGTGCTCCTATTTATTAGTTTGGCTTTGTTTGCAAGGAATTGGGTTTTAGGAAGTTTCTTGCTTAGGGCCTAAGCTATGATGGATTTTGAAAATTTTTTGGAAAAAAAATCTTGGTGCCTTTTGAATTGTTTCCTTCTTGAAATTACTTGTTGCACAAAACCTTCTAAAACTATCGAGATGGAGTTACTTGTTGAATAGTATCATTTTAATTTCTCATACATTTATTTTGAGTTGTGTGCTTCATAACATGTTAAATAATTACATTTTTTTTTTGTTATGATTTTATACAGGTAGGTAACTATCGAGATGGAGTTGCTTTTTGGCAGTTAAGTAAGATGACCAAGATGGAGTTGAAGACTTTTTGTAGTTAACTGGAACACTTGTTTTGAATTATTTTTGTAATTATTTTGACACGACACACCGTGTATGGATGTTTTGTAGTTATGCTAAAAGT
This sequence comes from Litsea cubeba, assembly GCA_012931725.1. Classification (NCBI taxonomy): domain Eukaryota; kingdom Viridiplantae; phylum Streptophyta; class Magnoliopsida; order Laurales; family Lauraceae; genus Litsea; species Litsea cubeba. The sequence continues at coordinate 60,602,430 of CM022949.1, forward strand.
ATTAACTTTGAGGTGTTTATTGTTGAAGGATGAATATTTTGAAGGGTTGTGAACTTGGATATTAGAATGTTGACTTGTTGGATATTTGATTTGAATGATATTTTGCATCTTTTGTGGTATAAGTTTTGCTAATTGGTGTATCTAGATACAAATATTTGAAACTTTGTAAGCAGGTGCGAAATGATAATTTGGGTGGCACAAATATTTTGATTGTGTTTTTTTGTGACAAAAAATGTATGTCACCATTGTGTGTCAACCTGGTAATATTATTGGTGACACGCATTTAGTTGTCAGGATAAATTTTTTTAGTGACAATTCTTGTCACAAAAGATCTCTTTTCTATGACACCCGTACTGTTGTCACCATTGCTTTTAGTGACACCCTACAATGTCATGGAAAATCTTTTTTCAATGACACCATATTTTTGTCACTGTTGACATCATTCCGTGACAAGTGCACAAACTTTGTCACCCTTGACTTTTAGTGTCATGGATACAATGACACCCCCATCCCGTGTCACCAATGATAATAGGTGACAAAAATTGGGCCTTCGGTGACATTTTTTCATGTGACCAAACATGTTTTTTGTTGTAGTGATCAAAAGGAAAGCTACTGTAGAAAATTCCTGCAATTAGTGTTGCTGATTGCAGGCCTGTGATCAGACCTTAGATCCTTTCTTTCAGAGATTTTTAGTCTTCAAATCATCAAGGTATAATTCCTCTTTCATCTCCTTTTATTATACACATGTTGATCATGATTTCATGGAGTTATTATCCTTAATCTATGGTTGTTTTGCACTGCCAAGATCAGATTTAAAATTCGTTTTGCTGAATTAAATCAGCCATGGACGTCCTTCTTATGGCAGTTCAGATCTACTATACCTAGTCTTTTTGTGGTATCAGAGCCACTCCATGTGAAATCATGATCCCAAGTTGTGTTAATTTTTATTCTAGCTTAATTAAGGGCAAGGTGGCACCCTTTAAGATAAGTTTTAGTGCATGATTGGTGTGCAGGAATTTTTCCAGATTGCTGGAATTGTTATTAAAGAATACTGTCTACTGCTGTACATATCATTTTGCATGCACTAACCTCTTTGTTTGGAGCCATATATGCATCCTTGATGGTTCGTATGAATGTTGTATGGATTTGGATGTTTTTTTATTAGTCGGAAATTGTAAGATTGCGCGTTTAGCAATCATAGGAAATTGTAATTTCAATTTATGTTTCCAACTAGATTTTATGTAGCTTTCTTGAAAAGCATAGGGATTTGCAATGTAATTTTGGTTTTGTTTTTCATGGTTTGCTTGTATATAAATTTATTTTTATGGTATCAAGCAAGAGAAGAAAGCTTCAAAAATTGCATGATTGTTAGTAAAGGGAATTCATGGTGATGAAGATGATAAGGCTTCTTGGTGCAAGAGGAAATCTGATTTTGAAGTCCAAAGCGAAAGGAGCCATCAAGGGTTGCATAATTTTATTGCTATTATGTATGGAATGCATGGTTGAATGCTTTATATAATTGCTATAATACTCACCTAGAAACATGGCCACCACTAGGTTTTTGAAATTTGGATCATTCAATATTAGATTGGATTAGTTTGGCTATTTGTTTTTAAACAGAACTTAGACCAGCACTTTTCTATGTCTAAGGTTTAAAATTGGATTAGGTTTAGTTTATCTTGGTACCCTTGTTTTCCAAAAAAAGGCTAAACTAAAATCTAATACGATGCAAACTAATGGTTTCCATAGCCCAAGTTATATTTTTTGATTTTTTAAGGAACTTTACTCAATATGTTTTAAAGTAAAGGTTATTTAATTTTGAGATGACTTAAGCAATTGAGTCATGAAAATTGTTAACTAAGTTAGCTAGATTTAAACAGGTTTTGAGTAACGATATAAAGATCAAAAGTGTTTTAAAGCCCTAGTGATAAATAATCAAGTGGGAGAGGGGTTTGGAAAAACCCCATGGCCTTCCATTTTCAGTTCATGCTATCTCAATGGAGTGTTAGTAGGATCGGCCATCCCTTCGGTGGAGTTCTTTACTAAAGATCGCTTCAAGGGGATTAGTAGGTGAGACTAATGTGAATATTCATAATGAGGTGTTAGTAGGAGCGGCCACCCCTTCGGTGGAGTTCTTTACTGAAGATCACTTCTATAGAATGTCAATGAAGTGTTGGTGGGAGCGGCCATCCCTTCGGTGGATCTTTTTACTAGAGTTCACTTCAAGAGTTGATTAAGTTCACTTCCCTTCGGAGGACTCAAGTCATAGACATTCTGGGAAATTTCATAAGAGATGGTAACACACTTGACATAAGATGGTAATAACCTCTCCCTACGAGTTTTAGTTATTTGTCATATGAGGCCAAACCAATCAGTGATTGGATTGTCATTGGATATTCTATATCCAGATAGTGATAATCCAAATAAGCTAGGCTTTATTCAACGTGACTATAGACTCGGCCATCCCTTCGGTGGAGGGTCTGTGAGGAGGTTGAGACACTGATAAATTATGATAAGGGTTAATAATGTAAAAAGTTAGATGTGCTTGTTTTCTTTTATTATAAGCACCATATACATGTTACATATATATACTGCCCGTCTAATTATGAACAGTTATATATCCAAAGAGATGACCGGAGGTTCTTTTAGCCCGTTGATGAGTATTTTACGTGAGAACAAACTTACTAGTCCCAACTACGTGGACTGGAAAAGGAATCTTGAATTATTACTTACTGTAAGGAGTACAAGTATGTCTTGTCAGAACCCTGTCCTGAGATTAATGATAATTCTACAGATGACCAGCAAGAGGCTGAAAGGAAATGGAAGAAAGCGAATAGCATGGCTAAATGCTACATGCTTGCTTCCATGTCCAACGTATTGCAAACACAGCACGAGCAAATGGACATAGCTTCTGACATCATGTTGTCCTTGTCTGAGATGGTTGCAGACAAAAGCAGGCCAACTAGGCAAGCTGCTATAAGGACAATCATGAACACTAGGATGGCCGAGGGAACACCCGTCAGAGAGCATATGCTCAAGATGATGGATTGCTTTAATGTGGCAGAAATCCTAGGGGCTGAGATTGATGCAGAGAGTAAAACTGATATGATTCTCGAAACTCTGCCAGATTCTTTCAATCAGTTCAAGCTCAATTTCAGTATGAGCAAGATGGACATGACTTTACCTGAGTTAATGAAAGAACTTCAGGCGGCAGAGGCTATCATGAAGCCCAAAACCCAAGCTCATTTTTTCCAGTCTTCCTCTAAAATGAACCAGAAAGGGAAGAAATTCAAGAAGAGGAAGGATAAAGGAAAAGGATAGAAAAAGGGTAATGCTGGAAAAAAGAAGGACAAGGGTACAGGTCAAAAGCCTAAAGGGAAATGCTTCAAGTGTGGCCTTAAAGGTCATTGGAAGAAAGATTGTCCCAAGTTCCTGGCCTCTACTAAGAAAGGTATATCTTTTTCTTACTACATTGAAACCTGTTTTATGATTGATTCTATTGATTCATGGATAGTAGACTCTGGAGCCACTAATCATATCTACAACTCATTGCAGGGGTTTCAGATAATGCAGAAACTTGAGAAAGGAGAGTTTGCCCTCAGAGTTGGAACTGGAGCAAAAGTTTGGGCACTTGCAGTGGGAGATGTTACCTTACATTTCTCTTACAATAGGATATTGGTTTTAAATAATGTTCTCTATGTTCCGGACATGAGGAAGAATTTAATTTCAGTTTCCAGACTTATTGAATTTAATTATTTTGTTTCTGGCCTTTTGCCTTATTCATGTCGCTTGGGCATGTCTCTCGAGCGATCTGAAAAGACAAAACCATAGAATTTCCCATTTATGACCATTATATTCTTGTGATTACTAATGGATGTGGTCTTGTTTCAGGAATTTTCAAAACTAATAATGGCAGCTTCCTTGACCATTACTTTTGATGAGAACAAGCACCAACTCATGCTTCAACAGAAGCAAACCACGTGCACTTACAAGCGCCCTGCCAGCTGCCGAAGCGTCGACTCCCTCGGCAACTCTCTGAACTCCGAGTCGACCTCGACTCCCCGGACTATCGTTTTTTGGATGCGGGACCATTCCCACTTCCCGAAGAACAAACTGCTCCTTCTAAAAAGCAGAAGGTCGCGTCTCAACGTGTCACTACCGTAACACCAAAGGCGAACAACAAAAAGCCCAAAGCCCGTGGCACCCCCGCGAAGCCTCGACCCACAAACAACCAGATCTATCCCAAGACTTGGTCCCCAAGACCTTCACCAAAACAAAGAAGGACCCAAACATCTACCAAGCCGGCATACTTGGCCCTACTCAAAGAGAACCAGTTCTACCTTTTTGCCTACATGAAAGAGGAGAGACCCATCTCCAACCTGACAACCAAGTCAACCCAGCATGAGCCGGCTTGTTCCTACAAGCCCAAAATCAAGTGACGCATCACTTGGCCTCTACAAGCACCTGCTAAGGCCTACAACCCTGCAGTTCAACCCTTCATCTCTATAGGGGCCGAACTCGAAATATTCAAAGCTTCGCTGCAATAGGCCAAGGATCGGGTTAGCATCCTATCCTTGCCTTGCTACAAAGAAGACAGGCTCGGCTGCTATGCTCAAGGGAGCACATCCTTCATTGTCAAAGCCCAGCCAGAGCTAACCGAAGCTCAAATTGCTCATCGTATACGCCGCCGCATGTCGTATCAACAAAAGAGACTAGAGAAGCAAATGACCCAGCCTCCTACACTTCAAGTCTCTCACAAATTGGTCGAAAAAGAAAAACCCGACCAAATTACTGCTGTTCATATGGTTGTAAAAACCAGAAGACGCCAAAAGTCAGCAACAAAAATCCATGTCCGACGTCCGGTGACTCGCAGCGTCTCCAGGACAAGAAAACATTCAGAAGAATCCCCTACTCCTTCAAGCCAAGGACGGTAGAGTGATCCTTCCTCACGCTCTCCATAAAAAAGAATGAGCCCCAGCTCAGTCACCAGGATAATTTCTTCGCTCGAATCCCGAGGGATGAAGTCCTGGCTACAAATTCAAAGCCACCACCTCGCAATCCACCTCAAGATGATGCGATCACACGCATCCAGCAGGTGGAACAAGGCCAGCAGAGGATTGAAACTCTGATGGAAAACCATCTCCTCACCTTCCAAAATCAGGCGAACAATGAACCTCATTCAAATCATCAAGATAACGAGGAAAATGGAGAAGAAAATGAATCACACGTCCTCACCAAGAAGGACGTAAATAGTATCCTCGCCAAAGTAAAAGAATAGGATATACACAAGGAGCATGGGATCAAGCCTCCATATCCCTTATGGATGGACTCAGTCCTGTTCCCCACAACATTCAAGCATCCTACTCTCCAAACATATACGGGGAAAGGATCAGCCAGACATCACGTCATCCACTTCAAAATCTTGACGGGAGCTATTGCGGATCAAGATGCACTCACGATCTGCCTCTATGCAAGTACCCTAAAAGGTACGGGCTTTGACTGGTACTCCACTTTACCGGAGCACTCCATCCAAAACTGGGCCATGCTAGAGACACGCTTCCTAACTCACTTCAAAGGTGAGGGTCATCCCGCTACTATGGCTCAGCTCTGTAGTCTAAAACATGGGAGAATGAGTCAACATACGACTTCATTCACAAGTGGAAAGCAATGGCATACAAATGCTCGATGTATTGCCACAAGCGTAGTTAGTCGACATCTACCAAAACAACATGAGAGCTAGAATCTGCTCCATGATCATCGGCAACAAATCAACGAACCTGGGAGAATTCCTAAAAGCTTCCATGAAGGCTGAAACGGTGATTAAAGACCTCAATAGTTAGAAATCATCAAGAAAAGAGCCAACCGCCATTGCAACCTCAAGACCAAATAAAAAAGAGGTCCTCAATGTGCAAACCAAGTAAGCTCCTCAGCCACCAAAGAAAGCTGAAAACAAAGTGCAGGTAAGAGACCTGAACTCTCTGATGCCTTCAAAGAGCAAGTAGAAAAGAAATACCCATTTGATGAAGATGTTGATGAAATCTTCGGGGCTCTCATGGCAAACGGCAAGCTCACCTTGCCTAAACTAAAAAGACTGGGAGATGTTAGCAAAACCAACATTCCTCGGTATTGTCCATACCACTAGATGAGCTCGCATCCTCTCAGTCAATGCTTCGTTGTAAGAGAGAAAATAAACAAGATGTGGAAAAACGGAGTCATCACCTTTGACAAAAACAATGGGTCTGCCTCCGTTAACATGGTATCTTGTGGACAAACACCAAAATCACCGAAGAAGATGATCACTACTTCCTTCAAGGTGATAAACAGAATTGAAGCGTTTGAAGAGCTGGTTCCTTACCCGACACCAAACGGACAACCCATATGGGTACATCCCGGTCTCTTGGAAGAAGAAAATAAAGCCGATAGCTCTATAGCGAAGGCTGGCTAAGAAACATCTCATCAAGCTCAAACAGAAAGAGAAGACCCAGCCAAAACAAGAAGTCCAAGAAAAGGCAGAGGCCTCCTCTACCGCTTCACCGGGGGCAACAAAAACGTCCCTTCCAGAGACTTCAAAGGCGGTAAGAAAATTCACTCTCAGTGATTTCATGCCACCTCAATTGAAAGAAGCCACGCAGGGGCATCATACTCTTGCAATTCGGTAGTTGGATTCTCCATTGATGTATACTAGTCCAGCGACACCGATGATGGATACGAGTCCAACTACACCGACGAGTGGGAGGAATCCCTTGAAATAGGAGAATAACTCTCCGATGAAAAATGAGTTTCCGAAACTCATCTTATGCTAGTAATCTGGTATAACCCCTTATAGCCACAAGGATCTTGGTCTGATGATGAAGAAGACCAAGAGGTTGTATAAGAAAATGTTGTTGAACCAGCACCTGTCGTTGCTCTAGTGGAAATCAACCATGTTGAACCACAAAAAGCAGACGAAGAAGAAGATTTGGCTCCCATGCCTGATCTTGAAGAATATGCAAGGATTTTGTAGCATCTCGCTCTAAAACAAGAGCAAGACCGCGTCAACGAGCTTCCTTGCAATCCAGAACCGAAAGTCCATGAAGACCATCACATAACTCCTCCCTTAACTCCTGAAAATGGAGAAAATTGCTGGAAAGACGATCCTTTTATATCTGAGGATGAGTTTGACTCCGAACAGGCAACGTCTCCTGTCAGAGCTTCCTGTAATGTGATAATTCGGGATTATAGCTCTTTAAAAGCCTCGTCTGATGAAATCACTTTCACTCCGACGACGCCTAACACTATATCCTCTGGGGTTACCTCGTCTCACATGACTTTCACAGAGATGACACCCTCTCAGGTTTCTTCTCCTGAGACTGTGACTTCAGAGCTCACACCCTTCCTGACTGAAGAAACCCCAGTTATTGATGCTTGGGATGATGAATTGATCAACAAAGAAGAAAAGTTGCTGGATGCTGTTCAGGACTTGTTCCCGAAAAATGCTCTGTGCAACACAATCACTGAGGATGGCAATTCTGACGAAGATACATCCCCAGTAAATGAAAAACGGCAGCCTCTTGACCCTGAAGACAATCTTCCAAATGAAAATCCTTCTCAAGAAGCTCTCAAAGTTGGTAGAGGCACCCGCTCTGGCCGGGACTACCACAAAAATTACAACCAATCTTCCTTTACTTATGTAAATCCGTCAGGAAAAGATGTTGTAAGCGCCCCCAATGGCAACAATGATGAACATGCAAGCCCCAAGGAGGCTTTCAAGTATGACTTGATTAAACATTTCAACCACATACCTACACGTCTGCACATCCTAGACTTATTGTGAATGTCTATGCGCACTAGTGATAATCTCATTTCAGAATTACAAAAGCTGAATGAGGATGTCGACAAACATGCTCCGCAAGTCCTCCAAATTGAAATGGACTAACAGGTCAAAAACTTAGAAACATTCCTCAAAGGGACAAAGGGAGAAAAGAAGAAAACTGAGGGATCATGCATCGAATGCCTCTCGGTTGAAAAAGCAGCAAGTGCAACCATCGCCTTCACTAAGGAAGACCTCCTACTTGGTGAAACAAGGCACAACCGACCCCTGTACTTCACAAGGTACATCAAGGAAATGCCTATGCACAGAGTTCAGATCGACCCAGGTTCTGCACTTAACCTCATCTACACTTTGGCTCTCAAAGAGTTGGGCATCCCACCCAGCAAGCTGAACCACACATCTGTATCCATCTCTAGATAAGATGGGAGTACTCAAAGGCCTATTGGCAAAATCAGGTTCAAATTGTAAATCAGTGATCTTATCTCTGAAGTCACTGTGTATGCAATAAAAACCACTTCATGCTACAACATCCTTCTCGGACGCCCCTGGATCCACCAGAATGTTGTTGTCCCTTCAACTTTACATCAATGCATCAAGTTTGTTGGCAACGACGGCATGATACATCGAGTCTTTGCGGACAGAAAACCCTTCAAAGGTAAAAAAGTCCACTTTGCAGACTCGCAGATGTAAGAAGGTGAAAAAGAAGAAGAGGAGAAGGAAATAACACCCTTTACTGCCGAAAATCTCCAGAAATATAAAGGTAAGTCTCCTCAACAATCATCCGAAGAAAATAAACCCTCCGGCAAATCCGAAGAGAGCAGTCAAACTTCCTTCATCATCTCCCTCAAACCTGCAAAGCCTTTGGTCATCACAACTAAAGTGAAGAAGGCAAAGCAAAACCTGGGGGCAAATTTGTTGTCTCGTTCGTGTCTATCATGCAAGACACGGATTCGGATTCAAAGCCAAAAGACGACACATCGTGTCGCCACCCCGGACCGGGAAACTAGGGGAAAGGAGAGGATCCGAGTCCGGGAATCGGGACAGTGGTGGGGTGATGCCGCGCCACGTGCATCTCTTTGGCTAAACCCCACACGAAATTAAAAGAACATTTATCCTTGCACGTGATTTCCCACAGGGTTCCGCGGTGAGGATTATCTTTACACATCATCTCACATGTAACCATATCACATATATTTTCAAGATTGCGGAAGCGTGTAGCAAACCATGCTAATACCATTCAAATCCATAAACAAGACTGATTTATGGTTAACATGACAAGATATCAGGATGAGAAATGATCAAGCATATTTTCCCCAAAAGTAAAGTTAAGTATATTTACAAAATATCAGTTGATTAATGCCCCAAAATAATGGTCAACAAAGACCGTGCAACCAAATGAAACCTAAAATAAAGATATCATAAATTCCCAAGGTGTATCGTTCTCAAGGCAAGGCCGAATGTCTACATGACATCATCGGCTTGCCACTCAATCACTCGCTGCGGTTCACCGACCGCCTCCTCCGGCTCCTCCTCAACGGCAATAAGCTCAGGACCTGAGTACCAAAATAAATGGATCAGACACGACGGTCTGGCAGGTGGGTGAAAGGATATAACAATAATTCAAACAATGATGCCTTTAGAAACATAGTAAAAATCTAGATAAACAATGAATTTTCATAAAAGAAGAATGCAACATTTAAAAGAGTTACATATGCAAATAAAACATGTAGGGTAACAAGGATTCGGGACTAACAAGATAGCAACCACACAAAGCTAAATCCTCTCTCACAAAAGTGATAAGAGCACATCGAGACATTGACCTCAGTCACACGAGGTGAGGAGAATCAACGACGTTAACCTCAGTCACACGAAGTGAGGAGAGTCAACGATTTTTATATAATAAATACATATAATACTCTGCGGGACCACGGTAGCGAACCGGGTATATCGGGGCGAGGCGGGAACCATGCTGCAGCGGGTATAACTGAAGGGGGATATCCAAACCGGTGGATCAAACCGATAAGGTTATCCAAGCTTAGTGGTTCCGACTCATAGGTAACATGCGAAAATCAAAGCAAATAAATACACATAACGGGGCGGGAACTCATAGGTACAAAACGTATAAAAGTCGGGGCGGTTCTAAACAAATTAACAATATGGTAACACAATGTTCTCGGTTTAAGAGTACTCACAAATCACGATTGAAATCTCAAAATAGGGGATTGGTTGGAAATCAAATACAAATAGTTTCCAACACCTTTACAGGCTAACAATGGGTTTCTAGAATTGAATCAGTGTGAATAGGGTACCGTATGTCGGTTATGATGAAATTTTGGTACTCTTTAAGAGTTAGGGACATTCCGGGTCCTTATACACATTCGTCAATCTTGAAGACCTCATGGAATTTCCAGGATGAGGTTCCTCCTTCCTTCGGACTTCATACAATGCCTTACCCATCCTTGAATAGCATTGGGCCTCCAAACAATACCTCCACACTACAGCCCTTCACAATATACCCCAATCTTTCATGGGTTTGAATGCATCATTACAGGTTCAATGTCTTCAAATAAGAAGATAAGGGATAGAGCTGAATTGGACTTGAGTATGGGCTTGGAATGAATCTGGAAAATAGTCCCACAATTCTCTTATTTTGCAGTTCATCTCATTTCAGTCCGATCGATCGGACTCCTTGGCCGATCGATCGGTCCTGAATTGCTTCCAGTTATTTACAGTCCGATCGATCGGACCTGATGGGCGATCGATTGGTCCTGAAAACCCTCTCAGTTATTTACAGTCCGATCGATCGGACCTGATGGGCGATCGATCGGTCCTGCAACGAATCTCAACCCCTTTGGTTGAATTCTTCTCTTGTCCAACTCCTACCCATTTCCTTTCTTTCCCCTTCTTCCATACATATCTTCACGAATAAGTGGGCTATTCCTTGACCTCCTTATCTCATCAAATCATCAATCAAAATCAACAAGACTAAACCATCAGACATGATAAACCATTAAAACTATTAATGAAGACAAATCAAGACTTTGCATAAAACATGATAAAACACATGAGAATCTTTTCATCCACTTGCCTTGGGTCCAATTGCAAATCAATTTGAGCTCTAATCACCTCTTAGGCCCCCAATCAAACACCTATGCACAAAACCCCCAAATCCAAACCCTAGATTAACAAAATCCAAGTAAAACAAGACGGAATTTTCCAATAATTGAAATGGAGTTTCCTTAGGGCTAAACAAGCAAGATTATAAAACTTTTAGGAAGATCATTTACAAGGAAGTTCTTCAAAAAGCAAGGTGTTGTCCAAAGTAAGTTTTGGAGTGGGCGGTTTTCTTCAAAAATGGTGTCAAGATGAAGCCCTTGAGATGAGAAAGAAGATTGTAGCCTCTAATTTTCCATTAGCACTAGCTTAGTGGGGGATTGAAGATGAAGAAGCAAGAAAAGGTAAAGGAAAACCCTTAGGGCTGGGGTTTCTCTTCTCCTCTAGGGTTTTTGCCAGAAATGGGAAAAAATGAAGAAGAAGCTTTCTATATATAGTAAGTGAGGATGGGGCCCACAACTTAAAGAACTTCTCGGGCTCAAAACATGGTTTTCGAGGCTTCAAATGAATTCGACGAAGAAGACAAAGTTGATCGGCAAAATTTCTAGTTTCCAAAAAGTATATATTTTGCACATTTTGGTGACATTGAAATCGGTGTCCAGATTTTGGGTAAAAAGACCATTTTGCCCTCAATTAGTGAGAAATCGGGTTTAGGGTCCTCGAATGGAAACGATGTCAACATGAAAGTTGTAGGGATTAACAAGATAAGTCCAATGGGGTTAAAAACACGATTCTTGGAAATCATCGGTAAACCCCCAATCTCGCACAATTCCTAACAAGAACCCCCAAAGGGTCCCACAAATAAAAAGGCTCTCCAAATTCCCCAAAGCTAACATAAAAGCTATTCTAGTCCCCAACTAATCCAAAAACCACTAAACACTTAAAACTCAAACACAACTTAATCAACTCTAAACGAGGTCTCTCGGGTCGGGGTCTTACATCCTCCACCCCTTAGGACATTTGGGCCTCCAAATGGAAATTAAAACTCACCTCCGGTAGAAGATGTGGGTACTTCTTCTGAACTTGATCCCGTAATTCCCAAGTTGCTTCTTCCGGTCCATGATTCTCCCAAAGTACCTTGACCCACTGAATAGTCCGAGTTCTCAATTCTTGTTCCTTGGTGTCAATGATTTGCTTAGGCTTCTCAACATAGGTCGCATCTTCTCGAATTTCTAACGGCTCATAATGGAGTATGTGTAGTCTGTCAGGAACGTATTTCTTCAACATAGACACATGAAAAACATTGTGTACACCGGAGAGTTCGGGTGGTAAGGCTAACCTATAAGCCACATCACCAATCCTACTCACAATATCATACGGTCCAATGTACCTCCTAGACAGTTTGCCCTTCTGTCCAAACCTCAAAGTTCCACGAGTAGGTGACACTTTCAAGAAAACCTTATCTCCTTCTTTAAATTGTAAATCCCTTCTGCGAGAGTCTGCATAACTCTTCTGTCTACTCTGAGCCACTTTCAGACGTTCTTGGATCAACCTGACCTTGTCGCTTGTCTCACTAACAATGGTCGGTCCATGGAAACTGCGAGTACCAACTTCTTCCCAACAAACAGGTGTTCTACACCTTCTGCCATACAAAGCCTCAAAAGGTGCCATACCGATACTCGAGTGGAAACTGTTGTTGTAAGCGAACTCACACAACGGTAAGGCTTCATCCCACTGAGTCTTGAAATCTAACACACAAGCTCGAAGCATATCCTCAAGTGTCTGAATTGTCCTTTCTGACTGACCATCGGTCTGTGGGTGATAGGCCGTGCTGAACTGTAACTTCGTACCCATAGACTCATGCAATGTCTTCCAAAATCTTGAGACAAATCTGCTGTCTCTATCGGATGTGATGGAAACTGGCTGTCCATGACGACTGACAATCTCTGTGACAAACAACTGTGCCAAAGGTAACATATGCATCTTTTTCCCAGTCTTCATCGGTAGGAAATGAGCTGACTTGGTGAGATGGTCCACTATGACCCAAATAGCATCATTGCCCTTACTAGTCTTCGGTAAACCCGATATGAAGTCCATGGTAATGTGTTCCTATTTCCATTCCGGAATCTCTAATGGTCGTAGTAACCCTGGAGGCTTCTGATGTTCTGCCTTGATCAACTGACATGTCATACAACGAGAGACGAAAGCTGCTATCTCTCTCTTCATGTTATTCCACCAAAATCTGCCCTTCAAATTCTGGTACATCTTCGTACTGCCCGGATGTATGGAATACTTGGTATTGTGAGCCTCAGACATGATATCATTCCTCAAGTCCTCCAAGTTAGGCACACACAGACGGTCTCGGTAATACAAAACTCCATCTACAACACGAAAGTCCGGACGATCTGGTAAGTGCTCAAAAATCTTAGCCAACTCTGGGTCTTGTAACTGCTTCTCTTTGATCTTCTGAATGAACGAAGGCTCTGACACTGACATGTTTGCTAACATGACACCCTCTCTTAGTAAATGAAATTCTACTCCCAACTCTTCTAACTGTTGTACCACATAAGCCCCCCGAAGACTTGCCATGCTCACTGACTTTCTACTCAAGGCATCTGTAACTACATTCGCTTTCCCCGGGTGATACTTGATTGGAAAATCATAGTCTTTAATATATTCCATCCATCTTCTCTGCCTCATGTTCAACTCCTTCTGAGAAAATAAGTACTGTAGACTACGGTGATCGGAGTGAACCTCAAACTTCTCTCCATAGAGGTAGTGCCTCCACATCTTCAGAGCTAAAACAACTGCGGCCAACTCGAGATCATGTGTTGCATAGTTCTTCTCATGATCTTTCAACTGCCGGGATCCATATGCAACTACCTTCCCATCTTGCATTAACACGCATCCAAGTCCAACATTGGAAGCATCGGTAAAAATGGTAAAACCGCCGCTCCCAGATGGCAAAGTAAGGACTGGAGCTGTAGTCAATCTCTTATTCAGCTCTTGGAAACTAGCTTCACACTTGTCTGTCCAAACATATGGTGCATTCTTCCTTGTCAACTTCGTCAAAGGTGACGCAATCGACGAAAATCCTTGTACAAACCTCCGATAATATCCTGCCAACCCAAGAAAACTCCTGATTTCTGATGCATTCTTCGGTCTATCCCAATTCATGACTGCCTCAATCTTGGACGGGTCCACTGATAATCCTTCTTTGGAGATGATATGACCCAAAAATGTGACTTGGTCTAACCAAAATTCACACTTACTAAGTTTTGCAAACAACTGATTCTCCCTCAAAAGCTGGAGTGCTATCCTCAAACGTTCTTCGTGCTCTTCTTTAGTCTTGGAATACACTAAAATATCATCAATAAACACCACGGTAAACTGATCCAAATACTCTGCAAATATTTTGTTCATCAATGCCATGAAAACTGCCGGTGCATTAGTCAAACCAAACGGCATCACTAGAAATTCATAGTGTCCATATCTTGTACGAAAGGCTGTTTTTGGTACATCTGAGTCTCTAACTCTCAACTGATGGTAGCCTGACCTGAAATCAATCTTCGAAAAGTAAGCAGCTCCTTGCAACTGATCGACCAATTCATCTATCCTTGACAATGGATATTTGTTTTTGATGGTCACTTGGTTCAATCTTCTATAGTCAATACACATTCTCATGGAACCATCCTTCTTCTTCACAAATAAAACTGGTGCTCCCCACGGTGACACACTAGGTCTCACAAAACCTTTGTGCAAAAGTTCTTGCAATTGCATCTTCAACTCTCCCAATTCTGCCGGGGCCATTCTGTAAGGTGCGATAGATATCGGAGCGGTCCCCGGTAACAACTCAATAGTGAAGTCTATCTCTCTAATGGGTGGCAATCCTGGTATCTCCTCCGGGAAAACATCCGGAAACTCACAAACAATTGGGATCTCCTCCACCCCTGGGGACCGTTTATCCTCCGTGATAAACGCCAAATAACCCTCACAACCACTTTTTAGAAGCCTATCAGCCTTCAACGCTGAAATAAACCCTGCACCAGAATTACTCCTCTCTCCCTGAAACAACACCCCTGCTTGGGTCTCCTCTAACTTAAAAGTTAAGGTCTTATGGAAACAATCCATAGTAGCATGGTATCCTGCTAACCAATCCATCCCTAGGATGACATCAAAATCCTGCATCTCCAACAAAATGAGATCTACCGGTAATACTACTTCTCTTATCATGACTGGACAACTAGGGTAAAAAGTTTTACAAACAACTTCCTTACCTAAAGGGGTAGTCACAGTCAAAATGAAATTCAATTCTCTAGCATGCATATCAATCAACTTAGCAAATTTTGGAGATAGGAATGAGTGAGTAGCGCCAGGGTCAAACAAAACCTTAGCATCGAAACCACAGACGAGAAGTGTACCTTCCACTACATTGCCTTCAGCCTCTGCATCAGCTCTATTGACAGCATAGAGTTGTGCCCTCTGTGGTGGCCTGTTTGGTCCTTGCTGTTGCCTGCCTTGTTGTGCATTCCTGTTCTGATTCTGAGGACGCTGATTCTGGTTCTGATTTTGCCCTTGCTGACGGGCCTGTTGTTTTTGTTGTTGCTGTGGCCTAAACTGTTGCTGAGGTGCCTGTTGTTGTAGTGGCCTTGCTTGATTCTGGACCACTAACGCATTTTGAGGTGGTGCATGACGCTGTGCTCCTTGCTGCTGCCTGTTATGTCTATCAGGCCTTGGACAATCCTTCATTTGGTGGTTCATGGAGCCACATCTAAAGCACGCTCCTGTAATAAAGCGGCAATTGGCACTCTCATGGTTTTTCGCACAGTGGATACAAACCACTGGATTCTGCACATTCTGCTCCTGCCTTGGCCTTTTGTTCTGATTGTTTCTTTGCTGATAGTTCTGCTGTTGGCCTTGACCCTTTCCTTGGTTCTTGATGATCTTGTTGTGGAAGTTTTCAAATTTGTATGCTCTCTTGACAGCTTCTTCAAAGGTAACGGGTGGTACAACCCCGGTAGCATCCCTCTCAATAATCGGGTGAAGTCCCTCAAGGAACTTGGTTATCTTCTTCTCAACCGTGTCTATCAACTCCGGTGCATACCTTGACAATCTCTCGAATTTGGTAAGGTATTCGAGGACTGTCATGTTCCCTTGCACAAGTTGCTGAAATTCTGCTGCCTTTTGTCTCTTGACATGTGCAGGTACATATTTCTCTCCAAACTGTCTCTTGAAGTTAACCCAAGCTTCTGCATCAGCCATTGTCCTGTATTCTGCCTTGACGGTCTTCCACCAAATATCTGCTAAACCCACAAACATAGAGGCTGCAAGCTGTACACGCTCTACACCGGTACATAGGAATATCTCAAATATGTTTTCGGTGTGCTCAAGCCAATCATCTGCTGCCATTGGATCCTCAGTCCCCAAAAATTCTTTCGGTCCTCTCTTCCTGAACCGCTCATACAACACATTAGGATCATTTCCTCTAATGTTTACCGGACCAGGTGGTGCAACTGGGATTGGTTCCGGTCTCCTTTCTAATATCCCCAACAACTGTGCCTGCATTTGAGCTATCTCCCTAGCATGATCCTCGTCCTTCTTAAGCATCTGTTCTTGCAATCTGGTCTGTGTCTCATATGCTTGTGCTTGGAGCCTAGCCTGGTTCTCATTTGCCTGGCGTTGTTGGTCAATCATAGCCTGCGTCATCTGTTGGAATTGGTTCTGCATGTTGTTGTCTTGTGGTTCCTCTACAATAGGCTCTGTATTCTCACTGTTACTGGCAACGTGAATACTGTTTGCTGTTCTTTTGCGAGGTGGCATAACGCTGCAAAAAAAATTGTTAGCACATATAAATCAAGTACAGGGTGGTCACACATTGCTCACACGATTCTATCTAACGAATCCTCGCCACGTACTTAAGATTTCTAGTTTCTTTTAATTGCCTGAAACATGTCCCGCTCTGATACCAGTCCTGTCGCGACCCCGGACCGGGAAACTAGGGGAAAGGAGAGGATCCGAGTACGGGAATCGGGACAGTGGTGGGGTGATGCCGCGCCACGTGCATCTCTTTGGCTAAACCGCACACGGAATTAAATGAACATTTATCCGTGCACGTGATTTCCCACAGGGTTCCGCGGTGAGGATTATCTTTACACATCATCTCACATGTAACCATATCACATATATTTTCAAGATTGCGGAAGCGTGTAGCAAACCATGCTAATACCATTCAAATCCATAAACAAGACTGATTTATGGTTAACATGACAAGATATCAGGATGAGCAATGATCAAGCATATTTTCCCCAAAAGTAAAGTTAAGTATATTTACAAAATATCAGTTGATTAATGCCCCAAAATAACGGTCAACAAAGACCGTGCAACCAAATGAAACCTAAAATAAAGATATCATAAGTTCCGAAGGTGTATCGTTCTCAAGGCAAGGCCGAATGTCTACATGACATCATCGGCTTGCCACTCAATCACTCGCTGCGGTTCACCGACCGCCTCCTCCGGCTCCTCCTCAACGGCAATAAGCTCGGGACCTGAGTACCAAAATAAATGGATCAGACACGACGGTCTGGCAGGTGGGTGAAAGGATATAACAATAATTCAAACAATGATGCCTTTAGAAACATAGTAAAAATCTAGATAAACAATGAATTTTCATAAAAGAAGAATGCAACATTTAAAAGAGTTACATATGCAAATAAAACATGTAAGGTAACAAGGATTCGGGACTAACAAGATGGCAACCACACAAAGCTAAATCCTCTCTCACAAAAGTGATAAGAGCACATCGGGACATTGACCTCAGTCACACGAGGTGAGGAGAATCAACGACGTTAACCTCAGTCACACGAAGTGAGGAGAGTCGACGATTTTTATATAATAAATACATATAACACTCTGCGAGACCACGGTAGCGAACCGGGTATATCGGGGCGAGGCGGGAACCATGCTGCAGCGGGTATAACTGAAGGGGGATATCCAAACCGGTGGATCAAACCGATAAGGTTATCCAAGCTTAGTGGTGCCGACTCATAGGTAACATGCGAAAATCAAAGCAAATAAATACACATAACGGGGCGGGAACTCATAGGTACAAAACGTATAAAAGTCGGGGCGGTTCTAAACAAATTAACAATATGGTAACACAATGTTCTCGGTTCAAGAGTACTCACAAATCACGATTGAAATCTCAAAATAGGGGATTGGTTGGAAATCAAATACAAATAGTTTCCAACACCTTTACAGGCTAACAATGGGTTTCTAGAATTGAATCAGTGTGAATGTCGGTTATGATGAAATTTTGGTACTCTTTAAGAGTTAGGGACATTCCGGGTCCTTATACACATTCGTCAATCTAGAAGACCTCATGGAATTTCCATGATGAGGTTCCTCCTTCCTTCGGACTTCATACAATGCCTTACCCATCCTTGAATAGCATTGGGCCTCCAAACAATACCTCCACACTACAGCCCTTCACAATATACCCCAATCTTTCATGGGTTTGAATGCATCATTACAGGTTCAATGTCTTCAAATAAGAAGATAAGGGATAGAGCTGAATTGGACTTGAGTATGGGCTTGGAATGAATCTGGAAAATAGTTCCACAATTCTCTTATTTTGCAGTTCATCTCATTTCAGTCCGATCGATCGGACTCCTTGGCCGATCGATCGGTCCTGAATTGCTTCCAGTTATTTACAGTCCGATCGATCGGACCTAATGGGCGATCGATCGGTCCTGAAAACCCTCTCAGTTATTTACAGTCCGATCGATCGGACCTGATGGGCGATCGATCGGTCCTGCAACGAATCTCAACCGCTTTGGTTGAATTCTTCTCTTGTCCAACTCCTATCCATTTCCTTTCTTTCCCCTTCTTCCATACATATCTTCACGAATAAGTGGGCTATTCCTTGACCTCCTTATCTCATCAAATCATCAATCAAAATCAACAAGACTAAACCATCAAACATGATAAACCATTAAAACTATTAATGAAGACAAATCAAGACTTTGCATAAAACATGATAAAACACATGAGAATCTTTTCATCCACTTGCCTTGGGTCCAATTGCAAATCAATTTGAGCTCTAATCACCTCTTAGGCCCCCAATCAAACACCTATGCACAAAACCCCCAAATCCAAACCCTAGATTAACAAAATCCAAGTAAAACAAGACGGAATTTTCCAATAATTGAAATGGAGTTTCCTTAGGGCTAAACAAGCAAGATTATAAAACTTTTAGGAAGATCACTTACAAGGAAGTTCTTCAAAAAGCAAGGTGTTGTCCAAAGTATGTTTTGAAGTGGGCGGTTTTCTTCAAAAATTGTGTCAAGATGAAGCCCTTGAGATGAGAAAGAAGATTGTAGTCTCTAATTTTCCATTAGCACTAGCTTAGTGGGGGATTGAAGATGAAGAAGCAAGAAAAGGTAAAGGAAAACCCTTAGGGCTGGGGTTTCTCTTCTCCTCTAGGGTTTTTGCCAGAAATGGGAAAAAATGAAGAAGAAGCTTTCTATATATAGTAAGTGAGGATGGGGCCCACAACTTAAAGAACTTCTCGGGCTCAAAACATGGTTTTCGAGGCTTCAAATGAATTCGACGAAGAAGACAAAGTTGATCGGCAAAATTTCTAGTTTCCAAAAAGTATATATTTTGCACATTTTGGTGACATTGAAATCGGTGTCCAGATTTTGGGTAAAAAGACCATTTTGCCCTCAATTAGTGAGAAATCGGGTTTAGGGTCCTCGAATGGAAACGATGTCAACATGAAAGTTGTATGGATTAACAACATAAGTCCAATGGGGTTAAAAACACGATTCTTGGAAATCATCGGTAAACCCCCAATCCCGCACAATTCCTAACAAGAACCCCCAAAGGGTCCCACAAATAAAAAGGCTCTCCAAATTCCCCAAAGCTAGCATAAAAGCTATTCTAGTCCCCAACTAATCCAAAAACCACTAAACACTTAAAACTAAAACACAACTTAATCAACTCTAAACGAGGTCTCTCGGGTCGGGGTCTTACACATCGTCAAGTCAAGATGACACTCAGCAAGTTCAGCCCACTCTTACTCCAATGGAGACACGTTCTGACATAGAAAATCCTACGTCAGCTTCCTTTGTTGTTCCAGCAACTTCAGCAAAGGAAAAGTCGATCTTTTTTCATAGATTGGATGCTTCTTCATCAAACTCCATGCTTGAACCTTTCCAAAAGGAAGGTATGCCTAAAATATCCTTATATAGTCCTGTGGCACTGCCTATTATGAAGAAAATAGGCTATGACGCTCAAAATCCAATCAGTTTGGGAGAAGGCTGTGGTAGTCTCACGCCATTGGGGTCTGCCTTAACCAAAAGCCAGTTGGAAGATTGGAGACTCTACGACCATGTAGAAAAGTCTTCACATGGGTTAGGGTATGATCCTAACACTCCTTTGAGACAGTTGACACAAAGGTTTAAAAGTCGACTTACCAACCAAGCCTCAACATCTCCTATCAATGAAGACATCGATCTCCCTGGATATCTCTTCGATGAGGCACCTGACAAAGATCCAGGAAGCTCGTCCAATTGATACGATCTCTCTGACGATGAAGAGGAATTGTCCGATGGCACAGGCATGTGGTCTTCTGACCCAGAAGAACCCTCGTCTCCAAAAGAAGTACCATACTTCGACCCAGTTTCAACAGACGATTAGGACCATCTCATAGCAAGCCTTGAGAAGATAACCAATCAAGATGACCCATTAAAAAGAACAAAACCTATGTCTGGAAATGCCCTTGAAACCCCAGAAGGTTTTGTTGAGCTGGAAGCCTCCGAAAACATTGTGGAGGAACCACCTTCGAACCTTCTAACAAAAGATCCTGCATCCTACAGCAATCTCATGGCCTTTCGAAGCTTGGGGTATGGACATCATAGGTCCTATTTCTCCCCCTTCAAGCAAAGGTCATCTCTTCATCTTCGCCGCTACGGATTATTTCTCCAAGTGGTCAGAAGCATTTGCACTCAAACAAATGAAGACCTAATCAGTCCTTCAACTCCTGCGCACCAACATCATTTATCGTTTCGGCATACCCAAAAGATTGATCCTTGATAAGGGACCACAATTCCGAGATCATCGATTCTACAGGTTCTGCGACAAATACAAAATCCAAAGCTGTCATTCGACTCCATACAATTAGGCAGCAAACGGATTAGCAGAAGCTTTCAACAAGACACTCTGCAAAATCCTCAAGAAAATGGTCTCTAGTCACAAAAGAGACTGGAGCGACAAATTGTCTGAAGCATTGTGGGCCTATCGAACCACCGTTCGAGGACCAACCCATAGCACACCATTCTCCTTGGTCTATGGATGCGAAGCAGTAGTACCATTGGAAGTACAAATTCCTTCCATGAGGGTATCTTTGCAAAATGACATGACTCAAGAAAGCAATGTCAAGTTGCGAATCCATGAGCTGGACAATCTCGATGAGAGACGGCTCGAAGCTCGACAGACCATTGAACTTTGCCAAGCACGCATGGCAGGATCTTTCGGCAAGAAAGTCAGGCAGCGCACCTACAAAAAGGGTGACTTGGTTCTCGCTGTAAAAAGACCAATGGTCTTCGCTCACAAGTCCAAAGGCAAGTTTGAGCCAAAATAGGAGGGACCCTGCGTCATCGACAAGATTTTCTCCAACGGCGCATAGACACTCCTAAACATGGAGGGTGACAGATGTATGCTGCCCATCAACGGTAAGTTCTTAAAGCGGTACTACCCTTGAGGACTTACCCAATTGGGTCAGAGCAATGCCTGCACGGCCAAAACCTATTTCCAGGTACTCGCTCGCCAAACCCACTCTTTTTAGAATTTTCATATCAAATGTTGAAATTTCTAGAAATTCAAACATTGCTTACTTTCATCGTTTCATTGTTAAAAAAAAATTCCAAGTTTAGGAGCTTCTCCCTGACTTGACCAAAATTCTCGATCCTTGAATCCAAAATTCATGGTTTGAAACAAGATCCGGATTCAGGGATTTCCACCCTAGTCCACCCAGCCTTTTACCGCCAAAATCGTTTTAGGTCAAAGTTTACGACCCTCGTGTCTTTTTAAAAAAAAAAAAAAAAAAAATTAAAAAAAAAAAACTACGAGGAAGCGACGCTTAGTTGATACTCGCACAAATCGGAAGAATGTAAACCATGTTCGACACTTCCAAAATCGCAGGGAAGCGACATTTCATCGATACTTGCAAAACCCAAAAAACCATGGAGACGCAACATTTCAGTTGATATCCACAACCCAAACTTAAAAGGTTCGAAAAAACCTAAAATCGTGCAGACGCATCATTTAAGTTGATATCCATAACCAAAATTTCAAAGGTTCGAAAAAACCTAAAATCGTGGAGAAGCAACATTTCAGTTGATATCCACTACCCAAATTTCAAAGGTTCGAAAAAACCTAAAATCGTGGAGATGCAACATTGCAGTTGATATCCACAACCCAAAGTTTCAAGAAAACCACAAATTTCAAAAAATCGTGGGGAAACATCATCAAGTCAGAACCCGCAAAACCAAATTTTTGAAAAGCGAGGAAGCGACGCTTAGTCGATACTTGCACCCAAATCCGCGAGGATGCGACATTCCATCGATACTCGCAACCGAATGAGCAAGGATGCGACATTCCATCGATACTTGTAAGACCATTCAGCAGGGAGGCGACTTTTAGTCGATACTTGTATTTTTTTAAAAACCAAAAACCGGCTATAAATGCCACCAAAACTGGCTATAGATGCCACCAAAACCGGCTATCAAAGGCACCAAATCGGCTATCAATGCCATAACACAAAACCAGCTGTCAATGCCACAAACCAAAACTTGGCTTTCAAAAAACCAGGCTATTAATGCCACCAAAACCGGCTATCAATGCCAAAAAAATAGGCTATCAATGCCACAAAAACTGACTCTCATGCCAAAATCGGCTTTCATGCCACAAACAAAATCTGGCTCCCATGCCAAAACAATCATTTGACAAAAGATTTTCATAAAATGGCAAGCTTTTGATCAAATCCCATTTAGCAATTGCTTTCATCACAAAAAGATTTGAGTGAGCATAGGGAAAAATAAAATAAAATAAAATAAAGAGTACCATAAAAATACATGTGGTACAAAAAAAAAGAAATCAGGAGCTCAACCAAAAAAAAGAAGAGTTTTTGTTACAAAAAAAAAGAAATCAGGAGCTCAACCAAAAATGGCCTCCAGCCAAAGTTTCAACTCCTCGAGCAAACTTTTGGACTCCACCGTCAAAGTTTCCAAGGCACGCTTCTTCAGGAACTTGCCATGAGATGCTAGAGAATGCCATAATCCTTCTTTTACACCGAGAAGCTTATCACAGGCAGTTCACTGTCGCTTGTTCTCCTCAGTCCTCCTTTTGAGAATTCGATCGGCATTTGCCACCTGGAGAATCAGAGCACTCTCCCTGTCGCGAGCCTCTGTCATAGCAAACCACTTGGTCGCGACTTGTGCCTCCAAATGCTCAAGAAGTTGCCTAGCCTTGGCGACCTCCCTATCGAGGATGGTAATGTCATTCTTCAGCCCGATGGTGGTTAACTCTTCTAAGTTCCTCTCCCGGACGAACTGCTTCCTGCTTTGTGTAGTCTCATCCAAGTCAGATTGAACCTTATTAGTAAGATCCTGGAACATCTCCTTGAAAAAGTCACCATCAGGGAAAGCCCTTGTCACCCAGCGCAATGATCCTATCAACAATCGCCCTGGCACCTATGACGTCCAGACCAACTTCTTTGGCATCAATGAGAATCTCCTCCACATGCTGGATCATGCCAAATCTGGCATCCAAGTGTTCAAAAAGGAGAGTCTCGATCCAAGAGCTCAAAACTCGTGCCAGCACCTTCTTCGCAAATAAAAGAGATGGCCCAGATGAAGATTCGCCCCGCTCAATCGGTCGACTGCTCATGTCATGCCCTATTGGAAGAGTAACAAAAGAATTATTTCCAATTGGAGTCACAGGAGAAGGAATCTCATCACAAGGTCTCACCTTTGCCGTTTCAGAACCGGTTGTAGGAGTCTCTACCTCCGGATCAACCTTTGGCATCCCTTGCTCTGGTTCTGAAGAAAGCGATGGATTCTCTTCTGTCACTTCAAAACCTGCCAATGAAACACAAAAAGGTATGAATATGATCTTGTTTAAAAAACATTATCAGGGTTATTACTGTAAAATACCTTATTCGACAACTAGCGGAACACTTTCTTCCTCCATGAACTCATCGGAAGCATAGTCAACATTTGTGTCCATCGATGGTTCAAAGTCATCAGAATCCTGTGGCAAATTAGTGACACAAAAAAAATGTGCCGCTTGCATCCAAGCGCAAGCTCAGCTTCCTCCTGTTCTAGCTGCTCTAAAGCCTCATCAGGTACTTCCGGAACAACTTCAGAACCAATGACGGCCCGGTCACCGAGAAAGCCTATCTTGTGCTTCTCTCCAGAAAGGAAGGCCCAAACTTCCACTCGACGGACACCATCTGACTTTCCAAGGCCTTTTCCAGATGACAACTTTACATCAAGCTCCTTCTTGGAAATCCCTCGATATGCCAGAAAGCTCTCGCTGAACCACTTCGTGAAGCCGGCAGTCCAGAAAGTCGACAACACAAGATAAGAAATCATGGCAGTAGTGTCTTTAGCATTATAGAAAGCCCACACATATCTACCATCCTGCAAACTTCCAAAGCACTTCACCATACTCGAAGGCACTCCAACAACGCCTTGAGAGAAGCCCATCTACAATGCAAAGCGAGAAGGCACATACGGCTGGATGTCAACAAAAAGATGTCTACGGTATACCATTGTGCCGACGCGTATGTTAAAAAGCCACTCTTTCTCTGCATTTGTCAAGGAGTAATGCCTTCCCGACCCCGCCCTGGTAGAGTCATGGGAGGCACCAAAATCAAAAGCCTTCTTCCGCAGCTCCAGAGAAAGCTTCACTGAAGATTGCCCCATCTCGATGTCCCTGAACCGTCGAATCCTCATGCAGGCAAACAAAATTGATTCGAGCACGGCTTTACCCTTAGCCAATCAAATCATCAGAGGACATCATCCTATGCAGTACCCAGCTGGTGGAAGCCAGGATAGTGGTATACAAACCACGAATTTAAAATATGGGCTGAAAATACCCTGTTCATGGGAAGCCCAAACCGAACCAAAAAAGCAGCAGCCTGCAGTTCGGTACACAAGTAAGGGTAAAGGGCTGGCCCCAAAGTAGGCCACTCTCTAAACGCCATCTGACAAGCTGGAAATATACAATGCGGCCTGATGTGCGTTCCATCTCCTCAAGCAAAAACAGCCTCACCTAGCTAGTAAGTGAGGTAAACTGCAAGATCTCTCCGCAGTGTAATGTCAGAGCAAATGGTGTCTGTACTCATGAAGAAACCCCTCAACTCTTCTTGCATGGCCATAGACTTCTTCGAACCCGGATCCTGAGCTCTGGATTCCCGGGACAAGCTATCACAAAGACTCCTTGCTATCAAAGAAGTTGGGGAACGAAGAGCCAAAACTCTTCCAACTGCTGGATCTAACTTTCGAGCCCTCATTCTCCTTAAAAAAATCATAGAAGGAGACAAGCTAAAAGTACAGAAGCCTGAACTCCTCCGACTGCTCCTCAAGGACGTTGTCGATCGGCATAAATGCTTTATAGAGTTTACCAAGGATGGGAAATCCAATAATGGCTCCAGCATAGCCATGAAGGCCTCATCAGAAAAGATCACGGTCTCCCTAAAAGTGCGGACCGCATCAAAAATCCCGGCTTCCTTCAAAACGGCGCCACCAAGTAGCAGGACACGATCAGTCCATGACTTCCACTCGTAGTCAGCATTGAAACGGCCGTGAAGTCGAAAAGGCTTCACGCAATTGCTGCCATCACCGCTGAAAATGCCAAGGCCCACCGGTCTCAAATCGACCGATGGATAATCAGAACCCTGGTAGCCACCAGCCGGCATCAATATGTCCATTTCGGCAGGCGACTTCTCCGCATATCCGGAAGGACCGCCAACAAAAACCCCGGTCTTGATCACATTAGTCCTCTTTCACCCAGCTTGGAGGATCTTCCCTCTAAGAGCATGTGGGAGAAAGGCTCATGATCGAGATAGTATGATCAAACGTCAATCGGGTAACAACAGTTCTCTTCTCACCATCAGCTATGTAAGAGAACTGAAAACATCTCATCTGGTATGTCACGTCATCAGGGACTACATCAACAAAGAAGAAAGTAGGCTTGGGCAAAATACTCTGATCGTCCATCACCCAAGGATGGTTGCTTACCATGATCCTATAGAATTCCTCATTCATGAGAGCAATTAGTCGCTGCCTCATCTCATCTCTGTTGAGGGAGCCGCACTCTTCGATGTTTTTCTCAAGATACTGGACTTTCTCCCAGGCCTGCTAAACAGCCGGATTGGAAGATCTAATAGATCGACGAAGTACGCTTGTAACAGGCTCTTTACCCTTGTTCGTTCTGGAGGAACCACCTGCAAAGGTTGGAAAAGAAAAAGATCAATCATCAAAATAATAGGATTTCGCTAAAAGAAAATCTGGCGAAATTTTGGCATGATTCCGGGACAATTCCAAAGAGAAAGGAGATATCCCGAAAGAAATAGAAAGCTTGAAGATGGGCTCAACATCGCTGCGAGCTCCGAAACTCCAAACTTTCGAAACCTCAAAGTCTCCACAAAACCAGGAAGGGCTCAACATCGCTGCGAGCTCCAAATTCCCAAATTTGCAAAAACTTTCAGGTATGCTATCACATCATTCCACCAATTCAATTTACAAAAAAAATGCATGCATGAATATCTTGGTTTGCCAAAAAAAAATGGCATTATCATGATGAGCAAAAAAAAAAGAGACTTTATAAAAAAAAAAGATAAGAGAAAGATAAAAAAAAAATTTCTCAAAAAAAATGGGGGAGAAAGAAAAGAAAACAAAAAAAAAAGAGAAGGGCTGGCCCACAGGCCACGTGGCTGTCTGTATCTGTCTATACGGCCCACAATAAAAAAAGAAAGAAAACACAAGAGAAAAACAAAACCGTGTAAAAAAAAAAAAAAAACTCATGGAAAAGAAAATTAAAAAATTAAAAAAAATCTTTTTTTTACTATCCTACTTTCTACAATGGAGTTTTCTTGAAAAAGAGAACTTACTTGAAGCCATTGATGGAGAAGAAGGAAAAGCTTGAAGATTCTTGAAGAACTCTTGGTCTTGAAGCACTATTGAGATTTTCGCAAAAGAAAGCAAAAAGAGCAAGAGATCCAACCTCCTTTGCTTTTATAGAAGAGAGCAAACCAAAGAAGGAAACAAGAAAAGAGGTAAGTGTTACTAATTAGTAACCTTACCAAAAAAAAGAAATTAGAAAAATTCTTTCTTAAAACAAAGATATCTTGAGGGATTCTCTCCCCAAAAGAAAGCAATGAGAGATTTTCTCCCAAAAGATAGGAGATTTGAGATATTCTCTCACAAAGAAGGATATCTTGAGATATTCTCTCCCAAAATAAAAGGGACATGAGAGATTTTCTCCAAGTAAGGATATTCTTAGATATTCTCTCTTAAAAGGAGATATTTTTAGATATTCTTTCCAAAAAAGAAATCATATGATATCTAAGCCATTTCAAAAGCTTAAGGTCCCATGGGTTAGCCCATATGAGTCAGGTTTGACCACCTAGGCACTAAAAAAAAAGGGCTTTTAGTGAAAGCGAAATCCCTCTTACCAACAGCATACAAAAAAGGTTACATGCGTCTTTGGAGTTGATTAGACCATACAAAAAAGAATTCCAAGGCCCATGAGCTTCCAAATTCAAACCATCCAGCCTCATATACCAAATTGAGCCAAAATCTTGAAATTTACATTTCACAGAAACCCAAGCCACTCCAATGGAGCCAAATAGTCCTAAAGAGTGACCAAAAACTAAATCCTTGTCCCCTAACTTGCCACATACAGCTTGTTAGGTCACAATACTAAAAGCAAAAACCAAATCCTAATCCCCTAACTAGCCACATACAACTTGTTAGGTCACAAGATCAAAACCAAAATCGACCCCCAAACATTCCACATACAGCTTGTTGGGTCACACGGTCAAAATCAAATCCAACCCCCTAACCTACCACATACAGCTTGTTAGGTCACAAGGTCAAAAGAAAAAAACCCAAACCCGCATCCCTGATGTCATTTAAAAACTTTGCCTCAAGATGGTACGTGATCCCTTTCACTACCCCCAAGAAGCTCAAAAGGCCACTCTACCAATAGAAAGATTGCTCAAAGACTCTTGGTCAAGTCACAAGCTCTCCTTCAGAAATATCTTCAAGGCACATTGACTACAAAAGTTAAGCAACTCGTCGCTATACCTCGAGGGGGCATTTGTTGACCCCAAAAATGTCACTTTGCTTCTTCAACATCAAGAAAGCTACATGAAGTCGCTGCCTACCACAAATGGGCGATGCTACTTCTTAAAAAGTCAAATCTTGTCAAAATCAAACAAAAACTGCAAAATCCTTCAAGACAGCCTAAAGAGGAGTACACAAGAAGTTTCAGGCCATTTCAGAATCATTTGGCCTAACTCCACTTCTCCGATAGTTGAACAGGAGATCCCGGCGGCGACAGCATCGGAGACACCAAATCTTCGATCAGAGCCTATGGATAGTCTCAAAATACATCAAAAAGGCTCCACGTTAAGTTCCGAGTCAAACCGACAACGTTTGACCCTCCATCAACCCACGAACATCTAAATCAAGCCTTTCGGTGGTGAGAACCACCGAGGCCATCACTCATCAAAAAGAGCACATGGGCGGCTTCAAGATGCTTACAAAGGGCTACACGTCAAGTTCCAGGTCATTTCGACAATATTTGACCAGACTTTGACCCTCGGAAGCCAAATCAAGCCTCTCGGTGGCGAAGCTCCCCGAGGCCATGGTTTTCAACGTAGAGCCTATAGATCATCTCAAAATGACTCCAATAGGTTCCCTGTCAAATTTAAAGTCAATCGGACATCGGTTGACCGCACATCAAGGCGCGACATATTCCTCGTGACAAAATCAAGTCTACTGGCGACAGGACCCCATATGGCTTCAAAACTCAAAGAGAAGCCTATAGTTGGTCTTGTTTATTACTCAAGAGACTTCACCTCAAATTTCAGGTCATTCCAACATCGTTTGGCCCAATTTCAGTGTTTGACGGAAAATCGGCAGCTCGACGCTACAAAGTCTTCGGCTTTCCCGGAAAATTGGAAACTTTGCTCCCCAAAATGCAAGGATTCTCGTCAAGTTTTCTACAGGGAAATCAGGACAATAAATGTGCGAAAATATCAAGAAAAATATAGAAGAAAAAGGAATTGGAAAAACATCGAAACGGCTACAAAACGGGAACCAAAGGGGACAAATCCCCAGGTTCGCCGGTGACCATGGAGCCTCGGATCACCGGATTCGCCTCGGAAAGCCCCGTTTTCCATCGTTTTTCGTATTTTGAAGTTTCTAACTCCTGTGGTTTTCCAAAATTCATACTTTTGAGGCACCAAGTCCGTTGACATCCATCAAAATTACAGGCCTGTCTTCAAGAGTATCAAAATCAACATTGATCGCCAACTGGTCAATCAAAAAGTACACTTTCTAGCCAATCGATTAAGAAACCGACAGGACAGATGCCATCGGTCTGCTGTTACCTATAAACATCTGAAGTTACATTGTCATCTGATGTTGATTAGCATGTAGATCCATCGATGATCATCGCCAAAAGAACTCCAAAAGATGCGGCACGGCCCGCGACTCTTCAATTGCTCGACGACCACTTAGTGCAGTTTATTGACTAGCTTTATTGCAGTCATTAATTCATTTCTTTGGACGGCCAAATCAGAAGCAAGCAAATGGGAGTTACAAGTCAAGAGATTCATGGCATTTAGACCATGAAACTCCTCCCATCATGGCGACTAAAGGCGATTAAATTCCCTTAATCTCCACCGGCCAATCAGAAGTTAAGGTCCAGGAGTTATGAAATAAAGGAATTAAACCTTGTAACTCCTCCCATTATGCGGCTTAATGACAATTAAAGCCCATAAATCCTCCTAAATGGCTACCAAGAGCCTATAAATAGGAGCGCATTCCAAGAAGAAAGAACGGATCTCATATTAGAAAAAAAACACAGAAAATCCGAGAGAAAGAAAAAAGAAAACTCTATGAAAGTTCTGCATCGGCCACCACTACAAGGTGACAAAAGTCCCTTGGGGGGTACCCCCCCTCCCCCCAAGGTCCTTGCCTTCTCCTTCTACCTCCAATGGCATAGACGTGGCTTTTCAACCCGTCTACTTTGCTTTTTATTGGACATAGGACCTCCTCTTGGTCTTTGTCTTCTAAAAATCTCAGGTCATAGCCAAGCCAAGCGAATCAAGAGCATCCTCTGTTCTCATCTGCATGGATGATGACGAAGTCCACACTTGGCTTGCGATCGTCAATCTGAACGAGTCCCCTACAATCTCCTGAGAAGTTAGATCCTCCTTTTCTTGCTTTACATTGTATTTTGTATTTATCTAAAAGAGACAAAAATCACAACTTTTGTCTTTCATTATTGATAAGAATTGTAAATCGGCTATAAATGCCAAAATCAACTATAAATGCCAAAATTAGCTATAAACGCCAAAAATCGGCTATAAATGCCAAAAAATCGCCTTTCACGCTAAATCAAGAAAATGTCTCTTTTCTTAAATATATGTGCAATGGAAAACTTGAAAGAAGTTGATTTCCTTTTTACTTGTGGAGGTTGATCTCCGGATCACCACTTGCAATTCCAAGTAAAGTAGAAAATCTGGCAGACCCACCCATAAAAAAAATGTTGATACCCGCTTTGCCACCGGTTACGAAAGGGTCGTACCCCACGGGCTCCCACGCCCACCGACCTCAGTAGAACAGTGCGCGGATAGCGTGGTCCATCAAGTTTTCTCTTGGAGATCCCAACATCTTCTTGAGAAAAGAAAATCTGATACGGGTCATGGCGTGGAAGATCAAGAGGTCTTGGAGATCCTTATTTGATAAGTGAAAGAGTCATCAAAGAAAGACACAACTTCTCCATTAGAGCACAACCGAGCTCCAAAGGTATAATCTACTTTCTTGTAGGTTGTAGATTTATTTGTTGCTTGTTAGTTGCTATTTCTATCTTTTAGATAGAGTTATTTACTGATCATGATGGCTGAGATTGAGGGTACGCATCCTGGATCAGGTTTTAGATCCTTCTGGCTAATTGATCCTTGCATCAAGTGGGTCAAAAGTTTTTGAAACCTATCCTATAGGCCTACCTATTTCCAACGGGTATAGATTCTAAGATTTTAATACCGTGCTGCTCAAAGTCCTTTTCGGTGAATCTACAAAGACCATGCCCAACCATATCAAAGGAGGTAGGAATGCATGATTCTGTTTGGTTTAACACATTTTCCTTGCAGAAAAGCATGAATTTATTTTCTTTGATAGAGAAGATTTTGTTTCCCTATGTGAGAAAGTAGAAACGTTGGATTCCTGTCTCTCTCTCTTGTCAAATGAGAAATCGAATAGAGTGGAATCCACTTGCTACACAATTGCATCAATGATGACATTTGATGTCCAGAATTAGATCGATGATGGAAATTAATTTATCTAAGACCTTGGAAAATAAGTGGTTTCATCAAGTTTTTCGAATCATTTATTCTAGAGGGCCCTGATGGGAAAGTTATCATATGCTAATCAAGGTGATATATTGCGAGCCACAGTACATCCAAGCGGCTGATTTGGGTTCACAATTAGAATTGGATGCTAGTGTGCAACTCGGGTAGGGTGAGTTGGCATTACCAAGCTCAAGCCTAGCCGCTCAATTGCACGTTGGTAAGTCTCATCTTTCAGTAAGATGAAACCCACATTTAAAGACTTGAGCTTGAACCTGAGCATCGATTTCTCCTGAATTTTATTTGTTAGCCCAAGTTCAAATTAAAATCCTGAGACCAAATCCCAAGCCTAAGCCCGACCCCAAGCCCAGGGGATATCATAAACATGGATTTTCCTTCGGTGAGCACTTATATGAGCTCTATCCCTTTCCGGCCAATCTCATCGGCCAATTTATACCGATCCAAATAAAATTGGCCGTTGGATTAAACTTGTATAAAAAGAGTACACCTTTTACAACTGTTAAATTTGAGGGTCATGGATAATGAGTTTAAAATGAACCAACGGACTTGATATCTTACACAGGTTTGGTCATCGAGAACTTTCAATCCCTCATCTTCGCCTTGATTGGCAGGGCCCACTACGTGATGCACATAAAGTGCTCACTTTTGGTAAAGAAAATTTCATTAAGAAACCCAAAGGCAATACAACATACGAAAAACACAAAACATCTCAGAAGAAACAACCACTTTTGCATCCCCGCTCATGTCCTACCCCAATCCAAAATAAAGTTTTGATTGAAGCAGTAATTCAGTTCTTAGAGCTAGGTGAAAAAGTAATTTTGAAATGATCAAAAGATGAGTCTAAGTATTT
Organism: Litsea cubeba; assembly: GCA_012931725.1. Taxonomy (NCBI): domain Eukaryota; kingdom Viridiplantae; phylum Streptophyta; class Magnoliopsida; order Laurales; family Lauraceae; genus Litsea; species Litsea cubeba. The sequence continues at coordinate 60,634,812 of CM022949.1, forward strand.
GATATCCAAAATTATTGGTTTGATAACTCAATTATAGCAACCGTTAAGAGCGTCCACTACCTAATTAAACAAAACACAAACTTTGCGGAAGCCCTTATGGGACCCCCAAGTGTGTGTGTATATATATAGATATGCTAGGGGTTTTTACCGTAAATACACTTTATGTGGTCAATACACTGAACAGTGAATATTAGGCATACATGCACCTAACAGGGAATCCGTACAGGAATCTTAAAATATTTTACCAATTTTTTTTGTGGTCGAATTTGACCTTCAGTTGCAACACTGGAGGTCGAATTCGACTGTATGGTGTAAACTTCCGCTAAAAATAATATGTCTCGATCAACCTTCAGTTTCAGCGTTTAAGGTCGAAGTTGACCCTGACTTGTCTACTCATCCCTATTCAATACCCTCGTTTCCAGAAAAGAAATTGTTCTTCTCCCTTTAACCCGTCGACTGCAACTTCTAGGTTTTCCTCTCCTCCATCTCTCATCCCAGGCACTAGACTGTTTCGTTTCTACCCTCTGTGGTCCTCTCCAAGTCAATAATTTTCAAATGACTATAAGGTATGCGTCGCTATGGTCCCCTCCTGCATATGTCGTTGGGTTTTTTGTAATCTTCTACTTTATGTTGCTTGTGTAATTGGCACCCTCTTTGCGATATCATCCCTACTCCTGGTTGTCACTTTAAAGTTCAGTGTTAAATGTATTTAGGTTTTGAATGCCACACCTAGCCATTGCAGATTTATCTGTGGCTATCCGTGCCCAAAATAATATAGTTTCCTTTGTAGACATGGCCACGACGATGACTTTGTGATCACCACATATACAGACATGGCCATGTCGATGATTTTGTCCGGGGCAAGTCATTTCAATTTGAAAGTGGAGGGGTTTTGGGTTTTGGGTTTTGGTTTTCGGTTTTGATTTCAATGCCAGTAATGAATGTGTTGTTTTTTTAGAGCATTTCTTCAATTTCCTTCTGACAACTTTGTTGATTTTGTTGGTTACTCAGACGTGTTGTAAAATACCTGTAATATCTTCCCGGGGTACTACCCTTGTTTTCTCCTTTTTTAAGTACAATTTTACATTACTTCAAACCAGAATAAAGCATATGAGACAATGAAAAAGGCCCACTAATCACCTGATTTGAACAAATCAAGACTGATGTGTTGCCATGGTCATTTAGACATGGAGATCACTTGGAGCGCAATAGGCCCACTAATAATCCGGTCAAAGAAAGGACATTTGTATTGCTTCCCATGGTTGTTCAAAGTCCAGGATCATTTGAGGTGTGAAAAAGAAGTTGCATGGTTCAAGATGTATATAGATGGATGGGGTTCAAAAGGCTCATGCTTACAAATTTTACTATATTAAGCTAAGAGGTTTTCAATCAAATTTTTACATTCTCTTCCAATTTTGAGAGTCAGTTATTCCCTTATCCCTTATCTCTTGTAACTGCCCACTTCTTATGCATGCAACACTAATCAATTAATGTAACTACGCATGTCTCTTGTAACTTCCCCATTTCTACATATTTTTCTATTTTTTTTACTTCATTTCTCCTATTTTCTTTCTATTTTACCTCTCTTAATGGCGAAAATAGGTACAGTCATAGATAGTCTTCATTTATTTTATTTCAAAAAATTTATTATTGTGCAATTGTATTTGGTTTGAATTGTATGGATAGACTCGTGCTCAGCACGGGTTCTTGTTGCAGTAAATGTGTTGCCTTAACAGTTTGCTACCTATTATAGAATTGTCCATGATTATGTTAGATTGTTTAATAATATTTGAACCCCCGCCCTTTTTTATGTGACGAAATTTCAATTCGCAGATGTCCGAAGCCACAAGCAGCAATGCTAACGTAGGTGCACCCTCAGGGCTACTCTACGACTAAGAGACGCACATCTCATCAGCGATACGATAAGGACTGGTAAGTTGTTAAAAAGATTACATTCTAATTATGGGTTACGTTCTAAGTTTTCAATTTATTTCTTACTGTATTTTGTATAACATTTGCGCCGGAGCTTGGTTCGTATAGATGCATACCAACTAATCCAGACCATGGGTTGTGGGACCTAGACGATAGGCAGCAGGAATTTATCAGGCAAGCCAGACTACGGCGACTGATTGAAATGATGTGGATGCGAATCGACCATGCCTTGATTACCGGTCTGGTGGAGCGTTGGAGCCCATAGACAAACACATTTCACCTCCTTATCGGCGAGGTTACAGTGACTCTGGAGGACATGGCCTACATTTATTGTCTACCAATAAATGGGCCCGCTGTCACCGGCCAAATGTTCCCTAATGCAGACATTGCCGATGTTTGTGAAGAGTTGCTAGGGAAACGACTTGTCTATGAGTTGACTTTAATGGCATATCCATTAAATTCACATGGTTAGACCAGCACTTCAGGCCTACTAGAGATGGAAAAAATAAGAAGAGAAATAAGAAACTATCATCTCACGAGGAGGTCTATGTCATAAGGGCGTCTCTATTCTTCTTGGTGTCCGGACAGATATTGACGAACGCGTCAGGATCGAGGGGGCCTACTTATCTACTAGAGCTATTCAAGGAGTTCAAACCACATGCATGTGCTCCCGCTTGTCTAGGTAATCTTTACAGGATGTTGACAAAGGGAGTGAAGTGGTCCGGTATCAAGAATAGCAAGGGTGGAGAGGCGGTCATACGTGCGGGTCTAGACCCGACAGATGAGAGTGATGTTTTTGCACATATGTTCAAGACTATGTTAGGACTACTTCAGGCGCTCTACGTATTGTACTATAGGTTTCTTTCAACATTTGGTATGTTTAGTATTTAATGTATTTTCCCATAGTTCTAACTAAATGATCATTGAGATGATGCTTTATAGGTATTGGCTTATTCTAGGATGCCCATTGGTCGATCGATCAAGCCGTCGCGATATAGTAATGAGAACATTCGGCTCCCTTTGGTGGTCACATGGCAGAATAGGCTGGAGGGAATAAACCACTTGACAAAGTTGAGGCGTGTTCGCAAACAGCTTAACAATCTCACGTCGGACGAGGTGAGCACCTTCATTTGTAACTTTGTTTTTATAGTTCCTACAATAATCATTCCAGCTTAACACAATTAATGCTTCATGCAGTTTGAATGGCAGCCCTATAAGAAACTTGGGAAGCCATTCTTGAGATCGGTTCCAAAAGCCAACCGAGAACTCTTCAAGTCCTTTGCGCCCCTTATCTTTTATTGGTTGCTAGAGCGACACAATACCAGAAGGCTGATGAAACAATTTGGCCTACAATAGGCTGTCCCCCCACCTTTTTCCTTTCTTTCCCAAGGGCTGAAAGAAAACAAAGAATGATTATTGACTACAGCAAAAATATAAGGCGCAGATAAATATGTGGGAGGACAGGTGGCAATATATTACAAGGGCAAAGAGGTCATCTAGTGGGCCGCACTCTGATGAATACATGGCGTGGTATTCTCAGAATAGCATAATGTTGGTTGACCGCATTAGGGAGGCCGAAGGCCAACGGCTTATGGATCTAGAACATGCCGTAGAATAGGAACTGAGCATCCCACCGAGAAGGGTCAGTTATCACGTCTACCGCCTTGTTTCAATTTGTTAAATGCACTTAGCAAGTTGAGGTTAACATTCTTGCTTACGCTTATTTACAGGTGACAGATTTCATTGATCACATTGAGTAGTCCTGTGACCTAGCTTTTAGAAACCAAAGTACCGATTTAGTGAAGTTTATCTCCTCATTGAAAGGCAAGCTAAAAAGCTTCACAACTGCCTTTGGAATTACATTCGATGAGTACGTTGAGTCTTGCAATAGCTCCCAATCTGAACAGGATAAGCAGTTGGTAAGGACCGTCACCCTCTATCAACATCTTCATTACATACGATTTAATTGGACTTACAATGTTAGTCGACTTCTTGCATGTTATTACTCCAAAGAAAGTGTATCTGAAGAAACCCACATTGAAAACTTCAGATAAGAAAAAAAAGAGAGGAAAGATGAGACCAACCAAAGCTAATCCAATAAAGCTGTCTATCCCTGTTGACAAAGAATCACAGGACAAGGCAAGGGGGCATGTTCACATGAAAAGTTCGGTAAAGCCTACGTATCAATCCGGTGAACTAAGCATGCATGGATATGTCAAATCCCTTAACATCCCACTTGATGATGACCCCAACCTTGTTCCGTACTGACACCAAAAATGTCACTTTCCCTCTTCAACCTCAAGAAAGCTGTGAAGCCGCATCCTACCATAAATAGGCAATACTACTTCCAAAAACTAAAATCTTGTTAGAATCAAACAAAACCTGTAAGATCCTTCAAGACAGCCAAGAGAGGAGTACACATGAAGTTTTATGCCATTTCGAAATCATTTGGCCTAACTTCACTCCTCCACAAGCTAAACAGGAGCTCCCGGTGGTGACAGTGTCGAAGACATCAAATCTTCGATCAAAGCCTGTGGACGGTCTCAAATACCTCCAAAAGGCTTCACGTCAAGTTCGAAGTCAAACCGACAACGTTTGACCCTGCATCAACCCTCGAATAGCAGAATCAAGCCTTTCGGCGGTGAGAACCACGGAGGCCATAACTCATCAAACAAAGCACATGCCTGACTTCAAAATGCTATAAAGGTCTACACGTCATGTTTCAGGTCATTTCGACAACATTTGACCAGACTTTGACTCTTGGTAACCAAATCAAGTCTCTCGATGGCAAAGCTCCTCGGGACCATGGTTTCCAAATCGGAGCTAATGGATTGTCTCAAAATGACTCCAATAGGCTTCTTGTCAAAATTCAGATCAATCGGACATCGGTTGACCGCACATCAAAGCGCGACATCTTCCTCGCGACAAAATCAAGTCTACTGGCGACAGGAACCCACACAGCTTCAAAACTCAAATAAAGCCTATGGTTGGTCTTATTTATTACTCAGGAGGCTTCACCTCAAATTTCAGGTCATTCCGACATCGTTTGACCCAGTTTCGGCTATTGACAGGAAATCGGCAGCTCTGCGTGACAAAGTTCGGCTTTCCTGGAAAATTGGAAACTCTGCACTCCAAAATGCAAGGATTCTCGTCAAGTTTTCTACAGGGAAATCAGGCCAATAAATATACATAAACGTCAGAAAAAATACCGAAGAAAAAAGAATCGGAAAAGAAGGAAGAAAGGATGAACAACGGCGACCAAAGGGGGAAAACCCCCCATGGTCGCAGTGATCATGGCCCATGGTCGCCGGCGACCCTGCCCCATGGTTGCCGATGACCCTGCCCCATGGTCGCCGGTGACCTTGGGTGCATGGTCACCAGCGACCCTGGAAATCCGAGTCGCCGGATTTCCGCCGAAGGGCCGTTTTCTGACACCCTTTCGCGTTTCGAGACTTCCGGCCTCTGTATTTTTCCAAAATTCTAACTTTCGAGGCTCCAAACCCGTCGATCTTCGTCAACATCATGGGTCCGTCTTCAAGAGCATCAAATCATCATTGATCGCCAACTGGTAAACCAAGAAAGTGCACTTTCCGTCCGATCGATCGAGAAATCAACATGACAGATAGCACAGGCCCGCCGTTAGCAATCATTGTCTGAAGTTACATGGTCATCCGATGTCGATCAGCATGAAGATCCATCGATGATCTTCGCTAGATGAATTTCAAAAGACGCAGCGCGGCACGCGACTCTTCGACTGCTCAAGCGACCACTTAATGCAGTTAATTTACCCATTTATGGCAATTCATTGCGGTCATTAACTCATTATTTTGGACAGCCCAATCAGAAGCAAGCAAAAGGAGTTACAAACCAAAGGTTTCATGACATTTAAACCATGAAACTTTTCCCATCATGGTGAGAAATGGCGATTAAATGTCCTTAATTCTCCATCGGCGAATCAAAAGCCAAGATCCAGGGGTTATAAAATAAAGAAATTAAACATTGTAACTCCTCCCATTATGTGATTTTATGACAATTAAAGCCCATAAACTCTCCTAAATGGCTACCAAAGGCCTATAAATAGGAGAGCATTCCAAAGAAATCCAGTCCAAAAAAATCTAAGCATCAATCCAGAAAAAATCCAAGCATCGATCTTGGAAATCCAGAGAGAAAATCCGAGAGAAAGAAAAAAGAAAACTCTACTGAAGTTCTGCATCGACCACTGCTACAAGGTGACAAAATTCCCTTGGGGGCACTCCCCCCAAAGGTCCTTTGCCTTCTCCTTCTGCTTCCTATGGCTTAGACGTGGCTTTTCTGCCTGTCTACTTAATTTTTTGTTGGACATAGGATCTCCTCTTGGTCTTTGTCCTCTAAAAATCTAAGGTTATAGCCGAGCCAAGCGAATCAAGAGCATCCTCTATTCTCATCTGCATGGATGATGGCGAACTCCACACATGGCTTACGACCGTCGATCTGAACGAGTCTCCCACAATCTCCTGAGAAGTTAGATCCTCATTTTCTTATTTTTCATTGTAGTTTGTATTTTTCTAAAGAGACAAAAAAATCACTACTCTTGTCTTTCACTATTGATAAGAATTGTAAATCGGCTATAAATGCCAAAAATCACCTTTTACAGTAAAAATCGCCTTTCACGGCAAAACAAATGAAATCGCCTTTCACGACATTTCAAAAACATGTCTCTTTTCTTAAATATATGTGCAATGAAAACTTGAAAGAAGCTGATATCCTTTTTACTTGCAAAGGTCAATCTCCGGATCACCATTTGTAATTCTAAGTAAAATAGAAAATCTGGAACACCCGCCTCAAAAAATGTTGACGCTCGCTTTTGCCCTCCGGGCACGAAAGGGTTGGATCAAATGGACTCTCACATCCGCCGACCTCAGTAGCGCCGAGCGAAATGCGTGTCCATCAAGCTGTCACACCCGGTGGGACTCGTTCATTTGAGAACATGATGCTTAGAAATGAAATATTTGCATATCATATCTTTTACTCTATGCTTATACTTTCATTTCTTGATTCTTTCGCTCCTTTCTAGTTGGTGGCCTATGTTGGATTTCACATTTAAAAATGAGAGGGGACCTTTTGGAAATTTCTAATTCTATCTTTGAGTTTATTTCCATTCTTTCTCTTTTCTAAAAAAAATCAGATTTCTCAGTTTGGATTCAAAATTGAGAAACTTTGATCCTTTCTGTTTCGTCTCTGTGCTCGTAGAAATGTTAGCCGGTTCGAATTGTGGAAATGGCCATCGTTTCTCTTTGATGAGTCTGTTAGGGATCTAAAAACAAATTTCTCGTTTTGGATTCAAAATTGAGAAACTTTGATCATTTTCCTTTCGGGCACTGGCACACGCAGAAATGTTGAACCTGTGTTTGGATCGGGGATTGGGCCATCGTTTCTCTTCGATGAGTCTGTTGGGGATCTAAAAAGAAAAAATAAACAGATTTCTCATTTTTTATTCAAAATTGAGAAACTTTGATCCTTTTCCTTTCGGGCACTGGTGCTCGCAGAAATGTTGAGCCCGTGTTTGGATCTGGGATTGGGCCATCGTTTCTCTTCGATGAGTCTGTTAGGGATCTAAAAAAATCAGCTTTTTCATTTTGGATTAAAAATTGAGAAACTTTGATCCTTTTCCTTTCGAGCACTGGCCGTCGCAGAAATGTTGATCCCATGTTTGGATTGGGGATTGGGCCATCGTTTCTTTTCGATGAGTCTGTTAGGGATCTTAAAAAAAAAGACAAAAGGCCACCAAGGTTAAACCAATTGCGTTCTTTGACCACAATTGATTCAAGAAAATCCATGTCCTGAGTGTGGAAACAGCTAGTCGTTCTAGGCAAGGGTCCTCCAAATGGGTTCATTAAGTAATCCTACCCTTACCTGGGGGCTAATCTATCAATTGAGGTTTCATAAGACCGAATTAGGAGGCCTATGTGTATTCTTCCGCCTTTAGATTTTTTTTAAATCTTAAAAAAAAAAAAAAACTTCCGTCATCTTCGGGTTTAGATTTGAGAAATTCTGGATCCTTCCATTCTGGACGCTGGTGCTCGCAGAAATGTTGAACCCGTGCTCTGATTAGAATACCATTTGCTCTCTTTGACAAATCCGATCTTGACCTTTCAAAAAAAAATTCTCGTCATTTTGGACTCAAATTCGAGAAATTATGGTTCCTTCCCTTCTGGGCATTGGTGCTCACAGAAATGTTTAGCCCGTGTTCGGATTGGAATATCATTTGCTCTCTTTGATGAATCCAATCTTGACCTTTAAAAAAAAAAGAGAATCCCATCTCCAACATTTGTGCCTAGCAATACTGGTACGCCCTTTCATGGTGTACTGTATTTGCTACCGGCACATTTGTAACCCCACCCTTATATCCGTCTTACTTCGAGCAAGCCCTGTTTCTCAATAAGTCGAATTTAGGTTTACAATTTTTTCTAGTAGTCACTGGAACGCTCATTCCGGGCTCACCATACTTGCGATCAAAATGATTGTACCATCTATGGCCTTTTGCCTTCTTCATGTCGCTTGGGTCGGTCCATGACCTTCGAGCGACTTGAAAAGACAAAACCATAGTTTTTCCCATTAATGATCATCATGCATATTCTTGTGATTACCAATGGATGTGGTCTTGTTTCAGAAGTTTTCTTGAAACTAACAATGGCAGCTTCTCTAACCATTACCATCGATGAGAACAAGCACCAACTTATGCTTCAACAGAAGGAAAACATGCGCACTCACAAGCGCCCTATCGGCTGCAGAAGCGTCACCTCTCTCAACAACTCTCTGAACTAAGGGTCGACCTCGACTCTCTGGACTATCGTCTTGAGGACACTGGGACCATTCCCACTTCCTAAAGAAGAAAATGCGCTTGCGAAAAAGCAGAAGATTGCTTCTCAACGTGTCACTACCATGACACCAAAGCCGAGCGCCCAGAAGCTCGAAACCTGCGACACCCCCGTGAAGCCTCAACCCGCAAACAACCAGGTCTATCGCAAGAGTTGGTCCCCAAAACCTTTGCCAAAACAAAGAAGGTCCCAAACATCCACAAATCCAGCATACGTGGCCCTACTCAAGGAGAACAGGTTCTACCCTTTTGCTTACATGAAAGGGGAGAGATCCGTCTCCCACTTGACAACCAAGTCAACCCTGTTGACAGGAAAAATGTCACTTTGCTTCTTCATCATCAAGAAAGCATTTGTTGACACCAAAAATGTCACTTTGTTTCTTCAACCTCAAGAAAGCTACATGAAGTCGCGGCCGACCACAAATGGGAGATGCTACTTCTAAAAAAATCAAATCTTGTCAGAATCAAACAAAAACTGCAAGATCCTTCAAGACAGTGAAAAGAGGAGTACACATGAAGTTTCGGGCCATTTCAAAATCATTTGGCCTAACTTCACTTCTCCGATAGCTGAACAGGAGCTCTCGGTGGCGACAGTATCAGAGATATCAAATCTTTGATCAGAGCCTATGGATAGTCTCAAAATACATCCAAAAGGCTCCACGTCAAGTTCCGAGTCAAACTGACAATGTTTGACCCTCCATCAACCCTCGAACAGCTAAATCAAGTGTCTCTGTAGCGAGAACCATCGAGGCCATCACTCATCAAAAAGAGCACATGGGCGGCTTCAAGATGCTTACAAAGGGCTGCACGTCAAGTTTCAGGTCATTTCCACAACATTTGACCATACTTTGACTCTAGGAAGCCAAATCTGGCCTCTGGCGGCGAAGCTCCCCGGGACCATGGTTTCCAAGATAGAGCCTGTGGATCATCTCAAAATGACTCCAATAGGTTCCCCATGAAATTTCAGGTCAATCGGACATCAGTTGACCACACATCAAAGGGCGACATCATCCTCGTGACAAGGTCAAGTCTACTGGCGACAGGACCCCAAACGGCTTGAAAACTCAAACAAAAGCCTATGGTTGGTCTTATTTATTGCTCAGGAGGCTTCACCTCAAGTTTCAGGTCAGTCTGACATTGTTTGGCCCAGTTTCAGCTTCTGATGGAAAATCGGCAGCTCTATGCGACAAAGTCTTCGGCTTTCCCGAAAAACTAGAAACTTTGCTATCCAAAATGCAAGGATTCTCATCAAGTTTTCTGCAGGAAAATCAAGCCAATAAATGAGGAAAAATGTCAAGAAAATACAGAAGAAAAAAAAGCAGAAAAGACCTCAAAACGGTCGAAAACTGACGACCGTAGGGGAAAAATCCCCCCAGGGTTGTAGCCCGTGACCCTGGCCCAGGGTCGCAGCCCATGACCCTGGCTCATGGTCGCCGGCGACCATGGAGCACCGGATCGCCGAAATTGCCCCGGAAGGCCCGTTTTCCGTCATTTTTTGCGAATTTGAAGCTTCCAACTCCTGGGATTTTCCAAAATTCATACTTTTGAAGCACCAAATCCGTCGACATTCGTCAAAATCACGGGTCTGTCTTCAAGAGTATTAAAATCAACATTGATCGCCAACCGGTCGACCAAAAAAGTGCACTTTCTAGCCGATCGATCGAGAAATCCACAAGGCATGTGTCACCGGCCTGCTATTAGCTATCAATGTCTGAAGTTACAAGGTCATTTGATGTTGATCAGCATGTAGATCCATCGATGATCATCGCGAAACGAACTCCAAAAGACGCGGCACGGCCTGCGACTCTTAACTGCTCGGCGACCACTTAATGCAATTAATTAGCTAGCTTTATTGCAGTCATTAATTCATTTCTTTGGACGGCCTAATTAGAAGCAAGCAAATAGGAGTTACAAGTCAAGAGAATCATGACATTTAAACCATGAAACTCCTCCCATCGTGGCGATTAAAGGCGATTAAATGCCCTTAATCTCCATCGGCCAATAAGAAGCCAAGGTCCAGGAGTTACAAAATAAAAGAATTAAACCCTATAACTCCTCCCATTATGCGGCTTAATGACAATTAAAGCCTAAATGGCTACCAAGAGCCTATAAATAGGAGAGCATTCCAAGAAGAAAGGACAGATCCCAGATAACAAGATCCCAGATTAGAAAAGAAACACAGAAAATCCAATAGAAAGAAGAAAGAACACTCTGCGAAAGTTCTGCACCGGCCACCACTACAAGGTGACAAAAGTCCCTTGGGGGGTACCCTCCCCCATGGTCCTTGCCTTCTCCTTCTGCCTCCAATGGCTTAGACGTGGTTTTTTAGCCCATTTACTAAGCTTTTTATTGGACATAGGACCTCCTCTTGGTCTTTGCCCTCTAAAAATCAGAGGTCATAGCCAAGCCAAGCGACTCAATAGCATCCTTTGTTCTCGTCTGGATGGATGATGGCGAAGTCCACACATGGCTTGCGACCGTCAATCTGAACGAGTCCCCCACAATCTCCTAAGAAGTTAGATCCTCCTTTTATTGCTTTTCATTGTATTTTTTTATTTTTCTAGCTCTTCAACTACTCGGCAAGCACTTAATACAATTAATTGGCTAGCTTTACTGCAGTCATTATTTCATTTCTTTGGAGGGCCCAATCAGAAGCAAGCAAATGGGAGTTACAAGTCAAGAGATTCATGGCATTTAAACCATGAAACTCCTCCCATCATGGCGATTAAAGGCGATTAAATGCCCTTAATCTCCATCGACCAATCAGAAGCCAAGGTCTAGGAGTTACGAAATAAAGGAATTAAAACCCTGTAACTACTCCCATTATGCGGCTTAATGACAATTAAAGCCCATAAACCCTTATAAATGGCTACCAGGAGCCTATAAATAGGAGAGCATTCCAGGAAGAAAGAACAGATCCCAGATCAGAAAAAAAGGTAGAAAATCTGAGAGAAAGAAGAAATAAAACTCTGTGAAAGTTCTGCCCTGGCCACCACTACAAGGTGACAAAAGTCCCTTAGGGGGTACCCCCCCCCCCCAAGGTCCTTGCCTTCTCCTTCTGCCTCCAATGGCTAGACGTGGCTTTTCAGCCCGTCTACTTAGAATTTTATTTGACATAGGACCTCCTCTTGGTCTTTGTCCTCTAAAAATCTGAGGTCATAGCCAAGCCAAACGAATCAAGAGCATCATCTGTTCTCATCTACACGGATGATGGCGAAGTCCACACATGGTTTGCGACCGTCAATCTGAACGAGTCCCCCACAATCTCCAGAGAAGTTATATCCTCCTACTCTTGTTTTTCATTATATTTTATATGTTTCTAAAAGAGACAAAATTCATTATTGATAAGAATTGTAAATAGACTATAAATGCCAAGAATCAGCTATAAACGCCAAAAATCACCTTTCACGGCAAATCAAGAAAATGTCTTTTTTCTTAATTATATGTACAATGGAAAACTTGAAAGAAGTTGATTTCCTTTTTACTTGTGAAGGTTCATCTCTGGATCACCAATTACAATTCTAAGTAAAATAGAAAATCTGGCACACCCACAAAATAAAAATGTTGATACCCGCTTTCGCCACCGGTTACGAAAGGGTCGTACCCCACGGGCTCCCACATCCGCCGACCTCAGTAGAACAAGTGCACAGATAGAGCGGTCCATCAAGCTGGCATACCAGGTGGGACTGGTTCATTTGAGAACACGATGGTTGGAAATGAAATATTTGCATATCATATCTTTTGCTCTATGCTTATACTTCTTTCCCAGATTCCTTGGCTACTTTCTAGTTGGTGGCCTATGTTGGATTTCGCATCTAAAAATGAGATGGGATTTTTTGAAAATTTTTAATTCTTTGAATTTATTTCCACTCTTTCTCTTTTAAAAAAAAATCAGATTTCTCAATTTGGATTCAAAATTGAGAAACTTTGATCCTCCCCAATCGTTCATCGTGCTTGCAGAAATGTTGAGCCTGTTAGAGTTGGGATATTGGGCCATCGTTTCTCTTCGATGAGTTCATTAGACATAAAATAAAAAATAAAAAAATTCAAATTTCTCATTTTGGATTCAAAATTGAGAAACTTTGATCATCTCATATCGTTCACCTTGCTTGCAGAAATGTTGAGCCTGTTCGAGATCGGATTTTTGGCCATCGTTTCTCTTCGATGAGTTCATTAGAGATCTATAAAAAATAAAATTTCTCGTTTTGGATTCAAAATTGAGAAACTTTGATCCTCTCCTATCGTTTATCGTGCTTGCAGAAATGCCGAGCTTGTTCGAGTTGGGATTTTAGGCCATCGTTTCTCTTCCATGAGTTCATTAGAGATCTAAAAAAAATAAAAAAATTAGATTTCTCAGTTTTGATTCAAAACTGAGAAACCTTGATCCTCTCCTATTGTTTATCGTGCTTGTAGAAATGTTGAGCCTGCTTGACTTGGGATTTTGGGCCATCGTTTCTCTTCGATGAGTTCATTAGAGATCTAAATAAAAAAAATAGATTTCTCAAATTGGATTCAAAATTTAGAAACTTTGATCGTCTCCAATCGTTCATCGTGCTTGTAGAAATGTTAAGCCTGTTCGAGTTGGGATTTGGGCCACCGTTTCTCTTTGATCAGTCTATTTGGGATCTAAAAAAAAAGAGATAGACCACTGAGGTTAAACCAATTATGTTCTTTGATCACGGTTGATTCAAGAAAAGCCTTGTCTAGAGTGTGGGGACAGCTTGACTGTTCTAGGCAAGGGTCCTCAAAACGGGTTCATTAAGTAATCCTACCCTTACATGGGGGCAATTCTATCAATCAAGATTTCATAGGACCGGGTTAGGAGGCCTATGTATACTCTCTAGTCTTTTAAATAAAAAATCTTTTAAATAATAAAAAAATCTTTAAAATAAAAAAAACTGAAAAATAATTTCAAAAAAATCTAAAAAAATATATAAAAAATAAAAAAAAAAGAGTTTTTCAAAAAAAATCTTAAAAATAAAATAAAATAGAAAAAAGATTTCTCAAAAAAAAAAATAACTTTGTCATTTTTGGGTTTAGATCTGAGAAAATTTGGTCTTTTCCCTTCTGGGCATTGGCGCTCGCGGAAATCGTTGGTGGCCTATGTTGGATTTTGCATCTAAAAATGAGATGGGATTTTTTGAAAAATTTTAATTCTTTGAATTTATTTCCACTCTTTCTCTTTTAAAAAAAGTCAGATTTCTTAGTTTGGATTCAAAATTGAGAAACTTTGATCCTCTCCTATCGTTCATCGTGCTTGCAGAAATGTTGAGACTGTTAGAGTTGGGATTTTGGGCCATCGTTTCTCTGCGATGAGTTCATTAGAGTTAAAAAAAAACAAAAAAAAATTCAAATTTATCATTTTGGATTCAAAATTATGAGACTTTGATCCTCTCCTATCGTTCATCGTGCTTGCAGAAATGTTGAGCCTGTTCGAGATGGGATTTGGGCCATTGTTTCTCTTCGATGAGTTCATTAGAGATCTAAAAAACAAAATCAAATTTCTCATTTTTTCAAAATTGAGAAACTTTGATCCTTTCCTATCATTCATCGTGCTTACAGAAATGTTGAGCCTGTTCAAGTTGGGATTTTGGGCCATCGTTTCTCTTCAATGAGTTCATTAGAGATCTAAAAAAATTAAATTTCTCATTTTGGATTCAAAATTGAGAAACTTTGATCCTCTCCTATCGTTCATCTTGCTTACAGAAATGTTGAGCTTGTTCAAGTTGGGATTTTGGGCCATCGTTTCTCTTCGATGAGTTCATTAGAGATCTAAAAAAAATAAAAAAAAAATCAGATTTCTCAGTTTGGATTCAAAATTGAGAAACTTTGATCCTCTCCTATCGTTCATCGTGCTTGCGAAAATGTTGAGCCTGTTCGAGTTGGTATTTTGGGCCATCGTTTCTCTTCGATGAGTTCATTAGAGATCTAAAAAAAATTAAAAAAAATAAATTTATCAGTTTGGATTCAAAATTGAGAAACTTTGATCATCTTCTATCGTTCATCGTGCTTGCAGAAATGTTGAGCTTGCTCGTGTTGGGGTTTGGGCCACCGTTTCTCTTTGATGAGTCTATTTGGGATCTGAAAAAAAAGACATAGACTACTAAGATTAAACCAATTGCGTTCTTTGATCACGGTTGATTCAAGAAAAGCCTTGTCTAGAGTGTGGAGACAGCTTGACTGTTCTAGGCAAGGGTCCTCAAGATGGGTTCATTAAGTAATCCTACCCATAATGATGGACCACGGTTCTGCTCGGTGCTACCGAGGTTGACGGACGTGGGAGTCCCTTTGATCCGACCCTTTCGCACCTGGGGGGCAAAGACGTGCATCAACTTTTTTTTGTGTGGGTGTGCCAGATTTTCTATTTTACTTGGAATTGCAAGTGGTGATCCGGAGATCATCCTTCGCAAGTAAAAAGGAAATCAACTTCTTTCAAGTTTTCCATTGCACACATATTTAAGAAAAGGACATTTTCTTGATTTGCCGTGAAAAGCAATTTTTTGGCATTTATAGCCGATTTTTGGCGTTTATGGCTGATTTTGGTGTTTATAACCGATTTATAATTCTTATCGATATTGAAAGACAAGAGTTGTGATTTCTGTCTATTTTAGAAAAATACAAACTACAATGAAAAGTAAGAAAAGGAAGATCTAACTTCTCAGGAGATTATGGGGGACTCGTTCAGATTGATGGTCGCAAGCCATGTGTGGACTTCGCCATCATCCATGCAGATGAGAATAGAGGATGCTCTTGATTCGCTTGGCTTGGCTATAACCTCAGATTTTTAGAGGACAAAGACCAAGAGGAGGTCCTATGTCCAATAAAAAGCTACGTAGACGGGCTGAAAGCCACGTCTAAGCCACTTGAGGCAGAAGGAGAAGGCAAGGACCTTGAGGGGGGGTACCCCGCAAGGGACTTTTGTCACCTTGTAGTGGTGGTCGATGCAGAACTTCAGCAGAGTTTTCTTTCTTACTTTCTCTGGATTTTCTGTGCATTTTTTTTCTGATCTGGGATCTTTGTGTTATGCTTTGGGAGTGCTCTCCTATTTATAGGCTTTTAGGTAGCCATTTAGGAGGATTTATGAGCCTTAATTGTCATAAAGCTACATAAAGGGAGGAGTTACAAGATTTATTTCTTTATTTTGTAACTCCTTTTTCTTGGCTTCTGATTGGCCAGTGCAGATTGAGGGCATTTAATCGCCTTTAATCACCATTATGGGAGGAGTTTCATGGGTTAAATGCCATGAATCAATTGACTTGTAAATCCTGGATGCTTGCTTCTGATTGGGCTGTCCAAAGAAATAAATTAACGACTGCAATAAAGCTAGCCGATTAATTGCATTAAGTGTTCGCCGAGCAGTTGAAGAGTCATGGGCCGTGCCGCTTCTATTGGGATTCTTCTGGCGATGATCATCGATGGATCTTCATATAGATCGACATCGGATGACCATATAACTTCAGGCATTGATTGCCAACAGCGGGTCGGTGCCATCTATCCTGTCGATTTCTCGATCGGTCAGGTAGAAAGCACACTTTTTTGGTTCACCGATTGACGATCAATGTTGATTTTGATACTCTTAAAGACGGACCCATGATTTTAACGGATGCTGAAGGATTTGGTGCCTCAAAAGTATGGATTTTAGAAAGCCACATGAGTAGGTTGCTTCAAAATGCGAAAAAAGATGAAAAACGAGCCTTTCTGGGGGAAATCCGGAGACCTGGAGCTCCATGGTCGCCAGCGACCATGCACAAGGTCACTGATGACCATGGGCCAGGGTCGCAGGCTGCGACCCTGGGGTTTTTTTCCCCTTTTAGTCCCATTTCGCGGCCGTTTTAAGGTCTTCTCCAATTCTTTTTTCTTATGTATTTTTCTTGACATTTTTGTACATTTGTTGGCCTGATTTCCTTGTAGAAAACTTGATGAGAATCCTTGCATTTTGGAGTGCAAAGTTTCCAATTTTCCGGGAAAGTCAAAGACTTTGCCGCGTAGAGCTGCTGATTTTCCGTCAGAAGCTGAAACTGGGTCAAACAATGTCGGAATGACCTGAAATTTGAGGTGAAACCTCCTAAGAAATAATTAAGACCAACATTGGTTTTATTTGAGTTTTGAAGCCATATGGGTCCTGTTTCCTGTAGACTTGATTTTGTCGGGAGGAAGATGTCCGATTGACCTGAAATTTGATAGGGAATCTATTTGAGTCATTTTGAGATGATCCACAGGCTCTGTCTTGGAAACCATGGTCCCGGGGAGCTTCACCGCCGAGAGGCCTGTTTTGGCTTCCGAGGTCTAAGTCTGGTCAAATGTTGTCGAAATTAACTGAAACTTGACGTGTAGCCCTTTCTAAGCTTCTTGAAGCCAGCCACGTGCTTTGTCTGATGAGTGATGGCCTCGGTGGTTCTCACTGCCGAGAGGCTTAATTTAGCTGTTTGAGGATTGATGTAGGGTCAAACGTTGTCGGTTTGACTTGTAACTTGACGTGGAGCCTTTTGGATGTATTTTGAGATTATCCACAAGCTCTGATCGAAGATTTGGTATCTTCGATGTTGTCGCCGCTGAGAGCTCCTGTTCAGCTATCGGGGAAGCGAAGTTTGGCCAAATGATTTTGAAATAGCTCGAAACTTCTTGTGTGCTCCTCTTTTGCATGTCTTAAAGGATCTTGCAGTTTTTGTTTGATTCTGACAAGATTTGACTTTTGGAAGTAGCATTGCCTATTTATGGTAGGCTGTAACTTCTTGCAGTTTCTTGATGTAGAAGAAGCAAAATGACATTTTTGGTGTCAACAAATGCCCCTTCAAGATACAACGACGAGATGCTTAACTTTTGTAGTCGATGTGCCTCAAAGATATTTGTAAAAGAGAGCTTGTGACTTGACTAAGAGTCTTTGAGCAGTCTTTCTTTTTGTAGAGTGGCCTTTTGAGCTTCCAGCGGAATTTTATGGTAATGAAAGGGATCACTTACCATCTCGAGGCAAAGTTTTAAAAATGACATCAGGGATGCCGGTTTGGACTTTTGTTTTTGACCTTGTGACCTAGCAAGTTGTATGTGGCAGGTTAGGGGGTTGGGTTTGGTTTTGACCGTGCGACCCAACAAGCTGTATGTGGAATGTCGGGGGTGTCGATTTTGGTTTTGATCTTGTGACCTAACAAGCTGTATGTGGCAAGTTAGGGTATCAAGATTTGATTTTTGGTTTTGGTCTTGTTGTTAGTTTTATGGACTCAATCCAGTAGATGATATAATAAATTGATTAATTTCTTTATTTATCAGTATATTCATACTTTTATTTCATGAGATGAATGGTGATTTATTATATACTTGCACATAACCAATATGAATGACATGATGGTTCATGAGATGAACCGGGGTCCACAAGTATATTAGATGTAACACATGTGTATGGATGAGATCCACATACGGGAGACATGTGTGGCAAATCTTATACTTAAATATTATCACAACCAGTGATGAGACTGGACATCTCATACTGATAAGGTTGCAGTACTTTGATCACTATGAGATAGTGTGATTTGTCTCGATCATCAGAATGGAAGATTCTGGATCATAGTGTTGGTACATTGGATGTATTGAAGGACCATGAGAAGCACCTTATAAACACTGTCTTTATTTTAAGGCCTGCTCTCATAATTCCCTAGCAATAGGCTCTCAATCCTGAGACATTAATAAACTCAAGTTTCTATCTATTCATTTGCTTTGAGTCACCAATGAGTGAGGCCAACTGTAGGTCAACACCTCGGTGATTTGGGTACATGGTAGTAGAGCTGTGGGAACATTCAATAGTCAAGAAGGAATCTATCTCTAATATCCCCTTCAGCCAATTAATGGATTTATCATTGGTAAGTGCACACCCATTCCGATTAAGAGTTAATTGGAAAGGTACCTATTGATCATTATAATTAATTGGGACTCAAGGATAAAAAAGATATGGATCTATTTTGGAAGACAGGTCCAATTGATCCATGGATATTGATAGAGGGGTCTACTTGTGATAATGTGGAAGTTTAGGGTCTTCTATGTAATATTCCTAAGACTGGAGTTCAATTGCATTTATATAGTGGAGTTATTTGCAATTAACTGTGGGCCCGGATTACACATGAGATGTGGGGTCGCGAGTCCCAGTTGGAGCCAGCTTTCTAAGGAATCCCTAGTGGTCCCCACGCTAGCCCAACTATTAGAAAGTATCTAATTCTAGTTGAACTCTAAAAGGAAAGTTACTATTTCTATTTGAAGTGAGACTTCTAATAGTGGTAATAGTAGACTTACTAATTTTAGTAGAAGTGAGACTTCTATTTTAATTAGAAAGGAATTGGAAAGTTACTAATCATATTTGAAGTGAGACTTCTAAATGTGATATGGTAAGTTACTAATTAATGGAAGTGAGACTTCTATTGTAATTAGTAAAGAAGAGACAACTTGCAAAAGCTATAAATAGAGGAGAGGAGGCCTTGGACGTCCATGCAAAAATCCACCTAGGGATTCACGCCTAAGTCCCCTAGTGCAAGTGTTGCACAAGTTATTCCTCTCTTCCCCCTTCTAGTTCTCTTTCTAGTTCCTCCCTAGAGTTCCTAGTAGTTTTCTCTTGGAGATCCCACCATCTTCTTGAGAAAAGGAGAATCTAATACGGGTCATAGCGTGGAAGATCAAGAGGTCTTGGAGATCCCTATTTGATTAGTGAAAACGTTTCATCATCAAAGAAAGACGCAACTCCTCCATTAGAGCACAACCGAGCTCCAAAGGTATAATCTACTTCCTTGCATGTTGTAGATTTATTTGTAGCTTATATGTTGCTGGTTCTATCTTCTAGATAGATTGCTTTACTGATCATGATGGCTGAGATTGAGGACATAGATCTTGGATTAGGTTTTGTAGCCTTCTGGATAGTTGATCCCTGCGTCAAGTGGGTCAAAAGTTTTGAAACCTATCCCAAAGGCCCAACCTATTTCCAACACTTGTGACCTAACAAGCTGTATGTGGCAAGTTAGGGGACTAGGATGTGGTTTTTGGTAACTCTTTGCGACTATGTGGGTCCATTGGAGTGGTTTGGATTTTTGTGAAATGTCAATTTCAAGATTTTGGCTCAATTTGGTATATGAGGCTGAATGGTTTAATTTTTGGAAGCTCATAGGGCTTGGAATTCTTTTTTTTTTGTAAGGTCCAATCAACTCAAAAGAGGCATGGAACCATTTTTGTGTGCTCTTGGTAAGAGTGATTACTCTTTGGCTAAAAGCCCCCCCCCCCCCCCCCCCCCTTTTTTTTTAGTGCCTAGGTGGTCAAACCTGGGTCATATGGGCTAACCCATGGGACCTTAAGCTTTTGAAGATGGCTTAGATCTCATATGGTTTCATTTTTGTAAAGAATATCTAAAAATATCTCTTTTGGATAGAGAATATCTAAGAATATCCTTACTCGGAGAGAATCTCTATGTTCCCTTTATTTTGGGAGAGAATATCTCAAATCTCCTATCTTTTGGGAGAAAATCTCTCATTGCTTTCTTTTGGGGAGAGAATCACTCAAGATATCTTTCATTTGGGAAAGAATCTTTCTAATTCCTTTCTTTTGGTAAGGTTACTTTTTAGTAACACTTACCTCTTTTCTTGTTTCCTTCTTTAGTTTGCTCTCTTCTATAAAAGCAAAGGGATGTTGGATCTCTTGCTTTTACTGCTTTCTTTTGCAAAAATCTCAAGAGTACTTCAAGATCAAGAGTTTTTCTTCGTCAAGGATCTTCAAGCTTTTCTTCTTATTCTCCATCAATGGCTTCAAGTAAGTTCTCTTTTTCAAGAAAACTCCATTGTAGAAAGTAGGATGGTAAAAAAAAAAGTGTTTTATTTTTGTTTCTTTCTTTTCTTTTTCACGTGTTTCCTTCTTTTTTTTACACGTGTTTTTTTTTCTCGTATATTTTCATGTCTTTTTTTTTGCACATTTTTTTTTATTTTTGTTTTTTGTGGGCCATATGGACAGATCCGTACAGATCTGGCCGTGCGGCCACGTGGCCTGTGGGCCAGTCCCATTTTTTGCTGGTCTTCTTTTTTTTATCTTTCTTCCCCCCCTCTTTTTTTCTCTCTCCCCCTTTTTTTGACAAATTTTATTTTTCTTCTTTTTTTTCTCTTCATGATAATGCTTTTTTTTGGCAAACCAAGATGTTCATGCATGCATTTTTTTTAAAATTGAATTGGTAGCATGATGTGATAACATACCTGAAAGTTTTTGCAAATTTGGGAATTTTGGACCTCGTAGTGATGTTGAGCCCTTCCTGATTTTGCGGAGACTTTGAGATTTCGAAAGTTTGGAGTTTCGGAGCTCGCAGCGATGTTTTGCCCATCTTCAAGCTTTCTATTTCTTTCGGGATATTTTTTTTTTCTTTGGAATTGTCCCGGAATCATGCCAAAATTTCGCAATATTTTTTTTAGCGGAATTCATTCATTTTGATGATGATCGTTTTCTTTTCCATCCTTTGTAGGTGGTTCCTTCAGAACGAACAAGGGTAAAGAGCCTGCTACAAGCATACCTCGACGATCGGCTAGATCTTCCAATCTGGCCATTCAGTAGGCTTGGGAGAAGGTCCAGTATGTTGAGAGAAACCTTGAAGAGCGCGACTCCCTCAACAGAGATGAGATGAGGTAGCGATTGATCGCTCTCAAGAATGAAGAATTATATAAGATCATGGTAAGCAACCGTCCTTGGGTGATGGACGATCAGAAGGTTTTGCCCAAGCATACCTTCTTCTTTGGTGATGCAGTCCCTGATGACGTGACATGCCAGAGGAGATGTATTCAGTTCTCTTACACAGCTGATGGTGAGAAGAGAACCATTGTTACCCGGTCGACGTTTGATCGTACTATCTCGATCATGAGCCTTTCTCCCACATGCTCTAAGAGGGAAGATCCTCCAAGCTGAGTGAAGATGACTAACATGATCAAGACTGGGGTTTTTGTTGGCGGTCCTCCTAGATATACGAGAAATCGACTGACGACATGGACATGTTGAAGCCTGCCATCGGCTACCAGGGCTCTGATTATCCGTCGCTCAATTTGGGACCGGTGGGCCTTGGTATTTTCAGCGGTGACGTCAGCAATTGGGTGAAGCCTTTTCGACTTCGTGGCCGTTTCAGTGCTGACTCCGTGTGGAAGTCGTGGACTGATCGTGTCCTGCTGATTGGTGGCACCGTTTTGAAGGAAGCTAGGATTTTCAATGCGGTCCACGCCTTTAGGGAGACCGTGATTTTTTCCGACGAGGCCTTCATGGCTATGTTGGAGTCATTCCTTCCACAAACCAATACCTTCGTTGTTACGAATGGTGAGATTGGTTTTTCTTTGAAGGAGCTGAGCGCCATTACTGAATTGCCTATCCATGGCAGACTCTATGAAGAGTTCATGCCGATCGATAGCGTCCTTGAGGAGCAGTCAGAGGAGTTTAGGCTCCTATACTTTCAGGTTGTCGCCTTCTATGATTTTTTGAAATAGAAAGAGGGCTCGAAAGTTAGATCCAGTAGTTGGAAGAGTTCTAGCTCTTCATTCCCCAACTTTTTTGACAGTAGGGAATCTTTTGCTAGCATGACCCGGGAAGCCAGGGCTCAGGATCCAGGTTCGAAGAAGATTTAGGCTATGCAAGAGGAGTTGAGGGGTTTCTTCGCAAGTACAGACGCCATTTGCTTTGACATTGCATTGCGGAGAGATCTCGCTATTTACCTCACTTATTGGCTAGGTGAGGCCGTTTTTGTAGGAGAAGATGGAATGCACATCAGGCCGCAATGTATTTTTTTGGCTTGTCAGATGGCGTTTGGAGAGGGGCTTGCTTTAGTGCCTGCTCTTTACTCTTACTTGTGCACCGAACTGCAAGCTGCTGCTTTCTTGGTTCGGCTTGGGCTTCCCATGAACAGGGTATTTTCAGCCCATATTTTCTATTTGTGGTTTGTATACCACTGTCCTGGCTTCCATCAGCTGGGTGCTGCACAGGATCATGATCCTCTGATGATTCGACTGGCTAAGGGGAAAGCCATATCTGAATCATTTTTGTTTGCCCGCATGAGGATCTGACGGTTTAGGGACGTCGAGATGGGGCAGTCTTCAGTGAAGCTTTCTCCGGAGTTGCGGAAGAAGGCTTTTGACTTTAGTGCCTCCCGAGACTCTACCAGGGCAGGGTCGGGAAGGCATTACTCCTTGACAAATGCAGAGGAGTGGCCTTTTAGCATACGTGTCGGAACGATGGTGTACCGTAGACATCTTTTCGTCGACATCCAGCCGTATGTGCCCTCTCGCTTTTTGCTGCAGTTGGGCTTTTCTCATGGCGTTGTTGGAGTGCCTGTAAGCATAGTGAAGCGCTTTGGAGGTTTGCAGGATGGGAGAAATGCATGGGCTTTCTATAGTGCTGAAGACACTACTGCCATGATTTCTTATCCCGTGTTGTCGACTTTCCGGACTCTTGGCTTCGCGAAGTGGTTCGCGGAGAGCTTTTCGGCATATCGGGGGCTTTCCAAGAATGAGCTTGTTGTGAAGCTATCGTCTGGAAAAGGCCTTGGAAAGTCGGATGGCGTCCGTCGAGAGGAAGTTTGGGCCTTCCTTTCTGGAGAAAAGCACAAGATAGTCTTTCCCGGTGACCAGGGCGTCATTGGTTCTGAAGCTGTCCGAGAAATACCCGATGAGGCTTTAGAGCAGCTAGAACAGGAGGAAGCTAAGCTTGACGCTTTGATGCAAGGGTACAGAGGAGATCTTCTGTGGAGTCTACTGATAAGGGTAGACCATTCGGTGAGGAGTCAAGTGGGAAACCTGACTCTGACAGTGGGGTAGGTTCTTCTAAGAAGCGAGCCCGCAGAAGCAAGAGGAAGAGGAGTCATCATCGCAGCAAGGGGTAACATAAAGACGCTCTTGATGTGGAACTCCCTCTTATTATCAATGAGGACATGCAAGAGAATGCTGACAGCCTTCGGAAAAGAGGAGTCAAGGAGAAGAGACCGTCGATGAAGGTATGATTCTTCCTCTTTCTCTTCCCATTTCTTTTCACAGAATTTTCCATGTCCTGATTTGCTTTCTACTTTTGCTTTTCTTTTCTTTTTTTTAGCAGAGGAAGGCTTGAAGATGCCTGAGGTTCCGACCGATGAGGCGGTGACGGATCCGGTTGTGGCACCTAAAGAAGAATCGAGGGACTTTGGAGTGAATCCAGAATCTCTAATTGGTTTAACTTCTTTTTTTTTGTGTTTGTGACTTGATTTGCTAACATTTTTTTTTCTTGTCAGCTGACTTGCCACAGGATTCCGATGACTTTGAACCATCGATGGATGCAAATGTTGATGATGCTTCTGATGAGTTCATGGAGGAAGAGAGTATTCCGCCAGTCGTTGAAAAAGGTACTTTATAGTAATAACCCTAATAATGATTTTTAAACAGGATCATATTCATACCTTTCTGTGTTTCATTGGTAGGTTTTGAAGTGACAGAAGTGAGTCCATCGCTTCCTTCAAAACCAGAGCAAGGGATGCCAGAGGTTGATCCGGAGGTAGAGACTCCTAGAACCAGTTCTAACACAGTTGAGGAGATATCTAGGGCTGAGATTCCTTCCACAGTGGCTCCAACTGGAAAGAATTATTTTGTTACTCTTCCAACGGGTCATGACATGACCAGCCGACGGACGGAGGGGGCGAATCTTCATCTGGGCCAGGGTTGGCAAGGGCTTTGAGCTCTTGGATCGAGACTCTCCTTTCTGGGTAGTTGGATGTCGGACTTGGTATGATCTAGCATGTGCAGGAGGTTCCCACTGATGCTGAAGAAGTTGGTTTGGACTGATAGAAACTGCGATTCAGATCTGAACATCACTAGCGGAAGACGTTCATAGCTAATTTGTAACATGACAGATTTTAAAAAATCTGATTTGGGCAGCATAAATCAGCCATAGTGATCGCATAAGAACTCCATGAATTCATGACCAACAAGTGTATAATTAAAGGAGAATGAAGAAGACTATTACCTTGAAGATTTGTAGACTTCAAATCTCTGAAAAAATAGATCCAAAGGGCTGAACTCAGACTTGCAATTAGCAAATAAATTGCTGGAATTTTCTGCAGTAGTATTGCCTTTGATCTTCTTCTCTATCTCACTTCCAAATCTGATTGGCTAAGATGGTGGGATCTTAATCTAGGAATTGAGAATTATTTTTCTAAGGAAAAATCTCAGATCTCAATCTCTCCTCAATGAAGAAGAAAACAATCAAGAAGCTGGACGTGTGGGACTCCTAGGATGCTCTCATAGTGTTGGACGTCCAAGGGAGTGCTTGCTTCCTTTTATAGAAAACTTTGGGATAGCTTTCCTAAAAAGTTATCTCTCCTAATTCTCAAAGATGTCCTAAAAGGAAAGTATAATCTAAAGATTTATTTCCTTTTAGAAACACTCTAATTAGAAAAGGAAACTAAGGAACTTCCCATGCAATTAGTAATCCTAGTTGTACAACACTTACTAATTTAAGTTTCTAATCAAAAAAGAAAACTTTCTCATAGGAATACTAATCCAAAGAGGAGTCCAACCTTCCAAGTAGAGAGACCTACTCAAAATTGGAAACCTTACCCATGGAAATCCCATTAAGGACGTCCCACATACTAATGCACACCATGGCCCACAAATAATTTACCTAGAATTAAATTCATGTATGCCATCAAAGGCCTATTTGAATTTAAACTCAAAATTATTTTTCCACTAAAATAATTCATCCGTATGTCATCTAAACATCCTAGGAAACCATGCCAATCTTGCAAAGTGACTAGAGAAGGGACCAAAAGACATATTTGCCATTGCCTCCCAAAATGACCAAAATGTCCATGCTAAACCCATAGCAACATTAAGACAATTTTAACCTTAACTCATTCCACTAAAGAGTTATGGTTGAACTCCAGGGACAAATATATAATATAATAAGCTCGTCATAAAATGACAGTTGTCTTCGACCTACTAAGTGTAATGACCTGAATGCCCCTCTATGTAACATCCATAATCGAGTCAGGTTATCACATGTACTATCAACCTTCCCGATTACATCTAAACCTTAGAACTTCATATCCTTAACTTAATCATCATCCGGATATCATTCTCTTGGTCCAGGGAGCTACCCACAAGTTCAATATCCATATGGAACATCCATATACTAAGATCTTAGATTTTAATGATTAATCGGATAATTCTAAGGGGACGATCATTCCATCATTAGATGGCATAGATTCTTTATTGCATCTGCACGTCCCAACTGATCAAGTCCGAGTACCCAAAACACAGAGCTGTTGACCCATGAAAAGAATCTCACCCATAGTGAATTAAAGCACAAGAACTTGACTTCATCAGTTAATCCACAAATGCTCAAGATTAAGAGCACTGGTTACTCAGTAGCATGAGGTGACTTGACCTCTCTCAGTGATAGTACTATTTTAGAGATCACACCTACCATGGTCCTGTTCAATGCATTGCATATGCACTAATGAGATGAATCCGGGAAAGCCCTCCCATGACTTAGGTAAGTCACCCTGAATACAGGAGAGTCTCTCATTATAACTTATACCAAGATGAAGTGCCCAGCTCCATCTCTCAGTTATGAACAAATTATGTGTTTTCAAGTGTCCATGAATTAGACCTATCTGTGTGTAGACACTACACACCTAATTCATTTACTAGAAATAATGGGCCTTACACAACCATACATATATACATGTTTAAGTAGAAAAGAGTCTTCCATTAAATAACCAATGAATATCCAGTAACAAAAGATGAGAGTGCAGCTAGTGGGCTTTAGGGCATACACCAATCCCAACAAACTCCCACTTGCACTAAAGATCACTACTTCCTAACCTAACATCCATAGACTCAACATGAGAAGTGAAGACTTTCTCGGTAAGAGTCTTAGTGAATGGGTCAGCTAAGTTATTTGCCGAAGCAATATGCTCCACCACTATTTCTCCGTCCTGAATGAATTCCCGGATCAAGTGGTACTTTCTCTGAATGTGCTTGCCTTTCCTGTGATTCTTGGGCTCTTTGCACTGTGCTACAGCACCAGTGTTATCGCAGTACATGACAATCGGTTTTTGCACTGCAGGAATAACTCCCAATTCCAACAGGAATCTTTTGAGCCATACTGCTTCCTTCGCAGCTTCCGATGCCGCCACATACTCTGCTTCCATGGTATAATCAGCAGTACAGGATTGCTTGACATTTCTCCATGATATAGCCCCTCCTGACAGAGTAAAGACGTATCCCGAAGTAGACTTTCTGGCATCTCTATCAGATTGAAAATCAGAGTCTGTATACGCCAATGGCGTTAGATCATCTGCTCGAAAGGTTAGCATATAATCTTTCGTTCTCCGAAGATACTTGAATATATGCTTAACAGCTGTCCAATGCATAGGTCCAGGGTTTGACTGATATCTGCTAACCATGCCAACGGCCAAGCAAATATTTGGTCTAGTACATAACATGGCATACATGAGGCTTCCAACATCGGATGCATATGGAACTCTCCTCATGCTCTCTATCTCTTCAAATGTCTTTGGACATTGATCTCAAGACAGTGGTACTCCATGTCTAGAAGGTAGGAGACCCTTCTTGGAGTCATGCATGTTAAATTTGACCAATATCTTCTCAATATATGAAGATTGGGATAGGGCTAACATCTTATTCTTGCGATCACGCAAAAGCTTGATCCCTAAGCTATAGCTGGCCTCACCCAAATCCTTCATCTGAAATTGAGAGGATAACCGAACCTTTGTGGATGACAATAAACCTACATCATTTCCTATGAGTAATATGTCATCTACATACAGAACAAAAAATGCAACTGCTTTTCCACTTCCTTTCTTATACACACATGGTTCATCAATGTTTTGATCAAAGCCAAAAGATTTGACTGCCTAATTAAACTTGATGTTCCATGATCTAGATGCTTGCTTAAGTCCATAAATGGACTTCTTAAGTTTACAAACCATGTTATCTTGGCCACTAGCAATGAAGCCCTCTGGTTGCATCATGTAGATGCATTCGTCAAGACTTCCATTAAGAAAAGCTGTCTTGACATCCATTTGCCATATCTCGTAGTCATAATGACATGCGATGGCCAAGAGAATCCTTATGGACTTAAGCATAGCCACTGGTGAAAAGGTTTCCTCATAATCGATACCCTCTTTCTGAGTATATCCTTTCACCACCAGTCTTGCTTTGAAGGTTTCCACCTTCCCATCAACTCCTCTCTTCCTCTTGTAGATCCACTTGCACCCTATGGGTTTAATCCCTTCAGGTGCATCTACAAGTTCCCAGACTTGATTGGAATACAAAGAATCCATTTCAGATTTCATCACTTGCTGCCACATGCCAGCATCTATATCCGTTACTGCTTCATCATAACTAGCAGGATCCTCAACCAGATCCTCAAAGTCTGTCTTAAAAGACACTCCTAGATATCTTTTGTTGGATATCGCGATCACTGAGAGGGGGGGTGAATCAGTGATTTCTAAAAACAGGTCCAATTCAACAACAAAACAAGTCAAACCACACAATGACACCAGATTTAACGTGGTTCACCAAAAGGCTACGTCCACGGATCAAAACCGTCCGAACACCGATCCGGTACAGGTCTGAATATATTTAGTCGCACCAACGACAAAGAGCACCAACCCTTAGTTTCAGATAGCACCAACTATCTAGGAAGCACCGACTCCCTTTACAATTTATCTGCACCCACAGATAGGATCACCAAACCCCAAACACCAAGCACCAACTTGATGTAAAAACAGAATAGAAGATAAACTCTGTCTACAGCCCTTCCCTTCTACAATTCTCTCTCTCTCAATCCCTTACAAATTGAAATTAAAGCATAAACAGAGAGACACTTATCTTATGGACGAAAACATCATCTTCAAGAGCACATCCTCGTCCTCACTTGCTGTAGAAAGATGCAGCACAACAGCACACAGCAACAGCAACAGTAACAGTAACAGCACCAGCACTCTCTTCTCTCTTCTCTTCTCTTCTTTCTCTCTCTGGTGTATCTTTAGAACGACCCATACATGCCTTTTTATAGGTTATGTTAACCCTTAATTGTATTCAAAATGGGCTACAATTCGTTTAGAAAGAGTCCCAAACAAATTAGATAAGAGTGCTGAATTTTCGTGCAAGACTTCTGTTTTTGCGCAACTCTGGTTCCCGTGCTCGGTCGACATCATGCTGTGCTCGGTCGACATCATACACTATCTGGAAACAGTCAATTATCGCGCTCGGTCGACATCCTGGGGTCCCGGTCGACCGAAGACACACTGTGTCACGAAAATAACTGGGAGCTACCTGAATCTGTTTCTGCAGGTTTCTCTTTGCTCGGTCGACCGCATGGGGTGCCCGGTCGACCGCATGCTCTGCTTCAGGAATTCTGAATTCCTGACTGTTTCAATTCTGATTCTTCTTTTCAGCTCTATCAACACCAGCCTTTTAACATCACGTTTGTGACAATGTGTTGACAAGAATTCCAACTTAAAACAATACTTTGAGATATTAATTCCTTCAATTCTTCAAAGACTACTCAAGTCATCTCAAATTCCAACAATCTCCCCCTTTGGAATTGTTGGCAACACTATTGGAACCTCAACACTCACTTGGAATCAATTCTTAAATTCTGAAATAACAATCATCCACTGTCAACAATCTCCCCCTAGCTTTCATAGCATAACATCTCTCCTTGCTATCATAGCATAACATCTCTCCCCCTTTGACAACAAGTCCAAAGGGACCAAACCGAGGAGCGAATAGGATATTCAATGAATGCATTGCTCCCCCTTTCAAGCACAACTCCTACGGTTTAGGAGAGTGAGTAACTCCTAACTTTTTCCGGAGATACTCGAAGACTTCCTTTGGCAGAGGTTTCATGAAAATATCAGCCACTTGCTCAGTTGTTGGAACATATTCCAACTTGACCTCTCCATTAGCAACTTTATCTTTAAGAAAATGATAACGAATTGCTACATGCTTTGTTCGAGAGTGCTGAACAGGATTCTTAGATATATGAATTGCACTCGTGTTGTCACATAGGATCGGCGTAGGATCCGTTGTAGGAACTCCTAGATCAGAGAGCATTTGCCGCATCCATAACACTTGCGTACAACAAGTTGCTGCTGCAATATATTCCGCTTCCGCTGTCGAAAGGGATACTGAGTCTTGCTTCTTACTATGCCAAGCAACTAAACTTTCTCCAAGATAAAATGCGCCGCCGCTAGTACTCTTGCGATCATCTACGCATCCAGCCCAATCGGCATCAGAATATGCAACAAGAGTGAAGGATTTGCCTTTGGGATACCAGATACCAAGCTCCATAGTACCTTTCAGATATCGAAAGATTCTTTTCACTGCTGTAAGGTGCGTTTCAGTTGGTGCTGCTTGAAAACGTGCAACCATACATACTGCTTGTAGAAGATCTGGTCTTGTAGCAGTCAAGTAGAGCAAGCTTCCTATCATAGAGCGATAGGAGGTATGATCAACGGACGAGGCCTTATCATCTTTGCTAAGCTTCGTGTTCGTTGACATTGGTGTGCTCACTGGCTTGCTGTCTTCCATATTGAACCGTTTCAGCATTTCCTTAATGTACTTCATCTGTGATATGAAGATACCATGTTTCAGCTGCTGAACTTGTAAACCAAGGAAGAACTTTAGTTCTCCAAGCATTGACATCTCAAATTCTTTCTTCATCTCTTCTGCAAAATTCCTGCATATCTCCTCATCATTGCCACCAAAGATTATGTCATCAACATAAACAATGACAACCAGCTGTTTGCTTAACTCAGTTTTGACATACAGATTGCTATCAACCATTCCTTTTCCAAAACCGATCTTGCGGAGATAGAGATCCAGCCTTGCATACCATGCCCTTGGCGCTTGTTTCAGTCCATAAAGAGCCTTTTTCAACTTGCACACTAGATCTGAATTTTTGCTGATGAGAAAACCATCAGGTTGCTCAATGTAGACCTCTTCTTCAAGTAAACCATTCAAGAAAGCTGACTTTACGTCCATCTGAAATACCTTGAAGGTTTTGTATGCTGCCAATGCAAGAAACATACGAATAGCTTCCAGACGAGCCACCGGTGCAAAGGTCTCTTCAAAATCTATGCCTTCAACTTGAGCATAGCCTTTACAAACCAACCTTGCTTTGTTTCTAATGACTTGACCATCTTCATTCAGCTTATTCCTAAAGACCCATTTAGTACCAATAACATTCTTATCAGTAGGTCTAGGAACAAGTTCCCATGTGGAGTTCTTCTCAATTTGCTCCAACTCCTCATGCATAGATTTCAACCAACTTTCATAGAGACTGGCTTCAGCCACAGTCTTGGGTTCAATGGTGGACACAAGTGAGTAATTGCTAACTACACTTTGTCTAGTTTGAACGCCTGCCTTAGGATCTCCAATGATTTGATCCTTAGGGTGTTGCTCTACCCAAGTGCTGTGCTTCTTAGGTGAAGTATCTTCTGAGTCATCCTTTGATTTCTCAGAATCATTAGATTCAGCCATCTCATCATCAATCTCACTCGAGTCCTCATAAACTGGACTGTCATTATGAGTTGCATTCTTTGGTACAATATTCTCATCTATTCTCACATCAGCACTTTCTATGATTTTTCTGGTTCTTTTGTTAAGACACCTATATGCCTTGCTAGTAGAGGAGTAACCCAGAAATATACCTTCGTCAGCTCTTTCTTCAAATTTGCCCTGATTTTGTTCGAGCCGCTTGATGTAACACTTGCTGCCGAAGACTCTGAAGTGCTTGACTGTTGCTTTTCTTCCAAACCATAGCTCATAGGGAGTTTTGTCTTCATGTGGCCTGATCAAGCATCGATTTTGAATGTATACAGCCGTATGAATTGCCTCTTTCCAATACTTGTCAGCCATCTTGCTTTCACTTAGCATCGTACGAGCCATCTCTTGTACGGTGCGATTCTTCCGTTCCACAACTCCATTTTGCTGTGGAGTTCTAGGGGCTGAGTACTGTCTTTGAATGCCATGATGTTCACAATATTTAGTGAACTCTTCAGATGTGAACTCGCCTCCACGATCAGACCTTAAAATCTTGATACGTTTTTCCAATTGATTTTCAACCTGTGCTTTAAACACTTTAAAACGATCAAGTGCTTGATGCTTATGCTTAAGAAACAATACCCATGTCATACAAGTATAATCATCAATGCATAACATGAAATACTTATCTCCATTGGTGCTTTGAGTTCGCATCGGTCCACAGAGATCAGTGTGCACTAGCTCAAGAGGTTTCTTGGAATGATGCTCCTTTGACTTGAACATAACCCTCGTTTGCTTTCCCTTTTGGCAAGAGTCGCAAATGGGATTGGAAGGCTTTTCAACTGTAGACATGCCTCTTACAGCCTTTGAATTGCAAATCTTTGACATGTTATCAAAGCTTAGATGCCCAAGGCGTTTGTGCCACAACCAACTTTCCTCTGTCCGACTCATCAAGCAGGTCTTTTCAGCTCCATCTGACAATGTATAGAGATTTCCAGCAGTTCTTGATCCAGTTGCCACTGTTTTGCCGTTGCTACTCTTCTTGATGGCAAACCCATTCTTTGTGAAGATAACTTCGTGACCCTTGTCACAGATCTGGCTCACACTAAGCAGGTTGTGTCTCAATCCAGACACATATAAGACTTCTTCAGATCTGATCTTGTTTTCCATAAGCTGAATAACACCTTTTCCGCAGATTTTGGCACCATCATTGTTGCCAAACTTCACTGAACCGCCTTCATAGTGCTGTAATTTGATGAATTTCTCTTTATCACCAGTCATATGGCTTGAACAACCACTATCAAGGACCCATGGTGCTGCCTTCTTTTGTGCATTGAATGCCATTTGCACAATGAGAGATTCTTTGGGACTTTCTGCACTTTGCTTTGCTCTCCAAGCCTTGACTAACTTGAGTTTCTTTTCAACCTGAAATTTGTTAGCAATATGCAACCTACAATCCCTAGCCAAGTGTCCATAATTATAGCACTTATGGCACTCAATTTTGTGGCTACTTAAGATTGAAAAAGGGTTCCTAGTCACAAATGGGCTGTTTCTAACATAGAATTTGCAATCAGCTCTTTTATGTCCAAACATATTACAATGAAAGCAATAACCATAGAATTTGTATCTTCTTTGTGGCTGGTTAGTCTTCATTACCTTTCTAACTGGAATGGACTCCTTTCTAGGTTGAGTGGGCTTCATAGAGTTAGAAGGTGCAGTGACTTGCTTCACAAACTCTTTCTTTTCAGGAGGTGCAATCTTAGAGGATTCATCTTTCTCAAATCCTAGACCAAATCTGAAGTGGGCAGGTCTTTGAACTTTCAGTAGTTTATCGAGTTTCATAGTCCCTTCAATCGCTTGGAGCGCTTTGAGTTTTTTGCTATTTTCCAAAATTTCAGCCTTTGCTCTTGCGATCTCAGTTTCAAGTTTCATAGCCTCTTCCTTTTTGATACTTATTTGGTTTTCAAGGATTTCTACCATTCTTTTATATTCTTCTACTTGAGTTTTCAAAGCAATAATAGAACTTTCAGATTCATGGAGAAGTTTCAGATTTTTCTTACTTGTTTTGCGTTCCATGCTAAGCTTCTCAAGTGCGGCTATGAGTTCCTCTTCAAGATTGACTTCAGCCTCCTCTTCCTCTTCCGGATCTAGCTCTTCTTCTTCTTCAACAGTGACCATGAAGAGAGCTTCGGTTGATTCATCATCGTCTGAAGATTCAGATGTGCTGTCATCTTGTTGACATAAAAAGTTTTTAGCTTTGCCTCTTTTTCTGAAATTTCTCTTTCCTTTACTCTTTTCAGCATAAGAGTCATTATCATTGTCTTCTTTTAGCGGACACTTCGCAGCAAAGTGACCAACACCTCCACAATTGAAGCATTTAAAGGGTAGCTTCCCTTTGTACTTGCCATTGCTTCCTTTCTTCAACTTTCTAACAAATTGAGCCTCAAGCTCATCATCATCAGAATCAACATCATGACCAGCAGTCTCTTTTGCCTTTTTCTGAACTTTGAAGGCCGCTTCTTTATCAGATGAAGACGTCTTTCCTATGCGCATCTCATAGGCAGTTAGAGAACCATGTAACTCATCCATGGAAAATGCATTCAGATCTTTGGCTTCTTCGATGGCTGAGACTTTTGAATCAAACCGGGGAAGAAGAGATCTTAGAACCTTTTTGACGATGACCGGCTCTTTAATCTCCTCCCCTAGTCCACGAATGTCATTCGTGACTTCATTCACTCGTTGCATATACGAATCAACATTCTCGCTTTCCTCCATGCGAAGAGACTCGAATTGAGAGCGATGAGTTTGCAATTTGGCTTCTTTAATCTTCTCATCACCTTCATGTATGCTTTGCAACTTGTCCCAAATTTCCTTGGCTGTTTTGCATGCAATTACTTTGACAAGCTCGCTATCCACAAGGCCACTAAAGAGTGCATTCTGCGCCTTGGAGTCGTTGTCTGCCAACTTCTTCGATGCAGTATCATTGGGTACGGTGGCAGTATTGTAACCGACTCTGACAGCCTCCCAAACATCATAGCCAAGAGATTTGATGAAGGCTTGCATCCTAATCTTCCAAAAAGAGTAATTAGAACCATCAAACAGAGGTGCTTTCATATTCCCTGTATTGACTGCCATGTGATTTGACAAGAGATCACCCTTAGCTTATTAAACTGATCAAGGGAACCTCGCTCTGATACCAATTGTTGGATATCGCGATCACTGAGAGGGGGGGTGAATCAGTGATTTCTAAAAACAGGTCCAATTCAACAACAAAACAAGTCAAACCACACAATGACACCAGATTTAACGTGGTTCACCAAAAGGCTACGTCCACGGATCAAAACCGTCCGAACACCGATCCGGTACAGGTCTGAATATATTTAGTCGCACCAACGACAAAGAGCACCAACCCTTAGTTTCAGATAGCACCAACTATCTAGGAAGCACCAACTCCCTTTACAATTTATCTACACCCACAGATAGGATCACCAAACCCCAAACACCAAGCACCAACTTGATGTAAAAATAGAATAGAAGATAAACTCTGTCTACAGCCCTTCCCTTCTACAATTCTCTCTCTCTCAATCCCTTACAAATTGAAATTAAAGCATAAACAGAGAGACACTTATCTTATGGACGAAAACATCATCTTCAAGAGCACATCCTCGTCCTCACTTGCTGTAGAAAGATGCAGCACAACAGCACACAGCAACAGCAACAGTAACAGTAACAGCACCAGCACTCTCTTCTCTCTTCTCTTCTCTTCTTTCTCTCTCTGGTGTATCTTTAGAACGACCCATACATGCCTTTTTATAGGTTATGTTAACCCTTAATTGTATTCAAAACGTGCTACAATTCGTTTAGAAAGAGTCCCAAACAAATTAGATAAGAGTGCTGAATTTTCGTGCAAGACTTCTGTTTTTGCGCAACTCTGGTTCCCGTGCTCGGTCGACATCATGCTGTGCTCGGTCGACATCATACACTATCTGGAAACAGTCAATTATCGCGCTCGGTCGACATCCTGGGGTCCCGGTCGACCGAAGACACACTGTGTCACGAAAATAACTGGGACCTACCTGAATCTGTTTCTGCAGGTTTCTCTTTGCTCGGTCGACCGCATGGGGTGCCCCGGTCGACCGCATGCTCTGCTTCAGGAATTCTGAATTCCTGACTGTTTCAATTCTGATTCTTCTTTTCAGCTCTATCAACACCAGCCTTTTAACATCACGTTTGTGACAATGTGTTGACAAGAATTCCAACTTAAAACAATACTTTGAGATATTAATTCCTTCAATTCTTCGAAGACTACTCAAGTCATCTCAAATTCCAACATCTTTCTGGCTGTCTAGAAATTCTCCCACTACGACGAGGCTCCGAAGTGTTCAAAGGAATATCTTGTTCATTTACCGCCTCAGGATCTGGTACAGATGTTATAGGAGATCCTGAAAGAATCTCCTCAAGGGTTTCTTTACAACTAAGCTCTTGGTGCATCATACAATCATCCTCTAAGTACCTGGCATGAGTGCTGATAAGCACTTTTTGCTCCTTTGGATGATAAAAGATGCCACCTCTCGTTCCCTTAGGATACCCAATGAAGTAGCACATTTCCGATCTGGGTTCCAGCTTGGTAGCTTTATCATTCAGTACATAGGCTGGACAACCCCAAATGTGGATATGTCTTAAACTAGGTTTTCGACTTGTCCACATTTCTTGGGGTGTCCCAGGTACTGATTTAGAAGGTACTAGATTTAAAATGTATGCTGCTGCTTCTAGGGCATATCCCCAAAAAGATATAGGTAGGGTTGCATGACTCATCATGGACCTTACCATATCAAGAAGGGTACGGTTTCTTCTCTCCGCTACACCATTTTGCTAGGGTGTACCCGGTGCAGACAACTGAGACACAATCCCATGTTGTGTGAGGTACTCTTTGAACTCACCCGGAGGTACTCGCCACCTCGATCAGATCGAAGGGCTTTGATATGTTTCCCTAGTTGTAGCTCCACCTCAGCCTTGAATTCTTGAATTTATCAAACGCCTCAGACTTGCGTCGCATTAAGTATACATATCTATACCTAGAGTAATCATCGGTGAAGGTGATGTAATACTCATACCCTCCTCGAGCCGATTTGTTCATTGGACCACACACATCTGTGTGAATCACTTCTAACAACTCCTTTGACCTTAGTCCCTTTCCAGAGAATGACCTTTTGGTCATCTTTCCCTTGAGACAAGATTCGCACTGAGGAAAAGGTTCGAAATCTAATGAGCTCAAAGGCCCATCTTCTACCAACCTCTGAATCCGTTTTAGGTTAATGTGACCCAAACGTAAGTGCCAAAGATATGTGTCATTAATTGAAGATACCTTCCTCTTAAGGGAAGTTGAGTTTTCTTGTTGTACATTATGCAGTGTGGGAGCAATAGGATATATATAAAATAAGTTGTCATGTATTCTACCGGAACATATAATATTTCCATCTCTACTGATATCAATACCAGAATGGAAAGAAACTGAATAATTAAATTCAATGAGTCTGGAAACTGAAATTAAATTCTTCCTCATGTCCGGAACATAGAAAACATTATTTAAAGCTAATATCCTATAACTTGGAAAATGTAAGGTAACAGCTCCTACTACAACTGCCCAAACTTTAGCTCCAGTTCCGACTCTAAAGGCAAGCTCTACTTTCTCAATCCTTTGCATTATCTGAAACCCCTGCAATGAATTGCAGATATGATTAGTGGCTCCTGAGTCTACTATCCATGAGTCAGTAGAATCAACCACTAGACAAGTTTCAATGTAGTATGAAAAAGATGTACCTTTCTTAACTGAGGCCAGGAACTTGGGACAATCTTTCTTCCAATGACCTTTGAGGCCACACCTGAAGCATTTCCCTTTGGGCTTTCCATCTATACCCTTGTCCTCCTTTTTGCCAGTATTGTCCTTTTTCTGCCCTTTTCCCTTATTCTGCTTCTTCTAGAACTTCTTCCCTTTCGGGTTTAGTTTAGAGGAAGACTGGAAAAAATGAGCTTGGGCTTTGGGCTTCATGATGGCCTCTGCCGCCTGGAGTTCTTTCATTAACCCAGGTAGAGTCATGTCCATCTTGCTCATATTGAAATTGAGCTTGAACTGATTGAAAGAGTCCGGCAGAGTTTCGAGAATCATATCAGTTTGACTCTCTGCATCAATCTCAGCCCCTAGAATCTCAGCTACATTGAAACAATCCATCAGCTTGAGCATATGCTCTCTGACAGGTGTTCCCTCAGCCATTCTAGTATTCATGATAGTCCTCATAGCAGCTTGCCTAGCTGGCCTGCTCTTGTCTGCGAACATCTCAGACACGGACATCATGATTTCATAGGCTATGTCCATATGCTCGTGCTGTGTTTGCAACACGTTGGACATGGAAGTGAGCATGTAGCATTTAGCCATGCTATTCGCTTTCTTCCATTTCCTCTCAGCCTCTAACTGGTCATAAGTAGAATTAGCATCAATATCAGGACAGGTTTCCAGCAAGACATACTTGTACTCCTCAGCAGTGAGTACTATGTCAAGATTTCTTTTCCAATCTACATAGTTTGGGCCAGTCAGTTTGTTCTCACGAAGAATGCACATCAGCGGACTAAAAGAATCTTTACCCATCTCTCTCTGGATATGAAACGGTTTATAATTAGACATGCAGTATATATGTAATATGCATATGGTGCTTGTTATGAAAGGAAAAACAAAGCACAAAACTTTTTACATTATTCAACCCCAATCATAATGTATCAGTGTTTCAACCTCCTCATAAACCCTCCATCGAAGGGATGGCCGAGCCTACAGTCACGTTGAATTAAGGCATACTTATTTGGATTATTAATATCTGGATACACATATCCAGTGGTAGTCCAATCACTGATTGGTTTGGCCTCATATGACAAATAACCCTTAACTCCTAAGGAGAGGTCATTACCGTCTTATGTCAAGTGTATAACCATCTCTTATGAAATTTCCCAGAATGTCTATGATTAAGTCCTCTGAAGGGTAGAGACTTTTATCCATTCTAGAAGTGACCTTTAGTAAAGAGCTCCACCGAAGGGATGGCCGCTCCCACCAACACTTCATTGACATTCTATAGAAGTGATCTTTAGTAAAGAACTCCACCGAAGGGATGGCCGCTCCTACCAACACCTCATTACGAATATTCATATTAGTTCACCCATTAACCCATCAAAGCGGTCTTTAGTAAAGAACTCCACCGAAGGGATGGCCGCTCCTACTAACACCTTAATGAGATAACATGAACCGAAAATGGAAGGCCGTGGGGTCTTTCCAAAACCCCTCTCCCACTTGATTATTTATCACTAGGGTTTATACTTTTTGACATTTACATTGTTTACTCAAAAACTCTTTTAAATCTAGCAAACTTGGTTAATTAAATTTATGACTCAATGACTTGAGTCATCTTAAAATAAATAACCTTTGCTTTAAAACATTTGAGCAAATCCCTTTAAAGAATCAAAAACCTATCTTGGGTTATGGAAACCCATAGGTAGCATCTAATTAGATTTTAGTTTAGCCTCTTTTGGAAACCAACGGTACCAAGATAAACAAAACCCTATCCAATTTTAAACCTTAGACAAATAAAAGGTGCTGGTCTAAGTTCCGTTTAAAAAAATTTTGCCAAACTAAAAAACGATCTAATATAAAAAGATGCCAATTTTAGAACCTAATGGTGGCCATGTTTCTAGGTGACAATTATAGCAATTATATAAAGCATTCATCCATGCATTCCATATATAAGAGCAAATAAAAGTATGCAATCCTTGATGGCTCCCTGCTCTTCGGACTTCTAATCCTTATCGAACTAGGACATCAAGAATAGATCTCATCTTTCACCAAGAAGTCTTGTCTCCTCCACCACTAAGGAATCCGGTTACTTACAACCTTTCTTGAAACTTTCTTCTTCTTGCTTGTTCCAATAAATTAAATTTATACAAGCAAACCCATAAAAAATAAAACCCCAAATTACATTGGAGATACCTATGCTTTTTAAGAAAGCTTACATCAAGACTAGTTGGAATAAAAGTAAAGAAAGAATTACAACTTCCTATGATTGCTAAACGCGCAATCGTACACTTTCCAACTAATGAAAAAACATCCAAATCTACATAACAATCATGCGAACCATCAAGGATGCAATATACGGCTGCAAACAAAGAGGTTAGTGCATGCAAAAACACTATGTGCATCATTAAACAAATCTGGAAAATAAATTCCAGCAATGTTAATGAAACTTGCACATAACATGCATCACAACATAAGTTTAGTAGGGTGCCACCATGCCCATAATCAATCTAGGATTAATTATACACAATATGGGATCATGATTTCACATGGAGTGGCTGTGATACCACTGAAAGAAACTGCGATTCAGATCTGAACATCACTAGCGGAAGACATTCATAGCTAATTTGTAACATGACAGATTTTAAAAAATCTGATTTGGGCAGCATAAATCAGCCATAGTGATCGCATAAGAACTCCATGAATTCATGACCAACAAGTGTATAATTAAAGGAGAATGAAAAAGACTATTACCTTGAAGATTTGTAGACTTCAAATCTCTGAAAAAATAGATCCAAAGGGCTGAACTCAGACTTGCAATTAGCAAACAAATTGCCGGAATTTTCTGCAGTAGTATTGCCTTTGATCTTCTTCTCTATCTCACTTCCAAATCTGATTGGCTAAGATGGTGGGATCTTAATCTAGGAATTGAGAATTATTTTTCTAAGGAAAAATCTCAGATCTCAATCTCTCCTCAATGAGGAAG
This sequence comes from Litsea cubeba, assembly GCA_012931725.1. Taxonomy (NCBI): domain Eukaryota; kingdom Viridiplantae; phylum Streptophyta; class Magnoliopsida; order Laurales; family Lauraceae; genus Litsea; species Litsea cubeba. The sequence continues at coordinate 60,674,945 of CM022949.1, forward strand.
AAAACAATCAAGAAGCTGGACGTGTGGGACTCCTAGGATGCTCTCATAGTGTTAGACGTCCAAGGGAGTGCTTGCTTCCTTTTATAGAAAACTTTGGGATAGCTTTCCTAAAAAGTTATCTCTCCTAATTCTCAAAGATGTCCTAAAAGGAAAGTATAATCTAAAGATTTATTTCCTTTTAGAAATACTCTAATTAGAAAAGGAAAATAAGGAACTTCCCATGCAATTAGTAATCCTAGTTGTACAACACTTACTAATTTAAGTTTCTAATCCAAAAAGAAAAATTTCTCATAGGAATACTAATCCAAAGAGGAGTCCAACCTTCCAAGTAGAGAGACCTACTGAAAATTGGAAACCTTACCCATGGAAATCCCATTATGGAAGTCCCACATACTAATGCACACCATGGCCCACAAATAATTTACCTAGAATTAAATTCATGTATGCCATCAAAGGCCTATTTGAATTTAAACTCAAAATTATTTTTCCACTAAAATAATTCATCCGTATGTCATCTAAACATCTTAGGAAACCATGCCAATCTTGCAAAGTGACTAGAGAAGGGACCAAAAGACATATTTGCCATTGCCTCCCAAAATGACCAAAATGTCCATGCTAAACCCATAGCAACATTAAGACCATTTTAACCTTAACTCATTCCACTAAAGAGTTATGGTTGAACTCCAGGGACAAATATATAATATAATAAGCTCGTCATAAAATGACAGTTGTCTTCGACCTACTAAGTGTAATGACCTGAATCCCCTCTATGTAACATCCATAATCGAGTCAGGTTATCACATGTACTATCAACCTTCCCGATTACATCTAAACCATAGAACTTCATATCCTTAACTTAATCATCATCCGGATATCATTCTCTTGGTCCAGGGAGCGACCCACAAGTTCAATATCCATATGGAACATCCATATACTAAGATCTCAGATTTTAATGATTAATCGGATAACTCTAAGGGGACGATCATTCCATCATTAGATGGCATAGATTCTTTATTGCATCTGCACGTCCCAACTGATCAAGTCCGAGTACCCAAAACACAGAGCTGTTGACCCATGAAAAGAATCTCACACATAGTGAATTAAAGCACAAGAACTTGACTTCGTAAGTTCATCCACAAATGCTCAAGATTAAGAGCACCGGTCACTCGGTAGCATGAGGTGACTTGATCTCTTTCTGTGATAGTACTATTTTAGAGATCACACCTACCATGGTCCTGTTCAATGCATTGCATATGCACTAATGAGATGAATCCGGGAAAGCCCTCCCATGACTTAGGTAAGTCACCCTGAATACAGGAGAGTCTCTCATTATAACTTATACCAAGATGAAGTGCCCAGCTCCATCTCTCAGTTATGAACAAATTATGTTGTTTCAAGTGTCCATGAATTAGACCTATCTGTGTGTAGACACTACACACCTAATTCACTTACTAGAAACAATGGGCCTTACACAACCATACATATATACATGTTTAAGTAGAAAAGAGTCTTCCATTAAATAACCAATGAATATCCAGTAACAAAAGATGAGAGTGCAGCTAGTGGGATTTAGGGCATACACCAATCCCAACATGGACGTCACAGGTGCTAGGGCAATTGTTGATAGGATCATTGCACTGGGTGACAAGTGGTTTGAGACCATGGAATTCCCTGATGACCAGTTCTTCAAGGAGATATTCTTGGATCCTGCTAACAAGGATAAATCTGACCTGGATCAGGCTACACAGAGCAGGAAGCAGATAGTCCGAGAGAAGAACTTAGAAGAGCTAGCCATCATCGGGCTGAGGCACGACCATAACATCCTTAATAGGGAGATCGATGAGGCCAGGAAACATCTTGAGCATTTGAAGGCACAAGTCGCTGCCAAGTGGGCTGCTATAACAGAGGCTCGTGACAGGGAGAGTGCTCCGATTCGCCGGGTTGCAGATATCGATCGAGTTTTCGAAAGGAAGATTCAAGAAGATGAACAATGGCAAACTGCTCGGGATAAGCTTCCCAGTATAAAAGAAGGGTTACAACCTTCTCCAGCTTCTCATGGCAAGTTCCTGAAGAAGCGTGCCTTGGAAACTTTGACGGCTGAGGCGAAGAGTTTGCTTGAGGAGATGAAACTTTGGCTAGAGACCATTTTTGGCTGAGCTCCTGATTTTTTTGTAGCAGGAACTATCCTTCTTTTTTTTGGTACCATATGTATTTTTTTGGTACTCTTTTTTTTTGTGTAGTGCTTGTAAACACTTTCTTTTCTTTTTTCTTTTGGTACCACATGTATTTTTTGGTACTCTTTCTTTTGTTTTCCCTACGCTCACTTAAATCTTTTTGTGATCAAAACAATTGCTAAATGGGATTTGATCAAAAGTTTGTCATTTTGTGAAAATCTTTTGTCAAATGATTGTTTTGGCATGGGAGCCAAATTTTTTTGTGGCAGGAGAGCAGATTTTGGCATGAGAGCCGATTTTTTGTGGCATTGATAGACAAGTTTGTCGCATTGATAGCCGGTTTGTGGCATTTATAACAGCATATTTTTAAAGCCAAGTTTTGGTTGGTGGCATTGATAGCCGGTTTTGTTTTGTGGCATTGATAGCCGGTTTGCTGGCATTTATAGCCGGTTTATGGCATTGATAGCCGGTTTTGTTTTGTGGCATTGATAGCCGGTTTGCTGGCATTTATAGCCGGTTTATGGCATCTATAGCCGATTTTGGTTTTCAAAAATGTAAGTATCGACTAAAAGTCGCCTCCCTGCTGAATGGTTTTGCAAGTATCGATGGAATGTCACATCCTTGCTCATTCGGTTGCTAGTATCGATGGAATGTCGCTTCCTCGTGGATTTGGGTGCAAGTATTGATGGAATGTTGCATCCTTGCTTTTCAAAAATTTTGGTTTTGCGGGTACTGACTTGATGTCGTTTCCCCACGAATTTTGAAATTTACAGTTTTTTTTGAACCTTTGGGTTGTGGATATCAATTGAAATGTTGCGTCTCCATGATTTTTAGGTTTTTTCGAACCTTTGAAATTTGGGTTGTGGATATCAATTGAAATGTTGCGTCTCCACGAAATGTCGTTTCCCTGCGATTTTGGAAGTGTTGAACGTGGTTCGCATTCTTCCAATTTGTGCCAGTATTGACTAAGCATCGCTTCCTCGCGATTTTTGAAAAACCATTTTCTTTTGTTTAAAGACACGACGGTCGTAAGTTTTGACCCAAAATCATTTTGGTGGTAAAAGGCAGGGTGGACTTGGGTGGAAATCCCTGAATCCAGATTTTATTTCAAACCATGAATTCTGGGCTCAAGGATTGAAAATTTTGGTCAAGTTAGGGAGAGGCTCTTAAACTTGGGATTTTTAAACAATGAAACGATGAAAGTAAGCATTGTTTGAATTTCTAGAAATTTCGAAATTCGATATGAAAATTCTATTAAGAGTGGGTTTGACGAGCGAGTACCTGGAAATAGGTTTTAGCCGTACAGGCATTGCTCTTACCCAGTTGGGTAAGTCCTTATGGGTAGTACCGCGCTGATGGACAGCATACATCTGTCACCCTCCATGTTTAGGAGTGCGTATGCGTCGTTGGAGACAACCTTGTCACAGAACCTGTAGAATCGATGATCCCGGAATTGTGGTCCGTTATCATGGACGAATCTTTTGGGTATGTCGAAACGACAAACATTGTTGGTGCGCGGGAACTGAAGGACTAATGAGGTCTTCATTTCGTTAAGTGCAAATGCTTCCGACCACTTAGAGAAATAATCCGTAGCGGCGAAGATGATGCGATGGCCTTTACTTGAAGGGGGGCAAATAGGATCAATGATGTTCATACCCCAGGCTTCGAAAGGTCATGAGATTGCTGTAGAATGCAGCCATTCTGGAGGCATGTGAATGTAATCTCCGTGAACTTGGCATTGTTGGCAGTGCTTAGCAAATTGCATTGCTTCAGCTACCATGGTAGGCCAGTAATAACCTAACATTTTTATCTAATTGTAGAGCTTTGGACCAGCCTGATGAGCTCCACAAAGACCACCATGAACTTCTTTGAGTGCTTCTTCAGCATCTTGTTGTGACAAGCAGCGTAGAAGTATTCCGTTGAAGGATTTCCTGTAAAGGAGTTTTGAAGAAATATCCAAATGAAAGCTTAGGGCTCGCCTTTGGATGCTTACCCTTTCTTTTGGATCTTCAGGTAGGATTCCGAACATAGTGTAATCCATGAACGGATCCCTCCAATCGCTGATTGAAGGTTGAAGGAGAGAGATCTTACTTCCAACCACTTGATGGCATTCAGCAACTGCTTGGTTGTGTTAAGAGGAGGGAGGATTTTTCTTTCGCACACTGTGATTTGCATATTTTCCCTTTCCTAGAATGCCATAGAAGCAGCAAGTCTGGCTAGGGCATCTACACGGATGTTTTCACCTCTACGAATGTGGGTGATGTGACAGATGTCAGACTTTTGCAGAAGTGACTGTGCCTTATTGTAGTAAGGCAGTAGATCAGGCTTCCTTACTTCAAATTTTTGATTCATCTGGTTGACGATCAGTTGAGAGTCTCCGAAGACTTCCAGCATGGTGATGCCAGATTCGATGGCGAGTTCCAAAGCTAGGATCAGAGCTTGATATTCAACCGCATTGTTTGTGCATGTTTCCAGTAGTGAGAAAGCGTATGGAATCATGTATCTGTCAAGGCTAACAAAGAGGATGCCAGCTACCGAGATCAGCTGTCTTTTTTCATTTGTCCTGGTTGCACCGTCAAAGTACATGTCCCAGGAGGCATTTTGTGAGAAAGTCTCCACATTGTAGACGGGTTCGTCTGGGATATCATCTCTGAGTGGAGAATCTTTAAGCAATGGATGCTCTACGAGAAAGTTCGCTAGAGCTTGGCCTTTGATTGCTTTTTGCAGTACATACCTAATATGAAATTGTGACAGAAGGATGGACCATTTTGCCAGTCGGGCAATGAGAGAACCTGCTTTTATGATAAGGACCTTCAAAAGGTTGATCCTCGAGAGCAGGTAAACTGTGTAGGAAAGCAAGTAGTGACATAGCTTTTGTACGGCGAACATCACTGTAAGGCATTCTTTTTCGGCTGGAGAGTAGGGATGCTCTGCACCTACTAGCATGCGACTGAGGTAGTATAGAGCAACTTCTTTTCTTTTATCATTTTCTTGTGCAAGTAGAGCACCCAAAGAGTGATTAAGGTCTCTCGTGTACAAGATAAATGATTTTCCAGTGGTAGGACAGATTTTTAAAAAATCTTATTTTTGCACTATGCAGCGGAAATCAGCCATAAAGAATCGCATAGAAACTCCATTAAATCATGATCAACATGTGTCTAATTAATAGAGATGATAGAAGACTATTACCTCGAAGATTTGTAGACTTCAAATCTCTGAAAAAATAGATCCAAAGGCGCGAACTCAGACTTGTAATTTGCAAACAAGTTGCTGGAATTTTCCTGCACTAGTATTGCTTTTGATCTTCTCCTCTATCTCACTTCCAAATCTGATTGGCTAAGATGGTGGGATCTTAATCTAGGAAACAAGAACTATTTTTCTCATGAAAAATCTCAGACCTTAACTTTCTTCAATGAAGAAGAAAGAGCTTCAAGGGGCTGGACGTGTGGGGCTCTTAGTGTCTTACAAGCATGGTGGACGTCCAAGGGGTGCTTGGTTTCTTTTATAGAAACTTCTTGGAAACCTTTCCCATAAAGTTATCTCTCTTTATTCTAATTGATGTCCAAAAAGGAAAGACTTATTTCCTTTAAGAAACACTCCAATTAGAAAAGGAAACTAAAAGGAACTTTCCATACAATTAGTAATACTAGTTGTAGAACACTTACTAATTTTAAGTTCCTAGTCCAAAAAGGAAACTAACTCATAGGAATACTAATCCAAAGAGGAGTCCAACTTTCCAAGTAGAGAGTCCTACTCAAAGTTGGAAACCTTACCCATGGAAATCCTATTATGGACGTCCCACATATCTATGCACACCATGGCCCACATACAATTTATCTAGAGTTAAATTCATGTATGCCATCAAAGGCCTATTTGAATTTAAACTTAAAATTATTTTTCCACTAAAATAATTCATCCTTATGTTATCTAAACATCTTAGGAAACCATGCCAATCTTGGTAAGTGACTAGAGAAGGGACCAAAAGACATATTTGCCATTGGCTCCCAAAATGACCAAAATGTCCATGCTAAACCCATAGCAACATAAAGACCATTTTAACCTTAACTCATTCCACTAAAGAGTTATGGTTGAACTCCAAGGACAAATATATAATATAATAAGCTCGTCATAAAATGACGGTTGTCTTCGACCTACTAAGTGTAATGACCTGAATGCCCCTCTATGTAACATCCATAATCGAGTCAGGTTATCACATGTACTATCAACCTTCCCGATTACATCTAAACCTTAGAACTTCATATCCTTAACATAATCATCATTCGAATATCATTCTCTTGATCCAGGGAGCGACACACAAGTTCAATATCCATATGGAACATCCATATACTAAGATCTTAGATTTTGATGATTAATCGGATAATTCTAAGGGGACGATTATTCCATCATCAGATGGCATAGATTCTATATTGCATCTGCACGTCCCAACTGATCAAGTCCGAGTACCCAAAACACAGAGCTGTTGACCCATGAATAGAATCTCACCCATAGTGAATTAAAGCACAAGAACTTGACTTCGTCAGTTCATCCACAAATGCTCAAGATTAAGAGCACCGGTTACTCAGTAGCATGAGGTGACTTGATCTCTTTTCTGTGATAGTACTATTTTAGAGATCACACCTACAATGGTCCTGTTCAATGCATGACACATGCACTAATGAGATAGATCCGGGAAAGCCCTCCCGTGACTTAGGTATGTCACCCTATATAGGAGAGTATCTCATTATAACTTCTACCAAGATGAAGTGCCCAGCTCCATCTTTCAGTTATGAACAAATATGATGTTTCCAGTTGTCCATGAATTAGACCTATCTGTGTGTAGACACTACACACCTAATTCATTTACTAGAAACAATGGGCCTTACACAACCATACATATATACATGTTTAAGCATAAAAGAGTCTTTCCATTAAATAACCAGTAAATATCCAGTAACAAAAGATGAGAATGCAGCTAGTGGGCTTTAGGGCATACACCAATCCCAACAAACTCCCACTTGCACTAAAGATCACTGCTTCCTAACCTAACACCCATAGACTCAACATGAGAAGTGAAGACTTTCTCAGTAAGAGTCTTAGTGAATGGGTCAGCTAAGTTATTTGCTGAAGCAATATGCTCCACCACTATCTCTCCATCCTGAATGAATTCCCGGATCAAGTGGTACTTAATCCGAATGTGCTTGTCTTTCTTTTGATTCCTAGGCTCTTTGCACTGTGCTACAGCACCAGTGTTATGACAATCGGTTTTTGCACTGCAGGAACAACTCCTAATTCCAATAGGAATTTTCTGAGCTATACTGCTTCCTTCGCAGCTTCCGATGCCGCCACATACTCTGATTGAAAGGTTAGCATATAATCTTTCGTTCTCCGAAGATACTTGAATATATGTTTAACAGCTGTCCAATGCATAGGTCCAGGGTTTGACTGATATCTGCTAACCATGCCAACGGCAAAGCAAATATCTGGTCTATAACATAGCATACATGAGGCTTCCAACAGCGGATGCATATGGAACTCTCCTCATGGTCTCTATCTCTTCAGATGTCTTTGGACATTGATCTCGGGACAGTGGTACTCCATGTCTAGAAGGTAGGAGGCCCTTCTTGGAGTCATGCATGTTAAACTTGACCAATATCTTCTCAATATAAGAAGATTGGGATAGGGCTAACATCTTATTCTTGCGATCACGCAAAAGCTTGATCCCTAAGATATAGCTGGCCTCACCCAAATCCTTCATCTGAAATTGAGAGGAGGATAACCAAACCTTTGTGGATGACAATAAACCTACATCATTTCCTATGAGTAATATGTCATCTACATATAGAACCAAAAACGCAACTGCTTTCCCATTTCCTTTCTTATACACACACGGTTCATGAATGTTTTGATCAAAGCCAAAAGATTTGACTGCCTGATTAAACTTGATGTTCCATGCTCTAGATGCTTGCTTAAGTCCATAGATGGACTTCTTAAGTTTACAAACCATGTTATCTTGGCCACTAGCAATGAAGCCTTCTGGTTGCATCATATAGATGCATTCGTCAAGACTTCCATTAAGAAAAAGCTGTCTTGACATCCATCTGCCATATCTCGTAGTCATAATGACATGCGATGGCCAAGAGAATCCTTATGGACTTAAGCATAGCCACTGGTGAAAAGGTTTCCTCATAATCGATGCCCTCTTTCTGAGTATATCCTTTCGCCACCAGTCTTGCTTTGAAGGTTTCCACCTTCCCATCCACTCCTCTCTTTCTCTTGTAGATCCACTTGCACCCTATGGGTTTAATCCCTTCAGGTGCATCTACAAGTTCCCAGACTTGATTGGAATACAAAGAATCCATTTCAGATTTCATCGCTTGCTGCCACATGTCAGCATCTATATCCGTTACTGCTTCATCATAACTAGTAGGATCCTCAACCAGATCTTCAGAGTCTGTCTTAAAAGACACTCCTAGATATCTTTCTGGTTGTCTAGAAATTCTCCCACTACGACGAGGCTCCGGAGTGTTCAAAGGAATATCTTGTTCATCTACTACTTCAGGATGTGGTACAGATGTTATAGGAGATCCCAGAAGAATCTCCTCAAGGGTTTCTTTACAACTAAGCTCTTGGTGCATCATACAATCATCCTCCAAGTACCTAGCATGAGTGCTGATGAGCACTTTTTGCTCCTTTGGATGATAAAAGATGCCACCTCTCGTTCCTTTAGGATACCCAATGAAGTAGCACATTTCCGATCTGGGTTCCAGCTTGGTAGCTTTATCATTCAGTACATAGGCTGGACAACCCCAAATGTGAATATGTCTTAAACTAGGTTTTCGACTTGTCCACATTTCTTGTGGTGTCCTAGGTACTGACTTAGATGGTACCAGATTTAAAATGTATGCTGCTGCTTCTAAGGCATATCCCCAAAAAGATATAGGTAGGGTTGCATGACTCATCATGGACCTTACCATATCAAGAAGGGTACGGTTTCTTCTCTCCGCTGCACCATTTTGCTGGGGTGTACCCGGTGCAGACGACTAAGACACAATCCCATGTTGTGTGAGGTACTCCTTGAACTCACCCAGGAGGTACTCGCCACCTCGATCGGATCGAAAGGCTTTGATATGTTTTCCTAGTTGTAGCTCCGCCTCAGCCTTGAATTGTTTGAACTTATCAAACGCCTCAGACTTGCGTCGCATTAGGTATACATATCCATATTGTTGGAAATAGGGTGGGCCTCTAGGATAGGTTTCAAACACTTTTGATCCACTTGATACAGAGATCAACTATCCAGAAGGCTACCAATGTGTCCAAGATGCAAACCCTCTATCTCATCTATCATGATCAGTAATTCAATCTATCTAGGAGATAGAAAATCAGTAACACACATGCAACAAATAAATCTACAACATACAAGGAAGTAGATTATACCTTTGGAGCTCGGTTGGGCTCTAATGGAGAAGTTGCTACTTTCTTTGAAGATGAAACGCTTTCACTTAATCAAAGTAAGATCTCCAACACCTTGTGATCTTCCACGCTATATCCCGTTATCAAATTCTCTTCTCAAGGAGATGGGTGGGATCTCCTAAAGAAAACTACTAGAAAACTCTAAGCAACTAGAAGGAGAACTAGAACTAGAAGAGGTTGTTGTGCAACACTTGCACAAGGAGAGATGGGCGTGAATTCCAATGAGGGAGATGAGTATGGACGTCCAGCCCATAAGCCTTCCCTTTTATAACCCATAACACCCTCTCCTACTAATTATTAATTAGAAGTTATACTTCCATTATAATTAGTAACTATCTTCTTTTACTATTACCACTATTAGAAGTCTCACTTCAAATAGAAATAGTATCTTTCTAATTCCTTCCTTTTAGAGTTTAAGTAGAATTAGTAACTTGGGCTAGCGTGGGGACCACTAGGGATTCCTTAGAAAGCTGGCTCCAACTGGGATACGTGACCCCACATCTCATGTGCAATCCGGGCCCACAGTTAATTGCAAATAACTCCACTATATAAATGCAATTGCACTCCAGTCTTAGGAATAAATTACATAGAAGACCCTAAACTTCCCTATTACCACAAGTAGGCCCCTCCATCAATATCCATGGATCAATTGGACCTGTCTTCCAAACTAGATCCATATCTTATTATCCTTGAGTCCCAATTAATTATAATGATCAATGGTACCTTTCCAATTAACTCTTAATCAGAATGGGTGTACACTTACCAATGATAAATCCATTAATTGGCACGAGGGGACATTAGAGATAGATTCCATCTTAACCATTAAATGTTCCCACAGATCTACTACCATATACCCAAATCACCGAGGTGTTGACCTATAGTTGGCCTCACTCATTGGTGACTCAAAGCAAATGAATAGATAGAAACTTGAGTTCATTAATGTCTCAGGATTGAGAGCTTACTGATAGGGAATTATGAGAGCAGACCTTAATATAAAGACAGTGTTTATAAGGTGCTTCTCATGGTCCTTCAATACATCCAATGTACCAGCACTATGATCCAGAATCTTTCATTCTGATGATCGAGACAAATCACACTATCGCATAGTGATCAAAATGCTGCAACCTTGTCAGTATGAGATGTCCAGTCTCATCACTGGTTGTGAAGATATTCAAATATAAGATTTATTATACATGTCTCCCGTATGTGGATCTCGTCCATACACATGTATTATATCTAGTATACTTATGGACTCCGGTTCATCTCATGAACCATTATGTCATTCGTATTGGTTATGTGCAAGTATATAATTAAACACCATTCATCTCATGAAATGGAAAGCATGAATATATTGATTAATAAAGAAATGAATCAATTTATTACATCATATGCTGGTATTGAGACCATAAAACTAACAATCTCCCACTTGGGCTCAATGCCAGTCTGGTTGACATCTCATGCCCATCCCGTCTACATGCTGCTCAAAGACTTTGGTAGTCAATGGCTTAGTAAAGGGATCTGCCAAATTGTCTGCAGAGGCTATCTTGGTGATTGCAATATCACCTCTCTGCACAATCTCTCTGACCAAGTGATACTTCCTCTGTACATGTTTTTGGCTCTTATGGCTCCTGGGTTCCTTGGACTGTGCGACTGCCCCGCTGCTGTCACAGTAAACTGTGAGCGGCTGTCGCGCCAAAGGTACCACTCCAAGTTCCAGAAGGAATCTTTTGAGCCATACTGCTTCTTTAGCTGCTTCACAAGCGGCTACATATTCAGCCTCCGAGGTGGAATCAGCGGTACATTCCTGTTTAATACTCCTCCAGTTAATAGCTCCGCCACCAAGCATAAACACATATCCAGAAGTTGATTTCCTGGAATCCTTATCTGACATAAAGTCAGAATCCGTGTATCCGACTGGAATCAACTCATCACTGCCATAAATCAACATGTAATCTCTAGTCCTTCTCAAGTATTTGAGAATACATTTTACAGCAGTCCAATGATCAGGCCCTGGGTTAGACTGATATCTGCTGACTAGGCCCACTGCATGACAGATATCCGGTCTAGTACATAGCATAGCATACATGAGGCTACCCACAGCCGAAGCATATGGTATTGCTCTCATTTGTTCCTTTTCCTCAGGTGTCTTGGGACACTGATCCTTGGAAAGGTTCATTCCATGCCTGAAAGGTGTGATACCTTTCTTGGAATCTTGCGTAGCAAACCGTACCAGTACCTTATCTATGTACGCAGCTTGGGATAAGCCTATCATCCTATTTTTCCGGTCTCGATGGAGTTTAATCCCTAGGATGTAGCTTGCTTCTCCCAAGTCCTTCATATCAAAAGTCTTAGCCAGCCAAACTTTCACTGTTGACAACAGTCCTATGTCACTCCCTAGGAGTAGGATGTCATCGACATATAATATCAAAAAAACTACCCTGCCTCCTTCAGTTTTCATGTACACACATGACTCATCCGGATTTTGACAAAAACCAAAAGACTTGATTGCCTCGTCAAAACGGATGTTCCAACTTCGGGATGCCTGCTTCAGTCCATAAATAGACTTCTGCAACTTGCAAACTCTTTGCGCTTGGTTTTTAGCTACAAAACCGTCTGGTTGCATCATATAGATGTCTTCCTCAAGATGGCCGTTGAGAAACGCCGTCTTGACATCCATTTGCCAAATCTCGTAATCAAGATGAGCTGCAATGGATAAGAGTATCCTGATGGACTTGAGCATGGCTACCGGCGAGAAGGTTTCCTCATAATTGATGCCTTCTTTCTGAGTATAACCTTTCGCAACAAGCCTGGCCTTAAAGGTCTCCACTCTTCCATCCGGTCCTCTCTTTCTCTTGTAGACCCACTTGCACCCAATAGGTTTAATATTGGCAGGCAAGTCCACAAGTGTCCAGACCTGATTAGAGTACATCGACTCCATCTCATCTTTCATAGCTTCCTGCCAACGTCCCGAGTCTATGTCATTGATTGCTTCATCATAGTTACAGGGATCTTGTTCTTGCTCTTCCGGGATTGCCTCGTAAGACTCTCCCAAAAGAGAGAACCTCACAGGGGGTCTGATAATTCTCCCACTACGACGAGGCACTGGTGTAACTACTGGGTCAGGAGAGGGTGGATTCTCTTCAAGTTCGGTTATTTTAGGATTTGGAATTGTTTGTTCTTGAATTTCTTCCAAGATAACCTTTTCTAAAGATTTCCGGTCATTCATATAATCTTCCTCCAGAAAAACCGCATTGGTGCTGACAAGCACCTTTTGCTCTCTGGGATTATAGAATAACCAACCTTTAGTTCCTTTGGGATATCCTATAAAAGTGCATACTTCCGACCTTGTTTCCAACTTATCCGTCTTAACTTTTAGCACGTGTGCCGGACAACCCCAAATGTGTAAATGTTGTAGACTAGGCTTTCGCCCAGACCACAACTCCCGGGGAGTCATAGGTACAGACTTAGATGGTACGAGGTTTAGTATGTACATTGCAGTGTCTAAGGCAAAACCCCAAAAGAAAATAGGTAATCCTGAGAAACTCATCATAGACCTGATCATATCTAAAAGAGTTCTGTTCCTTCTTTCTGCTACTCCATTCTGTTGAGGCATACCAGGAGCAGACAACTGGGATAGAATCCCATTCTCTGATAAGTATCCCATAAATTCAGCAGAGAGATATTCTCCTCCTCGATCTGATCGAAGAGTCTTGATACTTTTACCTAATTGCTTTTCCGCTTCCGCTCGAAACTCTTTGAACTTTTCAAAAGCCTCGGACTTGCGGTGCATAAGGTATATGTATCCATATCTTGAGTAATCATCGGTGAAAGTGATGAAGTACTCATATCCTCCTCTGGCTCTAATGTTTATGGGTCCACACACATCAGTATGAACTAATTCCAATAAATCTTTGGCCCTATTGCCTTTAGATGAAAAAGGTCTTTTGGTCATTTTGCCTTCCAAACAGGACTCGCATACAGGCATTGGTTCTACCACCAATGAAGGCAAGATACCATCTTTCACTAGCCTGTCAATCCTGTTTAGGTTTACATGACCTAGCCTCAGGTGCCAAAGTTTTGTTGGATTAGATGAAGGTGATTTCCTCTTTAATGATGGTCTATTAATTGTTTCGGTATCATGTATCTCATACATTGTGGGAGTTAACAGATAAAGTCCATTGATTACCTTGCCAGAACAAATAAAAGTACCATTTCTCTTTATGACAACTTCAGTACCAAAAGTAATAGAATAACTTTTATTCACCAAACTAGAAACTGAAATTAAATTCCGTCGTAAAGACGGTACATATAGAGTGTCTGACAAAACCAATTTATTATCTGAAAAACATAAAGTAATAACTCCTACTGAAACCGCTCCTGCCTTAGCATCAGATCCTAGGTTGACAATGATCTCCCCATCACTTAGCCTCCTGGTTTCCTTGAACCCCTGCAACGAGTTACATATGTGATTAGTTGCACCGGAGTCAACACACCAGGACTCTGAAGTACTAGTTGCAAAACTAACTTCAGAAACAAGTGACTCAATCATACCTGGAGTCTTCTTCTTAGACAGATAATCAGGACAATTCCTCTTCCAATGTCCTGTCACACCACAATGGAAACACTTTCCTTTTGTACCTGCACCCTTAGCCTTTGCCACACCACCAGTAGGACCATTCTCTGCTTTAGGACCTTTGGGAACTGATTTCTTCTTGCCTTTCCGCCCTTTGCCTTTCGGCTTGGACTTGGCATGTGACTTTTCTGTCATCAGGGCAGTTGGCTTTTTCATGATCCCTTCAGTTGCTACCAGCTGGCTAGACAGCTCAGCCAGAGTCAGATTCATTTTGTTCATATTATAATTGAGCTTAAAATTGTTGAATGAATCTGGTAGCGACTCAAGGATTATGTCAATCTGCGATTCTGCATCAATCGCGGCACCCAGTATATCCAACTCATTCAATGAGTCCATCATCTTAAGCATGTGGTCCTGTACTGGTGTACCCTCAGCCATCTTGGTGCTTATAAGCATCCTCATAGCTGCCTGCCTAGCAGGCCTGCCCTGTTCCGCAAACATCTCCTTTAAGTTCGATATCATATCGTATGCAGTCTTAAAGGATTGATGTTGGTGTTGCAAAACAGTAGACATGGATGCCTGAATATAACATCTGGCCATCTCATCATCTTTGATCCACTTAGCATAAAGGTCTTTCTGTTCCTGTGATGCATCTGGCATAGGCTCATCAAGGGGGGTTGTGGTAAGGACATATTTGTATCCTGAAGCAGTCAGGACAATATCCAGATTTCTTTTCCAGTCCACGTAGTTGGATCCCACCAACTTGTTCTGGTTGAGGATGGTCGCAAGTGGATTGAAAATATTCGAATGCATGCTGTATAAATTAAAGCACATAACCATATATTCAATAAAAGAATATGAATGACATTAAGATTTAGTATTCTACCAAATTTATGTGGGAATCCTCATAACCACTAAATTTAGAATACATCGGAATCCCAATCCCCTAGGGCATGCCTCCTTGGGGAGTGCAAATGTCCTTGGATTGGTGCGGATCAAAGTTTGTCAAAATTGAAATTAAGACTAACATCCATGATCCCCATCATTCATTATCAACTAGGTATCTCATGCCAAATAATGTATGACTCCCGATTAGCTTTGGTTTCTAAAATACATGAGGCAAATCCTTGGGGATACTACATCATTATTTTAGTTAAGTGTGACCCACCAACTAATATTGTATGACAACCGCAATGGGCAGCTCCTCCTTGGGGAGTGAACCCCCACCACGTCTCACCAATACTATCCATAGGAGATCCATATCTAGTAACCAGACAAATAGAAGCCTTCCGTGGGGAATGGCCATTCTAAAGATGGCGCGAGGCTAATACTTTCCTTACAATGGACCTATGGTGGAAAACCATGGGGATTTCTAAAATTAAATGCCCCGCTCCCACTTAATATTTTAGAATTGAGGATTTCCTTTTTAAGGTATTAAGGCCCACATATAAATATAAACATCAAATCATCTCATGATATGATCTAAGATTGGTTCCAAGTCAAGTTATTATAAGGAAAGTCTAGTTTCTAAAATTAGTGTTACCAATGTGTCCATCTCATGAGTCATCAACACTAATTAGAACTCTTTCCAAAAATAATTTGATTTGACCAATTTTAGTAACTTGCTATGTTTGGATCAGATTTGGAAACATTCTAAATAAAGCATTCAACTATAAATAGAAAACGCTAAAATTAGAAACTAGTCCTCTCCTCCACATGGCCCAAGCGGAATAGACTTCTTGGACTTCTAGACTTTCCAAAAACTTGGAATTCCTCAAACTCTTTTGGAAACTCCAAAACACCTTTGGTAATCTTCAAACTCTTTGATTAGGAGCCCAACTTCACTTTCCTTCTTTAGTCTCGGACATCGCCAGAATTTACAAATTTAGAAATTACAAAAATTCCTATGTCTCTACGATGAGACTTACATGATAATCTATTAATGGAAATAAAAGGCTCATAGGGAATTTCACCATGCCTTGCCCTAAACCGGGAAAACAAGGAAACCATGATGCCCTTTACTACTTGCCAAAAATAAACATCCAACCATAAAAGAAAGTAAAACAACTTGTGGGCCATATGGAGAGGACATGATAACCTGCATGTTAGTATCTCATACTAGTAAAGCAACTCACAAAGTCGGGTTACCAAACAATAATGGAAAGACAGGATGCCAAATATTGCCACTACTATGATTCATGCCCCCTACGCAGAGGGGGTCCGGGGCTGTCCCCCGGCGGGGTTCGAGCTGCCCGGTCATCTCGCGGGGGCCCAGGGGGCAGCGCCCCCGAAACAAAAACAAAAATTGAGATCTCATATGTCAGTCTGTTCGGTCGACCTACGAGAGGGTTCGGTCGACCGGCCTCAATGTCTTCGGTCGACCTGCCAGAGGGCTCGGTCGACCTGCCTGACGGAAATCTGCAAGTTGGGTTTTTGTATTTCGTGTCCAACCATCTCCAAAACTCTTCTGAAGATTCCCAATGGCTTCCTACCATCATTCCATCATTGTTAGACCCTTTTGTGACTATCCAAACATGGACTTACTAATTATCTAAGCAAAACCATCAAAACTGATCCGTACATAGCCCTTGATCTATCCTCTTCGCATCTCATGTAAAGATTAGATCAAGCTTACTGATCTAACATGATAAGAGATGAGGTAAGGCTCTGATACCAATTGTTGGAAATAGGGTGGGCCTCTAGGATAGGTTTCAAAAACTTTTGATCCACTTGATACAGAGATCAACTATCCAGAAGGCTACCAATGTGTCCAAGATGCAAACCCTCTATCTCATCTATCATGATCAGTAATTCAATCTATCTAGGAGATAGAAAATCAGTAACACACATGCAACAAATAAATCTACAACATACAAGGAAGTAGATTATACCTTTGGAGCTCGGTTGGGCTCTAATGGAGAAGTTGCTACTTTCTTTGAAGATGAAACGCTTTCACTTAATCAAAGTAAGATCTCCAACACCTTGTGATCTTCCACGCTATATCCCGTTATCAAATTCTCTTCTCAAGGAGATGGGTGGGATCTCCTAAAGAAAACTACTAGAAAACTCTAAGCAACTAGAAGGAGAACTAGAACTAGAAGAGGTTGTTGTGCAACACTTGCACAAGGAGAGATGGGCGTGAATTCCAATGAGGGAGATGAGTATGGACGTCCAGCCCATAAGCCTTCCCTTTTATAACCCATAACACCCTCTCCTACTAATTATTAATTAGAAGTTATACTTCCATTATAATTAGTAACTATCTTCTTTTACTATTACCACTATTAGAAGTCTCACTTCAAATAGAAATAGTATCTTTCTAATTCCTTCCTTTTAGAGTTTAAGTAGAATTAGTAACTTGGGCTAGCGTGGGGACCACTAGGGATTCCTTAGAAAGCTGGCTCCAACTGGGATACGTGACCCCACATCTCATGTGCAATCCGGGCCCACAGTTAATTGCAAATAACTCCACTATATAAATGCAATTGCACTCCAGTCTTAGGAATAAATTACATAGAAGACCCTAAACTTCCCTATTACCACAAGTAGGCCCCTCCATCAATATCCATGGATCAATTGGACCTGTCTTCCAAACTAGATCCATATCTTATTATCCTTGAGTCCCAATTAATTATAATGATCAATGGTACCTTTCCAATTAACTCTTAATCAGAATGCACTACAAAAAAAATGTCTTAATGAGTCACTTTTAAAGTGTCTTAAAAAGTGGTTTGTGTCGCTTTTCTGATTACTATGCAAGCGTCTTATCTGCCGGCGTCACTAAAAGTTCGTAAAAGCGTCTCAAGAAATACATTTGTTGTGTCAGTTTCTATTATCAAAGTGACACAAAAAAATGGTTACTTGTGTCACTTTAAACCCAAAAGTGACACTGAAATAACTTAAAAGCGTCACCAGAAAGATAACTTTGTTGTCTCGCTTTTCAAAAGCAGTGATCAAGATGTTGTTTTCGGACCAAAAGTGACACAAGTAGTCATCAGTTGTGACAGTTTCCATAGAAGCGGATACCATCCATTTTTTTTTAAATAAAAATGCAATATATACATTACTAATAACCTGCTGCAGTATGGATACACTTTCAAATCACTAAACCTGCCTTACAAAAGATGCAAAAAAATATAGATAGCAACATTCAATAAGAACCATTTCATTAATTGGAAATTAATCACCATTCACATTAAGGAACGTACTTGCTCGTCCACGCACTAAATCAAACAAATTCAAAACATAGCCAATTTGAATCCATCCATAATCCAAACCATTTACATTAACCTTCGAATTCGTAACCAAAGTGTCACGACATAATCCAAAACCTTCACAAAAGCATCCAAAAAAAAGGCAAGCTACATTGTAAACAATTTCCGGAAATCCCTAACTAACCAAAATTAACTTAACAGTAGATCCACTAAGCAAAAGGCATTCCATCTCCGTTTAATTAAGTTCTTCATTCACCTACAAAATAATAACAATTTGACTATGTATCAATAATATAATCAAGTAAGATGGAGAGTTTAACCAACAATATCAAGGTCTCATGTTAAAGAGAAAATTAAACATTTTGTCACTAGAGAAAGAGCAATTGAAACACTAGCAGTTCACATGTCATAAGATCATGGTAGCAAGCAAAGTAGGCGCAATCAATAATTCACTAATATGATGACCTAGTATTCCTATCACCATCTACAACTAACAATCAATAAGCATTAACGTACCAGACAGTCCACCCCCCCTCCCTCCTAATGATATGTGATGAAGTGTGAAATGCATCATGAACTAAAAAATTCCACCTACCCAAGTGCATGATGCAGACAAAAATGCATGAATCAATTCACATTGATGATAGTCCGATGAAGAAACAGGTAGTCACTAAGCCTAAAAACTGAAATGCACATTAAATTAAGTGTATCGTCACTAAGCCTTACTACGAAATCTTCTCAACTATACAAATTGAACTCCTAGGTATATACCTTTATAAAGGAAGAAATCCTTGGACGAAGTCAATAAACTCGAGTCGGATCTTATCTATTTCTTTGGTGGTGTATGTCTTTATGCTGGCCAACTCCATAACCTATTTCGAGGAAAAGCAAGTTAGTGTAGTCATTAGTGTAAGAAAACTAGCTAAGGAACTTTTACTCATTCTTTTGTGTAAGAAAACTAGCTAGTGTAATTAAACTTCCATCCCATTCTTTTGTTTTTCTCTTTCTTTTTAATAGAACTTTTAATTATTGAGCAAAAAAAATATATTTATTTGTGTATAACTATTTTTTTCACCTTGCGTTTGAGCGATTGACCGGCATCAGCAAAAAAGTGTCGCATAAAACTCATCGCATAATAACCACATACAATTCTGTCTCCTTGTTGTGGGCACTGTGGACAAATGTCATATAGACAAATGGTAA
Source organism: Litsea cubeba (assembly GCA_012931725.1). Lineage (NCBI taxonomy): Eukaryota > Viridiplantae > Streptophyta > Magnoliopsida > Laurales > Lauraceae > Litsea > Litsea cubeba. The sequence continues at coordinate 60,694,579 of CM022949.1, forward strand.
GAGTAATAAACCTTGCATCTTCATTGCATAAATAGGCATGCTTACCGTCACATACTCCCAATCTGGGTTCGGATTTAACCTTCTCGGCTTTCCAGAAGACAAGTTTGATATTTGAATTGCTCTAAAAATCACAAGAAATTATCGTCAAGGAAAATAAAATATATACACAAAGGGAAAAAAAATAAGAGATAGAGATACTTTACGTGTTCAACTCAAGTTTAAAAGTTGGATCTGGCTGCTTTCCTAATGAATCCAACCAATAGACTTGCATTTTTGTTAAGACAATGACGATCAAAACCCAATGCCCTCTACAGCCAATCAAGTGAAAAAACAAATTACGTTAATATATTTTATTATTGTACTAAAGTAAAATGATGTCTAACAAATAAATATGTAGAGCACTTACCCTGGGTTGTAAGGAATTACAAGAGCTCTGTCACCATGTTCCTGTGCCAAGGACTGGATGTATCGACTCTTATCATCTTTCTTTGTATGACGATTAAAACCTGTTGGATTTCCGAACGCGTACTTTGCTCGACCAATGCAATCGGTCGTATACAAGTATCTCATGTATGTGATGATGCAACTGGCATTTAATTCTCTCCTGTAACAAACATCTAACAACTCATCCCTTGAGACTCTTATAGCATCAGTCTCGTCCGCAAACAGAGTTCCAATCATTGGAACAGTTATAACATCGTTCTTTCCCATCCGTCTTTTCACAGATTTAGCAAAACTAGAACACCGACTATTATTACCGACATAATCAAGTGAATCATCCTCTTCCTATAAAGATGAAGTTAATAAAATAAAGTAAAAGAATGCTCATTATATTGCAAGACTATATGAATGTAAAACTATTAATGTTTCTACAAGGTACCTCATCATCCTCGAGTATAACAAATTCCTTAGGCCAAGCTACAAATGAATTGATAGCATCTTTAACATAAATCAGCCCAGCGTTGTCATTTGGAATAGGGAGAGGAGCATCATGACATATAGCTGTATTGATAGAGACACACACATTTGACTCCCCTAAAGGCACGTTGTGAAGAGATTCTTCTGTCCCATTCCTCGGACGAAGATTACCTTCAGCAACAATGTTATCTATAGACTGCAACGCTAACTTACAACGTTGGGTCTATAACACACAAGAAAATGAAAGCTTATAAGGGATTTGTTAGTTTCATAGGTTATTTACCACTTAAGTTGGATTATTGACAAACATATACCTTTCCATCTTTAGATTTAAGTGTTGAAGATGTGAGAATGCCTTTCCCTTTATCAACTATCTTTGCCTTTCGAGCTGCCACAGTCCGTTTCTTTGCCTTTGGCTTTGAAGATTCCACAACCTATTTTAAAGTCAATGACAAAAGAGTGTTCTCAAAGAATGTATAAAATTGGGAACACAAAATAAAAAATTGCTACCTGTTTTCCACATGATCTATGTGCTTTAGAAGTCATTATTACATGCTCTCTGTTATCACTCTTAGCACTCTTAGCACTATTAGATGCCACATTTTCCGATAGTCGTGGCGTGTCCATTCCTTGTTGCCTAAGAAGCTGAATTATGGTTTCATTTAGTGGTGATGAGCCACTTGATGTTGCTTGTTTAAGCAACTCTATTACTGCTACTTTCAGTGTTTGATTCTCTGCATCCAACTTCTCAGTATGGTTCCTTGATCCACGTCTAGGGAGATTGAAGTATGTAGTTGGAGTGTAGTACATACTAGCCCCCCTAACGCGTCCACTTTGCTCCGGAGTTCCCAAGGCCATTGTAAGTATATCATTGCTTCCTTCTGTAATCAAAGTTCCTTCTTCTTTCTTTTTTTTTCAGCTCATCCTGTGAGACAATTGAACAATTAAAAGTTAAGAAAAAACATTACTCCAAGAGAGGTAGCCCCTACTGTTGGGTGGTTATTTTTTGTGGTTCTTACTCGATCATGTTAATCACTACTTACAATATAAGCAAAGAAAATGAAATAGAACCTTGATATATGCTGGTATGAAGAACTATGGACTTAAACGTTAAACGCACCCAAACTTACTATCTTTCCAGACATCTCCCTCAAAGAATCATCTGCATATTCTCCGTTTTTATCTTGTCGAGCTAACAGCCAAAACTGAGATCTGTCAATTTCTTCAATGGGCATCCCTGCTTCTTTCTATGTTCAATCAAAACCAAATAATCAGATAATAATAAACTAGTTAATGTATACGTATATTTTAATAAAAATGATATAAGAAACTTATAAAAATTTACTACCAGCTTATCTTCAAGGCCAGCATAACCTGACTTTCCTAGTCGATGGTTGTATATGTTCACCATCCTTCTTGCTAGTTGAACCTTACTCAATTCCTAATAGTTCCATAAGAAAAAGTACTAGTTAGTCATATATTATTATATTGGCCAACAAATCCTAATGAAAGCAGGTACAACAGATGATGCCTTTTCTCATCCTAAGACCAACGGTCCCGGTTGAGAAAACAAAGAAAGCATGTAGAACACATATACCTGGAATTCTGCTGATAACCTCATCTGGACAAACTTTTCCCAATCTGGCTGCTTGATATCGGGATACATTTCTGGTGCTTTTACTAGCGCTTCAGGTTCGTCTATGAAAGGTCTAATAAACTCCCTTGTCAGATAATTCTTAAACTTCCTCCATATTTTACCACATTGTTTTAGAGCTGCCTTCCTAAATCTCGGATCTATAATGAACCTTCCCTACAAATAAAATGTCGTCGAACTTTGACTTACAAGTAAGAGAACACAAAGCATTTTAAACTATAAAGAGAGGAAAGTTTAAGGATTACCAGTAAGCCCTCCCATACATCATCTTTTATTCTATTATCCACTTTTGGCCAAGTTGGCCATTCAGCAAGCGGAACATTAGCTTTCACTTGAGTGCCTGCCCAACTAGCAAAGTCTTTTCGCACCTTTTTATTTATTGGCACACCGTGTTCATCTAACCAACTTCAACTTTCACACCATTCCAGCCCTTATTTAAATCATGTTTAACTGTTTGGCCTCTAACGTTAGGCTCAACGTCATTGGCAGATTTCTTCATTTTATGTCTCCTCTTTCTTTTCTTAGGTGCTTGAATATCCCTTTCTGGATCCATAGAAAACTGTTACAAAGGCAGACACATTAGTACATAAGGTTAGAAAGAATGATATTTCCAACAGATATATGAAAATTATAACATAAGTAATTAATTAGTCAAGCGAAAGTCATAACTTTTGTTATAATGGAGTACTAGTAAACAATGAAACTCAAGATTTATTGTTGTCAACCCAAATCCCCTCCTCACAATCTACTCGCATGTAAGCTGACTGAGATTCATCAGTTCCATCAAAAGATTCGATATTTGGCAATTCTTCGACACAAGTGTTTTCTTCTATGTTTCCCTCAATAAGGTCGTCGTCGTCATGATACATCTTTACAGGAGATCCTTCAACAACTGACCAATCGGGATCTAGTTGATCAGCTACATAGAAAACTGGCTTTGCTTGAGATGCTAAAATAAAGGAATCAGACTTATGGCCAACTCTATTAAGATCAACCAAGGTGAAGCCCATATCATCTATCTTGATGCCATTCTTACTGTCAACCCAATCACACTTGAACACTGAAACCTTGAAATTAGTATAGTCTAGCAGCCATATTACATCAATTACACCGTAAAACCCCATGCTGGAAAATACAGGGTTTTGATCCTTTGAACTTGAAACTTGGGGGGTTGTCGCCATCAAACTGACTCCACTGTTTTGATTAACTCGCGAAGCATCACGTTCTCTTGTGCAAAAATGATGACCTTTAATTACATACGTAGAGTATTTCAAAACACGTGGCAATGGTCCCTTTGAAATCCACCTCAAAACTTCTGACACATTGTTATTAGCCATGCCCCGCTCGTGTAAAACCTATATTGTTTAAGAAGCTTAATCAAATTTGTTTGAGGCATACAATACATAAAAGACATTCAGGTAATCATATACCCTTCTTTTGAGCCAATCATTAAAAGAACGGTTATGCTCTTCCTGTAACCATGTCGGTTTTTTGGCCTTGCGGGGATTGTGTTCCTTTAGGTAGCTCATGTGCTCCCTATCATATATCAGTACGAAATCACATTGTTAGCTATCAAAACCCATCAATATATTATTTAATTTGTTTAATTAAAGAACTAAAAATCCTTACTCAATATAAGGCTGAACAACTCCTGTGTTTTGCAAGACATAATGATGTGCCTGCTCCAAGGCTTTGCTATCAGGTGCGATGAGTTCACCACCTGACGGATGCTTCCCATTTTCTACCAGATCAGTGGTAATAATTTCCAAGGAGGTAGGAACTCCTACTGCAGCTAACCCAGGTAAGAACTCACTCATAAATTCAATTGCTTCTTCAGCGATATAGTTTTCAGCTATACAAGCTTCCGGTCGAGTTGGGTTTCGGACATAACTCTTTAACACCCTCATGTACCTAAACAGTTACTAAAGAACTAAGTGATAAATTATGCGTAAGTTTCATTCATAATAGAAATGACCAGATAAGGAATCAATGTACCTCTCAAATGCATACATCCATCGGAAGAAAATAGGACCACCAACTTCAACCTCTCTAACAAGATGAACTGGTAAGTGAACCATGATATCGAAAAAAGATGGCGGGAAATACTTTTCCAGCAAACATAATATGATCACGATATCATTCTGAATTTCAGGCAGTCTTTTCACATCTACTACTCTCGCGCAAAGATCTTTGAAGAATCGACACAACCTAATAATTGCATTTCTCACATGACTTGGCAAGACAGATCGTATTGCCACAGGAAGTAGTTGCTGCATCAACATGTGACAGTCATGTGACTTCAACCCATGCAATTTCAGATCTTGCATTGAAACAAGGGGCTTGAAATTTGAAGAGTATCCTTCGGGGACTTTCAACTCGTGCAAGGTTTTGCATACTCTAGTTTTTTTCAGCTTTAGATAATGTGTAACATGCCGGGGGTAAGTATGTTCGCTTCTCACCAACCTTTGGGGCCAACTCCATCCTTAAACCCATCTCCTGCAGGTCAAGACGACTCTTAAGGTGGTCCTTTGTCTTAGTTGGAATGTTGAGTAGAGTACCAATCACACTATCACATACATTCTTCTCGATGTGCATGACGTCGAAGTTATGTGGGAGAGGTGAGTACTCCCAATACGGAAGATCAAAAAAGATGGATTTCTTATTCCAGCATTTCATAACACCATTATCTCCTTTATCGACTTCTTGTGTTGACTTCTTTTTCCCCCACGAGACTTTGATCCCTTCAACTTTGCTTCGTACTTGCTGCCCATTCAATCGTTCAGGTGCCTCCCTCAACTCCTTCTCACCGTTAAAGGCCTTTTGTTGCTTCCGATATGGATGATGCCGAGATAGAAATCTTCTAGTGGATGTGTAGACATTTTTTCCACAATGTTTCAACCTATACGAAGATGTGTCTTCAGCACAAACTGGACAAGCAAAGTAGCCTTTAACAGTACACCCAGAAAGATTACCATAGGCTGGAAGATCGTTGATCGTCCATAGCAATACGGCTCTCAGTAGAAATGACTCTTGCTTGTAGGCATCAAAAACCTCTACCCCTGAATTCCATAAAGTAATTAAATCATCAATTAAGGGAGCTAAATAAACGTCAATGTCTTTTCCAGGTTGTTTTGGACCTGATATCAGCATTGTCAACATCATGAACTTTCTCTTCATGCAGAGCCAAGGTGGGAGGTTGTAAGTTACCAACATCACATGCCATAAACTGTACTTACTGCTAAGATTATTATATGGGTTGACTCCGTCCGCTGAAAGTGCAAGGCGGAGATTTCTCGATTCAGCACCAAACTCAGGCCACCTCTTGTCTACCAACTTCCAAGCTTGAGCGTCTGCTGGATGACGTAGTTTTTCATCCACCAATCGCTCATTGGCATGCCATGTCAATGACTTTGCTGTTTCCGCAGACTGAAACATCTTTTTAAATCTTGCAATAGGTGGAAAGTACCACAAAACTTTAGCCGGAACACCTTTAGTTTGGTCGGTCCCATTTTTATTTTCCTTGTATCTTGATACTCCACAAGTTGGGCAAGTAGTTCTATTCTTATTTTCATCGGACCTGTAAAGTATACAGTCATTGGGACAAGCATGGATTTTTTCATATTTCATCCCATAAATTGACAACGTCTTTCTAACTGCGTGCATGCTAGAAGGCATCAAATTACCTTCTGGAAGCATCTCTCCTAAGGCTTTCAACAAATTCGTAAAACTTGTGTCAGTCCAACCACCTTTCGCTTTCAAATTAAATAACGTTACAATAGCTGATAACTTCGTAATCTTTGTACAGCCTTCATACAAAGGAGTCTCAGCATCTTCAAGAAGTTCTTGAAATTTCTCAGGATTAGCCTTATATTGTTTATCTACAGCCTCTGCCATTTCCTTCATGTTTGTAGCATCGAGGGGGCTCTCCGTATTGTAGGGCTGATGGGTGTTCTCATGTGTAGGAACACTTAAAAAATCAGAAGCAAGATGCCTTTCCCCATGATATCTCCACAGAACATAAGTTTTGTCGATACCATGTCTAAAAAGATGATTTCTGACTTCCTTCTTAGTTAACTCATGGAGATTCCCACAGTCTTTGCATGGGCAGCGTATATAACTTTCTTCATCCTTTGCAAAACTAAGAAGATTGTTAACCCCTTCAATGTATTCATTCGAATTTCTCAGCTTGGACATCCAAGACTTGTCCATTCCAAATTAACAAAAATCCTGAAATTCTAAAATAGGAAAATTTTCAAGAAAATCACAGACATATAATTCTTCGTAGCCATGACATGTAAGCACCCACCTAACATCTTTATCTAATATATGACAAATAAAAAACAACAAAAGGGACAAAAAGATATACTCATGGAATCCCAACCCTTTTAAGATGAAACCAGGTATATGGCCTATGCGGCTATACATTGTTTTTCAATTAGTTAGTAATTTAGTACACATATTGGAGTCGACACCATCAAGAAAGGGTGTCGACACTTTTTCTCATAAGATAAGATTGCTGGATAATTTGTCTTAAGGGGTCGACACTATCTGAAATGGGGTCGACACGACAGTTTGAAATTTATTTTATTTTTATGTATTGAAGTCTCGCTCGACCCAGCCACAGGTTGGGTCGAGCGAGTGATCATTCTGTCCAGAGGTTGAAAATGCGTAAGCCCCATGGAGTCGACACCATCAAGTAAGGGTGTCGACACTTCTTCCCATAAGATAAAAATTGCTGAAAATTTTATCTTTTATGGCTTGATTTCACGAGTTAGTGAAGTTGTGACTGCACATCCTTCTATACCAGAGGATATTCAAATGCTTGTTCTAGACTTTCTTGTTAGTAATGATAGGAGGGCATTAACTTTCTTGAGCTTGAATGTTGAGAACCAGATCAAATGGCTGGAGACAAATTTTCATCCCGAGTCATCAGGCCACACTCCATGAATGAGAAGTCTTTCATCATTTGGATGACTGTAGTAAACATATTTTAGATTTTTATGCACTTTCTGTTTAAGACCTTTGGTGTCTATAGATGACTGCATTGTTTGATGTGGATCTATACTATTTTTGGCCGGTTTGATGTGGTTTGAATGTACAACTCATTCAACTATTTTAGTTATTTGCTGAATTTCATACACTGGATTCAGTGTTTGGTTGTTGGCAATTTCTGATGAGACCCACTCTTTGGCTCATGGACATTTGATTAGTTTTTGCATGGATGTTTTTTTTTATTTTTTTATTTTTTTATTTTTGCTGCTTGAATTGTAAAATCAGTATATACAATGCATATAGAAGTAAAATTCCAGTTAGAAATCCTTATAGTTATGAAACAGAGAATTCAGAAAATCCAGGAATTCATGAATTCTCAGGCAGGAATTCAGACATAAAAGAAACAAGGAATTCAGAAATGACAGAATTCAGTAGCATTTCAGAACTCCAGCATTTGAAAATCCCAGACAGCCACTAGACATGAATTCCAGGAGTTCTAGGAAAGAAATGGGCCCTTAGTGTTGAAAATTTTCCAAGTGTAGCATCTTTGTGTAAGACGAAAACTTATGACCGTTTGAGACTTCACCTCCCTAAGAAATTATGTGAACTTCCTCATATGAAGATGCCAGCAGAAACTCCAGCATACCCAACAAAGAACCAGTTCATACACTACTTAAATACTTATGCTAAGCATTTTTGCATTTAGCCTATTTTGGGGATGGAAGTACAATCAGCTGAGTATGATTCAACCCTAGGTTTTTAGCATATCCTATCCAACGATTTCGAGTTTGTATGTAATTCGACAAGAAATTTAAGCAGCTAACGTTATAAAGCATCAAACCACAATATTGAAGTTACAGACGTACAATTTTCACTATACCACAGACTGATTATATGTTATATTAATGATTAATAAAGCTTCAAACTTTCTAGAGAGTGAATTAAAGTAAATAAGAAAAAAAAATCAGCCCAGTATGTGTAATAAAAAAAGGGAACAATAAAATTAAAGTAATAAAAGTCTTTACCTTTTGATGGGTTAAATACTGTTGATAAAAGAAAGAACCAGAAAACCCTCAAACTGCAGCATAAACATCGATGGGTTAAAACATTAATGAGGAAAGAAGAAGTTTTGTTTTCAACAAATTAAAGCCTAAAAAAATAACAAAATTTATGGATACCTTGCCGCTGGTAGTTGGTGGGTGTGAGATAGATAAAGGGAAGAAATTGAGTATGTGAGAGATAGAGGGAAGAGATTGAGAGGTGAGGGAGGAAAGAGATTGAGAGCGTGAGGTATAGAGGGAAGAGATTGAGAGTGTGAGGTATAGAGGGAAGAAATTTATTAATTGTCTGTGCCCAATAGAATTTTTAAGAAAATACAGAAAAACATGCAAAACAGAAATTAGCATTGTATCAACAGTAGAAGCTTCAAGCCTTCAACTACCAATACTTTTTTTTTTTTTGCTTAATGGTAAATGAATATTGAGAAGAAGAAGAAAGAGGGCAACACACCCTCACAACAGAGAACCAAAAAGGGGAGGGAGGCTTACAAAAATGCCAACCAACCCAGCCTGCCAGCAGAATAGAGCAAGGCATGAAGTACCAGAAGAGAGAGGAAAAACAGAGAGGAAGAGGGAGGAAGGAAGAGGAGCATCGCTGGAACCAACTCCTACAATCCAGCAGAAATCCAAAATCTCCATCTCCCCCATCGTCTACATCCCCCTACCAAGGAACCCACTCCCACAATCCACCCCCAAAATCACCCAGCACCATGGAACCCACTCCCACAATCCAGCAGAAACCCAAAATCTCCATCGTTTGAAACCCAGATAGTAGAAAGATATATGGCTGAAAGAAGAAGAAGTAGAAAGAAGAAGAAACCTGCACCAGTCGATCGTCTCAGACACTCCTCAAGGGATCGGTTGGATTCGTTTGGGTATTTGGGCGCCAAGGGAATGAGGTATGGAGGGAACGAAGGGATGGGATATGGCACGAAAGGAATATAAGATGGAGGGAACACCCGCCCAAATTTTCGCCAGCCCCCGCCCAAATTCATGTGTCACTTTTGTTTTCAATCACCCGAAAGAAAAGAACAACCAAACTTCTTGTGTCACTTTTGTTTAGTGGGGAAAACCATCCTCAATATTTAGTTTGGATTATTTTAAAAATTTGCTCCGCTAGTGTCACTTTAAGAATAAAACGAGACAGATTTATTTTGTGTGTGTCGCGTTATAGAAAAGTGACACACAAACCTCCTCCTCGTTTACTCCTCCTCTAAAGTGACACATCAGACCATACTGTGTCACTTTATTGTAAAAGTGACACAAAAGCTCAAATTAAAAGCGAGACTAAAAGTCCTTTTTTTTTGTAGTGATGGGTGTACACTTACCAATGATAAATCCATTAATTGGCACGAGGGGACATTAGAGATAGATTCCATCTTGACCATTAAATGTTCCCACAGATCTACTACCATAAACCCAAATCACCGAGGTGTTGACCTATAGTTGGCCTCACTCATTGGTGACTCAAAGCAAATGAATAGATAGAAACTTGAGTTCATTAATGTCTCAGGATTGAGAGCTTACTGATAGGGAATTATGAGAGCAGACCTTAATATAAAGACAGTGTTTATAAGGTGCTTCTCATGGTCCTTCAATACATCCAATGTACCAGCACTATGATCCAGAATCTTTCATTCTGATGATCGAGACAAATCACACTATCGCATAGTGATCAAAATGCTGCAACCTTGTCAGTATGAGATGTCCAGTCTCATCACTGGTTGTGAAGATATTCAAATATAAGATTTATTATACATGTCTCCCGTATGTGGATCTCATCCATACACATGTATTATATCTAGTATACTTATGGACTCCGGTTCATCTCATGAACCATTATGTCATTCGTATTGGTTATGTGCAAGTATATAATTAAACACCATTCATCTCATGAAATGGAAAGCATGAATATATTGATTAATAAAGAAATGAATCAATTTATTACATCATATGCTGGTATTGAGACCATAAAACTAACACATATCTAGAGTAATCATCGGTGAAGGTGATGTAATACTCATACCCTCCTCGAGCCGGTTTGTTCATAGGACCACACACATCAGTGTGAATCAATTCTAACAACTCCTTTGACCTTAGTCCCTTTCCAGAGAATGACCGTTTGGTCATCTTTCCCTTGGGACAAGATTCGCACTGAGGAAAAGGTTCGAAAACTAATGAGCTTAAGGGCCCATCTTCTACCAACCTCTGAATCCGTTTTGGGTTAATGTGACCCAAACGTAAGTGCCAAAGATATGTGTCATTGATTGAAGATACCTTTCTCTTAAGGGAAGTTGAGCTTTCTTGTTGTACATTATGCAGTGTAGGAGCAATAGGATATATATAAAATAAGTTGTCATGTATTCTACCGGAACATATAATATTTTCATCTCTACTGATATCAATACCAGAATGGAAAGAAACTGAATAATTAAATTCAATTAATCTGGAAACTGAAATTAAATTCTTCCTCATGTCCGGAACATAGAAAACATTATTCAAAACTAATATCCTATTACATGGAAAATGTAAGGTAACTACTCCTACTGCAACTGCCCAAACTTTAGCTCCAGTTCCGACTCTAAAGGCAAACTCTCCTTTCTCAATTCTCTGCATTATCTGAAACCCCTGCAATGAATTGCAGATATGATTAGTGGCTCCTGAGTCTACTATGCATGAGTCAGTAGAATCAACCACTAGGCAAGTTTCAATGTAGTATGAAAAAGATGTACCTTTCTTAACTGAGGCCAGGAACTTGGGACAATCTTTCTTCCAATGACCTTTCAGGCCACACTTGAAGCATTTCCCTTTGGGCTTTCCATCTGTACCCTTGTCCTTCTGATTACCAGCATTGTTCTTTTTCTGCCCTTTTCCCTTATTCTGCTTCTTCTTGGACTTCTTCCCTTTCGGGTTCAGTTTAGAGGAAGACTGGAAAAAATGAGCTTGGGCTTTGGGCTTCATGATAGCCTCTGCCGCCTGGAGTTCTTTCATTAACTCAGGTAGAGTCATGTCCATCTTGCTCATATTGAAATTGAGCTTGAACTGATTGAAAGAGTCCGGCAGAGTTTCGAGAATCATGTCAGTCTGACTCCCTGCATCAATCTCAGCCCCTAGAATCTCGGCTTCATTGAAACAATCTATCAGCTTGAGCATATGCTCTCTGACAGGTGTTCCCTCAGCCATCCTAGCATTCATGATAGTCCTCATAGCAGCTTGCCTGGCTGGCCTGCTCTTGTCTGCAAACATCTCAGACAAGGACATCATGATTTCATAGGCTGTGTCCATTTGCTCGTGCTGTGTTTGCAACACGTTGGACATGGAAGCGAGCATGTAGCATTTAGCCATGCTATTCGCTTTCTTCCATTTCCTCTCAGCCTCTCGCTGGTCATCAGTAGAATTAGCATCAATTTCGGGACAGTTTTCCAGCAAGACATACTTGTACTCCTCGGCTGTGAGTACTATGTCAAGATTTCTTTTCCAGTCTACGTAGTTAGGGCCAGTCAGTTTGTTCTCACGAAGAATGCACATCAACGGACTAAAAGAATCTCTACCCATCTCTTTCTGGATATAAAACGGTTTATAATTAGACATGCAGTATATATGTAATATGCCTATGGTGCTTGTTATAAAAGGAAAAACAAAGCACAAAACTTTTTACATTGTTCAACCCCAATTATAATGTATCAGTGTTTCAACCTCCTCATAGACCCTCCATCGAAGGGATGGCCGAGCCTACAGTCACGTTGAATTAAGGCAGACTTATTCGGATTATCACTATCTGGACACACATCCAGTGGTAGTCCAATCACTGATTGGTTTGGCCTCATATGACAAATAACCCTTAACTCCTAAGGAGAGGTCATCATCGTCTTATGTCAAGTGTATAACCATCTCTTATGAAATTCCCAGAATGTCTATGATTAAGTCTTCCGAAGGGAAGAGACTTTTATCCTTCCTAGAAGTGAACTTTAGTAAAGAGCTCCACCGAAGGGATGGCCGCTCCCACCAACACTTCATTGACATTCTATAGAAGTGATCTTTAGTAAAGAACTCCACCGAAGGGATGGCCGCTCCTACTAACACCTCATTACGAATATTCACATTAGTTCACCCATTAACCCATCAAAGCGTTCTTTAGTTAAAGAACTCCACCGAAGGGATGGCCGTTCCCACTAACACTTTAATGAGATAACATGAACCGAAAATGGAAGGCCGTGGGGTCTTTCCTAAAACCCCTCTCCCACTTGATTATTTATCGCTAGGGTTTATACCTTTTGACCTTTACATTGTTTTACTCAAAAGCTCTTTTTAAACCTAGCAAACTTGGTTAATTAAATTTATGACTTAAGTCATCTTAAAATCAAATAACCTTTGCTTTAAAACATTTGAGCAAATCCCTTCAAAGAGTCAAAAACCTATCTTGGGTTATGAAAACCAATAGGTAGCATCTAATTAGATTTTAGTTTAGCCTTCTTTGGAAACCAAGGGTACCAAGATAAACTAAACCCTATCCAATTTTAAACCTTAGACAAATAGAAGGTGCTGGTCTAAGTTCCGTTTAAAACAATTTGCCAAACTAAAAACAATCTAATACAATAAAGATGCCAATTTTAGAACCTAATGGTGGCCATGTTTCTAGGTGACAATTATAGCAATTATATAAAGCATTCATCCATGCATTCTATATATAAAAGCAAATAAAAGTATGCATTCCTTGATGGCTCCTTGCTCTTAGGATTTCAAATCCTAATCGAATTAGGACTCCTCATGCATCTAGAAGTCTTGACTCCTCGATCTCCAAGGACTCCAATTTCTTGCAACCTTCTTGTCTTGAAACAAAACCAAAATTACATTGGAGATTCCTATGCTTTCCAAGAAAGCTTACATCAAGACTAGTTGGAATAAAATTAAGGAAACTTTACAACTTCCTATGATTGCTAACCGCGCAATCGTACACTTTCCAACTAATTAAAAAACATCCAAATCCACATAACAATCATGCGAACCATCAAGGATGCAATACATGGCTGCAAACAAAGAGGTTAGTGCATGCAAACTCACTATGTGCATCATTAAACAAATCTGGAAAATAAATTCCAGCAATGTTAATGAAACTTGCACACAACATGCATCACAACATAACTTTAATAGGGTGCCACCATACCCATAATCAATCTAGGATTAATTATACACAACATGGGATCATGATTTCACATGGAGTGGCTCTGATACCACTGAAAGAAACCGCGATTCAGATCTGAAACTTCTCATAAAGAGACTACTATGGCTGATGCAAAGCATGACAGATTTTTAAAAAATCTTATTTCTGCACTATGCAGCGGAAATCAGCCATAAAGAATCGCATAGAAACTCCATTAAATCATGATCAACATGTGTCTAATTATAGAGATGATAGAAGACTATTACCTCGAAGATTTGTAGACTTCAAATCTCTGAAAAAATAGATCCAAAGGCGCGAACTCAGACTTGCAATTTGCAAACAAGTTGCTGGAATTTTCCTGCACTAGTATTGCTTTTGATCTTCTCCTCTATCTCACTTCCAAATCTGATTGGCTAAGATGGTGGGATCTTAATCTAGGAAACAAGAACTATTTTTCTCATGAAAAATCTCAGACCTTAACTTTCTTCAATGAAGAAGAAAGAGCTTCAAGGGGCTGGACGTGTGGGGCTCTTAGTGTCTTACAAGCATGGTGGACGTCCAAGGGGTGCTTGGTTTCTTTTATAGAAACTTCTTGGAAACCTTTCCCATAAAGTTATCTCTCTTTATTCTAATTGATGTCCAAAAGAAAAGACTTATTTCCTTTAAGAAACACTCCAATTAGAAAAGGAAACTAAAAGGAACTTTCCATACAATTAGTAATACTAGTTGTAGAACACTTACTAGTTTTAAGTTCCTAGTCCAAAAAGGAAACTAACTCATAGGAATACTAATCCAAAGAGGAGTCCAACTTTCCAAGTAGAGAGTCCTACTCAAAGTTGGAAACCTTACCCATGGAAATCCTATTATGGACGTCCCACATATCTATGCACACCATGCACTACAACAAAATGCACTATTGGTGACACCCTTTGGTGACAAAAAATCAATGTTGTCACGGAATGCACACAACGGTGACAAAAAATTTTTTTCTTGTCACTAAAAGTCTTTAGCTTAGGTGCCAAATAGAGAGGAGATTTGGTGACAAAAAAATTTGTCACCAAAAGATCCAATAGATTTGGTGGCAAAAATTTTTTGTCACCAATGCAATGGCCTAATTTTTACCCTCTCCCGCCTCCACAGCCACGTTTTCCCTCTCCAAGCCCCCTTTCCATCTCTTAATCCCTAAAAGGCTAAAACTGTCTCTCTAAATCTCTTCTCTTGAGTCTTACCTTCATTCTCGATTCCTCTCTGTTCTTTCTTTCTCCCAGTCCGAACTCGCCGTCTCCAAACTCGACGCCCTCGCCGCCCTCGCCGTCTCCACTCTCCACGTCCTCGCCGCTCTCGCCGTCTCCACTTTCCCATCAAAAAGCCCTAGCCCCCAGTTCTGGACTCCTTCTCATCGACGAGCAACAAGAGCTCTTGGACGGCTGCCATCACCCCTGCAGGTAAATCCCCTCTCTCCCTTTGTCTCTCTTCTCTATTTTATGCTTGCAACCATGCCCCAATCTCTCTCTCTCTCTCTCTCTCTCTCTCTCCTTCCAGTTTAACCTATTTGTCCCCTGCTGTCAGCCAACCTAGCTATCTATCTCCCCTGCTGCCACCCACCTCGCCTGGGCACCTATTTTTTCCCCTTCTCTCTTCTCCACCCCGTCCCAGCAACAAAACCCATCTATGCAGCCACCACGCCCTGTCCCAGCAACAAAACCCACCTATTTTTTCTCTTTCTTCTCCCTCTCTCCATCTCTCCCTCTATCCATCTCGCCCTGCCTCCTTTTAGAGACAGAGTCAGAGAGAGATGGCGGGAGTGGCGGAAGCACAAGGAAATAGTTTTGCTTGATATTGTGGAAATCTGTTTCAGATTTTCCACTTTGGCCCGAGAAATCATTGCAGCATATGATGAAAATTTGAACTGTGCTAAACATCGGAGTCACCAATATGTGAGAAAATTATTCTGTATTGCTCTTCATTAATGCTTTCTGCAGTTTTTGCAATGTTTGCATAAAGGAACTTGAGACTTGAGACCCAGGACCTGAAAAACCTTTTCGGCAGTCACAAGCAAGATGTGAAAACAATTTTCACTGTGGAAAATGTTCTGCCACACCAAACAATTGAAACTTACCAGTAAATAAGGATTGGTTGCCACTTGATTCCACTGAAATTATTCTAAGGGTTATTTGGCATAGGAGCAGAAAATTCTTTCCTGGATTTTCAATAGTCTTGACAAATTGGATGGGTGAAGAGTTTTCTATGGTCAAGAACAGATCAAGAGACAATGATCTCTGTTTTGGAAATTGGAAGTAGTAGCGGTTTACATATTCTAAGAAAACATAGGAACTAGAGAAACTATGATTATTCTGGGCTTACAACATAAATCAGCACATTAGTTCCATTCCCTTGTGGGGTCAAGACATCCCTTGCTTTTCTTGAACAAGAAGAAACGCAGGCACTTGTACAGTTACAGCCCTTTATTGTCCACTAGT
Organism: Litsea cubeba; assembly: GCA_012931725.1. Lineage (NCBI taxonomy): Eukaryota > Viridiplantae > Streptophyta > Magnoliopsida > Laurales > Lauraceae > Litsea > Litsea cubeba. Next base: position 60,710,842 of record CM022949.1, read on the forward strand.
CAAGCTCTTGATGGGCCCAAACCTCCTCTGGAAGAGCCTATAGTCGCTACAGATTCCATCTAATATCAAAATTTTCATCTGGAAACTCATTCATGAATCATGATAGTCTAATGACTAGAAGCCATCTAATGCATATTTTCTCTAAAATTTTCCAAGGATGTGTCTGTGGGAGAAATGATATTGAAACAGTGGATCATCTCTTTCTAAAATGCTCTTATTCGAACATTATAAACATTAGCAAATGCATTAAAAGATCATACAATCTACCAAATCAGATTTTCTGATTGGATCTTTGAGGCAAATTGCACTAATAGTTGAGATGACTGTATGACTTCTTGATAGAGTGTGGACTTGCAAATTCCATCGGAACTACTAATTATTTGCTTGAGGCACTAATTAATTTCACTTGTGTTTTTCAGGATCAAGTCTTTAGGCTCAAAAAAAAGTTAAGATTAGAAAAAAAGGTATATTATATATGCCTCATGTGATCTCAGTCCAATGGAATGTGTCAATGTTAATGTTCAAATATAAATATAATTTTTTCAATACAAGGTTATTTTGTTGCTAGTATGATATTGTCATCCAAGAAATCACCATTTCCTTCCAAATCATTCATCACATGTACAGTTTTCTTTTTTTATTCTGAAGTCTGGACAAATATTGGATAGTGGAGTATCATTCTTTCTTATTTCTTTCTTTTTTTTTTTTTTGATAAATGTCAGTGCAAGTAAATTATATTAAAAGTAAGGATATTGGAGTATCATAATATCATTTTATTTTAAATTGTTTCACCGAGGACTATTGTATATAAGAAATAATTTTAAAATTTTTTTGGGCTTGAGATAAATATGGTTAAACCATCTATCTGTTCATACCAGTTTTGGAGTTTATGACCAGTTTAGAAAGGTTCTTTTCTTTACCCTTGCTAAGTGGGTTATTTTGTTTTTCAAAAGACTGGTATGGAAGATACAGACTTGGTTCAAACCGGGCATGGAATTTGTGGGAGGATATGTTCTCTGACATGAATAGGAGAGGATATGCAAACAAGTGGGAAGAATAGACGGTGGGGAGAAAAAGGGGGAAGTAAAACAAAAGATTCAGCTGTCCTATGCTTGGCAGTAGGGCTGGCTCGAAACAATTTGAGGCCTAAAGCGACAATACTAAATGAGGCATTTTCTATATTTTAATATTATTATAATAAGTATTTTATTTAAAATTTATTTCCAACCTTCCAATTCCACCCCACCCACCACCCCCTCTTCCATTTTACTCTCTTGAGATTTGCATGTAAACTTCAACTCATTAAACAATGTATTGGCCTTTTCTTCCAAATATGGATATATGGAAACAGTTTTGAATCTTTCCTTATTGCTGTTGTCAATCCCAACCAACAAGCACTAGAGCATTGGGCTGAAGAAAATGGCCAAACTGGGGATTTTGCTGCCCTCTGTGAGAATCCGAAGGCAAGAGAGTACATTCTTGGGGAGCTAATTAAGATTGCAAAAGCAAAGAAGGTACCTACCTATTAACTAGATGAATCTCAAGTGCAGTATCTTTGTTCTCTTGCTTTGAGCACTTTCTAGCTTTCTAGTCAACTCAGGCCCTGATCTTCATTTATCTATATTTGTTTTGCAGTTAAAAGGTTTTGAATTCGTGAAAGCTATCCACCTTGACCCAGTACCATTTGACATGGACCAGGACCTTCTCACACCAACCTATAAGAAAAAGCGGCCGCAATTGCTCAGGTATTATCAGGTTAGTTTCTCCTTGCAATTTCCATGTAGTAAGTAATATCTAATAGGAGAGGTGTCATAGCACAAACGGTCGTCACAACAAAATTTAATAAAATTCAAGTTGATTGAAGCCCCATTCATCATCCTATCCCACGGTTTCTCATGTAAATCTGAAAGCTATAGTTGTATCATTTTCTAATTAATCATGTACTAAGATAGTGAAACAGAGATGATATATTCACTTATTTGTGTTGGTTATGAAAACTACTCAATATGTGAGGCCCTCTGCAAATGGAACATTGACCAAAAAGAGCACTCATCAGGCATCCTAACCGTCCAATAGTTGGCAGGCAAACGAAATCTTTCAAACAAAATTCACTAATGCTGACATTAAACGAGCATCTAATGTTTGTGACTCATCACATCAGGTCTGAGTTTTTTGCAAGATACCTCAACCAATAGGACCATTTCACCCAGGATAATGTTCCAAGGGAATTTCTATCACTATTATTGGATTAGTACAGGTCACTTCATAAATTTTGGATGGCCTTGCGTCCTATGTTAATCATCCTACTTGTGTACATATTTTTAGCGAAGCAATACAAGAATACCTTTCCACCAGTCCTTTTTTTTCAAATAGATTTCTCAGTTTATGATCTGTATGATGGGAGATGTTCTGCTCTTCTTAATGCATTTATTTGTACTTGATCATTGAAGACTAAACTGAATACGTTTTTTTGCCAGAGCATCATTGATGGTTGCTACAAGTCTCCCAAGAGCACAAAGTGAAAAATGACTTTTGGGAGCAGGTGCAGTGGTGGTTGAATTCCATGTGGTCACACCTTCGATGTTGCCTCTCATTTGGTATTTGGTTTAACATTTATTTGTTTCTTCCATTTTGAATGTAGATTTGGGCAAAAGACGCATATCAATTGCCAATTTAAGGTTATCACTATAGCTGTTGCTAAATGTTTACATTTATGTCCATAGATGTCTGAATGGCTAGTTCACAACATCTGCTTTTGGTTATATCATGGGTGGCTCCAGACTCTTGAGTCTGGACGAATATTGGATAGTGGAGTATCATTCTTTTTTTTTTTATAAATATCAGTGCAAGTAAATTATATTAAAAGTAAGGATATTGGAGTATCATAATATCATTTTATTTTAAATTGTTTCACAGATGTCAATAGCATGACAAATGATCAAAATGAATAAGGTGAATGAGAGTGCAGAGAACAGAGGATGATTGGATAGCTGTGCAAATTTGACCACCTTTTTCTTTTAATGGATGGGAAAATTGGACAGTTTAGATGAGAACATAGACAAAGAAGTGTTTTCTTTTAGGAAGCCAGAAGGAAATGCTTCCATACTTCCATATATCCTATCAAACCAGCCATAGAGAAAGGAAAAAAAAAACATTTCAATGAATATCAGAAGTGCAGGTGCCATATTTACTTTGTAGTGTGTTGGGGCATTGGGTTGTTTATATGAAGTGTTTTTTTTTGTCATGTACAGGTACTAGCAGGTTGTAAAAAAAAATTACATGTCACACGTACAGGGGAGACTATGCCGAAATTTCGAGAAAATCTTTCCAGGTACATCCCATGTTTTTTGGCTCTACAAAGATGTGGACCTTTTCTATGAACCACTGTATTTCGTTTAAGCTGTGTTTGATTGCATATGGTGGCTGTTTTTACCAGGAAATCTCATTTTACTGTATAGTTCTTCATGCATGAGATAGGAAGCATATATATATATTAGCTAGGCTTCTCTTGCAAAGTATTGATCGATGAAGTGATTTATGCCTTGTAGCTCTATTTTTCATTGGAGAACTAATCGGGGAAGCAACGGTACACGGAGGCATCATATGCCACATGGTACATATATACATACTTTTGGTTTTTTTGTTTATATATAGTTCAACTTTTTGTACATCCCATAGAAGACAGTGTAGATACTATATATATACACAATATTTCCATAGAGATTTGTCTAATCAAGCTTTATGTTAATTATTAGTTATGAACGAGGACTTTATGCTAATTCTAGTGTTAAATAATTACATTTTTTTGTTGCAATTTTATACAGGTAGGTAACTATCAAGATGGAGTTACTTTTTGGCAGTTAACCAATTAAGATGACGAAGATGGAGTTGAAGACTTTTTGGCAGTTAACCAAGATGATCACCAAGATGCATGGAGTTACTTGTTTTGAATTATTTTTGTAATTAATTTGAACCGACACACCTTGTATGGTTGTTTTGTAGTTATGTTAAAGCTATTAACTTTGAAGTGTTTATTGTTGAATGATGAATATTTTGAAGGGTTGTGAACTTGGATATTAGAATGTTGACTTGTTGGATATTTGATTTGAATGATAGTTTGCATCTTTTGTGGTATAAGTTTTGTTAATGGGTGTATCTGGATATAAATATTTGAAACTTTGTAAGCAGGTGTGAAATGATAATTTGGGTGGCACAACTATTTTGATTGTATTTTTTTGTGACAAAAAGAGTATGTCACCATTGAGTGTCAACCTGGTAATATTATTGGTGACACTCATTTGGTTGTCAAGAAAAATACTTTTAGTGACAATTTTTGTCACAAAAGATATCTTTTCTATGACACCTGTACTTTTGTCACCATTGCTTTTAGTGACACCCTACTATGTCACGGAAAATCTTTCTTCCGTGACACCATGTTTTTGTCACCGTTGACATCATTTCGTGACAAGTGCACAAATTTTGTCACCATTGACTTTTAGTGTCATGGATACAATGACACCCCATCCCGTGTCACCAAAGATAATAGGTGACAAAAAATGGGCTTTTGGTGACATTTTTTCATGTCACCAAAGGTGTTTTTTGTTGTAGTGATGGCCCACATACAATTTATCTAGAGTTAAATTCATGTATGCCATCAAAGGCCTATTTGAATTTAAACTCAAAATTATTTTTCCACTAAAATAATTCATCCTTATGTTATCTAAACATCTTAGGAAACCATGCCAATCTTGGTAAGTGACTAGAGAAGGGACCAAAAGACATATTTGCCATTGGCTCCCAAAATGACCAAAATGTCCATGCTAAACCCATAGCAACATAAAGACCATTTTAACCTTAACTCATTCCACTAAAGAGTTATGGTTGAACTCCAAGGACAAATATATAATATAATAAGCTCGTCATAAAATGACGGTTGTCTTCGACCTACTAAGTGTAATGACCTAAATGCCCCTCTATGTAACATCCATAATCGAGTCAGGTTATCACATGTACTATCAACCTTCCCGATTACATCTAAACCTTAGAACTTCATATCCTTAACATAATCATCATTCGAATATCATTCTCTTGATCCAGGGAGCGACCCACAAGTTCAATATCCATGTGGAACATCCATATACTAAGATCTTAGATTTTGATGATTAATCGGATAATTCTAAGGGGACGATTATTCCATCATCAGATGGCATAGATTCTATATTGCATCTGCACGTCCCAACTGATCAAGTCCGAGTACCCAAAACACAGAGCTGTTGACCCATGAATAGAATCTCACCCATAGTGAATTAAAGCACAAGAACTTGACTTCGTCAGTTCATCCACAAATGCTCAAGATTAAGAGCACCGGTTACTCAGTAGCATGAGGTGACTTGATCTCTTTTCTGTGATAGTACTATTTTAGAGATCACACCTACAATGGTCCTGTTCAATGCATGACACATGCACTAATGAGATAGATCCGGGAAAGCCCTCCCGTGACTTAGGTATGTCACCCTATATAGGAGAGTATCTCATTATAACTTCTACCAAGATGAAGTGCCCAGCTCCATCTTTCAGTTATGAACAAATATGATGTTTCCAGTTGTCCATGAATTAGACCTATCTGTGTGTAGACACTACACACCTAATTCATTTACTAGAAACAATGGGCCTTACACAACCATACATATATACATGTTTAAGCATAAAAGAGTCTTTCCATTAAATAACCAGTAAATATCCAGTAACAAAAGATGAGAATGCAGCTAGTGGGCTTTAGGGCATACACCAATCCCAACAAGGGGCAGCTAATACTGGAGGTTTGGTCAGGTATGACTTGATATCGTGAAATGCAGCTTCACAGTCAGCATCCCAGACAAAGTTTACACCTTTTTTCATCAATCGGGAGAATGGACAGCATTTACCCAAATAGATTGGAGATGAACCGTCTGATATAGGCCAATCTCCCTTAAAGCCCTTTAAGTTCTCTCAAGGTTCTTGGAGAGGACATTTCTAGAATAGCCTTGACTTTGATGGGGTCAAGCTCTATTCCAGCTTTCCGAACTATAAATCCAAGGAACTTACCCGACGAGACGCCGACGAAGCACTTTAAAGTATTCATTCACAGTTTGTGTTTGCGAAGCCGGAGGAATACTTCTCGAAGATCTTTGAGATGGTCTTCTTTCCTTATGCTTTTGATGGCGAGGTCATCAATGTAACATTCGACCGTCTTGTGCTGCATATCTTGGAATATTTTCATCATAGCCCTTTGATATGTGGCACCAGATTTTTTAGACCAAATGGCATGACAGTGTAGCAATACACGCCAAATGAGGTCCGAAAGGATGTATGTTTTTCATATTCAGGATGCATCTTTATCTGATTGTAGGCAGAGAAGCCATCCATGAATGTCATTCGCTCGAATCCACAGGTATTGTCAATCATTACCTCCGGTATTGGGAGCGGGAATTCATCTTTAGGGCATGCGCCATTCGGGTCTCTATAGTCAATACAGACCCTGATCTGCCCATTTTTCTGTCACAGGGACAATGTTGGCCAACCACTCGGCGCTTTTGAGGTTTTGAACCTCTTGTTCAATTTTACCCATCACATCTGGATGGGATCTTCTTTGGCCTTGTTTGACAGGCTTGATGTCTTCTTGAAGATTGAGTTTGTGGACTACTACTTTTAGGTCTAAACCGGGCATTTCAGCGTAAGACCATGCGAAGCAATCGACAAACTCATGAAGAAAAGTGATATACTTGGGTAACTCATCATCCTTTATATTCTTGCTTATGAATACAAGACGTGGGTTATCTGGTGTTTCCAAGTCTATCTTTTGAACAGGATCTTCTGTTGGAAGTTTCAAAGGTGGTTCCTCTATAATATTTTCGGAGGCTTCCAGCTCAACGAAACCTTCTGGGGTTTCAAGGGCATTTCTAGACCAAGATATTTTTTTTTTCTTTTCCACTGGTTTTCTTGATCGGTGATCTTCTCAAGGCTAGCTAAGAGATGGTCCCAATCGCCTGTTGAAACTGGGTCGAAGTAGGGTACTTCTTTTGGAGACGAGGGTTCTTCTGGGTCATAATACTATACGTCTGTGTTATCGGACAATTCATCTTCATCATCAGAGAAATCATACCAATTGGATGAGCTTCCTGGATCTTTGTCAGGTGCCTCTTCAAAGAGATATCCAGAGATCGATGTCTTCATGGACTTGAGATGTTGAGGCTTGGTCAGCAAACTGACTTTTAAGCCTTTGTGTCAGCTTTCTCAGGGGAGTGTCGAGATCATACCCTAACCCATGTAAAGACTTTTCTACATAATCGTAGAGTCTCCAATCTTCTAGCTGGCTTTTGGTCAAGGCGGGCCCCAATGGCGTGAGAATACCGCGGCCTTCTCCCAAACTAACTGGGTTTTGAGCATCATAGCCGATTTTCTTTATAATAGCTTGTGCCACAAGACTATATAAGGATAGTTGAGGCATACCTTCATTTTGGAAAGGTTCAAGCCTGGAGTTTGATGAAGAAACATCTGATCTATGGAAGAAGATCAGCCTTTCCTTCCTTGAAGTTGCCAGAACAACGAAAGAAGTAGACGTAGGATCTTCTACGTCAGCAGGTGTCTCCATCGGAGTAAGAGCAAGCTGAACTTGTTGAGTGTCAGCTTGGCTTGACGGTATGTCGTCTTCTGGCTCTAAATCTGAATCTGTGTCTTGCATGATAAACATGAAAGAGATAACAAATTTTCCCCCAAGCTTTTATTTTGCCTTCTTCACTTTAGTCGTGAAGACCAAAGGCTTTAAAGTCTTGAGGGAGATGAGGAAGGGAGTTTGAATGCTCTCTTCAGTCCTACCGGAGGGTTATTTTCTTCCGATGATTGTTGAGGAGCCTTGCCTTTATCTTTTTGGAGATTTTCGACAGAGGGTGCTGTGTCCTCTTTTTCACCTTCATACATTTGGGAGTCTGCAAAGTGGACTTCCTTACCTTTGAAGGGTTTTATTTCCGCAAAGACTCGATGTACTATGCCATCGTCGGCAACAAACTTGATGCATTGATGTAGAGTTGAAGGGACAACACCATTCTCGTGTATCCAGGGGCGTCCGAGAAGGATGTTGTAGCATGAAGGGGTTTTTATTGCATACACAGTGACCTCAGAGATAAGTCACCAATTTGCAATTTAAACCTGATTTTACCGATGGCCCTTGAGTATTCCCATCGTATCCAAAGATAGATATAGATGTGTGGCTTAGGTTGCTGGGTGGGATGCCCAACTCTTCGAGAGCCGAAGTGGAGATGAGGTTGAGTGCAGAACCTGGGTCGATCTGAACTCTGTGCATAGACATTTCCTTGATGTACCCTGTGTAGTACAGGGGTCAGCTGCGCCTTCTTTCGCCAAGTAGGAGGTTTTCCTTTGTGAAAGCGATGGTTGCACTTGCTACTTTTTGAACCGAGAGGCATTTGATGCATGATCCTTCAGTTTTCTTCTTTTCTCCCTTTGAGGAAGTTTTTGAGTTTTTGACCCGGTAGTCCATTTCTATTTGGAGGACTTGCGGGGCATGTTTGTCGACATCCTCATTCAACTTTTGTAATTCTGAAATGAGATTATCACGAGTGCGCGGAGACATTCGCAATAAGTCTAGGATGTGCAGACGTGTAGGTATGTGCTTGAAATGTTCAATCAAGTCATACTTGAAAGCCTCCTTAGGGCCTACATGTTCATCATTGTTGCCACTAGGGGCACTTACAACATCTTTTCCCGAAGGATTTACATAAGTAAAAAAAGATTGGTTGTAATTTTTGTGGTAGTCCCAGTCGGAGCGGGTGCCTCTACCAACTTCGAGAGCTTCTTGAGAAGGGTCTTTATTTGGAAGATTGTCTTCAAGGTCAAGAGGCTGTCGTTTCTCATTTACTGAGGATGTATCTGCAGTAGAGTTGCCACCCTTAGTGATTGTGTTGCACGGAGCATTTTCCTAGAGTAAGTCCTGAATAGCATCCAGCAACCTTTCTTCTTCGTTGACCAATTCATCATCCCAAGCATCAATACCGGGGATTCTTCATGATGACCAGTCGGGAAGAGTGTGAGTTTTGAAGTCATGGTCTCAGGAGAAGAAACCTGAGAGAGTACTATCTCTGTGTAAGTTACGTGAGACGAGGTAGCTCCAGAAGATACATTGCTTGGCGTCATCGGAGTATAAGTGATCTCATCAGACAACGCTTTGGAAGAGCTTTAATACCAAATTATCAAGTTATAGGAAGCTCTGACAGGAGACGTTGCCTGTTCGGTGCCAGACTCATCCTCGGATGTAAGAGGATCGTCTATCCAGCAATTTTCTCCATTTTCAGGAGTTAAGGGAGGATGTACCTGATGGTATTCAGGGACTTCCGTCTCTAGATTGCGAGGAGGCTCGTTGACGCGGTCTCGCTCTTGTTATAGGGCAAGACGTTACAAGATCCTCGCATATTCTTCAAGATCAGGCATGAGAGCCAAATCTTCTTCTTCGTCCACTCTTTGTGGCTCAACACTGTTGATTTCCATTGGAGCAATGACGGGTGCTGGGTCAGCAGCATTTTTTTGTACAGCCTCTTGGTCTTCTTCATCATCAGATCAGGATCCTTGTGGATGTAGGGGGTTATACTGTTGGGATTGGTGTATGCCCTAAATCCCACTAGCTGCACTCTTATCTTCTGTTACTCGATATTTACTGGTTATTTAATGGAATGACTCCTTTCTCTTTAAACATTTATATATGTATGGTTGTGTAAGGCCCATTGTTTCTAGTAAATAAATTAGGTGTGTAGTGTCTACACACAGATAGGTCTAATTCATGGACACTGGAAACAACATATTTGTTCATAACTGAGAGATGGAGCTGGGCACTTCATCTTGGTATAAGTTATAGTGAGAGACTCTCCTATATTCAGGGTGACTTACCTAAGTCATGCGAGGACTTTCCCGGATTTATCTCATTAGTGCATATGCAATGCATTGAACAGGACCATGGTAGGTGTGATCTCTAAAATAGTACTATCACTGAGAGAGGTCAAGTCACCTCATGCTACTGAGTGACCAGTGCTCTTAATCTTGAGCATTTGTGGATTAACTGATGAAGTCAAGTTCTTGTGCTTTAATTCACTATGGGTGAGATTCTTTTCATGGGTCAACAGCTCTGTGTTTTGGGTACTCGGACTTGATCAGTTGGGACGTGTAGATGCAATAAAGAATCTATGCCATCTAATGATGGAATGATCGTCCCCTTAGAATTATCCGATTGATCATCAAAAACTAAGATCTTAGTATATGGATGTTCCATATGGATATTGAACTTGTGGGTCGCTCCCTGGACCAAGAGAATGATATCTGGATGATGATTAAGTTAAGGATATGAAGTTCTAAGGTTTAGATGTAATCAAGAAGGTTGATAGTACATCGGATAACCTGAGTTGATTATGGATGTTACATAGAGGGGCATTTAGGTCATTTTACTTAGTAGGTCGAAGACAACTGTCATTTTCTGACGAGCTTATTATATTATATATTTGTCCCTGGAGTTCAACCATAACTCTTTAGTGGAATGAGTTAAGGTTAAAATGGTCTTAATGTTGCTATGGGTTTAGCATGGACATTTTGGTCATTTTGGGAGCCAAGGGCAAATATGTCTTTTGGTCCCTTCCCTAGTCACTTTCCAAGATTGGCATGGTTTCCAAAGTTTTTTAGATGACATATGGTTGAATTATTTTAGTGGAAAAATAATTTTGAGTTTAAATTCAAATAGGCCTTTCATGGCATACATGAATTTAATTCTAGATAAATTATTTGTGGGCCATGGTGTGCATTATCATGTGGGACGTCCATAATGGGAATTCTATAAGGTGAGGTTTCCAATTTTCAGTAGGTCTCTCTACTTGGAAGGTTGGACTTCTCTTTGGATTAGTATTCCTATAGTAAAGTTTCCTTTTTGAATTAGAAACTTAAATTAGTAAGTGTTGTAAAACTAGGATTACTAATTGCCAAAGTTTGTGGGATGTTCCTTTAGTTTCCTTTTCTAATTGGAGTGTCTCTAAAAGGAAATAAATCTTTAGATTATACTTTCCTTTTAGGACATCTATGAGAATTAGGAGAGACAACCATTAAGGAAAGGAATCCCAAAGATTTCTATAAAAAGAGGAAACTCCACCTTTGGACATCCATCCCTATGCAAGAGTGTCCCACACGTCCAGCCCCTTTTCTTCTTCATTGAAGAGAGTTTAAGGTCTGAGATTTTTCCTTAGAAAAAAATTCTCAAAACCCATATAGAAATCTAGATTAAGATCCCACCATCTTAGCCAATCAGATTTGGAAGTGAAATAGAGAAGAAAATCAAAGGCAATTCTACTGCAGAAAATTCCAGCAAGTTGTTTGCTAATTGCAAGTCTGAGTTCAGCCCTTTGGATCTTTTATTTCAGAGATTTGAAGTCTACAAATCATCAAGGTAATAGTCCTCTTGAATCTCCTTTAATTATACACTTGTTGGTCATGAATTCATGGAGTTCTTTTGCGATCTCTATGGCTGATTTATGCTGCCCATATCAGATTTTTTAAAATCTGTTGTGCTACAAATCAGCCATGGACGTCCTTCCTTAGTGATGTCCAGATCTGGATCGCAGTTTCTTTCATATACCAGATCACTGGCATAAGGTGAGTTTTGGGAATACATTCTTCATCGGAGAGATATTCTCCTGTTTCAAGGGATTCTTCCCACTCGTCGGTGTAGTTGGATTCGAATCCATCATCGGTGTCGCTGGACTCGTATCCATCAATGGATAATCCAACTACCGAATTGTAAGAGTATGATGCCCCCTGCGTGGCTTCTTTGAATTGAGGTGGCATGAAATCACTGAGAGTGAATTTTCATACCGCCTTTGAAGTCTCTGGAAGGGACGTTTTTGTTGCCCCCGGTGAAGTGGTAGAGGAGGCCTCTGCCTTTTCTTGGACTTCTTGTCTTGGCTGGGTCTTCTCTTGCTGTTTGAGCTTGAGGAGATGTTTCATAGCCTACCTTCGATGTTGAGCTGTTGGCTTTGTTATCACGATCTCCTAGTTTTCTTCTTCTAGGAGATCGGTAAGGAACCAGCTCTTCGGATGCTTCAATTCTGTTTATCACCTTGACAAAAGAAATAATCTTCTTCTTTGGTGATTTTGGTGTTTGTCCACATGACACCATGTTGACGAAGGCAGACCTATAATTCTTGTCAAAGGTGATGACTCCGTTTTTCCACAACTCGTTTATTTTCTCTCTCACAACGAAGCAATGATTGAGAGGATGTCAGATCATATGGTGGTATGGATAGTACCGAGGATCGTTGGTTTTGCCAACATCTCCTGGTCTTTTGGGTTCAGGCAAGGTGAGCTTGCCATTTGCCACGAGAGCCCTGAAGATTTCATTAACATCTTCATCGAACGGGTATTTCTTTTCTACTCGCTCTTTGAAGGCATCAGAGAGTTCAGGTCTCTTACCTGCAGCTTTATTTTCAGCTTTCTTTGGTGGCTGAGGAGCTGACTTGGTTTGCACATTGAGGACCTCTTTCGTCTTTAGTTTAGAGGTTGCAATGGCAGTTGGCTCTTTCCTTGATGATTTCTGACTGTTGAGGTCTTTAATCACCGTTTCAGCTTCCATGGAAGCTTCTAGGAGTTCTCCCAGGTTCTTTGATTTATTGTCAATGATCATGGAGCGGATTCTAGCTCTCATGTTGTTTCGGCAGATGTCGACTAGCGATGCTTGTGGCAGTACATCAAAGCATTTGTATACCATTGCTTTCCACTTGCGAATGAAGTCGTATGTTGACTCATTCTCCCCCTGTTTTAGGCTACAAAGCCGAGCCATAGTAGTGGGATGATCCTCACCTTTGAAGTAAGTCAGGAAGCATGCCTCTAGCATGGCCCAGTTTTGGATGGAGTCCTCCAGAAAAGTGGAGTACCAATTGAAAGCCGTACCTTTTTTAGGGTACTTGCAAAGAGGCAGATCTTGAGTTCATCTTGATCCGCAATAGCTTCCGTCAAGATCTTGAAGTAGATGACGTGCTGTCTGGCTGATCCTTTCCCCGTATATGTTTGGAGAGTAGGATGCTTGAATTTTGTAGGGAATGGAATGAGTCCATCCATAAGGGATATGGTGGCTTGATCCCATGCTCCTTGAGTATATCCTCTTCCTTTGCTTTGGCGAGGATACTGTCTACATCCTTTTTGGTGAGGGCCTGTGACTCATTATCTTCTCCATTTACCTCATCATCTTGAAGATTCGGCGGAGGTTCATTGTCCGCCTGATTTTGGTAGGCGAGGAGAAGGTTTTCCATTAGAGTTTAAATCCTCTACTGGCCTTGTTCCAACTGCTGGATATGTGTGAGCGCATCATCTTGAGGTGGATTGCGAGGTGGTGTCTCAAAATTTGTAGCCAGGACGTTCATCCCTCTAGATTCGAACGAAGAAATTGTCCTGGTGACTGAGCTGGGGCTCATTCTTTTTAATGAAGAGCTTGAGGAAGGATCACTCTGTCGTCCTTTGCTTAAAGGAGCAGGGGATTCTTCTGAATGTCTTATTGTCCTGGAGACGCTGTGGGTAACCAGACGTCGGACATGGATTTTGGATGCTGACTTATGGCGTCTTTTGTTTTTCTAACCATATGTACAGCAGCAATTTGGTCGGGTCTTTCTTTTTCGACCCATTTATGGGAGACTTGAAGTGTAGGAAGCCGGGTCCTTTGCTTTTCTAGTCTCTTTTGTTGATACGACATGCGGCGGCATATACGACGAGCAATTCGAGCTTCGTTTAGCTTTGGCTAGGCTTTGACAATGAAGGATGTCCTCCCTCTGGCGCAACAGCCGAGCCTATCTTCTTTGTAGCTATGCAAGGACAGGATGCGAACCCTGTCCTTCGCCTGTTATAGCGAAGCTTTGAATTTTTCGACTTCGGCCCTTGTAGAGATACAGGGTCGAACTACAGGATTATAGGCCTTTGCACGTGCTTGCAGAGGCCTTGTGATGCATGACTTGATTTTAGGCTTGTAGGATCAAGCCGGCTCATGCTGGGTTGACTTGGGAGTCAGGTTGGAGATGGGTCTCTCCTCTTTTATGTAGGCAAGACGGTAGAACTGGTTCTCCTTGAGTGGCGCCAGGTATGCTGACTTGGTGGATGTTTGGGACCTTCTTTGTTTTGGTGAAGGTCTTGGGGACCAAGTCTTGGGATAGACCTGGTTGTTTGCGGGTCGAGGCTTAACGGGGGTGCAGCGGGCTTCGGGCTTCTTGGTGCTCCCCTTTGGTGTCACGGTAGTGACACGTTGAGAGGCGACCTTCTGCTTTTTAGCAGGCATGGTTTCTTCTTTGGGAAGTGGGAATGGTCTAAGCGTCCCAAAGATGATAGTCTGGGGAGTCGAGGTCGACCCGAAGTTCAGAGAGTTGTCGAGGGAGTTGATGCTTCGGCAGCTGACAGGGCGCTTGTGAGTGCGCTTGGTTTACTTCTATTGAAGCATGAGTTGGTGCTTGTTCTCATCAAAAGTAACGGTCAAGGAAGCTACCATTGTTAGTTTGAAAATTTCTGAAACATGACCACATCCATTAGTAATCACAAGAATATAATGATCATAAATGTGAAATTCTATGGTTTTGTCTTTTCAAATCGCTAGAGGGGCATGACCCAAGCGACAATAAGAAAGCAAAACGCCATAGATGGTACAATTGTTTTGATCGCAAGTACGGTGAGCCCAGAATGAGTGTCCCAGTGATTGCTAGAAGCATTTGTGAACCTAAATTCGACTTATCGAGAAGGAGAGCTTGCTCGAGGTAAGAAGAATATAAGGTTGGAGTTACAAATATGCCGGTTGCAAATACAGTAGACCCTGAAATGGCGTACCAGTATTGCTAGGCACAAATGTTTGGAGACCGCATCCATGAGATGGGATTCTCTGTTTTGAAAGGTCAAGATTGGATTCATCAAAGAGAGCAGATGGTATTCCAATCTAAACACGGGCTCAACGATTTCCGCGAGCGCCAATGTCCAGATGGGAAGAGACCAAAATTTCTCAGATCTGAACCCAAAAATGACAAGATTTTTTTTGAAAGGCCAAGATCGGGTTCATCAAAGAGAGCAAAAGGCATTCCAATCTAAACACGGGCTCAACGATTTCCGCGAGCGCCAGTGCTCAGAAGGGAAGATACCAAAATTTCTCAGATCTGAACCCAAAATGATGAAAGTTTTTTTTTATGATTTTTTTATATTTTTTTAAAGATTTTTTTGAGATTTTTTTATTTTTTTTGAAATTTTTTTATTTTGAGAATTTTTTTATTTTAAATTTTTTATTTTGAGTTTTTTTTATATTTTAAAGATTTTTTATTTAAAAGTTGATGCTTCGGCAGCTGACATAGGCCTCCTAACCCGGTCTTATTAAATCTCAATTGATAAAATTGCCCCCAGGTAAGGGTAGGATTACTTAATGAGCCCGTTTGGAGGACCCTTGCCTAGAACAGTCAAGCTGTCTCCACACTCTGGACAAGGCATTTCTTGAATCAACCTTGATCAAAGAACGCAATCGGTTTAACCTGAGTAGTCTATGTCTTTTTTTTCCCAAATAGACTCATCGAAGAGAAATGATGGCCCAATCCTTGATCCGAACGCGGGCTCAACGATTTCCGCTAGCGCCAGCTCCCAGAAGGGAAAGGATCAAAGTTTCTCAATTTTGAATCCAAAACGAGAAATTTGGTTTTTTGAAAAAGAAATTTTGATATATATATTGTCACGCCCCCGGACCGAGGACCCATTAAATGAGACCTTAATCCGGAGTCATGGCGCGACGGGCCAGAAAATTCCGCCCGCACACGCTAGTTTCCCACAGGTTTTCCGTGGTAAGGATCCCCGAAATCCGATTCAACAGTGATTAATAAGAATCACATTCATACAAATAACTTACGCGGAAGCATTGTAGCAAACATACAAGTTTCTCACATACAGGTATAAGATGAGAACGCACGAGACTAGCATCAAAAAGAGAAACATTCATTGGTAGGCCCCAAAGTTAGTTTAAAGTTAGTACAAAAGTAAAGTTAGCCAAAATTACAATTTTTCCCCAAAAAGAATAAGCCAACAATGGCTACAACAAAATCCCAAAAAGTATAGTATCTATTCCCCAAAAATGCGATCGCAGCTCCAAAACAACCCGACGTCTAAACAACATCATCGGGCTGCCACTTGCTCTCCACAGGGACTATAGGTTCCGCCTCAAAGTGCGCCTCAACCGCGAGGGGCTCGACATCTGGCACCAAGCAAATAGGGTCAGACACGATGGTCTGGCAAGCAAATATAACAATAATAGGATGATAGAAAAGCAAAACATTAAATAAATGAGAGCCACGATTAAATCCTGAATAATAGAAATGACGAACTGAAGATAGAAGATAAACATCTTAATAGTTTACAAATCCAATGTTATGATAAGTGAAATAAACAAGAACCATAAGATAAAACATTAAATGTATAAAAACATTGGCAGATCACGTAAAGCTAAATTCTCCTGTTACCGAAGTAACTGGAGCAGACAAAACCGTAGCCACTACTCGTGGGACCGGAACGACCATAGTCGTTATCAAACAGAACCGTAGCCACTACACGTGGGACCGGATATAACCGTTGCCATGGTCGGTACAGACAGAATCCAAACTGCACCTGGTGAACAAATTAAAGATTCCAAGCCGGATGATCAGTCCGACAAGGTAACCTAAGCTTAGTGGTGCCATTATGATAAAAGTTTGAAACCTCGAAGTAATACAAATCCGTTCATAAAAAACATTTCCAAAATCGATAAGAAAACTACTCCGAACAAATGCATATCTCACATATCGATGAATCCGAGCGAAATAGATGAGTAGTCTTATCAATATCCAAAAAATGTGATAAACCATCCCAAAGTATTCAAATAGGTTTATAAAAGAATCCGAACAAAAACCTCTCTAACATGGAATGAATGTATGATGATTCAACAGTCTAATGCGGGTCGTCATCATATACATTTGACCCCTTTATTGTCATTAATAGAAAGTAATTTGGTGCCACAGAAGATCCTTGACAATCACAAGGGATGAAGTGCACATTTAGATTCGAAGGGTTCCTAAATGGTTTTGTTCAAAAGTTAATCCACATTACATAATGGCCTCAAGAATTCCAAAGGACTAAATAGGCTTGAATATATATAATGATTGGGCTGAATTGGACTTGAGCATGGGCTGGAAATGAACCTGTAAAACAGTCCATTAATTCCCCTTAAAACTTGTTTAAATATCTACTTGAAACAGGCCCAAATCAGGCCTTAAGCCAAGCCCAAAACAGCCTTTAAATCTGGCCCAAACAGTCCTTGAAATGGCCCAAAGAAGCCTTGGAAACAGGCCCAAAATCAGACTTTAAATGGACCCAAAAATCAGACCTGAACCAGGCCCCCAGGCTGGACTGGGCTCGCTCGAGCGACCCAAGGTCCGCTCGAGTGGAGCCGAGACAGAGCCTGGGTCGCTCGAGCGGACTGGGCTCTATCCAGTCCGGCTCGTTTGGCATTTTTTCCTCATTTTTGAATCTTTTTTCTCCCCTTTTTTTTTCCTTTCTTTCATGCACATTTCCACAATTAATTTGCCCCTTTCTTGACCTCCTCAACTCATCAAATCATCATCCATAATCAATCCAATAAATCAAACACCATACTTTTAAAAAAAAATCAAAGTTTTTCCCCATTCTTAGAACAAAACTCTTAACACAAAGAGGGCTAAGTTTCAAGATGTCCAAAGTGAAACCAAACTTCCAATACATTGAAAAACAACAATCTAAGTGAAAATCAAATATCACATTACTTCATTCATCCCAAAATAAAGCTATGAATCATAAGAAGATTAGCACATAGCATGAAATACCATCAAATAAAACAAGAGAAAATGAAACCATCATATTAATTGAAAAATTCACTTGCCTCAAGTCTAAATGAGAGAAATAATACTCCTCAAACAAAGCTCTAGGGTCTCAAGCTCCCAATCTACAAAAAACCCAAAATTTTCCAAAGAGAACCCTAAAAAATCAGTATTTGCAAATCTCCAAGGAAAGCTCTTGTATATGGGATGAAAACACTCCAAATGAAGAGCAAAACAAAGATCTCAAGTTTGGAAAGCCATTGCTAACCTTGAAAAGCTCAAACGAAGAAGAGAAGCTTGAATGAGAACCTTGCCCTAGCACAAAACCTTTGAAAAGGTGTCTTTGGAAAGCTTGGAAGATGAGGAAGAACTTTAGGAGATCAATCCTCCAAGAAAACTCCAAGAGATTGGTGTTTCAGATGAAAGAGAAAGTGTTGGAAGAGAGAAAAAGAGCCCTAGCACCAAACCGTGCAGGAGAAAGAAATGAAGGAGAAGAAGAGAGTTCCTCTTCTTATAAGATGGGTTTTGTGGGCCCCGATCTTCATAAGGTTGAAAATGACATTTGCAGGCCCCGAATGAAAACGACGAAGAAGACAAAACGATCAGCGAAATTTCTACTTTACGAAAAGTGTATTTTTGTCAATTTCTGAAGTTTTCGAAATTTGGGTACAGATTTTGTGTGAAAGGTCATTTTTGCCCTTTTCCTCAAAAAATGCAATTTCTGATCATTAAATCAAGACGGTCAAACCATGAAAGTTGATAATCTAAATGAAATGAGTCAAAATGCATAAAATTTGGATTTTACAAACATCAAAGTTAAACTCCACAGATTCACACACAACACACGGGCGCCTCGGCCCGCGTCAAACCTAAGTCAACAACTCTCGAAGATTCCCAAAGCTAATCAAACATTCCAATCTAGCTTAAGAAAATAAGCTAATCATCCACTAACCCCACTTGTCAACTAATCATGGTGAAAATATAATTAAATATTCCAAACCTGGGTCGGGGTCTGACATATATATTTTAAGATCTCTAATGAACTCATCGAAGAGAAATCATGGCCCAAGTCCTTATTCGAACAGGCTTAACATTTCTGCAAGCATGATGAATGATAGGAGAGAATCAAAGTTTCTCAATTTTGAATCCAAACTAAGAAATCTGATTATTTTGATTTTTTTTAATCTCTAATGTACTCAACGAAGAGAACCGATGGCCCAAATCCTTATTCAAACAGGCTCAACATTTCTACAAGCACGATGAACGATAGGAGAGGATCAAAGTTTCTCAATTTTGAATCCAAACTAAAAAATCTGATTTTTTTTTTAATTTTTAGAAAGATCTCTAATGAACTCATAGAAGAGAAACGATGGCCCAAAACCCTATTCGAACAGGCTCAACATCTCTGCAAGCACAATGAACGATAGGAGAGGATCAAAGTTTCTCAATTTTGAGTCCAAACTGAGAAATCTGATTTTTTTTTTCTGAAAAGAGAAAGAGTGGAAATAAATTTAAAGAATTAGAAATTTCTAAAAAATCCCATCTCATTTGTTTTAGATGCGAAATCCAACATAGGCCACCAACTGGAAAGTAGCCAAGGAATCTAGAAAAGAAGTATAAGCATAGAGCAAAAATATGGTATGGAAATACTTCATTTTCAAGCATCGTGTTCTCAAAAGAATGAGTCCCACCGGGTGTGCCAGCTTGATGGACCGTGCTTCTGCTCGGTGCTACCGAGGTCGGCGGACGTTGGAGTCTGTTTGATCCGACCCTTTCGCGCCCGGGGGCCAAAGGCGTGCATCAACATTTTTTTGTCTGGGTGTGCCAGATTTTCTATTTTACTTGGAATTGCAAGTGGTGATCCGGAAATCAACCTTCGCAAGTAAAAACAAAATCAACTTCTTTCAAGTTTTCCATTACACATATGTTTAAGAAAAGAGACATTTTCTTGATTTACCGTGAAAGGCGATTTTTTGGCATTTATAGCCGATTTTTGGCGTTTATAGCCGATTTACAATTCTTATCAATAAAGAAAGACAAGAGTTGTGATTTTTGTCTCTTTTAGAAAAATACAAACTACAATAAAAAGCAAGAAAAGGAGGATCTAACTTCTCAGGAGATTGTAGGGGACTCGTTTAGATTGACGGACGCAAGCCATGTGTAGACTTCGCCATCATCCATACAGATGAGAAGAGAGGATGCTCTTTATTCGCTTGGCTTGGCTATAACCTCAGATTTTTAGAGGACAAAGACCAAGAGGAGGTCCTATGTCCAATAAAAAGCTAAGTAGACGGGCTGAAAAGCCACGTCTAAGCCATTTGAGGCAGAAGGAGAAGGCAAGGACCTTGGGGGGGGGGGGGGGGGAGGTACCCCCAAGGGACTTTTATCACCTTGTAGTGGTGGTCGGTGCAGAACTTCGACAGAGTTTTCTCTCTTTCATTCTCTGGATTTTTGTGCTTTTTTTCTGATCTGGGATTGGTGTGTTATGCTTTGGGAGTGCTCTCTTATTTATAGGCTTTTAGGTAGTCATTTAGGAGGATTTATGAGCCTTAATTGTCATAAAGCTACATAAAGGGAGGAGTTACAAGATTTATTTCTTTATTTTGTAACTCCTTTTTCTTGGCTTCCGACTGGCCGGTAGAAATTGAGGGCATTTAATCGCTTTTAGTCACCATGATGGGACGAGTTTCATGGGTTAAATGCCATGAATCAATTGACTTGTGACTCCTGGATGCCTGCTTCTGATTGGGCCATCCAAAGAAATGAATTAATGACTGCAATAAAGCTAGCCGATTAATTGCATTAAGTGATCACCGAGCAGTTGAAGAGTCGCGGGCCGTGCCGTGTCTTTTGGGATTCTTCTGGCGATGATCATCAATGGATCTTCATATAGATTGACATCGGATGACCATGTAACTTCAGGCATTGATTGCCAACAGCGGGCCGGTGCCATCTGTCCTGTCGATTTCTCGATCGGTCGGGTAGAAAGCACACTTTTTTGGTTCACCGGTTGGCGATCAATGTTGATTTTGATACTCTTGAGGATGGACCCATGAGTTTGACGGATGCTGAAGGATTTGGTGCCTCAAAAGTATGGATTTTAGAAAGCCACAGGAGTTGGATGCTTTGAAATAGAAAAAAGATGGAAAACGGGCCTCTCCGGGGGAAATTTAGAGACCCGGAGCTCCATGGTCGCCGGCGACCAAGCACAGGGTCGCCTGGCAGATTTTTCCCCTTTTGGTCCCGTTTCTCGGCCTTTTTGAGGTCTTTTCCAATTCTTTTTTCTTCTATATTTCTCTTGACATTTTCGTACATTTGTTGGCCTAATTTCCCTGCAGAAAACTTGACGAGAATCCTTGCATTTTGGAGTGCAAAGTTTCCAATTTTCCGGGAAAGTCGAAGACTTTGTCGTGTAGAGCTGCCGATTTTTTGTCATAAGCTGAAACTGGGCCAAACAATGTCGGAATGACCTGAAATTTGAGGTGAAGCCTCCTAAGCAATAAATAAGACAAACCATAGGATTTTATTTGAGTTTTGAAGCCGTATGGGTCCTGTTACCAGTAGACTTGATTTTATTGCGAGGAAGATGTCGCGCTTTGATGTGCGGTCAACCGATGTCCGATTTACTTGAAATCTGACAGGGAACCTATTGGAGTCGATTTTGAGATGATTCATAGGTTCTGTCTTAGAAACCATGGTCCCAGGAAGCTTCGCCACCGAGAGGCCTATTTTGGCTTCCGAGAGTCTACGTCTGGTCAAATGTTGTTGAAATGACATGAAACTTGACGTATAGCCCTTTGTAAGTATCTTGAAGCCAGGCATGTGCTCTGTCTGATGAGTGATGGCCTCGGTGGTTTTCACCGCCGAGAGGCTTGATTTAGTTCTTCGAGGGTTGATGTAGGGTCAAATGTTGTCGGTTTGACTTGGAACTTGACATGGAGCCTATTGGATGTATTTTGAGATCATCCACAGGCTCTGATCAAAGATTTGGTGTCTTCGATGCTGTCGCCGCCGAGAGCTCCTGTTTAGCTATCGGGGTAGCGAAGTTAGGCCAAATGATTTTGACATGGCTCGAAACTTCTTGTGTAGTCCTCTTTTGGCTGTCTTGAAGGATCTTCCAATTTTTGTTTGATTCTGACAAGATTTGACTTTTGGAAGTAGCATTGCCTATTTATGGAAGGTTGCAGCTTCTTGTAGTTTTCTTGATGTTGAAGAAGCAAAGTAACATTTTTGGTGTCAACACTTACCTGGGGGCAATTCTATCAATCGAGATTCAATAAGACTGGGTTAGGAGGCCTATGTATACTCTCTCGTCTTTTAAATAAAAAATTTAAATAATAAAAAATCTTTAAAATAAAAAAAATATAAAAACATTTTCAAAAAAAATCGTAAAAATAAAATAAATATTTTTCAAAAATTTTTTTTAATAAAAATATAAATTTAAAAAAATATCTTCAAAAAAAAAAAACTTCCATCATTTTTGGGTTTAGATCTGAGAAATTTTGGTCTCTTCCCTTCTGGGCACTGGCGCTCGCGGAAATCGTTGAGCCCTTGTCCAGATTGGAATACCTTTTGCTCTTTCTGATGAATCCAATCTTGACCTTTCAAAAAAAAAAAACTCTCGTCATTTTTGGGTTCAGATCCGAGAAATTATGGTTCCTTCCCTTTTGGGTACTGGCGCTCGCGGAAATCGTTGAGCCCTTATTTGGATCGGAATACCATCTGCTCTCTTTGATGAATCCAATCTTGACCTTTCAAAACAGAGAATCTCATCTCATGGATGCGGTCTCCAAACATTTGTGTCTACTGGTACGGGTACGCCCTTTCAGGGTATACTGTATTTGCGACCGGCACATTTGTAACTCCAACCTTATATTCTTCTTACCTCGAGTAAGCTCTGCTTTTCGATAAGCCGAATTCAGGTTCACAATTGCTTGTAGCAGTCACTGGGACGCTCATTTTGGGCTCACCATACTTGCGATCAGAACAATTATACCATCTATGGCGTTTTGCCTTCTTCATGTCGTTTAGGTCATGTCCCTCGAGCAATTTGAAAAGACAAAACCATAGAATTTCCCATTTATTATCATTATATTATTGTGATTACTAATGGATGTGGTCTTGTTTCAGAAATTTTCAAAACTAACAATGGCAGCTTCCTTGACCATTACTTTTGATGAGAACAAGCACAAACTCATCCTTCAACAGATGCAAACCACGCGCACTTACAAGCGCCCTGCCAGCCGCCGAAGCATCAACTCCTTCGGTAACTCTTTGAACTCCCGGTCAACCTCGACTCCCTGGACTATC
The DNA here is from genome assembly GCA_012931725.1 of Litsea cubeba. NCBI lineage: Eukaryota > Viridiplantae > Streptophyta > Magnoliopsida > Laurales > Lauraceae > Litsea > Litsea cubeba. Next base: position 60,734,061 of record CM022949.1, read on the forward strand.
ATCTTTGGGATGCTGGGACCATTCCCACTTCCTGAAGAACAAACAGCTCCTTCCAAGAAGCAGGTCGCCTCTCAACGTGTCACTATCATGACACCAAAGCCGAGCACCAAAAGGCCCGAAGCCCACGGCACCCCCACGAAGCCTCGACCCACAAACAACCACGTCTATCCTAAGACTTGGTCCCCAAGACCTTCACCAAAACAAAGAAGGTCCCAAAAATCTACCAAGCCAGCATACTTGGCCTCACTCAAGGAGAACCAGTTCTACCCTCTTGCTTACAAGAAAGAGGAGAGACCCATCTCCGACTTGACAACCAAGTCAACCCTGCATGAGCCGGCTTGTTCCTACAAACCCAAAATTAGATCATGCATCACTAGGCCTTTACAAGTGTCACGCCCCCGGACCGAGGTCCCGCTAAACGAGGCCCTAATCCGGGGACGCGGCGCGACGGGCCGGAAAATTCCGCCCGCACACGCTAGTTTCCCACAGGTTTCCGCGGTAAGGATTCACGGAATCCGATCCAATAGTGATGTATAAGAATCACTTTCATACAAATGACTTACGCGGAAGCATTGTAGCAAACATAAAAGTCTCACAAACGGGTATAAAATGAGAACGCAAGAGACTAGCATCAAAAGAGAAACATTTACTGTAGGCCCCAAAGTTAGTTTAACGTTGATACAAAAGTAAAGTTAATCATTAATTACAATTCTTTCCCCAAGAGAAAATAAGCCAACAATGGCCATAACACAAAAACCCAAAGTGTATATCATGAAATCCCCAAAATGTGATCGCAGCTCCAAGGCAACCCGACGTCTAATTGACATCATCGGGCCGCCACTCGCCCTCCACTGGAACTATAGGTTCCGCCTCGAAATGCGCCTCAACCGCGAGGGGCTCGACATCTGGCACCAAACAAAAGAGAGTCAGACACGACGGTCTGGCAAGCAATTACAACAATAATAGGATGAAGGTAAAACAAAACATAATAAGTAAGAGCTGCGATGAAATCACGATTAATAACAATGTCGAAGTAAAGATAGAAGATACATCTCGATGGTTTACAAATACAATGTCAAGATGAGCAACATAAACAAATACCATGAGATGAATATTAATGCATAAAAACACTGGCAACCCACATAAAGCTATATTCTCCTGTTACCGAAGTAACCGGAGCAGACAAACCGTAGCCACTAAACGTGGGACCGGAACGACATAGTCGTTATCAGACAGAACCGTAGCCACTACTCGTGGGACCGGATAAATTACCGTTGCCATGGTCGGTACAGACGGAATCCAAACTGCAGCTGGCAAACAAATTAAAGACCCCAAGCCGGATGATCAGTCCGACAAGGTGACCTAAGCCTAGTGGTGCCATTTTAGTGAAAATCCGAAACCTCGAAGAAATGCAATTCTATTTATAAGATACATTTCCAAAATCGATAGAGAACTACTCCAAACAAATGCATATGGGCAAAGCCAAGCAGAACAAGTGAGTAGTTTCATCATTTCTAAATATGGGGGTAACCCACTTCAAAACAATAAAAGAATTGGAGAAAGAACCAAAACAAAAGTCGCTTTGTACAAAGGAATGTATGATGGTTCGGTCGACTAAGCGGGTAGTCTCGATATACATTCGACCCCTTTATTGTCATTAAAAGAGAGTGATTTGGTGCCACCGAAGATCATTGACAATCATAAGGGATTAAGTGTACATCCAGACTTGAGGGTTTTTCAAGTGGCATTGGCCATAGTCCAAGACACTTCTCACCATGAATTCTAGGCTTGAAAAAGGTTGAATGGGCTTCACTTATAGGAGAGAGTTTGGGGCTGAATTGAGCTTGGACATAGGTCCGAAGTGGACTTGAAATTGTATAGAATAAGTCCTTAAAATAGTAGGTTTAAATCCCTTCTTCATCAGGCCCACAACTGTCCTTCCCCAAGCTCAACAGTCCACTAATCAGGCCCAATTCAGTCCTTAAAGTAGCCTAGGATTCAGGCCATAAAACAGTCCAATGTCAGGTCTTGAAATAGCCCATTAATAAGTCTCCAAACTGGTCCAAGAACTGACCTTAAAACAGGCCCAATGGAGCCCTGAGAACAGGCCAAAAACTGCCTTGAAACAAGCCCAAACCCGAGCCCAGACTGAGCTGGGCTCGCTCGAGCGGACCCAGACAGAAGCTGGGTCGCTCGAGCGGCCCAGTGGGTCGCTCGAGCGGACCCAGACAGTGCCTGGTCCGCTCGAGCGACCCAGTGGGTCGCTCGAGCGGACTGGGCCTGCCCAGTCCAGCCCGAGTGCAGAAACTTCCATTTTTTTTTTGTTTTTCTTCTTCTTTTCATGATCATTTCAATTCCCTCCTTCCATACATAATTCTACAACATCTTGGGCCCTTTCCTAAGCTTCAGAAATCCTCAAATCATCATTCATAATCATCTAATTAACACAATTTCAACACTTTTTAAAAGAATCCAAGTCCTTTTCCAAGTTCTTTTGAACACCATTTGGACACAATGAACAAACCTTCCAAGAAACCAAAGTGAGAATAAATTTTCAATACATGGTAAAGCAACAACATAAATTAAGATGGCTATGACAATGATTCCTTAAATCATAATAAACCATACACTAAAGAAGATTAACACAAAAAGGGGAAAATCAAGAAATAGAACCAAATGAGGGAAAGCATCACATTAATGTTGGAATATACTAGCCTCTAGCCAAGATAAGATCAAAATCACTCCTTAAACCAAGCTTTAGAGCTTCAAGCTCCAAATCTACAAAAACCCCAAAAATTTTCCCAAGAAACCCTAAAAAGTCAACATTTGTGAATCCTCAATGAAAACCTTAGCAAATGGGTTTAAAGCACTCCAAATGGAGAGGAAAACAAGGATCTTGAGTTTAGGAAACCAATGCTAACCTTGAGGAACCCTAACAAAGAAGAGAGGCTTGAACAAGGGGCTTCTCTTAACCCAAACTCCTCAAGAATGGTATCTTTGGGAAGCCTGAAGAGGGAGGAAGAGTTTGAGGAGATCAATCCTCCAAGAGCACCTCACCAAGTGAGAGTTCCAGATGAGAGAGAGTGAGAAGAAAGGAAAGGAAAAAGCCCTAACAAAGGAGTTGCTGGGATGGAATGAAGAAGGAGAAGAAAAGCTCTCTTCTTAAGAGACAATTCATTGTGGGCCCCGATCTTCACAAGCCTAGAAACGGTACTTGCGGGCCCCGAACGAAAACGACGAAGAAGACAAAAATGATCGGCAAAATTTCTACTTTCCAAAAAGTATATTTTTGGCAATTTCTGGAATTTTCGAAATTTGGGTACAGGTTTTGTGTGAAATGTCAGTTTTGCCCTTTTTCTCCAAAAACGCGATTTCTGATCACAAAATCAAGTTGGCCAAAACATGAAAGTTGATGATCTAGATGAAATAAGTCAAAATACACATAAATGGAGATTTCACAAGCATCATGAACAAACTTAACAATTTTACACACAATCCACGGGCGCCCCGGCCCGTGTCAGACTTAAGTCAAAGGCTAACAACGGTTCTCAAAGCTAATCAAACAACCTAATCTAGCTTAATGAAATAAGCTAATCGTCCACTAACCCCACTTATCCACTAATCACGGTTAAAACATAATTAAATACTTCAAACCTGGGTCGGGGTCTGACATCCTCCACCCCTAAGAATCACATTTGGTCCTCCAAATGATCACTAACCTCTGGGAATAGCTGAGGGTACTTCTTTTGAACTTGCTCACGAAGTTCCCAAGTGGCTTCTTCTGGTCCATGATTCTCCCAATGAATTTTTACCCACTGAATTGTCCTATTCCTCAGTTCTTGCTCTTTGGTGTCAATAATCTCTGCAGGTTTTTCGATGTATGTGGCATCCTCTCTGACATCCAATGGCTCATGTTGTAGCACGTGCGAAGGGTCTGAAACATACTTCCTTAACATTGACACGTGAAACACGTTGTGCACACCCGACAGTTCTGGAGGCAAAGCTAATCTGTACGCCACTTCCCCGATTCGACTCAAAATCTCATACGGACCAATAAATCTCTTAGACAATTTGCCTTCCTGCCCAAATCTCAATGTCCCTCTGACCGGAGATACCTTTAAGAATACCTTGTCTCCAACTTGGTGTTGGATACCACGATCACTGAGAGGGGGGGGGGTGAATCAGTGATTTCTAAAAACAGGTCCAATTCAACAACAAAACAAGTCAAATCACACTATGACACCAGATTTAACGTGGTTCACCGAAAGGCTACGTCCACGGTTCAAAGACTGTCCGAACACCAATCCGGGACAGATCTGAATCTTATTTAGTCGCACCAACGACAAAGAGCACCAACCCTTAGTTTCAGATAGCACCAACTATCTAGGAAGCACCGACTCCCTTGAGTTTCAGATAGCACCAACTATCTAGGAAGCACCGACTCCCTTTACAATTTATCTGCACCCACAGATAGGATCACCAAACCCTAAACACCAAGCACCAACTTGATGTAAGAACAGAATAGAAATAAACTCTGTCTACAGCCCTTCCCCTCTACAATTCTCTCTCTCTCTCAATCCCTTACAAATTGAATTTAAAGCATAAACAGAGAGACACTTAACTCATGGACGAAACACCATCTTCTAGAGCACAATCCCGTCCATAATTGCTGTAGAAAGATGCAGCACAACAGCACACAGCAACAGCACCAGCACACAGCACACTCTACTCTCTTCTCTTCTCTCTTTTCTCTTCTCTTCTGGTGTCTCTTCTGATGTATTTATGAACGACCCAAGCATGCCTTTATATAGGTTTTAATAACCCTTAATTGTATTCAAAACGGGCTACAATTAGTTTAGAAAGATTCCCAAACGAAATAGATAACTGTGCTGAATTTTCGTGCAAAACTTCTAATTCTGCGCAACTCTGATTCCCGTGCTCGGTCGACATCCTGGCTTGCTCGGTCGACCGAAGACACTGACTGGAAAACAAACAATTTCGAGCTCGGTCGACATCCTGAGGGCTCGGTCGACCGAAGACACACTGTGTCACGAAAATAACTGAGAGGTGCCTTTTTTTTGTTTCTGCAGGTTTCTTCTTGCTCGGTCGACCGCATGAAGAGCCCGGTCGACCGCGTGCACTGCATCAGGAATTCTTAATTCCAGACTGTTTCAATTCTGTTTCTCCTTTTCAAGCTCTATCAACACCAGCTTATTATCATCATGTTTGTGACAATGTGTTGACAAGAATTCCAACTCAAATGATAATGTGTTGACAAGAATTCCAACTCAAAACCATACTTGAGATACTAATTACTTTAATTCATCAAAAGACTCTAAAGTCATCTCAAATTCCAACAATCTCCCCCTTTGGAATTGTTGGCAACACTATTGGAACTTCAACACTTTCAACTTCAGCTTGCAGCTCTTCCAAGTTCTTTTCAACACTCACTTGGAACCAATTCTGAAATTCTGAAATAACAACCATGCATTTTCAACAATCTCTTCCTAGCTTTGATAGCATAACATCTCTTCTTGCTATCATATCATAACATCTCTCCCTGCTATCATAACATCTCTCCCCCTTTGACAACAAGTCCAAAGGGACCAAACCGAGGAGCGAATAGGATATTCAATGAATGCATTGCTCCCCCTTTCAAGCACAACTCCTACGGTTTAGGAGAGTGAGTAACTCCTAACTTTTTCCGGAGATACTCGAAGACTTCCTTTGGCAGAGGTTTCGTGAAAATATCAGCCACTTGCTCAGTTGTTGGAACATACTCCAACTTGACCTCTCCATCAGCAACTTTATCTTTAAGAAAATGATAACGAATTGCTACATGCTTTGTTCGAGAGTGCTGAACAGGATTCTTAGATATATGAATTGCACTCGTGTTGTCACATAGGATCGGCGTAGGATCCGTTGTAGGAACTCCTAGATCAGAGAGCATTTGCCGCATCCATAACACTTGCGTACAACAAGTTGCCGCTGCAATATATTCCGCTTCCGCTGTCGAAAGGGATACTGAGTCTTGCTTCTTACTATGCCAAGCAACTAATCTTTCTCCAAGATAAAATGCGCCGCCGCTAGTACTCTTGCGATCATCTACGCATCCAGCCCAATCGGCATCAGAATATGCAACTAGAGTGAAGGATTTGCCTTTGGGATACCAGATACCAAGCTCCATAGTACCTTTCAGATATCGAAAGATTCGTTTCACTGCTGTAAGGTGCGTTTCAGTTGGTGCTGCTTGAAAACGTGCAACCATACATACTGCTTGTAGAAGATCTGGTCTTGTTGCAGTCAAGTAGAGCAAGCTTCCTATCATAGAGCGATAGGTGGTATGATCAACGGACGAGGCCTTATCATCTTTGCTAAGCTTCGTGTTCGTTGTCATTGGTGTGCTTACTGGCTTGCTGTCTTCCATATTGAATCGCTTCAGCATTTCCTTGATGTATTTCATCTGTGATATGAAGATACCATGTTTCAGCTGCTGAACTTGTAAACCAAGAAAGAACTTTAGTTCTCCAAGCATTGACATCTCAAATTCTTTCTTCATTGCTTCAGCAAAATTCCTGCACATCTCCTCATCATTGCCACCAAAGATTATGTCATCAACATAAACAATGACAACCAGCTGTTTGCTTATCTCAGTTTTGACATATAGATTGCTATCAACAAGTCCTTTTCCAAAACCGATCTTGCGGAGATAGAGATCCAGCCTTGCATACCATGCCCTTGGCGCTTGTTTCAGCCCATAAAGAGCCTTTTTCAACTTGCACACTAGATCTGAATTTTTGCTGATGAGAAAACCATCAGGTTGCTCAATGTAGACTTCTTCTTCAAGTAAACCATTCAAGAAAGCTGACTTTACGTCCATCTGAAATACCTTGAAGGTTTTGTATGCTGCCAATGCAAGAAACATTCGAATAGCTTCCAGACGAGCCACCGGTGCAAAGGTCTCTTCAAAATCTATGCCTTCAACTTGAGCATAGCCTTTACAAACCAACCTTGCTTTGTTTCTAATGACTTGACCATCTTCATTCAGCTTATTCCGAAAGACCCATTTAGTACCAATAACATTCTTATCAGTAGGTCTAGGAACAAGTTCCCATGTGGAGTTCTTCTCAATTTGCTCCAACTCCTCATGCATAGATTTCAACCAACTATCATCGAGACTGGCTTCAGCCACAGTCTTGGGTTCAATGGTGGACACAAGTGAGTAATTGCTAACTACACTTTGTCTAGTTTGAACGCCTGCCTTAGGATCTCCAATGATTTGATCCTTAGGGTGTTGCTCTACCCAAGTGCTGTGCTTCTTAGGTGAAGTATCTTCTGAGTCATCCTTTGATTTCTCAGAATCATTAGATTCAGCCATCTCATCATCAATCTCACTCGAGTCCTCATAAACTGGACTGTCATTATGAGTTGCATTCTTTGGTTCAATATTCTCATCTATTCTTACATCAGCACTTTCTATGATTTTTCTGGTTCTTTTGTTAAGACATCTATATGCCTTGCTAGTTGAGGAGTAACCCAGAAATATACCTTCGTCAGCTCTCTCTTCAAATTTGCCCGGATTTTGTTCGAGCCGCTTGATGTAACACTTGCTGCCGAAGACTTTGAAGTGCTTGACTGTTGCTTTTCTTCCAAACCATAGCTCATAGGGAGTTTTGACTTCATGTGGCCTGATCAAGCATCGGTTTTGAATGTATACAGCCGTATGAATTGCCTCTTTCCAATACTTGTCGGCCATCTTGCTTTCACTCAGCATCGTACGAGCCATCTCTTGTACGGTGCGATTCTTCCGTTCCACAACTCCATTTTGCTGTGGAGTTCTAGGGGCTGAGTACTGTCTTTGAATGCCATGATGTTCACAATATTTAGTGAACTCTTCAGATGTGAACTCGCCTCCACGATCAGACCTTAAGATCTTGATACGTTTTTCCAATTGATTTTCAACCTGTGCTTTAAACACTTTAAAACGATCAAGTGCTTGATGCTTATGCTTAAGAAATAATACCCATGTCATACGAGTATAATCATCAATGCATAACATGAAATACTTATCTCCATTGGTGCTTTGTGTTCGCATCGGTCCACAGAGATCAGTGTGCACTAGCTCAAGAGGTTTCTTGGAATGATGCTCCTTTGACTTGAACATAACCCTCGTTTGCTTTCCCTTTTGGCAAGAGTCGCAAATGGGATTGGAAGGCTTTTCAACTTAGACATGCCTCTTACAGCCTTTGATTTGCAAATCTTTGACATGTTATCAAAGCTTAGATGCCCAAGGCGTTTGTGCCACAACCAACTTTCCTCTGTCCGACTCATCAAGCAGGTCTTTTCAGCTCCATCTGACAGTGTATAGAGATTTCCAGCAGTTCTTGATCCAGTTGCCACTGTTTTCCCGTTGCTACTCTTCTTGATGGCAAACCCATTCTTTGTGAAGATAACTTCATGACCCTTGTCACAGATCTGGCTCACACTAAGCAGGTTGTGTCTCAATCCAGACACATATAAGACTTCTTCAGATCTGATCTTGTTTGCCATAAGTTGAATAACACCTTTTCCGCATATTTTGGCACCATCATTGTTGCCAAACTTCACTGAACCGCCTTCATAGTGCTGTAATTTGATGAATTTCTCTTTATCACCAGTCATATGGCTTGAACAACCACTATCAAGGACCCATGGTGCTGTCTTCTTTTGTGCATTGAATGCCGTTTGCACAATGAGAGATTCTTTGGAACTTTCTGCACTTTGTTTTGCTCTCCAAGCCTTAACTAACTTGGGTTTCTTTTCAACCTGAAACTTGTTAGCAATATGCAACCTACAATCCCTAGCCAAGTGTCCATAATTATGACACATATAGCACTCAATTTTGTGGCTACTTAGGATTGAAAAAGGATTCCTAGTCACAAATGGACTGTTTCTTACATAGAATTTGCAATCAGCTCTTTTATGTCCAAACATATTACAATGAAAGCAATAACCATAGAATTTGTATCTTCTTTGTGGCTGGTTAGTCTTCATTACCTTTCTAACAGGAATGGACTCCTTTCTAGGTTGAGTGGGCTTCATAGAGTTAGAAGGTGCAGTGACTTGCTTCACAAACTTTTTCTTTTCAGGAGGTGCAATCTTAGAGGATTCACCTTTCTCAAATCCTAGACCAAATCTGAAGTGGGCTGGTCTTTGAACTTTCAGTAGTTCATTGAGTTTCATAGTCCCTTCAATCGCTTGGAGCGCTTTGAGTTTTTTGCTATTTTCCAAATTTTCAGCCTTTGCTCTAGCGATCTCAGTTTCAAGTTTCATAGCCTCTTCCTTTTGATACTTATTTGGTTTTCAAGGACTTCTACCATTCTTTTATATTCTTCTACTTGAGTTTTCAAAGAAATAATAGAACTTTCAGATTCATGGAGAAGTTTCAGATTTTTCTTACTTGATTTGCGTTCCATGCTTAGCTCCTCAAGTGCGGCTATGAGTTCCTCTTCAAGATTGACTTCAGCCTCCTCATCCTCTTCCGGATCTAGCTCTTCTTCTTCTTCAACAGTGACCATGAAAAGAGCTTCGGTTGATTCATCATCGTCTGAAGTTTCAGACGTGCTGTCATCTTGTTGACATAGAAAGTTTTTAGCTTTGCCCCTTTTTCTGAAATTTCTCTTTCCTTTACTCTTTTCAGCATAAGAGTCATTATCATTGTCTTCTTTTAGGGGACACTTCGCAGCAAAGTGACCAATACCTCCACAATTGAAGCATTTAAAGGGTAGCTTCCCTTTGTACTTGCCGATGCTTCCTTTCTTCAACTTTCTAACAAATTGAGCTTCAAGCTCATCATCATCAGAATCAACATCATGACCAGCAATCTCTTTTGCCTTTTTCTGAACTTTGAAGGCCGCTTCTTTATCAGATGAAGACGTCTTTCCTATGCGCATCTCATAGGCAGTTAGAGAACCATGTAATTCATCCATGGAAAATGCGTTCAGATCTTTGGCTTCTTCAATGGCTGAGACTTTTGAATCAAACCGGGGAAGAAGAGATCTTAGAACCTTTTGACGATGACCGGCTCTTTAATCTCCTCCCCTAGTCCACGAATGTCATTCGTGACTTCATTCACTCGTTGCATATACGAGTCAACATTCTCGCTTTCTTCCATGCGAAGAGACTCGAATTGAGAGCGATGAGTTTGCAATTTGGCTTCTTTAATCTTCTCATCACCTTCATGTATGCATTGCAACTTGTCCCAAATTTCCTTGGCTGTTTTGCATGCAATTACTTTGACAAGCTCGCTGTCCACAAGGCCACTAAAGAGTGCATTCTGCGCCTTGGAGTCGTTGTCTGCCAACTTCTTTGATGCAGTATCATTGGGTACGGGTGGCAGCATTGTAACCGGCTCTGACAGCCTCCCAAACATCATAGCCAAGAGATTTGATGAAGGCTTGCATCCTAATCTTCCAAAAGGAGTAATTAGAACCATCAAACAGAGGTGCTTTCATATTCCCCGTATTGACTGCCATGTGATTTGACAAGAGATCACCCTTAGCGTATTAAACTGATCAAGGGAACCTCGCTCTGATACCAATTGTTGGATACCACGATCACTAAGAGGGGGGGGGGTGAATCAGTGATTTCTAAAAACAGGTCCAATTCAACAACAAAACAAGTCAAATCACACTATGACACCAGATTTAACGTGGTTCACCGAAAGGCTACGTCCACGGTTCAAAGACTGTCCGAACACCAATCCGGGACAGATCTGAATCTTATTTAGTCGCACCAACGACAAAGAGCACCAACCCTTAGTTTCAGATAGCACCAACTATCTAGGAAGCACCGACTCCCTTGAGTTTCAGATAGCACCAACTATCTAGGAAGCACCGACTCCCTTTACAATTTATCTGCACCCACAGATAGGATCACCAAACCCTAAACACCAAGCACCAACTTGATGTAAGAACAGAATAGAAATAAACTCTGTCTACAGCCCTTCCCCTCTACAATTCTCTCTCTCTCAATCCCTTACAAATTGAATTTAAAGCATAAACAGAGAGACACTTAACTCATGGACGAAACACCATCTTCTAGAGCACAATCCCGTCCATAATTGCTGTAGAAAGATGCAGCACAACAGCACACAGCAACAGCACCAGCACACAGCACACTCTACTCTCTTCTCTTCTCTCTTTTCTCTTCTCTTCTGGTGTCTCTTCTGATGTATTTATGAACGACCCAAGCATGCCTTTATATAGGTTTTAATAACCCTTAATTGTATTCAAAACGGGCTACAATTAGTTTAGAAAGATTCCCAAACGAAATAGATAACTGTGCTGAATTTTCGTGCAAAACTTCTAATTCTGCGCAACTCTGATTCCCGTGCTCGGTCGACATCCTGGCTTGCTCGGTCGACCGAAGACACTGACTGGAAAACAGACAATTTCGAGCTCGGTCGACATCCTGAGGGCTCGGTCGACCGAAGACACACTGTGTCACGAAAATAACTGAGAGGTGCCTTTTTTTTGTTTCTGCAGGTTTCTTCTTGCTCGGTCGACCGCATGAAGAGCCCGGTCGACCGCGTGCACTGCATCAGGAATTCTTAATTCCAGACTGTTTCAATTCTGTTTCTCCTTTTCAAGCTCTATCAACACCAGCTTATTATCATCATGTTTGTGACAATGTGTTGACAAGAATTCCAACTCAAAACCATACTTGAGATACTAATTACTTTAATTCATCAAAAGACTCTAAAGTCATCTCAAATTCCAACACTTGAAATTGGAGATCCTTTCTTCGAACATCCGCATAGCTCTTCTGTCGGCTCCTTGCAATCTTCAATCTTTCATGGATAATTCTGACTTTATCACTTGTTTCTTCAACTAAAGATGGACCATGAAAACTGCGTTCTCCAACTTCTTCCCAACACACGGGGGTTCTACACTTCCTGCCATATAGCGCTTCAAAAGGGGCCATTCCTATGCTTGAATGGCAACTATTATTGTAGGCAAACTCACAAAGCGGTAGATTCTCGTCCCACTGATTCTTGAAATCAAGGACACAAGCCCTAAGCATGTCCTCGAGGGTCTGAATAGTCCTTTCCGACTGACCATCCGTCTGCGGGTGGTACGCTGTACTGAATTGAAGCTTCGTTCCCATCGATTCATGCAAGGTCTTCCAAACCTCGAAACAAATCTACTATCCCGATCTGAAGTGATGGAAACCGGCTGACCATGACGACTACGATCTCTTAACAAAAGCTTGCGCCAAAGCTAACATGTGCATCTTCTTACCGGTCTTCAAAGGAATAAAGTGCGCTGACTTCGTTAACCGATCCACTATGATCCAAATGGCATTGTTCCCCTTGCTTGTAGTCGGTAACCCTGATACAAAATCCATTGTCAGGTGTTCCCATTTCCACTCTGGGATTTCTAACGGTTGCAAAAGACCAGGTGGTTTCTGATGTTCTGCCTTCACTAATTGACAAGTCATACACCTAGACACAAAGGCTGCTATCTCTCTCTTCATATTGTTCCACCAAAAGCGACTCTTCGAATTTTGGTACATCTTCGTACTCCCTGGGTGCACTGAATACCTCGTATTGTGAGCCTCTACCATAATGTCATCTTTCAAATTGTCTACTTTAGGAACACAAAGTCTGCCACGGAAGTACAAAACTCCATCCAACATCTGAAAATCTGGCCTTTCTGAGATATGCTCCACAATTTTAACCAAGTCTGGATCTTGCATCTGATTGTCCTTAATTTTCTGAATGAGACTGGCTCGGACACTGTCATATTTGCTAACACAACTCCTTCCCTCAAGGTTGGAACTCTACTCTCAAATCCTCAAATTGCTGAAAATTGCAAAACCCATGCAAACTGGCCAAACAAACTGATTTCCTACTCAACGCATCAGCCACTACGTTAACTTTCCCCGGATGATAGATGATCGGAAAATCGTAGTCCTTGATGTACTCCATCCACCTTCTCTGCCTCATATTTAATTCCTTTTGAGAGAATAAGTATTGAAGACTACGGTGATCCGAATGCACTTCAAATTTTTCTCCGTACAAATAGTGTCTCCACATCTTCAACGCGAAAACTATGGCTGCTAACTCCAAATCGTGCGTTGCATATTTCTTTTCATGTTCCTTTAATTGCCTCGAGCCATATGCAATCACCTTTCCATTTTGCATCAACACACAACCGAGTCCTACTCCTGAAGCATCCGTAAAGATAACGAAACCACCACTCCCCGAAGGTAAGGTGAGGACAGGCGCTGAGGTTAACCTCTTCTTCAACTCTTCAAAACTAGCTTCGCACTTCTCTGACCATACAAACGGCACATTCTTTCGGGTTAACTTAGTCAACGGTGCTGCAATAGACGAAAAGCCTTGAACAAATCTTCTATAATAGCCTGCCAAACCCAGAAAACTTCTAATCTCTGTCACATTTTTCGGTCTCTCCCAATTGATAACTGCTTCAATCTTTGACGGGTCAACTGCTAGCCCTTCTTCAGAAATAATGTGACCAAGAAAAGAGACTTGCTCTAGCCAAAACTCACACTTCCCAAGCTTCGCATACAACTGGTTATCTCTCAACAACTGCAAAGAAGTCCTCAAATGCTGCTCATGATCTTCTCTCGACTTGGAATACACTAGAATATCATCAATGAAAACAACGGTGAACTGATCTAGATAGGGTGCAAAAATCTTGTTCATGAGAGCCATGAATACCGCTGGTGCATTCGTCAGTCCAAAAGGCATCACCAAAAACTCATAGTGCCCATATCTAGTTCGAAAAGCTGTCTTCGGGATGTCTGATTCTCTAACCCTCAACTGATGGTCTCCGGACCTCAAATCTATCTTCGAGAAAAACTTTGCACCTTGCAACTGATCAAACAACTCGTCTATCCTAGGCAGAGGGTACTTGTTCTTAATGGTCACTTGGTTCAACTTCCTGTAGTCTATACACATCCTCAAACTTCCATCTTTCTTCTTAACAAAAAGTACTGGGGCTCCCCATGGGGAAACACTTGGCCTAACAAAGCCCTTATCTAGCAACTCTTGTAATTGCAACTTCAATTCACCTAACTCCGCTGGAGCCATCCTATAAGGAGCAATGGAAATCAGAGCAGTTCCTGGCACCAACTCTATTGTAAACTCAACTTCTCTGACAGGTGGTAACCCTGGAATCTCTTCTGGAAAAACATCGGGAAACTCACACACTATCGAAATATTCTCCACCCCTAGGGATTGTTCGTCCTTGGAAACAAAAGCAATAAATCCCTCACAACCTGATCTCAACAACTTAGCTGCCGAAAGAGCTGAAATAAACCTAACTGGGGAAATCCTTTTCTCTCCTTGAAACTTCACTCCGGAGGACAACCCATCCAACCTAAACACAATGGTCTTACTATAGCAATCCAAGGAGGCATGATGACCCGCTAACCAATCCATGCCTAGAATAACATCGAAGTCATGCATAACTAAGGTAATAAGATCTGCAGGGAAAACGACTTCTCCTATCTTCACTGGACAACTAGGATAAAAAGTACTACACACCACTTGCTTCCCTACCGGAGTAGTAACAGTCAAGACAAACTCTAACTCTCTAACAGGTACACTAATCTTTTCAGCAAACACAAGGGATAAGAAAGAATGGGTAGATCCCGGGTCAAACAACACTTTAGCTTCAACATCACAAATTAGGAGTTTACCTTCCACAACATCACCCGCCGCTTCTGCATCCACTTGATTGATATGATTGAGACGGCCTTGCTGACGCGGTCTATTCTGATTCTGATTCGGTCTCCCAAGCTGCATATTCCTATTTTGCTGCTGTGGACGGGCATTCTGGTTCTGTGGCTGTTGACGGGGCTGCTGGTTCTGCTGCTGCCTCGGTGGATTCTGAACTACTTGTTGATTTTGCTGAGGGGCTTGCCTAGGCGGCTGCTGAGGTGCCCTATTGCCCTTGTTCCTATTGTTCGGGCAATCCTTTACTTGGTGGTCTGAGCTACCACACTTGAAACACGTCCCTGAAATTCGATAACACTGCTGAGAAGAGTGATTCTTGCCACAATGCTCGCACCCGCCTTGCGTTGGAGCATTCTGCGGTTTCTTTTGCTTCTTTCCTTGGTATGATTTCTGCCCACTCTGAAACTGCTGCCTCTTTCTTTGGTTGTCCTTAATAATCTGATTGTTTATATCCTCGAACCTGTAGGCCCTTTTGATAGCCTCTTGAAAGGTGGTTGGTGGTACCACACCCAAAGCATCTCTCAAAATAATGGGGTTGAGCCCATCCATAAACTTAGTGATCTTTTTCTCCTCGGTGTCCACCAACTCTGGAGCATAGCGAGATAACTTTTCAAACTTGGTAAGATATTCCAAAACAGTCATATCTTCTTGCTTAAGCAACTGGAACTCCGCTGCCTTTTGCTTCTTAATATGTGCTGGGACATATTTCTCACTAAACTGCTGCTTGAAAGTGGCCCAAGCAATCCCATCTTCAATATTCTGATAGCCATCCTTGACGGTCTTCCACCAAATGTCTGCCAACCCAGTAAACATGGAGGCTGCCAAAAGAACTCGTTGTCTGCCAGTACAAACAAAAATGTCGAAGATGTTCTCGGTATGAGCCAACCAATCATCCGCTGCCAAAGGGTCTTCCTGACCCGTAAATTCCTTAGGACCCCTTTTTCTAAACTTCTCAAATAGGATATTAGGATCTCGGTCCCTATTCTGCACCGCTTCCACATTAGCTACTGGTTCCGGCCTCCTACCCAACACTTCAAGCAGTTGCCTTTGGACTTGAGTCAATTCCTCGTCTTTCTTGGCCATTTGTTCTTGAAATCGAGCTTGATTATCATTGGCTCGCTGCTGTTGTTCGACTAACATTTGCATGAGTTGCTGGAATTGACCCGTTACCGGGTTTTCAATCTCGCTGTCATGATTGCTACCTGATGCATTCGCACCTGCCGGAGGTCGACGCGGAGGCATAGTGCTGCAAAACAACTTGTTAGTACAACAAGATATAATAATAAAGCGTTCCCAATCCCAAATCGATGCTAACTAACGGTAGTGCTAACGAATCCTCGCCACGTCCTTATGTTTCTAATCCAATTTTAATTGCCTCAAACATTTCTCGCTCTGATACCAAGCCTGTCACGCCCCCGGACCGAGGTCCCGCTAAACGAGGCCCTAATCCGGGGACGCGGCGCGACGGGCCGGAAAATTCCGCCCGCACACGCTAGTTTCCCACAGGTTTCCGCGGTAAGGATTCACGGAATCCGATCCAATAGTGATGTATAAGAATCACTTTCATACAAATGACTTACGCGGAAGCATTGTAGCAAACATAAAAGTCTCACAAACGGGTATAAAATGAGAACGCAAGAGACTAGCATCAAAAGAGAAACATTTACTGTAGGCCCCAAAGTTAGTTTAACGTTGATACAAAAGTAAAGTTAATCATTAATTACAATTCTTTCCCCAAGAGAAAATAAGCCAACAATGGCCATAACACAAAAACCCAAAGTGTATATCATGAAATCCCCAAAATGTGATCGCAGCTCCAAGGCAACCCGACATCTAATTGACATCATCGGGCCGCCACTCGCCCTCCACTGGAACTATAGGTTCCGCCTCGAAATGCGCCTCAACCACGAGGGGCTCGACATCTGGCACCAAACAAAAGAGAGTCAGACACGACGGTCTGGCAAGCAATTACAACAATAATAGGATGAAGGTAAAACAAAACATAATAAGTAAGAGCTGCGATGAAATCACGATTAATAACAATGTCGAAGTAAAGATAGAAGATACATCTCGATGGTTTACAAATACAATGTCAAGATGAGCAACATAAACAAATACCATGAGATGAATATTAATGCATAAAAACACTGGCAACCCACATAAAGCTATATTCTCCTGTTACCGAAGTAACCGGAGCAGACAAACCGTAGCCACTAAACGTGGGACCGGAACGACATAGTCGTTATCAGACAGAACCGTAGCCACTACTCGTGGGACCGGATAAATTACCGTTGCCATGGTCGGTACAGACGGAATCCAAACTGCAGCTGGCAAACAAATTAAAGACCCCAAGCCGGATGATCAGTCCGACAAGGTGACCTAAGCCTAGTGGTGCCATTTTAGTGAAAATCTGAAACCTCGAAGAAATGCAATTCTATTTATAAGATACATTTCCAAAATCGATAGAGAACTACTCCAAACAAATGCATATGGGCAAAGCCAAGCAGAACAAGTGAGTAGTTTCATCATTTCTAAATATGGGGGTAACCCACTTCAAAACAATAAAAGAATTGGAGAAAGAACCAAAACAAAAGTCGCTTTGTACAAAGGAATGTATGATGGTTCGGTCGACTAAGCGGGTAGTCTCGATATACATTCGACCCCTTTATTGTCATTAAAAGAGAGTGATTTGGTGCCACCGAAGATCATTGACAATCATAAGGGATTAAGTGTACATCCAGACTTGAGGGTTTTTCAAGTGGCATTGGCCATAGTCCAAGACACTTCTCACCATGAATTCTAGGCTTGAAAAAGGTTGAATGGGCTTCACTTATAGGAGAGAGTTTGGGGCTGAATTGAGCTTGGACATAGGTCCGAAGTGGACTTGAAATTGTATAGAACAAGTCCTTAAAATAGTAGGTTTAAATCCCTTCTTCATCAGGACCACAACTGTCCTTCCCCAAGCTCAACAGTCCACTAATCAGGCCCAATTCAGTCCTTAAAGTAGCCTAGGATTCAGGCCATAAAACAGTCCAATGTCAGGTCTTGAAATAGCCCATTAATAAGTCTCCAAACTGGTCCAAGAACTGACCTTAAAACAGGCCCAATGGAGCCCTGAGAACATGCCCAA
This sequence comes from Litsea cubeba, assembly GCA_012931725.1. Taxonomy (NCBI): domain Eukaryota; kingdom Viridiplantae; phylum Streptophyta; class Magnoliopsida; order Laurales; family Lauraceae; genus Litsea; species Litsea cubeba. The sequence continues at coordinate 60,751,937 of CM022949.1, forward strand.
AACTGCCTTGAAACAAGCCCAAACCCGAGCCCAGACTGAGCTGGGCTCGCTCGAGCGGACCCAGACAGAAGCTGGGTCGCTCGAGCGGCCCAGTGGGTCGCTCGAGCGGACCCAGACAGTGCCTGGTCCGCTCGAGCGACCCAGTGGGTCGCTCGAGCGGACTGGGCCTGCCCAGTCCAGCCCGAGTGCAGAAACTTCCATTTTTTTTTTGTTTTTCTTCTTCTTTTCATGATCATTTCAATTCCCTCCTTCCATACATAATTCTACAACATCTTGGGCCCTTTCCTAAGCTTCAGAAATCCTCAAATCATCATTCATAATCATCTAATTAACACAATTTCAACACTTTTTAAAAGAATCCAAGTCCTTTTCCAAGTTCTTTTGAACACCATTTGGACACAATGAACAAACCTTCCAAGAAACCAAAGTGAGAATAAATTTTCAATACATGGTAAAGCAACAACATAAATTAAGATGGCTATGACAATGATTCCTTAAATCATAATAAACCATACACTAAAGAAGATTAACACAAAAAGGGGAAAATCAAGAAATAGAACCAAATGAGGGAAAGCATCACATTAATGTTGGAATATACTTGCCTCTAGCCAAGATAAGATCAAAATCACTCCTTAAACCAAGCTTTAGAGCTTCAAGCTCCAAATCTACAAAAACCCCAAAAATTTTCCCAAGAAACCCTAAAAAGTCAACATTTGTGAATCCTCAATGAAAACCTTAGCAAATGGGTTTAAAGCACTCCAAATGGAGAGGAAAACAAGGATCTTGAGTTTAGGAAACCAATGCCAACCTTGAGGAACCCTAACAAAGAAGAGAGGCTTGAACAAGGGGCTTCTCTTAACCCAAACTCCTCAAGAATGGTATCTTTGGGAAGCCTGAAGAGGGAGGAAGAGTTTGGGGAGATCAATCCTCCAAGAGCACCTCACCAAGTGAGAGTTCCAGATGAGAGAGAGTGAGAAGAAAGGAAAGGAAAAAGCCCTAACAAAGGAGTTGCTGGGATGGAATGAAGAAGGAGAAGAAGAGCTCTCTTCTTAAGAGACAATTCATTGTGGGCCCCGATCTTCACAAGCCTAGAAACGGTACTTGCGGGCCCCGAACGAAAACGACGAAGAAGACAAAAATGATCGGCAAAATTTCTACTTTCCAAAAAGTATATTTTTGGCAATTTCTGGAATTTTCGAAATTTGGGTACAGGTTTTGTGTGAAATGTCAGTTTTGCCCTTTTTCTCGAAAAACGCGATTTCTGATCACAAAATCAAGTTGGCCAAAACATGAAAGTTGATGATCTAGATGAAATAAGTCAAAATACACATAAATGGAGATTTCACAAGCATCATGAACAAACTTAACAATTTTACACACAATCCACGGGCGCCCCGGCCCGTGTCAGACTTAAGTCAAAGGCTAACAACGGTTCTCAAAGCTAATCAAACAACCTAATCTAGCTTAATGAAATAAGCTAATCATCCACTAACCCCACTTATCCACTAATCACGGTTAAAACATAATTAAATACTTCAAACCTGGGTCGGGGTCTGACAACAAGCACATGCTAAGGCCTACAATCTTGCAGTTCAACCCTTCATCTCTATAGGGGCCGAACTTGAAAAATTCAAAGCTTCGCTGCAACAGGCAAAGGATCGGGTTCACATCCTATCCTTGCCCAGCTACAAAGAAGATAGGCTCGCCTGCTGCGCCCGAGGGAGCACATCCTTCATTGTCAAAGCCCAGCTAGAGCTGACCGAAGCTCAACTTGCTCGTCGTATATGTCGCTGCGCATCATATCGACAAAAGAGACTAGAGAAGAAAAGGACCCAACTTCCTACACTTCAAGTCTCTCACAAGTGGGTCGAAAAAGAAAGACCCAACCAAATTGCTGCTGTCCAATCATGTCAAAGTCAACACTGGAACAAGTACGAGAGCACGTTCTTCGTCTGGAAGAGAAGGTCGAAGGCCTGAATGATGCAAACGCTCAGCAAATTACCTTTGGCCCAAGGCTGACGGTGTTGGCTGATAAGACGGAATCAATTGAGGAGTTGCTAAAGGATCGATCTGCACAGTTGGAGGAACTGCGTGCAGACATCCTGTCTTGGATGGAACAAGGGCAACAGTAGTTTGATTCCCTCTCTAGTGAATTGACCCAAGTGAAGAGGGTCATTCATGGTACGGTTGTTGGTTTAGAGAAGAGACGGGTCAAGGTTCCTGAACCGAAACCCTTCTCTGGTGCTCGGAGCGCAAAGGATCTGGAAAACTTCCTTTGGGATATGGAACAGTATTTCAAGGCTGTTCATACTCCTGTCGAAGAAATGGTGACTATTGCTAGCATGTATCTTGCTGGTGATGCGAAGCTATGGTGGCGAATGCGTGTAGACAACGACCAAGAGGCAGGTCGGGCAGAGATCACATTGTGTGATAATCTGAAGAAGGAATTGAAGGATCAATTCCTACCCTGTAACGTGGCCTGGGTGGCACGTGAAGCCCTGAGAAAACTCAAACATGCTGGCGCAATTCGAGATTATGTTAAACAGTTCTCCTCTCTCATGCTTGATGTGAAAAACATGTCTGCGGATGACAAACTGTTGAATTTTATGACTGGTCTGCAGGGGTGGGCTCAGGCAAAATTGCAATGCCAGAATGTGAAAGATTTGCCTACCGCAGTTGCTGCAGCAGAGGCATTGGTGGACTACAAGTCTGAACGGGCAGAGGCCTCAGACGCTGAGAAGTCTAAGTTCAAAGTTTCAAGGAATGGGAAAAAGAAGAATGCGTTAAGGACACCAATCTCTTAACCAGCCAACCAACAAACACACACACAAACAGCCCTAAAGGAATTGGAAGGAGACAATTGCAGACAACACAATTCAAATACAATGGGGAACAAGGAAAGCCTGCAAAGGTTAACTTTGGGTGCTTCATTTGCCAAGGACCGCATCGAGCGCGGGATTGTCCTAAGAAAAAGAGTCTGAATGCCATAGTTGCTGAACTGGGAGAGGTACCTGCTAGGGTGAATCCCATACAACTATTAGGTGGGACCTAACAGGCTTTTTCCCCAAGGTTTTGGTGGTGATTGAGACCAAGAATGAATATCAGTCTGCAGGAAGTTGTTGTCCGTGGAGTGGACTAATAACAAAGGACCGTGATGTTTCTGTTGGTCAACTGAGGATCACTAATCAGACCCCGGTGTTGAGTTACCTTGAAGAAGGTGACCATTTGAAGCTTTGTAACCTGAGTTTGGTGTTGGTACACCAGGATGTATTTTGTTTTTACTTGCTGTAAGAACAATACAGGAGTATAGTCATTTTTGCTTTAACTAGCATTGGTAATTTCTGTGGTGCTGTAGGAGCATCACAGGGTAATTACTTTTGACTGTGGTGTCTGGTGGCATCAAGATTGGAGTTTTGTGGACAAATTCCAGTCTTTTGGGTAATCCAGAAGGTGAAACTTATCAAGGAGATAAGGGTGGTTCTTGTTGAAGATTGTGGTCTAGAACTGTAGGGGTTGTTTGATTACAATCTTGAACCAATAAACACTGTTGGTGCAGTGTTGAAAAGGATGAGTGTCTCGGTTGGAGTCGATTCACACATTAAAGGATTGCTGACTGGCTGTGAAGATGGACTTGGAAGTGCAGAAGATGACCTAGGTAGAGTGGCATCGGTATCTCATTGTACTGGTTCGTGTAAAACAGTTGTAAAATTTTCATTATTCATGTAACTTTTGGGTGTAAGCACTTGAATGATGTATTAAAGACTAAGTGTAGGTGCACTTAGCATGTTACAATTCTGTTGTAGGCAGTAGGAGTCTGTAACAACAGGTGAAGAAGACCCAAGGAAGAGGTGGCTTTCTTCAATCACCAGATGAGGACATCTGTTGGATCAGGTGGGGGAGGTTTGTTAGGCCCTAAAATGGTCGCACTGCATTGGTGCGCAGGTAACATGCAGTCGTCGTGCTGTGTTCGTCATGCAGGTGCTACGAGAACAGTGCAAGGCTCACCAGAGTTTGTTGGTGCACAGTGCTGCACGTGGAATGTGCACGTTGCTGTGTTGCTGCATGTGGTGTGCAGTCGTGTGCTGTGTTCGTCATGCAGGTGCTGTAAGAACACTGTGAGGCTCACCACAGTTTGTATGTGCACTGTGCCGCAGGCGTCGTGTGCTGTGTTCGTCGTGTAGGTGCTGCGAGAACACTGCGAGGCTCAACCCAGTCTGTCTGTGCACGTCGTATAGGAACTGCGTGCGGCAGATTTTAGCCTCTCGACCAACCATGGACTTTTTGAGTCTAAATGCATATGTAATACATTGAATAGTCCTTAAACATGCTGAACTATCATTGTGCAAAAGGATTTGTACATTGGAGTCCAGGAAGTGGCCGAACGTTTCAATCCGTCAATTTCGGACGTTTATACCCAGGAGGTGTGAAACAATGGTCGGCACCAAACTCTACTCTGTTGGAGTTATGCCTGTTGGGTGTGAAAATGGACAGTGGGCACTGTTGACACCCGGTATGCATGGAAAACTATAGGAATGGCCTTGGGGGCCTTGGTTGAGTGTTGCTTGGGCTGTGGCTGAGAATTTGGTGCGTGGGGCCCACACCCTCGTGCCTGGGCCTGGTGACCCAAACAGAGATGGTGGCGTGCTAGATTGGTGCATGGGGTTTATTCCCCTTATGCTGGGGCTGGTGTAGCCCATGTGGAAGACACAGTTGGTGTTGTGTGGCATGCCTCTTCACTTAGACAGTTACTGGTTGGTTTGGAATGACATGGCAGCCACTTGTGTGGGTGGTTTGAGAAACTGCCATGGCAGTTTGGTTTGGAAAGTGTGTTGGACATGTGGAGGACTACTTGGACCAACAAAAGCATGACAAGTGGCATGCAACTGCTCAGACAAACTGCCCCTTTGAGGGTTATTTCCAGCAAGATAGTGGCAACTGTTGGAGGGGCCAAGTGGCAGGCAGTTAGCCTTGGTGGCACTATCTGATTGGCCAGAGACTTGTTTAAATAGGACTGTATGGTTGCGGATCCGAATTAGACAAGGAGAGACATGGAGAGACAAGGAGAGACAGGGAGAAGTCTCAAATTGTAGTCCTAGAACAGAAACTAAGATAGAGAAAGGAGTTTGCCTTAAGAGATAATCTCAGGCGGGGCTTTAGGGTTCAGACAGAGATTCAATAGGGATCTCTGCATGAGAGTATTACAGAGAGTTATGAGTGGTGATTCTTTGTAAGGGATCGTCCCACAGTTTTGATTAATAAGAGAGTGCTGGTGCCGAATTAATCAAGTGATCTGTATTTGCATTGTGTTCTCTACAATTGTCTCCTTCCAATTCCTTTAGGGCTGTTTGTGTGTGTGTTTGTTGGTTGGCTGGTTAAGAGATTGTTGTCCTTAACGCCGCACGGCAGAGATTTTTAGGCAAAAAATCTACCCCGTGACAACTGGTCCGCCAAAAGTCAGCAACAAAAATCCATGTCTGACGTCCGGTGACCCGCAGCGTCTCCAGGACAAGAAGACATCCCAAAGAATCCCCTGATCTTTTAAGTAAAGGATGGCAAAGTGATCCTTCCTCAAGCTCTTCATCAAAAAGAATGAGCCCCAGCTCAGTCACTAGGACAATTTCTTCGTTCGAATCCCGAGGGATGAACGTCCTGGCCGAAAATTCTGAGCCACCACCTCGAAATCCACCTTAATTCAAAGAAGCCACGCAGGGGGCATCATACTCTTGTAATTCGGTAGTTGGATTCTTCATTGACAGATATGAGTCCAGTGACACCGATGATGGATTCGAGTTCAACTACACCGATGAGTGGGAGGAACCCCTTGAAACAGGAGAATATCTCTCCGATGAAGAATGGGTTCCTAAAACTCACCTTATGACAGTAATCTGGTATAACCTCTATAGCCACAAGGATCCTGGTCTGATGATGAAGAAGACCACGAGGCTCCACAAAAAAATGTTGTTGGCCCAGCACCCGTCGTTGCTCCAATGGAAATTAACCATGTTGAACCACAAAGGGCAGATGAAGAAGAAGATTTGGCTCCCATGCCTGATCTTGAAACATATGCGAGGATCTTACAACGTCTTGCCCTAGAACAAGGGCAAGGCCGCGTCAACGAGCTTCCTCATAATCCAGAGCCGGAAGTCCTTGAAGACCACCAGGTACCTCTCCCTTAACTCATGAAAATGGAGGAAATTGCTGGATAGACGATCCTCTAACATCTGAGGATAAGTCTGACTCCGAATAGGCAACGTCTCCTTTCAGAGCTTCCTATAATGTGATAATTCGGGATTATAGCTCTTCCGAAGCCTCGTCTAATGAAATCACTTACACTCTGATGACGCCTAGCACCAAATCCTCTGGGGCTACCTCATCTCACGTGACTTTCACAGAGATGGCACCCTCTCAGGTTTCTTCTCCCGAGACTGTGACTTTAGATCTCACACCCTTCCAGACTGAAAAAACCCCAGCTTTTGATGCTTGGGATGATGAATTGGTCAACGAAGAAGAAAGGTTATTGGATGCTGTTCATGACTTATTTTCAGAAAATGCTCTGTGCAACACAATTACCGAGGATAGTAACTCTGCTGTAGATACATCCTCAGTAAATGAAAAATGACCGCCTCTTTATCCTGAAGATAATCTTCCAAACGAGGACCCTTCTCAAGAAGCTCTCGAAATTGGTAGAGGCACCCGCTCTGGCCGGGACTACCACAGAAATTACAACCAATCTTCCTTTACTTATGTAAATCCTTCGGGAAAAGATGTTGTAAGCGCCCCTAGTGGCAACAATGATGAACATGCAGGCCCCAAGGAGGCTTTCAAGTATGACTTGATTGAACATTTCAAGCACATACCTGCACGTCTGTACATCCTAGACTTAATGCGAATGTCTCCGAACACTCGTGATAATCTCGTTTCAGAATTACAAAAGCTGAATGAGGATGTCGGCAAATATGCCCTGCAAGTCCTCCAAATTGAGATGGACTACCGGGTCAAGAACTCAGAAACTTCCTCAAAGGGAGAAAAGAAGAAAACTGAGGGGTCATGCATTGAATGCCTCTCGGTTCAAAAAGGCAGCAAGGCAACCATCGCCTTCACTAAGGAAGACCTCCTACTTGGCGAAACAAGACGTAACCGACCCCTGTACTTCACAGGGTACATCTAGGAAATGCCTATGAGTTCAGATCGACCCAGGTTTTGCACTCAACCTCATTTCCACTTTGGCTCTCGAAGAGTTTGGTATCCCACTCAGCAAGTTGAACCACACATCTGTATCTATCTTTGGATATGATGGGAGTACTCAAAGGCCTATCGGCAAAATCAGGTTTAAATTGCAAATCGGTGATCTTATCTCCGAGGTCACTGTATATGCAATAAAAACCCCTTCATGCAACAACATCCTTCTCGGACGCCCCTGGATCCACATGAATGTTGTTGTCCCTTCAACTTTACATCAATGCATCAACTTTGTTGGCGACGATGGCGTGGTACATCGAGTCTTTGTGGATAGAAAACCCCTTCAAAGGTAAAGAAGTCAACTTCGCAAACTCCCAGATGTTTGAATGTGAAAAAGAAAAGGAGGAGATAGCATCCTTTGCCGAAAATCTCCAGAAAGATAAAGGCAAGGCTACTCAACAATCATCGGAAGAAAACAAACCCTTCGGTAAATCCAAAGAGAGCATTCAAACTCCCTTCGTCATCTCCCTCAAGACTTCAAAGTCTTTGGTCATCACAACTAAAGCGAAGAAGGCAAAAAAAAAGTCTGGGGGCAAATTTGTTGTCTCTTTCATATCTATCATGCAAGACACGGATTCGGATTCAGAGCCACAAGATGTCGCATCGTCAAGCCAAGCTGATACTTAGTAAGTTCAGCTCGCTCATACTCCAATGGAGACACCTTCTGACATAGCAAATCCAACGTCAGCTTCCTTTGTTGTTCCAGTAACTACAGCAAAGGAAAAGCCAATCTTCTTCCATAGATCGTATGCTTCTCTATCAAACTCCATGCTTGAACCTTTCCAAAATGAAGGTACGCCTCAACTATCTCTATATAGTCCTGTGGCGCAAGCTATTATGAAGAAAATGGGCTATGATGCTCAAAACTCAGTCGGTTTGGGAGAAGGTCGTGGTATTCGCACGCCATTGGGGCCCGCCTTGACTAAAAGCCAACTGGAAGATCGGAGACTCTACGACTATGTAGAAAAGTCTTCACATGGGTTACGGTATGATCCCGACACTCCTCTGAGATAGTTGACACAAAGGCTTAAAAGTCGACCTACCGACCAAGCCTCAACATCTTGTATCCATGAAGACATCGATCTCCCTATATATCTCTTTGATGAGTCTCCTAATAAAGATCCAGTAAGCTCATCCAATTGGTACAATTTCTCTGATGATGAAGAGGAATTGTCCGATGGCACAGACATGTGGTCTTCTGACCCAGAAGAACCCTCGTCTCCAAAAGAAGTGCCCTACTTCGACCCAGTTTCAACAGGCAGTCGGGACCATCTCATAGTAAACCTTGAGAAGTTGACTGATCAAGAAGTCCCATGGAAAGGAATATAACCTTGATCTGGAAATGCCTTTGAAACCCCTGACGGTTTCGTTGAGCTGGAAGCCTCCAAAAATATTGTGGAGGAACCACCTTCAAACCTTCCAATATAAGATCATGTTCGAAAGATAGACTTGGGAACACCAGATAACCCACGTCCTGTATTAATAAGCAAGAATATGAAGGATGATGAGTTACCCGAGTATCGCTTTTCTTCGTGAGTTCGTTGATTACTTTGCATGGTCTTATGCTGAAATGCCTGGCTTAAACCCAAAATAGCAGTCCACAAACTCAATCTTCAAGAAGACATCAAGCCTGTCAAGCAAGGCCAAAAAAGATTCCGTCCAAAAGTGATGGATAAAATTGAACAAGAAGTTCAAAAACTCAAAAGCGTTGGCTTCATCCATGAGGAACAACATCCTGAATGGTTGGCGAAAATTGTCCCCGTGACAAAGAAAAATGGCAGATCAGGGTCAGTATTGACTATAGAGACCTGAATGGCGCTTGCCGTAAAGATGAATTCCTGCTCCCCATACCAGAGGTAATGATTGACAATACTTACGGATTCGAGCGAATGACATTCATAGATGGCTTCTCTGGCTACAATTAGATAAAGATGCATCACGAAGATGAAAGACACACATCCTTTTGGACCCCATTTGGCATCTATTGCTACACTATAATGCCATTTGGACTGAAAAATGCTGGTGCCACATATCAGAGGGCTATCATGAAAACATTCCAAGATATGCAGCACAAGACGGTCGAATGTTACGTTGATGACCTTGCCGTCAAAAGCGAAAGAAAATAAGACCATCTCAAAGATCTTCGAAAAGTCTTCCTCCGGCTTCTTCGGCGTCTGAAGTGCTTCTTCGGCGTCTCATCGTGTAAGTTCCTCGGATTCCTAGTTCGGAAAGCTGGAATAGAGCTTGACCCCATAAAAGTCAAGGCTATTCTAGAAATGCCCTCTCCAAGAACCTTGAGAGAACTCAATGGGCTTCAAGGGAGATTGGCTTACATTAGACGGTTCATCTCCAATCTTTCGGGAAAATGCCGTCCATTCTCCTGGTTGATGAAAAAAGGTGTAAACTTTGTCTGGGATGCTGACTGTAAAGCTGCATTTCAAGATATCAAGTCATACCTGACCAAACCTCCAGTGTTAGCTACTCCTACCACTGGAAAACCATTCATCTTGTACACAAGAGCCCTTGATCACTCTCTAGGTGCTTTGCTTGCACAAGAAAATGATGAAAGAAAAGAAGCTGCTCTATACTACCTCAGCCGCATGCTAGTAGGTGCAGAGCATCGCTACTCTCCAGTCCAAAAAGAATGCCTCGCAGTGATGTTAGCCGTACAAAAGCTACGTCACTACTTGCTTTCCTACACAGTCTACCTGGTCTCAAGGATCAACCTCTTTAAGGTCCTTGTCACAAAAGCAGGTTCTCTCAATTCCCGACTAGCAAAATGGTCCATCCTTCTGTCACAATTTAATATTAGGTCTGTACCACAAAAAGCAATCAAAGGCCAAGCTCTCGCAAACTTCCTCATAGAGCATCCATTGCCTAAAGATTCTCCACTCAGAAATGATCTCCGAGACGAACCAGCCTACAATGTGGAAACTTTCTCACAAAATGCCTCCTGGGACATGTACTATGACGGTGCAACCAGGACAAATGAAAAAAGATAGCTGATCTCGGGAGTTGGCATCCTTTTTGTTAGCCCAGACAAATACATGATTCCACACGCTTTCTCTCTACTGGAACCATGCACAAACAATGCAGCTGAACACCAAACTCCGATCCTAGGATTGGAACCTGCCATCGAACCTAGCATCACCATGCTAGAAGTCTTTGGAGCCTCTCAACTGATCGTCAACCAGATGAATCAGAAATTTGAAGTTAGGAAGCCTGATCTACTGCCTTACTATAACAAGGCGCAATTGCTTCTGCAAAAGTCTGACATCTGTCACATCACCCACATTCGTAGAGGTGAAAACATCCGTGCAGATGCCCTGGCTGGACTTGCCGCATCTATGGCAATCCAGGAAGGGGAAAACATGCAAATCACAGTGTGCAAGAGAAGAATCCTCCCTCCTCTTAACACACATCAAGCAATTGCTGAATGCCACCGAGTGGTTGGAAGTCGGATCTCTATCCTTCAACCTTCAATCGGCACTGGAGGAATCCGTTCATTGATTACAGTATGTTCGGAATCCTACCTGAAGATCCAAAAGAACAGGTAAGCATCCAAAGGCGAACCCCGAACTTTCATTCGGATATTCCTTCAAAAATCATTTATAGGAAATCTTTCAACAGAGTACTTCTACGCTGCTTGTCACAACAAACAGCTGAAGAAACACTCAAAGAAGTTCATGCTGGTCTTTGTGGAGCTCATCAGGCAGGTCCCAAGCTCTACGATCAGATAAAAAGGTTAGGTTATTACTGGCCTACCATGGTAGCCGACGCAATGTAATTTGCTAAGCGCTGCCAAGAATGCCAAGCTCATGGAGATTACATTCACAAGCCTTCAGAATGGCTACATCCTACAGCGATCTCATTGCCTTTCGAAGCCTGGGGTATGGACATCATAGGTCCTATTTCTCCCCCTTCAAGCAAAGGTCATCGCTTCATCTTCGCTTCATCTTCGCTGCTAGAGATTATTTCTCCAAGTGGTCAGAAGCATTTGTGCTCAACGTAATGAAGACCTCATCAGTCCTTCAGTTCCCGTGCAACAACATCATCCATCGTTTCGGCATACCCAAAAGATTCGTCCATGATAACGGACCACAATTCTGGGATCATCAATTCTACATGTTCTGCAACAAATATAAAATCCAAAGTTGTCCTTCAACTCCATACAATCCGGCAGCAAACGGATTAGCAGAAGCATTCAACAAGACACTCTGCAAAATCCTCAAGAAAATGGTCTCCAGTCACCAAAGAGACTGGAGTGACAAACTGTCTGAAGCTTTGTGGGCCTATCGAACCACCGTTCGAGGACCAACCCATAGCACGCCATTCTCCTTGGTCTACGGATGCGAAGCTGTCGTACCCTTAGAAGTACAAATTCTCTCCTTGAGGGTATCTTTGCAAAATGACATGACTCAAAAAAGCAGTGTCAAGTTGCGACTCCATGAGCTGGACAATCTCGACGAGAGACGGCTCGAAGCTCGACAAAGCATTGAACTTTACCAAGCACGCATGGCAGGATCTTTCGACAAGAAGGTCAGGCAATGCGCTTAAAAAAAGGGTGACTTGGTTCTTGCGGTAAAAAGACCAATGGTCTTCGCTCACAAGTTCAAAGGCAAGTTTGAGCCAAAATGGGAGGGACCCTACATCATCGACAAAATCTTCTCCAACGGCGCATACGCACTCCTAAACATGGAGGGTGACAAATGTATGATGCCCATCAATGGCAAGTTCTTCAAGCGGTACTACCCTTGAGGCCTTACCCAACTGGTAAGAGCAATGCTTGTACGGCCAAAACCTATTTCCAGGTACTTGCTCGCTAAACCCACTTCTTTTAGAATTTTCATATCAAATGTTGAGATTTCTATAAATTCAAACAATGCTTACTTTCATCGTTTCATTGTTCAAAAAAATCCAAGTTTAGGAGCTTCTCCTTGACTTGACCAAAATTCTCGATCCTTGAGCCCAGAATTCATGGTTTGAAACAAGATTTGGATTCAGGGATTTCCACCCTAGTCCACCCTAGCCTTTTACAACCAAAATGGTTTTAGTTCAAAATTTACAATCCTCGTGTCTTTAAAAAAAAGGGTTTTTCAAAAAAAAAAAACCACAAGGAAGCGACGCTTTGTTGATACTCACACAAATCGGAAGAATGCGAACCATGTTCGACACTTCCAAAATCACAGGGAAGCAACATTTCGTCGACACTTGCAAAACCCAAAAAAAAAAAACCGTGGAGACGCAACATTTCAGTTGATATCCACAACCCAAATTTCAAAGGTTCGAAAAAATCTTAAATCGTGAAGACGCAACATTTTAGTTGATATCCACAACCCAAGTTTCAAAGGTTGGAAAAAACCTAAAAAACCATGGAGACGCAGCATTTCACTTGATATTCATAACCCAAATTTCAAAGGTTCGAAAAAACCAAGAGATCGTGGAGATGCAACATTATATACACAACCAAAGGTTCAAGAAAACCATAAATTTCAAAAAAATCATGGGGAAACGACCTCAAGTCAGTACCCGCAAAACTTAAATTTTTGAAAAGCGAGGAAGCGACGCTTAGTCGATACTTGCACCCAAATCCGTGAGGATGCAACATTGCATCGATACTAATAACCGAATGAGCAAGGATGCAACATTCCATCAAGACATGCAAAACCATTCAGCAGGGAGGCGACTTTTAGTCGATACTTGCATTAAAACCAAAACCGGCTATAAATGCCACAAAAATCGGCTATTGATGCCACAAAACAAACCGGCTATCAATACCACAAAACAAAACCGGCTATCAATGCCACAAACCAAAACTTGGCTTTCAAAAAACCCGGCTATAAATGCCACCAAACTGGCTATATATACTACCAAACCGGATATCAATGCCATAAACTGGCTATCAATGCCACAAAAATTGGCTCTCATGCCAAAATCGGTTTCATGCCACAAACAAAATCTGGCTCATTTGACAAAAGATTTTCATAAAATGACAAGCTTTTGATCAAATCCGATTTAGCAATTGCTTTTATCACAAAAAGATTTAAGTGAGCATAGGAAAAACAAAAAAAAAAGAGTACCAAAAAAAATACATGTGGTACCAAAAAAAAAAAGAGAAAGTGTTCACAAACACTACAAAAAAAAGTACCAAAAAATACATGTGGTACCAAAAAAAAAGAATAAATCAAGAGCTCAACCAAAAATGGACTCCAGCCAAAGTTTCAGCTCCTCGAGCAAACTTTTGGCCTCAGACTTCAGAGTTTCCAAGGCAAGCTTCTTCAAGAACTTGCAATGAGATGATGGAGAATGTTGTAATCCTTCTTTTACACCTGGAAGCTTGTCCCAGGCAGTTTGCCATTGTTTGTTCTCCTCAGTCCTCCTTTTAAGAATTCGATCGGCATCTGCAACCTAGTGAATCAGAGCACTCTCCCTGTCGCGAGCCTCTATTGTAGCAGCCCACTTAGCCGTGACTTGTGCCTCCAAATGCTCAACACGTTGCCTAGCCTCAGCGACCTCCCAATCAAGGATGGTAATGTCATTCCTCAGTCCGATGATGGCTAACTCTTTTAAGTTCCTCTCTCGGACGAACTGCTTCCTACTCTGTGTAGTCTCATCCAAGTCAGATTGAGCCTTATTAGCAGGATCCTAGAACATCTCCTTGAAGAAGTCATTATCAGGGAAAGCCATGGTCTCAAACCACTTGTTACCCAGCGCAATGATCATATCAACGATCGCCCTGGCACCTGTGATGCCCAGACCAACTTCTTCGGCATTAATGAGAATCTCTTGCACATGCTGGATCATGCCAAATCCGGCATCCAAGTATCCAGAAAGGAGATTCTCGATCCAAGAGACCAAAACTCGTGCCAGTACCTTCTTCGCAAATAGAAAAGATGGCCCGGATGAAGATTCACCCTTCTCCGTTGGTCGGTTGCTCATGTCATGCCCCATTGGAAGAGTAACAAAAAAACTCTTTCCAATTGGAGCAACCGAGGAAGGAATCTCATCACGAGTTCTCGCCTCTACCGAGTCAAAACTGGTTTTAGGAGTCTCTACCTCCGGATTAACCTCTGACATCCCTTGCTCTGGTTTTAAAGAAAGTGATGGATTCTTTTCTGTCACTTCAAAACCTGCCAACGAAACACAAAAAGGTATGAATATGATCATGTTTAAAAAACATTATCAGGATTATTACTATAAAACACCTTCTTCGATGACTGGCGGAACACTTTCTTCCTCCATGAACTCATCGGAAGCATTATCAACATTTGCATCCATTGATGGTTCAAAGTCATCAGAATCCTGTGGCAAACCAGCTGACACCAAAAAAAATGTGTTAGCAAATCAAGTCACATACACAAAAAAAAAAAAAAGTTATACCAATTGGAGATTCTGGATTCACTCCAGAATTCCTCGGTTCTTCTTCAGGTGCCCCCATAGGATCTGTCACCACCTCATCGGTCGGAACCTCAAGCAACACCAAGCCTTCTTCTTCTACAAAAAAAAGGAGGAGAAAAATAGAAACAGAAAGCAAATCAGAACATGGAAAAATCCCATGAAAAGAACGGAAAGAGAAAAAGGAAGAATCATACCTTCATCCACGGTCTCTTCTTCTCGGCTCCTCTTTTCCGGAGGCTCGTCAGCTTTCCCTGGCATCTCCTCATTGATAATGAGAGGAACTTCCACATCAGGAGAGTCCTCGTGTTGCCCTTTGTTGCGATGCTGACTCCTCTTCCTTTTGCTTCCGTGGGCTTGCTTCCTAGAAGAACCTGCCCCACTGTCAGAGTCAGGTTTCCCACTTGACTCCTCACTGGATGGTCTACTCTTTCCAGTACACTTCACGGAAGCTCGCCTCTGTGCCGCTTGCATCCAAGCATCAAGCTCAGCTTCCTCTTGTTCTAGCTGCTCTAAGGCCTCGTCGGGTACTTCCCGAACAGCAATAGAACCAATGACGCCCTGGTCACCGAGAAAGCCTATCATGTGCTTCTCTCCAGAAAGGAAGGCCCAAACTTCCTCTCGCCTGACGCCATCTGACTTTCCAAGGCCTTTTTCAGATGACAGCTTCATATCAAGCTCTTTCTTGGAAAGCCCTCGATATGCCAAAAAGCTCTCCATGAACCACTTCGCGAAGCCGACAGTCCGAAAAGTCGACAACACAGGATAAAAAATCATGGCAGCAATGTCTTTAGCACTATAGCAAGCCCATGCATTTCTTCTGTCCTGCAAACCTCCAAAGCACTTCACCATGCTTGAAGGCGCTCCAACAACGCCTTGAGAGAAACCCAACTGTAGCGCAAAGCGAGAAGGCACATACGGCTGGATGTCGACGAAAAGATGTCTACGGTATACTATTATGCCGACACGTATGCTAAAAAGCCACTCCTTCTCTGCATTTGTCATGGAGTAATGCCTTCCCGACCCCGCCCTGGTAGAATCACAGAAGGCACCAAAATCAAAAGCCTTCTTCCGCAGCTCCGGAGAAAGCTTCACTGAAGATTGCCCCATCTCGACGTCCCTGAACTGTCGGATCCTCATGCGGCCAGGCAAAGAAAAGTGATTCAAGTAAGGCTTTGCCCTTAGCAAATCGAATCATGAGAGGATCATCATCCTGTGCAGCACCCAGCTAGTGGAAGCTTGGACAGTGGTATACATACCACGAATATAAAATATGGGCTGAAAATATCCTGTTCATGGGAAGCCCAAGCCGAACCAAAAAAGCGGCAGAATGATGTTCGGTACATAAGTAGGAGCAAAGAGCTGGCACCAAAGCAAGCCGCTCCCTAAACGCCATCTGACAAGCCAAAAACATATAATGCGGCCTGATGTGCGTTCCATCTCCTCCTGCAAATACAACCTCACCTAACCAATAAGTGAGGTAAATAGCGAAGTCTTTTTCAAACCCGGATCCTGAGCCCTAGCTTCCCGAGTTGTGTTATCAGAAGATTCCCTGCTGCCAAAGAAGTTGGGGAACGAAGAGCCAGAACTCTTCCAACTGCTGGATCTAACTTTCAAGCCCTCCTTCTCCTTCAAAAAATCATAGAAGGCGACAAGCTGAAAGTACAGAAGCCTGAACTCCTTCGATTGCTCCTCAAGGACGTTGTCGATCAACATGAATTTTTCATAGAGTTTGTCAAGGATGGGCAATCCAGTAATGGCGCTCAACTCATTCAAAGAAAAACCAATCTCACCATTCGTGACAACGAAGGTATTGGTTTGTGAAAGGAATGACTCCAGCATAGCCATGAAGGCCTCATCAGAAAAGATCACGGTCTCCCTAAAAGCGTGGACTGCATCAAAAATCTCGGTTTCTTTCAAAACTGCACCACCAATCAGCAGGACGCGGTCAGTCCATGACTTCCACTCGGACTTAGCACTGAAATGGCCACGAAGTCGAAAAGGCTTCACCCAATTACTGTCGTCACCGTTGAAAATGCCAACGCCAACCGGTCTCAAATCGATGGACGTATAATCAAAGCCCTGGTAGCCGCTGGCCGGCATCAAAATGTCCATATGGGCAGGCGACTTCTCCGCATATCCGGAAGGACCGCCAACAAAAACCCCAGTATTGATCACATTAGTCCTCTTCACCTAGCTTGGAGGATCTTCCCTCTTAGAGCATGTGGGAGAGAGGCTCATGATCGAGATAATACGCTAAAACATCGATCGGGTAACAACGGTTCTCTTCTCACCATCAACTGTGTAAGAGAACTGAAAACATCTCCTCAGGTATGTCACGTCTGTTGGAAATTAGGTGGGCCTCTAGGATAGGTTTCAAAAACTTTTGACCCACTTGATGCAGGGGTCAACTATCCAGAAGGCTACCAATTTGTCCAAGATGCAAACCCTCAATCTCATCTATCATGATCAGTAATACAATCTATCTAGGAGATAGAAAATCAGTAACAAACATGCAACAAACATCTATATCATACAAGGAAATAGATTATACCTTTGGAGCTTGGTTGTGCTCTAATGGAGAATTTGCTACTTTCTTTGATGACGAACTCTTTCGCAAATCAAATAGGTTTCTCCAAAACCCAATGGCCTTCCATGCTATGACTCGAATCGGAATCACTTTCTCAAGAAGATGGGTGGGATCTTCAAGAGAAGACAACTAGGAACTTAAAAGAACTAGAAGAGGGAGAGAAGAGATGTACAACACTTG
This sequence comes from Litsea cubeba, assembly GCA_012931725.1. Lineage (NCBI taxonomy): Eukaryota > Viridiplantae > Streptophyta > Magnoliopsida > Laurales > Lauraceae > Litsea > Litsea cubeba. Next base: position 60,769,341 of record CM022949.1, read on the forward strand.
CACAAAGGGGGCTGGGCGTGAATTCCAAGATGGACGCCCAAGCCCCCTTTGGTTCCCTATTTATAGCTTTTGCAAACTACTCTCACTAATTTAATTTAGAAGTCTCACTTCCAAATTAATTAGTAACCTTCTTCTCTTTCTTAATTACAATAGAAGTCTCGCTTCCATTAATAATTAGAAGCATACTATTACCACTATTAGAAGTCTCACTTCAAATAGAAATAGTAACTTTCCTTTTAGAGCTCAATTAGAATTAGTATGCGTCTGATGATTGGGCTAGCGTGGGGACCACTAGGGATTCCTTAGAAAGCTGGCTCCAACTGGGACACGCGACCCCACATCTCATGTGCAATCTGGGCCCACAGTTAATTGCAAATAACTCCTCTATATAAATGCAATTGAACTCCAGTCTTAGGAAATTACATAGAAGACCCTAAACTTCCTTATTACCACAAGTAGGCCCCTCCATCAATATCCATGGATCAATTGGACCTGTCTTCCAAACTAGATCCATATCTTATTATCCTTGAGCCCCAATTAATTATAATGATCAATGGTACCTTTCCAATTAACTCTTAATCGGAATGGGTGTACACTTACCAATGATTAAATCCATTAATTGGCACAAGGGGATATTAGAGATAGATTCCATCTTGACCATTAAATGTTCCCACAGATCTACTACCATGTACCCAAATCACCAAGGTGCCTCACTCATTGGTGACTCAAAGCAAATGAATAGATAGAAACTTGAGTTCATTAATGTCTCAGGATTGAGAGCTTACTGATAGGGAATTATGAGAGCAGACCTTAAGGTAAAGACAGTGTTAATAAGGTGCTTCTCATGGTCCTTCAATACATCCAATGTACCAGCACTATAATCTAAAATCTTTCATTCTGATGATCGAGACAAATCACACTATCGTATAGTGATCAAAATGCTGCAACCTTGTAAGTATGAGATGTCCAATCTCATCACTGGTTGTGAAGATATTCAAGTATAAGATTTATTATACTTGTCTCCCGTATGTGGATCTCATCCATACACATGTATTATATCTAGTATACCTATGGACTCCGGTTCATCTCATGAACCATTATGTCATTCGTATTGGTTAAGTGCAAGTATATAATTAAACACCATTCATCTCATGAAATGGAAAGCATGAATATATTGATTAATAAAGAAATGAATCAATTTATTACATCATATGCTGGTATTGAGACCACAAAACTAACAACGTCATCAGAGACTGCATCACCAAAGAAGAAGGTAGGCTTGGGCAAAACCCTCTGATCGTCCATCACCCAAGGACGGTTGCTTACCATGATCTTATAGAATTCCTCATTCTTGAGAGCAATTAGTCGTTGCCTCATCTCATCTCTGTTGAGGGAGTCGCACTCTTCGATGTTTTTCTCAACATACTGGACCTTCTCCCAGGCTTACTGAACAGCTGGATTGGAAGATCTAGTAGATGGACGAGGTAAGCTTCGAACAGGCTCTTTACCCTTGTTCGTTCTGGAGGAACCACCTACAAAGGTTGGAAAAGAAAAAGATCAATCATCAAAATGACAGGATTTCGCTAGAAGCAAATCTGACGAAATTTTGGCATGATTCCGGGGCAATTCCAAAGAAAAAGGAAATATCCCGAAAGAAATAGAAAGTTAAAGTTGGGCTTAGCATCGCTGCGAGCTCTGAAATTCCAAACTTTTAAAACCTCAAAGTCTCCGCAAAATCAAGAAGGGCTCAACATCACTGCGACCTCCAAATTCCCAAATTTGCAAAAACTTTAAGGTATGCTATCACATCATGCTACCAATTCAATTTACAAAAAAATGCATGCATGACCATCTTGATTTGCAAAACAAAAAGGGCATTATCATGATGAGAAAAGAAAAACTTTCTAAAAAAAAAGGGAGAAATAAAAGAAAATAAAAAATAAAGAGAAGGGCTGGCCCACAGGCCACGTGGCCGTACGCCCAGATACATACAGATCTGTCCGTACGGCCCAAAAAAAAAAGAAAAAGCACGAGAAATAAAAAGAAAACATGTAAAAAAAAAGGAAAACACGTGGAAAAGAAAAAAAAGAGAAACAAACAAAAAAAATTTTTTTTTAACCATCCTACTTTCTACAATGGAGTTTTCTTGAAGAAAAAGAACTTACTTGAAGCCATTGATGGAGAAGAAGAAAAGCTTGAAGATCTCTGAAGAAGAAAAGTTCTTGGTCTTGAAGCCCTCTTGAGATTTGTACAAAAGAAAGCAATAACGGCAAGAGATCCAACCTCCCTTTGCTTTTATAGAAGAGAGCAAACCAAAGAAGGAAACAAGAAGAAAGAGGTAAGTGATACTGTAACCTTACCAAAAGAAAGAAATTAGAAAGATTCTTTCCCAAAAGAAAGATATATTGAGGGATTCTCTCCCCAAAAGAAAGCAATGAGAGATTTTCTCCCGAAAGATAGGAGATTTGAGATATTCTATCCCAAAGAAAGATATCTTGAGATATTCTCTCCCAAAATAAAGGGAACATGAGAGATTCTCTCTAACTAAAGATATTCTTAGATATTCTTTATCCAAACGAGATATTTTAGATATTTTTTACAAAAATGAAACCACATGAGATCTGAGCCATCCCAAAAGCTTAGGGTCCCATGGGTTAGCCCGTATGAGTCAGGTTTGACCACCTAAGCACTAAAAAAAGGCTTTTAGTCAGAGAAATCCCTCTTACCAAGAGCATACAGAAATGGTTCCACCACTTTCGAGTTGATCGGACCATACAAAAAAGAATTCCAAGCCCTATGAGCTTCCAAAAATCAAACCATCAAGCCTCATATACCAAATTGAGCCAAAATCTTGAAATTGACATTTCACAAAAATCTAAACCACTCCAATGGACCCACACAGTCCAAAAGAGTGACCAAAAACTACATCCTGGTCTTCTAACTTGCCACATACAACTTGTTAGGTCACAAGACTGAAACCAAAAACCAAATCCTGATCCCCTAACTTGCCACATACAGCTTGCTAAGTCATAAGATCAAAATCAAAATCGACCTCAAAACATTCCACATACAGCTTATTGGGTCACACGGTCCAAATCAACCCGACCCCCTAACCTGCCACATACAACTTGTTAGGTCACAAGGTCAAAAACAAAAATCCAAATCTGCATCCCTAATGTCATTTTAAAACTTTGCCTCGAGATGGTACGTGATCCCTTTCACTACCATAAAATTCCCCTGGAAGCTCAAAAGGCCACTTTACCAAAAGAAAGACCGCCCAAAGACACTTGGTCAAGTCACAAGCTCTCCTTCAGAAATATCTTCGAGGCACTTCGACTACAAAAATTAAACAACCCGTCGTTGTACCTCAAGGGGACATTTGTTGACACCAAAAAGGTCACTTTACTTCTTCAACATCAAGAAAGCATTTGTTGACACAAAAAATGTCACTTTGCTTCTTCAACATCAAGAAAGCTACATGAAGTCGCGGCCTACCACAAATGGGCAATGCTACTTCTGAAAAAATCAAATCTTGTCAGAATCAAACAAAAGCTGCAAGATCCATCAAGACAGCGAAAAGAGGAGTACACAAGAAGTTTCGGACCATTTCAAACTCATTTTGCCTAACTTCATTTCTCCGATAGTTTAATAGGAGCTCTCGGCGACGATAGTATCGGAGACACCAAATCTTCGATCAGAGCCTATGGATAGTCTCAAAATACATCTAAAATGCTCCACGTCAAGTTCCGGGTCAAACCGACAACGTTTGACCCTCCATCAACCCTCGAACAACTAAATCAAGCCTCTCGACAGTGAGAACCACCAAGGCCATCACTCATCAAAAAGAGCACATGGGCGGCTTTAAGATGCTTACAATGGCTACACGTCAAGTTTCAGGTCATTCCAACAACATTTGACCATACTTTGACTCTCGGAAGCCAAATCAGGCCTCTCAGTGGCGAAGCTCCCCGGGACCATGGTTTCCAAGACAGAGCCTGTGGATCATCTCAAAATGACTCCAATAAGTTCCTTGTCAAATTTCAGGTCAATCGGATATCGGTTGACCGCACATCAAAGCGCGACATCATCCTCAGGACAAGGCTAAGTCTACTAGTGACAGGACCCCAAATGGCTTCAAAATTCAAACAAAAGCCTATGGTTCATCTTATTTATTGTTCAGGAGGCTTCATCTCAAATTTCAGGTCATTCCGACATCAGTTGTCCTAGTTTCAACTTCTGATGGAAAATCGGCAGCTCTACGTGACAAAGTCTTCGACTTTCCCGAAAAACTGGAAAGTTTGCACCCCAAAATGAAAGGATTCTCATCATGTTTTCTATAAGTAAATCAAGCCAATAAATGAGCAAAAATGCTAAGAAAAATATAGAAGAAAAAAGAAGCATAAAGACCTCAAAACGGCCGAAAACTGACGACCGAAGGGGAAAAACACCCCCAGGGTCGCAGCCCGCGACCCTGGCCCAGGGTCGCTGACGACCATGGAGCACTAGATCGACGGAATTGCCCTGGAAGGCCTATTTTCCGTCGTTTTTCGCGATTTGAAGCTTCCAACACCTGGGATTTTCCAAAATTCATACTTTTGAAGCACCAAATCCGTCGACATTTGTCAAAATCACGGGTCCGTCTTCAAGAGTATTAAAATCAACATTGATCGCCAACCGGTCGACCAAAAAAATGCAATTTCTAGCCGATCGATCGAGAAATCGACAGGACATGTGTCATCGGCCCGCTGTTAGCTATCAATGTCTGATGTTACATGGTCATTTGATGTTGATCAACATGTAGACCCATCGATGATCATCGCGAAAAGAACTCCAAAAGATGCGGCATTGCCTGCGACTCTTCAACTGTTCGGCGACCACTTAATGCAATTAATTGGCTATCTTTATTGCAGTCATTAATTCATTTCTTTGGATGGCCCAATCAGAAGCAAGCAAATGGGAGTTACAAGTCAAGAGATTCATGGCATTTAAACCATGAAACTCCTTCCATCATGGCGATTAAAGGCGATCAAATACCCTTAATCTCCATCGGCCAATCAGAAGCCAAGGTCCAAGAGTTACAAAATAAAGGAATTAAACCCTGTAACTCCTCCCATTATGCGGCTTAATGACAATTAAATCCCATAAACCCTTCTAAATGGCTACCAAGAGCCTATAAATAGGAGAGCATTCCAAGAAGAAAGGATAGATCCTAGATAACGAGATCCCAGATAAAAAAAAAACATAGAAAATCTGAGAGAAAGAAGAAAGAAAACTCTGCGAAAGTTCTACACCGGCCACCACTACAAGGTGACGAAAGTCCCTTCGGGGTACCCCCCAAGGTCCTTTCCTTCTCCTTTTGCCTCTAATGGCTTAGACGTGGCTTTTCAGCCCATCTACTTGGCATTTTATTGGACATAGGACCTCCTCTTCGTCTTTATCCTCTTAAAATCTGAGGTCATAGCCAAGCCAAGTGAATCAAGAGCATCCTCTGTTCTCATCTGCATGGATGATGGCGAAGTCCACACATGGCTTGCGACTGTCAATCTGAACGAGTCCCCCACATTCTCTTGAGAAGTTAGATCCTCCTTTTCTTGATTTTCATTGTATCCTGTATTTTTCTTTCTCTTCAACTACTCGGTGACCACTTAATACAATTAATTGGCTAGCTTTATTACAGTCATTAATTCATTTCTTTGGACGGCCCAATTAGAAGCAAGCAAATGAGAGTTACAAGTCAAAAGATTCATGGCATTTATACCATGAAACTCCTCCCATCATGGCGATTAAAGGAGATTAAATGCCCTTAATCTCCATCGGCCAATTAGAAGCTGAGGTCCAGGAGTTACGAAATAAAGGAATTAAACCCTGTAACTCCTCCTATAATGACAATTAAAGCCCATAAACCCTCCTAAATGGCTACCAAGAGCCTATAAATAGGAGAGCATTCCAAGAAGAAAGAACAGATCCCAGATAACGGATCCCGGATCCCGGATCAGAAAAAACAAAGAAAATCGAAGAGAAAGAAGAAAGAAAGCTCTGCAAAAGTTCTGCACCGGCTACCACTATAAGGTGACAAAAGTCCCCTTGGGGGGTACCCCCCCTCCCCCCAAGGTCCTTGCCTTCTCCTTCTGCCTCCATTGGCTTAGACGTGGCTTTTCAGCTCGTCTACTTAGCTTTTTATTGGACATAGGACCTCCTCTTGGTCTTTGTCCTCTAAAAATCTAAGGTCATAGCCAAGCCAAGCGAATCAAGAGCATCCTCTATTCTCATCTGTATGGCTGATGGCACAGTCCACACATGGCTTGCAGCCGTCATTCTGAACGAGTCCCCCTCAATTTCTTGAGAAGTGAGATCCTTCATTTCTTGCTTTTCATTGTATTTTGTATTTTTCTTGCTCTTCAACTGCTCGGCGACCACTTAATGCATTTAATTGGCTAGCTTTATTGCAGTCATTAATTCATTTCTTTGGACGGCCTAATCAAAAGCAAGCAAATGAGAGTTACAAGTCAAGAGATTCATGGCATTTAAACCATGAAACTCCTCCCATCGTGGCGATTAAAGGCGATTAAATGCCCTTAATCTCCATCAGCCAATCAGAAGCTGAGGTCTAGGAGTTACGAAATAAAGGAATTAAACCCTGTAACTCCTCCCATAATGACAATTAAAGCCCATAAACCCTCCTAAATGGCTACCAAGAGCCTATAAATAGGAGAGCATTCCAAAAAGAAAGAACAGATCCCAGATAACGGATCCCGGATCAGAAAAAAACACAGAAAATCCGAGATAAAGAAGAAAGAAAACTCTGTAAAAGTTCTGCACCGGCCACCACTACAAGGTGACAAAAGTCCCTTGGGGGGGTACCCCCCTCCCCCCAAGGTCCCTGCCTTCTCCTTCTGCCTCCAATGTCTAAGACGTGGCTTTTCATCCCATCTACTTAGTTTTTTATTGGACATAGGACCTCCTCTTGGTCTTTGTCCTCTAAAAATCTAAGGTCATAGTCAAGCCAAGCGAATCAAGAGCTTCATCTATTCTTATCTCCATGGATGATGGCGAAGTCCACAGATGGCTTGCGACCATCAATCTGAATGAGTCCCCCATAATCTCCTGAGAAGGTAGATCCTCATTTTCTTGCTTTTCATTGTATTTTGTATCTTTTATTGTTGATAAGAATTGTAAATCGGCTATTAACGCCAAAAATTGGCTATAAACGCCAAAATCGGATATAAACGCCAAAAATTGGCTATAAACGCAAAAAATCGACTATAAATGCCAAAAAATCACCTTTCACGACAAATTAAGAAAATGTCTCTTTTCTTAAATATATGTACAATGGAAAACTTGAAAGAAGTTGATTTCCTTTTTACTTACGAAGGTTGATCCCCGGATCACCACTTACAATTCCAAGTAAAATAGAAAATCTGGCACACCCACAAAAAAAAATGTTGATACCCACTTTCGCCACCGGTTTTGAAAGGATCATACCCCACGGACTCCCACGTCTGCTGACCTCAGTAGAACAAGTGCGCCGATAGCGCGGTCCATCAAACCCAGCATGAGCCAGATTGTTCCTACAAGCCCGAAATCAAATCATGCATCACAAGGCTTCTGCAAACACCAGCCAAGGCCTACAATCCTTTAGTTCGACCCTTTATCACCACAGGAACCGAACTCAAAAAGTTCAAAGCTTCATTGCAACAGGCAAAGGACCGGGTCTGGATCCTGTCCATGCCTAGCTACAAAGAAAACAAGCTCGGCTGCTGCGCATGAGGGAGCACATGTTTCATTATCAAAGCCCAGCCATAGCTGACCGAAGCTCAAATTGCTCATCGTGTACGCCGCCGCGCGTCGTATCGACAAACAAGACTAAAGAAGCAGAGGACCCAGCATCATACACTTCAAGTATCTCACAAATGGGTCGAAAAAGAAAGACCCGACCAAGTTGCTACTGTCCATATGGTTGGAAAAACCAGAAGACGCCAAAAGTCAGGAACCGAAATCCATGTCCGACGTCCGGTGACTTGTAGCGTCTCCAGGACATGAAGACATTCAGAAGAATCTCCTACTCCTTCAAGCCAAAGACAATACAGTGATCATTCCTCAAGCTCTTCATTAAAAAGAATGAGCTCCAGCTCAGTCACCAGGACAATTTCAATCCCGAGGGATGAACGTCTTGGCTCTAATTTCTGAGCCACCACCTCGTAATCCACCTCAAGATGATGCGCTCACACGAATCTAGCAGTTGGGACAAGGCCAGCAGAGGATTGAAGCTCTAATAGAAAACCTTCTCCTCGCCTTTCAAAATCAGGCGAACAATGGACCTCCTCCGAATCTTCAAGATAATGAGGTAAATGGAGAAGAAAAAGAGTCACGCTACCTTACCAAAAAGGACGTGGACAGTATCCTCGCTAAAGCAAAAGAAGAGGATATACTCAAGGAACATGGGATCAAGCCACTATATCCCTTATGAATGGACTCGGTCCCGTTCCCCACAAAATTCAAGCATCCTACTTTCCCAACATATACGAAAAAAGGATCAGCCAGACAGCATGCCATCCACTTCAAAATCTTGACAGAAGCTATCGCGGATCAAGATGCACTTAAGATTCGCCTCTTTGCAAGTACCCTAAAAGGTACGGGCCTTAATTGGTACTCCACTTTGCCGGAGGACTCCATCCAAAATTGGGCCCTGCTAGAGACACGCTTCCTGACTCACTTCAAAGGTGAGGATCATCCCACTACTATGGCTCAGCTTTGCAGCCTAAAACAAGGGGAGAATGAGTCGACGTACGACTTCATTCACAAGTGAAAAGCAATGGCGTACGAATGCTCAAATGTACTGCCACAAGCGTCACTGGTTGACATCTGCCGGAACAACATGAGAGCAATAATCCGCTCCATGATCATGGACAACAAATCAAAAAACCTGGGAGAACTCCTAGAAGCTTCCACGGAGGCCGAACTGTGACCAAAGACCTCAATAGTTAGAAATCATCAAGGAAGGAACCAACCGCCATTGCAACCTCTAAACCAAAGAAAAAGGAGGTCCACAATGTGCAAACCAAGTCAGATCCTTAGCCATCAAAGAAAGGTGAAAACAAAGCTGCAGGTAAGAGACCTGAACTCTCAGATGCCTTAAAAGAGCGAGTAGAAAAGAAATACCTGTTCGATGGAGATGTCAATGAAATCTTCGGGGCTCTCATGGAAAACGATAAGCTCACCTTGCCTGAACCCAAAAGTCCAGGAGATGTTGGCAAAACCAACGATGTTCAGTACTGTCCATACCACCAGATGATCTCGCATCCTCTTAATCAATGCTTCGTTATGAGAGAAAAGATAAACAAGATGTGGAAAAATGGAGTTATTATCTTTGACAAAAACTATGGGTCTGCCTCCGTCAACATGGTGTCATGTGGACAAACATCAAAATCACCAAAAAAGAAGATCACTACTTCCTTCAAGGTGATAAAAAGCATTCAAGCGTCAGAAGTTCTGGTTCCTTACCTGACACTAGACGGACAACCCATATGGGTACATCCCGATCTCCTGGAAGATGAAAACTGGGAGGTTGTGAAAACAAAGCCGATAGCTCAACAGTGAAGGCAGGCTAGGAAACATCTCCTTAAGCTCAAAAGGCAAGAGAAGACCCAGCCAAAATAAGAAGTCTATGAGAACGTAAAGACCTCCTCTACCGCTTCACTGGGGGCAATAGAAAAGTCCCTCCCAGAGACTTCGAAGGGGGTAAGAAAGTTCACTCTCAGTGATTTCATGCCACCTCAATTCAAAAAAGAAGCCATGCAGAGGGCATCATACTCTTGCAATTTAGTAGTTGGATTCTCCATTGATGGATACGAGTCGAGCGACACCGACGAGTGGGAGGAATCCCTTAAAACAGGAGAATACCTCTCCGATGAAGAATGGGTTCCTGAAACTCACCTTATGCCAGTAATCTAGTATAACCCCATGCAGCCACAAGGATCCTGGTCTCACGATGAAGAAGACCAAAAGGCTATACAAGAAAATGTTGTTGACTCAACACCCGTCATTACTCCAGTGGAACCCAACCCTGTTGAACCAAAAAGAGCAGACGAGGAAAAAGATTAGGCTACCATGCCTGATCTTGAAGAATATGCAAGGATCTTGCAGCGTCTTGCCCTAGAGATCGCGTCAACGAGCTTCTTCGCAATCCAGAGCCGGAAGTCCCTGAAGACCACCAGGTACCTCCTCCATTAACTCCTGAAAATGGGAAAATTACTGGATTGATGATCCTCTTACATCCGAGGATGAGTTTGACTCCGAGTGGTCCATTCTGGCAACGTCTCCTATCAAAGCTACCTGCAATGTGATAATTCGAGATTATAGCTCTTTTGAAGCCTCGTCTGGTGAGATCACTTATACTCCGACGACGCCTAGCACCATATCTTCTGGGGCTACCTCGTCTCACATGACATTCATGGATATGACAGCCTCTCAGGTTTCTTCTCCTGAGATTGTGACTTCAGGACTCACACTCTTCCCAATTGATCATCATGAATAAACCCCAACTATTGATGCTTGGGATGATGATTTAGTCAACGAAGAAGAAGAGTTTCTGGATGTTGTTCTGGACTTTTTCTCGAAAAATGCTCCGTGCAACTCTACTACAGACACATCCCCAGTAAATGAGAAATGACAGCCTCTTGATCTTGAAGACAATCTTCCAAATGAAGACCCTTCTCAAGAAGCTCTCGAAGTTGGTAGACGCACCCACTCTGGCCGGGACTACCACAAAAATTACAAACCAATCTTCTTTTACTTATATAAATCCTTCGGGAGAAGATGTTGTAAACACCCCTAGTGGCAGCAATGATGAACATGTAGGCCCAAGGAGGCTTTCAAGTATGACTTGATCGAGCACTTCAAACACATACCTGTAAGACCACGACCCCCAATTCTTTTGTTTAGTATTATTTTAATCGTGATTTAGCTTTTTAAATGAGATGTGAGTTGGTTTGACTTTGTCTTTGAGTTTGACTAGATTTTTCATAGCCTTGGAGATTCTGAAGACCGTTGACTTTAGTTTGACCCAGTCTTTGTAAAATGTATTTTTATGAGAAATTACTCTTGATTTCAAAAAATTCCAAATTTGGCGTATTTTGACTCATCTTATTAAGTTGAACAACTTTCATGTTTTGACCATTTTGATTTGATGCTCAGAAATCGCATTTTTCGAGAAAAATGGGCAAAAATGATATTTTCACTAAATCTGTCTATAAATTTCAAAAATTTCAGAATTTGGGGAAAATATACTTTTTGGAAATTAAATATTTCGATGATCGATTTTGTCTTCTTCATCGATCTCATTCGGGACCCACAAATGTTAGTTTCAGCCTTTGTAAGATTGGGGCCCATGGGACCCACTTGCCCACTTTATAAAAGGGGCTGAACCCTCTTCTCCTTCTCCCATTTTCCTGCAACTATTCCAGCTGTGGCTGGAACCCTTTTTCCAGCCACTCTCTCTCCTCATGTATGATTTCTTCTTGGATGCTAAATGGAGATTTGATCTCTAAGCCTTCTTCCCCACCATCCAAGCTTTCCAAGGATGCATTTTTCAAGAGATTTGAACTAGAGAAGACCCTTTTTCCAAGCTTTTCTTCCTTGTTTGAGCTACCAAATGTTAGCAAAAGCTTTTCTTTCTTCAAATCTTGGTTTTCCAAACCATTTAGAATGTTTTTGTCATCCATGCAAAGAGATTCATGGAGGTTTTGCAAATGATTGATTTCTAGGGCTTTCTCTTGGGTTATTTTGCGGGTTTTTGTGGATTTGGAGCTAGAGACTTAATTGAGGCCATCTTAAAGTGATTTGCATCTCTTCTTGACCCAAGGCAAGTAAATATTCAGCTAATTTGATGGTTGTGTATATATGAATGATTTCTCATTATTCTCATTCTATGTTTTATTTTCCTTATGATTTATGGATTCAATCTTTTAATGATCTGAGCTATGGTTTATGTTACTTCATTTGATATATGGTTTTTGTTAGAATTTAAATCTGCATTCTCTATTTTATCACTTGATTTCAATTCTTGTTCTTCTAAATTTAGTATCTTGTTAAATGAAGGAAAGTTTGTCTTTATAAAATTGATTGGGATTAATTAGAATGATTTAGTGTATTAGTGTTTTAATGGAATTGAAATAGAAAGAGGAGCCCATATATATGTGGAATCATGTGAGTAAGGAAGAAGGAAAAGGGAAAATTCAGAAATTGGAGGAAAAAGTGCATTTCTTCACTCTCAGCGGACTGGACAGGGCCCCCAGTCCGCTCGAGCGACCCAATGGGCCGCTCGAGCAGACCAGGTTCTGTCTGGGCTTCGCTCGAGCGGACCCTAGGTCGCTCGAGCAACCCAGACCTGTCCAGGGCCCATTTCTGTGATGTTTTGGGCTGTCCTTATGGGTTTTATTAGGGGCCTATTTGGGATTGTCTTATGGGTCATTTATAGACCTGTTTTAGGCCCATTCCATCCCATCTATCCTATTTGTTTTGAGGCCCATTAATCTCCCTTTAAGGCCTTAAAGCCCATGAAAGTTTTGAGTAAATTGTGATACTTGGAAATTGTGAGAGGGAAGGAGAACAATGAGAGAATGAGTATATGTGAAATTACCCAGGATTCTTTCAAGTCTCAATGCGCACTTTATCATTTTAAATGTTGTGGATTTTCATTGGCATCAAACATATTCTTTTATTAATCAATGTTTAAAGGCTAAGTGAGTATTGAGATGGTTCCTTGGTAAGTCATTAAGTCATTCTACATTATTCTATTCCATTCCAGATCAGAAATGTATATGTATTCTTCGGTAAACTATTTTGAATAGCATCGGTGATTTGTTATAAAATCATGTGGTTTTCCATGTTCGAAAGGATTGATCGTATGATTTTATACAAATTACTTTGATGTGTATTTGAGTGGTTTACCATGGGAATTCGTATGTTTCTACGAATCGATTTCGAAGGAGATTGGAGTGGTTCGCCACATTCAGGATTTCATCGATAAGACTATTATTTCAAAAATAAAACCTCGAGGCAAGATGGGGCCAGAGCTTTGTAGTGTGAGCCCATGAGCCAAATGGATTATTATGGTTTGATTTGTATCGGTTCGGGTTTTGAAAACTAAAGGCACCACTAGGCTTAGGTCACCTTGTCGGGCTGATCACTCGGCTTGGGATCTTTAATTTGGCCGCCAACTGCATCTTGGATTCTGTCTGTACCGACCATGGCAATGGTTTTTATCTGCCGGTCCCACTTGTATGTGGCTATGGTTCTAATTCTGTTTCCAGTCCCACGTGTAGTGGCTGCAGTTCTGTCTGCTCTTGTTACTTCGATAATAGGAGAATATAGCTTTGTGTGGTTTGCCAATGTTCTATCTGTTTGTTATTTTGTTTTATGATTCTTGTTTGTTTATGCTCATTATAATCTTTGAATTTATTAATATTTAAGAAATCGATCTTTTATCGTATTGTCTCTATTATTCAGGATTTTAAATGTATTTCCAATCATTAAATGTGTTACGTAGGTTGTTATCTTTTAGGATATTTATGCTTCAGAGACCTTGCACTTATTCGCTTTGATATTTATGTTCGGCCTTTCAATCGTTTTATCATGGTTTATTACTATTATTGTTTAGACTCTTTAAAGGAAATTACAATGATTCCATCAGATTTTATAAATGCCCATTATTATATTACTTGTTTATTTTCTTGCCAGACCGTCGTGTCTGACCCTGTTTGTTTGGTGCCAGATTTCTCTCCCATTGCTTTTTAGGTGTTTGATCGGGGGAGGCAGTTGAGCCGCCGGTCTGACGTGAGAGGCTGCCCATTGATATCATCTAGATGTCAAGTTTGGCACCAGAGTTCGTATCTAAATATTGGGGGTAGTATTTCTATTTAGTTGGATATTATTTTTGTATGGCTTTGTTAGCCTTTTTCATGGGAGTTGTAATTAAGACACTTGTGTTTTGGAACTTTAACATATGTGAGAAATAAAATATCCTATTACTGCCAGCTCCGTATTCTATGATTTATGATCTGTACCAGTCTGCTTATGTGATGGCCTTATGATATTGGTTGAGTGCGACACGGAATTCGATGGCCACGGACTCCGGGTCGCAACGCCATGATTAGCTTCCGCGAAAATATGTTCTGATCATGATGGAATTTTATTATCCTCATTCACGCGGATCTTGGGAAATATCGCAAAAAGTTTTAATTTATTCCAAAATTTCGCATTCCGAGATCGGATCACTGCAGAGCCCGGTTTCGGGGTGTGACAGATTGGTATCAGAGCTGGTCAGTTTCTAGGAAATAAAACACTCTAGAGACATTAAGACGTTTGGTGAGGATTCATTAGATTGTGCCGATTTGTTTTCTCTTGTCTTTGTTTCTTTGAATTTGAGTCTGCTTTTCTTTTAATTCGGGAGACTTTTCTTGTCATTTCTGTTATTCTTGTCGTTAGGGAATTTGGACAATCAAATTTCCTCTTTCGTGGGGGGAGAATTTAAAATCTCCATACCCACATTCAGTGTCTTTTGTTTGTGCTTGTGCCGGAGACTGAGAACCCCGTGGACTTAGTATGTTGTTTTCAGAGAACATCGGCAGACTTTCAGCCTTCAGCATCTCCATTATGGTTAATGAGAGAAGACATGTGCATTTGCCCGCCAAAGTAGAACTAGAGCAATATTTGAAGATCCCCTTTTAGCTAATCGAAGATCATCATGTAGCGTACCAAGGTAAATAAATGTGGATTTTGGGTGAACTCATACCAACTTTTCAAGATGAAGGACTGCAGAAGGCATATTAGTTGTCAATTTTATGAATGGAGAAGTGATTCTTAGTTAGTAAGGTTAGAAGTTGGTGCCAGAGACTTAGGGATTTCCCGGATTCAATGAGCCTTGTCATAGTTTTGGTTGAGAATTTCCATAACTTGCAGCTTAGCTAGTGTAGTTGATTCAGCGGTAATACCAAGTGGATGTTAGTTGTAGTCAAGACAATTTTCGGCAGCAAAGGAAATCTTGTGGATTTTACCGACTTACAGGGTATTGGATTGGACAACGTGTAGATGCAAGTGAATACCTCAGTTATTATGATGTCCATTTCTTGATGAGAATGATTTTCATGATATTTCCACCCTTTTTTTATGTTTTTCTTAATGTCTATGATTTATCCTTGCAGTGTTCAAACAATGGATTATGTTTAATCTTCTTAAGATATTGTTTTACAATGATCTTGGAATTTTGCTCTTGTTTTAATTTTCTTAAATGTTGACATCTACATTCCAAAACCTTAATGATTTCAAATTTTGTATATGTTTGGTTGGAAATGGACGGATGTTTTTAATGATGGATTGTAGAGGGTAGTGAATAGACTGATCCTTAAAAGCAAGAAAAAAACTAAAATTGAGTTTCTTTTTCAAAGCATAGTGTGAGATTTCTATTTCATTGATTTGTTTCCTTTGGCTATGCAAGATGAATTTCTTAAGGGTTTTTATGTTCATATTATATACAGATTCCTACATTTGTTTTAACGTTCAGCTGTGTTTAGATTTCTGCAGGATTTTTATGAACAAATGAGTTCAAATTTCAACAAGGTTGAGTGCTTAATTAACAGTCAGATTTTTGCAAAGTTTAATGTGTAGCCATACTATATGAATTTGATTTATTTTTGAAATCCTGATTTGGAAGTGTTGAGTGTTTCAATGATTTGTTTGGTTATGAAAATATAAATTTCAAAATGAATAATGTTATTTCATACTCAAACTTTAAGAAGCTTTATTTAAGCTTTATTTGATAATTTGGAAGTTCAGTTTCTACTATGTTTTAAAATGATGAAATTTAGCTAAGTAATTGTTTTAGTCATTATGTTTAAATTTTTAAGGTTTGTTTTGCATTGAATGGAATGAGTTATTCTAGCTTATGGTTGGAGTTTGGGAGTGTATGAATTGAAGGGTTGATGGGTGTAAGGAGGTGTATTGGTTTAGTTGGAAACAAATTTGGATCTTTGAGGTAGTGAGCAAAACTTAAGACATAATATTCAGATGATGCTGAGATAATCGTTCCTGCAAGAAGGGTAGAGCGTGAGACAGAGGCAGAAGATTGAGCAGACTCCAGATTGTGAAAATTTTCAATCAAGCACCCTTCGTGAAGCCAATGTTTAGTTACTCAGTGAACCTTGGAGAACAATAAAAAAGTGGTGGAGTTATTTCGAGATTAGGATTAATAAAGTTTCAGTTCTTCAGTGATTGACATTAGATTGGCAGATATGTTTTTGTTGATAACATAGTATCAAGCCGAAGATCAAGAACAACAAGCAGATAGAATCGGAGTGAGCATGGACTTCTGAATACAGTGGATGAAGAGACTATCACTTAGTAGGATTTCAATTTCATTAATTCCTCGAAGACAAGACCAGATAGAAGAGTTTCAAGCCAGAATCTGAATGGTACAGTATAAGTATGTATATGGAATTCCAGGAATTTTCGAAGTAGAGATTATTTCAGAGAAAACATGTCTACAATCATATCTTCGTACAAGCGTCAGGAGCACCGTGTACAGTTTTGTAGGGCTTAAGGCACAGAATTCCAAGCTGATAGAAAGAGGCAGAACTTGCAGTTTCTTGGACCGACAGTGACTGACGAGGTAAGTAACAAAAATGATCCAGTACAGTAACGACAAATGATACCAAGGATTTAGAATGTTTTTGTCATCCATGCGAAGAGATTCATGGAGGTTTTGCAAATGATTGATTTCTAGGGCTTTCTCTTGGGTTTTTTTGGGGTTTTTTTTATGGATTTGGAGCTAGAGACTTGATTGAGGCCATCTTAGAGTGATTTGCATCTCTTCTTGACCCAAGGAAAGTAAATATTCAGCTAATTTGATGGTTGTGTATATATGAATGATTTCCCATTATTCTCATTCTATGTTTTATTTTCCTTATGATTTATGGATTCAATCTTTTAATGATCTGAGCTATGGTTTATGTTACTTCATTTGAAATATGGTTTTTGATAGAATTTAAATCTTCATTCTCTATTTTATCACTTGATTTCAATTCTTGTTCTTCTAAATTTAGTATCTTGTTGAATGAAGGAAAGTGTGTCTTTATATAATTGAAT
This sequence comes from Litsea cubeba, assembly GCA_012931725.1. Classification (NCBI taxonomy): domain Eukaryota; kingdom Viridiplantae; phylum Streptophyta; class Magnoliopsida; order Laurales; family Lauraceae; genus Litsea; species Litsea cubeba. The sequence continues at coordinate 60,786,480 of CM022949.1, forward strand.
GGGATTAATTGGAATGATTTAGTGTATTAGTGTTTTAATGGAATTGAAATAGAAAAAGGAGCCCAAATATATGTGGAATCATGTGAGTAAGGAAGAAGGAAAAGGGAAAAATCAAAAATTGGAGGAAGAAGTGCATTTCTGCACTCTCGAGCGGACCAGGTTCTGTCTGTGCTTCGCTCGAGCGGACCCTGGGTCGCTCGAGCGAGCCCAGACCTGTCCAGGGCCCATTTCTGTGATGTTTTGGGCTGTCCTTATGGGTTTTATTGGGATTGTCTTATGGGTCATTTATAGACTTGTTTTAGGCCCATTCCATCCCATCTATCCTATTTGTTTTGAAGCCAATTAATCTCCCTTTAAGGCCTTAAAGCCCATGAAAGTTTTGGGTAAATTGTGATACTTGGAAATTGTGAGATGGAAGGAGAAAAATGAGAGAATGAGTATATGTGAAATTACCCGGGAATCTTTCCAGTCTCAATGCGCACTTTATCATTTTAAATGTTGTGGATTTTCATTGGCATCAAACATATTCTTTTATTAATCAATGTTTAAAGGCTAAGTGTGTATTGAGATGATTCCTTGGCAAGTCATTAAGTCATTCTACATTATTCTATTCCATTCCAGATCAGAAATGTATATGTATTCTTCGGTAAACTATTTTGAATAGCATCGGTGATTTGTTATAAAATCATGTGGTTTTCCATGTTCGAAAGGATTGATCGTATGATTTTATACAAATTACTTTGATGTGTATTTGATTAGTTTACCATGGAAATTCGTATGTTTCTACGAATCGATTTGGAAGGAGATTGGAGTGGTTCGCCACATTCGGGATTTCATCGATAAGACTATTATTTCGAAAATAAAACCTCGAGGCAAGATGGGGCCAGAGCTTTGTAGTGTGAGCCCATGAGCCAAAGGGATTATTATGGTTTGATTTGTATCGGTTCGGGTTTTGAAAACTAAAGGCACCACTAGGCTTAGGTCACCTTGTCGGGCTGATCACCCGGCTTGGGATCTTTAATTTGTTCGCCAACTACAGCTTGGATTCTGTCTGTACCAACCATGGCAATGGTTTTTATCTTCCGGTCCCACTTGTATGTGGCTATGGTTCTGATTCTGTTTCCGGTCCCACGTGTAGTGGCTACAGTTCTATCTGCTCTTGTTACTTCGGTAATAAGAGAATATAGCTATGTGTGGTTTGCCAATGTTTTATCCATTTGTTATTTTGTTTTATGATTCTTGTTTGTTTATGCTCATTATAATCTTTGAATTTATTAATATTTAAGAAATCGATCTTTTATCGTATTGTCTCTATTATTCAGGATTTTAAATGTATTTCCAATCATTAGATGTGTTATGTAGGTTGTTATCTTTTTTAGGATATTTATGCTTCAGAGACCTTGCACTTATTCGCTTTGATATTTATGTTCGGCCTTTCAATCGTTTTATCATGGTTTATTACTATTATTGTTTAGACTCTTTAAAGGAAATTACAATGATTCCATCCGATTTTATAAATGCCCAATTCCATATTACTTGTTTATTTTCTTGCCAGACCGTCATGTCTGACCCTGTTTGTTTGGTGCCAGATTTCTCTCCCATTGCTTTTTAGGTGTTTGATCGGGGGAGGCAGTTGAGCCGCCGGTCTGACGTGAGAGGCAGCCCATTGATATCATCTTGATGTCTTGTTTGGCACCAGAGTTCTTATCTAAATATTGGGGGTCGTATTTCCATTTAGTTGGATAATATTTTTGTATGGCTTTGTTAGCCTTTTTCATGGGAGTTGCAATTAAGACACTTGTGTTTTGGAACTTTAACATATGTGGGAAATAAAATATCCTGTTACTGCCAGCTCAGTATTCTATGATTTATGATCTGTACCAGTCTGCTTATGTGATGGCTTTATGATATTGGTTGAGTGCGACACGGAATCCGATGGCCACGGACTCCGGGTCGCAACGCCCTGATTAGCTTCCGCGAAAATATGTTCTGATCGTGATGGAATTTTATTATCCTCATTCACGCGGATCTTGGGAAATATCGCAAAAAGTTTTAATTTATTCCAAAATTTCGCATTCTGAGATCGGATCACTGCAGAGCCCGGTTTCGGGGTGTGACAGATTGGTATCAGAGCTGGTCAGTTTCTAGAAAATAAAACACTCTAGAGACATTAAGACGTGTGGTGAGGATTCGTTAGATTGTGTCAATTTGTTTTCTCTTGTCTTTGTCTCTTTCAATTTGAGTCTGCTTTTCTTTTAGTTCGGGAGACTTTTCTTGTCTTTTCTGTTATTCTTGTCGTTAGGGAATTTGGACAATCAAATTTCCTCTTTCGTGGGGGGAGAATTTAAAATCTCCATACCCACATTCAGTGTCTTTTGTTTGTGCTTGTGCCGGAGACTGAGAACCCCGTGGACTTAGTATGTTGTTTTCGGAGAACATCGACAGACTTTCAGCCTTCAGCATCTCCATTGTGGTTAATGAGAGAAGACATGTGCATTTGCACGCTAAAGTAGAACTTGAGCAATATTTGAAGATCCCCTTTTAGCTAATCGAAGATCATCATGCAGCGTACCAAGGTAAGTAAATGTGGATTTTGGGTGAACTCAGACCAACTTTCTAAGATGAAGGACTGCAGAAGGCATATTAGTTGTCAATTTTATGAATGGAGAAGTGATTCTTAGTTAGTAAGGTTAGAAGTTGGTGCCAGAGACTTCGGGATTTCCCGGATTCAATGAGCCTTGTCATAGTTTTGGTTGAGAATTTCTGTAACTTGCAGCTTAGCTAGTGTAGTTGATTCAGCGGTAATACTAAGTGGATGTTAGTTGTAGTCAAGACAATTTTCGGCAGCAAAGGAAACCTTGTGGATTTTACCGACTTACAGGGTATTGGATTGGACAACGTGTAGATGCAAGTGAATACCTCAGTTATTATGATGTCCATTTCTTGATGAGAATGATTTTCATAATATTTCCACCATTTTTTTATGTTTTTCTTAATGTCTATGATTTATCCTTGCAGTGTTCAAACAATGGATTATGTTTAATCTTCTTAAGATATTGTTTTACAATGATCTTGGAATTCTGCTCTTGTTTTAATTTTCTTAAATGTTGACATCTACATTCCAAAACCTTAATGATTTCAAATTTTGTATATGTTTGGTTGGAAATGGACGGATGTTTTTAATGATGGATTGTAGAGGCTAGTGAATAAACTGATCCTTAAAAGCAAAAAAAAAAAAAAACTAAAATTGAGTTTCTTTTTCAAAGCATAGTGTGAGATTTCTATTTCATTGATTTGTTTCCTTTGGCTATGCAAGATGAATTTCTTAAGGGTTTTTATGTTTAGATTATATACAGATTCCTATATTTGTTTTAACGTTCAGCTGTGTTTAGATTTCTGCAGGATTTTTATGAACAAATGAGTTCAGATTTCAACAAGGTTGAGTGCTTAATTAACACTCAGATTTTTGCAAAGTTTAATGTGTAGCCATACTATATGAATTTGATTTATTTTTGAAATCCTGATTTGGAATTGTTGAGTGTTTCAATGATTTGTTTGGTTATGAAAATTTGAATTTCAAAATGAATAATGTTATTTCATACTCAAACTTTAAGAAGCTTTATTTAAGCTTTATTTGATAATTTGGAAGTTCAGTTTCTACTATGTTTTAAAATGACGAAATTTAGCTAAGTAATTGTTTTAGTCATTATGTTTAAATTTTTAAGGTTTGTTTTGCATTGAATGGAATGAGTTATTCTAGCTTATGGTTGGAGTTTGGGAGTGTATGAATTGAAGGGTTGATGGGTGTAAGGAGGTGTATTGGTTTAGTTGGAAACAAATTTGGATCTTTGAGGTAGTGAGCAAAAGTTAAGACATAATATTCAGATGATGCTGAGATAATCGTTCCTGCAAGAAGGGTAGAGCGTGAGACAGAGGCAGAAGATTGAGCAGACTCCAGATTGTGAAAGTTTTCAATCAAGCACCCTTCGTGAAGCAAATGTTTAGTTACTCAGTGAAACTTGGAGAACAATAAAAAAGTGGTGGAGTTATTTCGAGATTAGGATTAATAAAGTTTCAGTTCTTCAGGGATTGACATTAGATTGGCAGATATGTTTTTGTTGATAACATAGTATCAAGCCGAAGATCAAGAACAACAAGCAGATAGAATCGGAGTGAGCATGGACTTCTGAATACAGTGGATGAAGAGACTATCACTTAGTAGGATTTCAATTTCACTAATTCCTCGAAGACAAGACCAGATAGAAGAGTTTCAAGCCACAATCTGAATGGTACAGTATAAGTAGGTATATGGAATTCCAGGAATTTTCGAAGTAGAGATTATTTCAGAGAAAACATGTCTACAATCATATCTTCGTACAAGCGTCAGGAGCACCGTGTACAGTTTTGTAGGGCTTAAGGCACAGAATTCCAAGCTGATAGAAAGAGGCAGAACTTGCAGTTTCTTAGACCGACAGTGACTGACGAGGTAAGTACAGAAATGATCCAATACAGGAACGACAAATGACACCAAGGATTTAGAATGTTTTTGTCATCCATGCAAAGAGATTCATGGAGGTTTTGCAAATGATTGATTTCTCGGGCTTTCTCTTGGGTTATTTTGGGGGTTTTTGTGGATTTGGAGCTAGAGACTTGATCGAGGCCATCTTAGAGTGATTTGCATCTCTTCTTGACCAAAGGAAAGTAAATATTTAGCTAATTTGATGGTTGTGTATATATGAATGATTTCTCATTATTCTCATTCTATGTTTTATTTTCCTTATGATTTATGGATTCAATCTTTTAATGATCTGAGCTATGGTTTATGTTACTTCATTTGATATATGGTTTTTGATAGAATTTAAATCTTCATTCTCTATTTTATCACTTGATTTCAATTCTTGTTCTTCTAAATTTAGTATCTTGTTGAATGAAGGAAAGTTTGTCTTTATAAATTGATTGGGATTAATTGGAATGATTTAGTGTATTAGTGTTTTAATGGAATTGAAATAGAAAGAGGAGCCCAAATATATGTGGAATCATGTGAGTAAGGAAGAAGGAAAAGGGAAAAATCAAAAATTGGAGGAAGAAGTGCATTTCTGCACTCTCGAGCGGACCAGGTTCTGTCTGTGCTTCGCTCGAGCGGACCCTGGGTCGCTCGAGCGAGCCCAGACTGTCCAGGGCCCATTTCTGTGATGTTTTGGGCTGTCCTTAAGGGTTTTATTGGGATTGTCTTATGGGTCATTTATAGACTTGTTTTAGGCCCATTCCATCCCATCTATCCTATTTGTTTTGAAGCCAATTAATCTCCCTTTAAGGCCTTAAAGCCCATGAAAGTTTTGGGTAAATTGTGATACTTGGAAATTGTGAGATGGAAGGAGAAAAATGAGAGAATGAGTATATGTGAAATTACCCGGGAATCTTTCCAGTCTCAATGCGCACTTTATCATTTTAAATGTTGTGGATTTTCATTGGCATCAAACATATTCTTTTATTAATCAATGTTTAAAGGCTAAGTGTGTATTGAGATGATTCCTTGGCAAGTCATTAAGTCATTCTACATTATTCTATTCCATTCCAGATCAGAAATGTATATGTATTCTTCGGTAAACTATTTTGAATAGCATCGGTGATTTGTTATAAAATCTGGTGGTTTTCCATGTTCGAAAGGATTGATCGTATGATTTTATACAAATTACTTTGATGTGTATTTGAGTGGTTTACCATGGAAATTCGTATGTTTCTACGAATCGATTTGGAAGGAGATTGGAGTGGTTCGCCACATTCGGGATTTCATCGATAAGACTATTATTTCAAAAATAAAACCTCGAGGCAAGATGGGGCTATAGAGCTTTATAGTGTGAGCCCATGAGCCAAAGGGATTATTATGGTTTGATTTGTATCGGTTCGGGTTTTGAAAACTTAAGGCACCACTAGGCTTAGGTCACCTTGTCGGGCTGATCACCCGGCTTGGGATCTTTAATCTGTTCACCAACTGCAGCTTGGATTCTGTCTGTACCAACCATGGCAATGGTTTTTATCTGCCGGTCCCACTTGTATGTGGCTATGGTTCTGATTCTGTTTCCGGTCCCACGTGTAGTGGCTACGGTTCTGTCTGCTCTTGTTACTTTGGTATCAGGAGAGCATAGCTATGTGTGGTTTGCCAATGTTTTATCCGTTTGTTATTTTTTTTATGATTCTTGTTTGTTTATGCTCATTATAATATTTGAATTTATTAATATTTAAGAAATCGATCTTTTATAGTATTGTCTCTTTTATTCAGAATTTTAAATGTATTTCCAATCATTAAATGTGTTATGTAGGTTGTTATCTTTTTAGGATATTTATGCTTCAGAGACCTTGCACTTATTCGGTTTGATATTTATGTTCGGCTTTTCAATCGTTTTATCATGGTTTATTACTATTATTGTTTATACTCTTTAAAGGAAATTACAATGATTCCATCAGATTTTATAAATGCCCATTTCCATATTACTTATTTATTTTCTTGCCAGACCGTCGTGTCTGACCCTGTTTGTTTGGTGCCAGATTTCTCTCCCATTACTTTTTAGGTATTTGATCGGGGGAGGCAATTGAGCCGCCGGTCTGACGTGAGAGGCCGATATCATCTAGATGTCAAGTTTGGCACCGGAGTTTGTATCTAAATAGTGGGGGTTGTATTTCTATTTAGTTGGATATTATTTTTGTATGGCTTTGTTAGCCTTTTTCATGGGATTTGTAATTAAGACACTTGTGTTTTGGAACTTTAACATATGTGGGAAATAAAATATTCTCTTACTGCCAGCTCAGTATTCTATGATTTATGATCTGTACCAGTCTGCTTATGTGATGGCTTTATGATATTGGTTGAGTGCGACACAGAATCCGATGGCCACGGACTCCGGGTCGTAATGCCATGATTAGCTTCCGCGAAAATATATTTTAATCGTGATGGAATTTTATTATCCAAATTCATCGGATCTTGGAAAATATAGCAAAAAGTTTTAATTTATTCCAAAATTTCGCATTCCGAGATCAGATCACTGCAGAGCCCGGTTTCAAGTTGTGACAATACCTGCATGATTGTACATCCTAGACTCGTTACGAATGTCCCCGCACACTCGTGATAATCTAATTTCAGAATAATAAAAACTGAATGAGGATGTCGACAGACATGCCTTGCAAGTCCTCTGTCACACCCCGAAACCGGGCCCTGCAGTGATCCGACCTCGGGGTGCGAAATTTTGGGATAATTTGAAATTTTTGTTATGTTGCCCAAGATCCGCGTGAATGAGGATGAACAAATTCCATCACGATCAGAGTATATTTTCGCGGAAGCTACACATGGTGTTACGACTCGGAATCCGTGGCCATCGGGTTCCGTGTCGCACACAACCAACATCATACAGCCATCAAATAAACAGACTGGCATAAATCATACATCAGAGCACACTGAGTTGGTAGTAACAAACTAATTAATTCCCACATATTCAAGTTACAATTAACAAATGTCTTAATTACAAACCCAAAGAAAAAGGCTGATAAAGCCATACAAAAATATATCCAACTAAACAGAAATACTACCCTCAAAGATTTGATACGAACTCCGGTGCCAAACTTGACATGTAGATGATATCAATGGGCAGCCTCTCACGTCAGACCGGCGGTCCCACTGCCTCCTCCGATCAAACACCTAAAAACAGAAAGAGCGGAATCTGGCACCAAACAAACAAGGTCAGACACGACGGTCTGGCAAGCGAATAATCAAGTAATATGAAACAAAAGAACATATATAAAACCTGATGAAATCAGCGTAAAACCGAATAACGAGTCTAGACAATGATAACAATAGATCATGCTAAAACGATCGGAAGACCAAACATAAATATCAAAGCAAATAAAGGAACAATCTAGGAAATACGAATGTCTCGAAAGATAGTAGCCCGCATAAAGTATTTAATAGTTGGAAATACATTTCAAATCCCGAATAATGGCAACAATACGATGAAAGATCGATATCATAATCATTAGCAATTTTAAAGCATAAAGAGTATCAACAACAAGAATCATAAAATAAGGTAATAACAAATAAAACACTGGCAACCACACATAGCTATATTCTCCTATTACCGAAGTAACAAGAGCAGACAGAAACGTAGCCACTGAACGTGGTACTAGAAATAGGATCAGAACCGTAGCCATACAAATGGGACCGGCAGATCAAAAATCAGAACCGTAGCCATACGAATGGGACCGGCAGATAAAACCGTTGCCATGGTTGGTACAAACAGAATCCAAGCTGCAGCTGGCGGACAGATTAAAGATCCCAAGCCGGGTGATCAGCCCGACAAGGTGACCTAAGCTTAGTGGTGCCTTTAGGTTTCAAAACTCGAACCGATACAAATCTAACATAATACTAATCCCTTTGGCTCAGGGGCTCACACTACAAAGCTCCGGCCCCGTCTTGCCTCGAGGTTTCATTTTCAAAATACTAATCTTAACAAATAATAGTCTCATCGAAGAAATCCCGAATGTGATAAACCACTCCAATCTCCTTTCAAATCAATTCGGAGAAAACATACGAATATCCATGGTAAACCGCTCAAATACACATCAAAGTGATTTGTATAAAATCATACGATCAATCCTTTCGAATATGGAAGACCCCATGATTTTATAATAAATCACCGAAGCTATTTGAATTAGTTTACCAAAGGATACAAATACAAATACATTCTCTAACTTGAAATGGAATGGAAATTATGTAGAATGACTTAATGACTTACCAAGGAACCATCTCAATGCACAACTATCCTTTAAACATTGATCATTAAGGAGTGAGTTTGATGCCAATGAAAATCCCCAACATTTAAATGATAAAGTGCGCATTGAGACTCAAACGATTCCCGGATAATTTTACATACGTTCATTCTCTCATTGGTCCCATTCCCATTTCACAAATTCCAAGCATCACAAGTAAATCCAAACTCTTTAAAACAGGCCTATAGTTGGCCTTAAACCGAGCCCACAACAGTCCTTAATAACAGTCCAAAACTGACCTTGAATAGCCCACAAACAAGTTTTTAACACAGCCCAAAACTAATTTTTTAACGGCCCACAAAACAAACTTTAAAACAGCCCCAAAACTGAACCTTTAATGGTCCAAGAAACAAGTTTTGAAACAAGCCCAAACTAACCATGAAACAAGCCCACCAACAAGTTTTAAAACAGCCCCAAAACCAAACTTGAATGGCCCACAAAACAAACTTTAAAAGCAGCCCAAAACTAATCTCAACCAGGCCCACAAAATAAGTTTTAAATCTGTCCAATATCAGGCCCAAAGATGACCCAAAAATCAGGTTTTAAAATGGCCCCAAAACCATCTTGAATCAGGCCCAAAAAATCCCTCAAAAATCCCCCCAAACCAGGCCCTGAAAAGGGCCCAGAACTGGGCTGGGTCCGCTCGAGCGACCCAGGGTCCGCTCGAGCGGACTCCTCCCAGAACCTGGGCCGCTCGATCGGCCCACTGGGTCGCTCGAGCGGACCCAGTTCTGTCTGGGTCCGGGATGGGTGCAGATTTTGCATTTTTTTTGCCCCTTTTTCATTCCTTTTTCTTCCCTTCTTTCATACTTGATTCCAATATCATTTTGGACCCTCCCTTGACCTTCGAAACACATCAAATCCCTATTCATTAATCCTTCCAATTGATCAAACACCACACTTTTAAAAATCAAAGTTTTCCCCCATTCTTAAAACACAACACTAAACACAAAGAAGGCTAAGTTTCAAAGTGTCCAAAGTGAGATCAAACTTCCACATACATTGTAAAACAATAATACAAGTTGAAATCACACATCATATTGCTCCATTTGTCCACAACAAATCCATGAAACATAAAAAGATTAAAGCATAGCATGAACAACATGATATGAAACAAAATACATGAGACCATCATATTAATTGGAATTTCACTTGCCTTGGTCAAGAGAAGATGTAAATCACTCCAAGATGGTGCTCTTAAAGTCCCAAGCTCCAAAATCACAAAACCCCCAAAATGGCTAAAGAAGAAGCCCTAGAAACCAATCATTTTCAAATCTCCATGAAAACCCATTGCATAAATGATGAAAACACTCTAAATAAGGAGGAAAACAAAGATCTAAAGTTTGGAAAGCTATTGCAAACCTTGAAAAGCCCAAACGAAGAAGAGAAGCTCGGATGAGGGATTTTCCTTAGCTCAAAATCCTTGAAAATAGGGTCTTTGGAAAGCTTGGAGAGGGAGGAAGACCCTTAGGAGATCAATCCTCCAAGAGATTCTCAAGGGATGAGAGTTTCAGAAGAGAGAGGAAGTTGCTGGAGGAGAGAGAGGGAAAAACCCTTCCCACTCTTGCTGGAAACGAAATGAAGGAGAAGAAGAGGGGTTCCCTTCTTATAAGATGGGTCTTGTGGGCCCCAATATTCACAAGGCTGAAACTCACATTTGCGGGCCCCGAACGAAAACGACGAAGAAGACAAAAACGATCGGCGAAATATCTACTTTCCAAAAAGTATATTTTCCCCAAATTCTGAAATTTTCGAAATTCATGGACAGATTTAGTGTGAAAAGTCAATTTTGCCCTTTTTCTTGAAAAACGCATTTTCTGATCATCAAATCGAAATGGTCAAAACATGAAAGTTGTTAAACTTCATAAAATGAGTCAAAATACACCGAATTCAGAATTCATAGAAATCAGAAGTAATTTCCCATAAAAATACATATCATATTGACCGGGTCACACCAAAGTCAACGGTCTACAAAATCTCAAAGTCTATGGAAAAATCTAGTCAAACTCAAAAACAAGATCAAACTAAGTCAAATCTCACTTAAAAGCCAAATCATGATTAAACAATGCTAAACCGAGGGATTGGGGGTCGGGGTCTCACATCCTCCAAATTGAGATGGACTATCGGGTCAAAAACTCAGAAGCTTCCTAAAAGGGAGAAAAGAAGAAGATTGAGGGACCATGCATCGAATGCCTCTCGGTTCAAAAAGCAGCAAGTGCAACCATCGCCTTCACAAAGGAAGACCTCCTACTTGGCGAAACAAGGCACAACTGACCCCTATACTTCACAGGGTACATCAAGGAAATGCCTATGAACAGAGTTCAGATCAACCCAGGTTCTGCACTCAGCCTCATCTCCACTTCGGCTCTCAAAGAGTTGGGCATCCCACCCAGTACGCTAAGCCACACATCTGTATCTATCTTTGGATACGATGGGAGTCCTCAAAGGCCTATCGGCAAAATTAGGTTCAAGTTGTAAATCGATCATCTTATCTCTAAGCTCACTATATATGCAATAAAAACCCTTTCATGCTACAACATCCTTCGTGGATGCCCTTGGATACACGACAATGGTGTTGTTCCTTCAACTCTACATCAGTGCATCAAGTTCGTTAGCAACGACGGCATGATACATCGAGTCTTTCCAGACAAAAAACTCTTCAAAGGTAATGCTGTCCACTTTGCGGACTCCCAGATGTATGAAAGTGAAAAAGAAAACGACGAGAAAGAAATAACATCATTTGCCAAAAATCTCCAGAAAGATAAAGGCAAGGTTCCTCAACAATCACTGGAAGAAAACAAACCCTCTGGCAAATCCAAAGAGAGCAGTCTGACTCCCTTCATCATCTCCCTCAAACCTTCAAAGCCTTTGGTCATCACAACTAAAGTGAAGAGGGTAAAGCAAAAGCCTGAGGGCAAATTTGTTGTCTCTTGTCTATCATGCAAGACAAGGATTCGGATTCAGAGCCAGAAGACGACATATCGTCAAGCCAATCTGACACTCAGCAAGTTCAGCCTGCTCTACCGCCAACGTAGACACCTTCTGACATAGAAGATCCTACGTCTGCTTCCTTCGTTGTTCCGGCAACTTCAACAATGGAAAGGCTGATCTTCTTTCATTGATCGGATGCCTCTTCATCAAACTCCATGCTTGAACCTTTCCAAAATGAAGGTATGCCTTAACTATCTCTATATCGTCCTGTGGCATAAGCTATTATGAAAAAAATGGGCTATGATGCTCAAAATCCAATCGGTTTGGGAGAAGGCTGCGGTATTCTCACGCCATTGGGGCCCGCCTTGAACAAAAGCCAGCGGAAGATTGGAGACTCTACGGCCATGTAGAAAAGTCTTCACATGGGTTAGGGTATGATCCCGACACTCCTCTGAGACAGTTGACACAAAGGCTTAAAAGTCGACTTACCTACTAAGCCTCAACATCTCGTATCATGAAGACATCGATCTCCCTGGATATCTCTTCAATGAGTCACCTGAAAAAGATCCAGGAAGCTCATCCAATTGGTACGATTTCTCTTACGATGAAGAGGAATTGTCTGATAACACAGACGTGCGGTATTCTGACCCAGAAGAACCCTCATCTCCAAAAGAAGTACCCTACTTCAACCCAGTCTCAACAGGTAATTGGGACCATCTCATAGCAAGCCTTGAGAAGATCACCGATGAAGAAGACCCATGGAAACAAACAAATCCTTGGTCTGAAAATTCCCTTCGAACCCCAAAAGGTTTCGTTGAGTTGGAAGCCTCCGAAAATATTATGGAGGAACCACCTTCGAACCTTCCAACAGAAGATCATGTTCAAAAGATAGACTTGTGAACACCAAATAACCCACGTCCTATATTCATAAGCAAGAATATAAAGGATCATGAGTTACTCGAGTATATCACTTTTCTTTGGGAATTCAAAAGCGTTGGCTTCATCCGTGAGGAACAACATCCTGAATGGTTGTCCAACATTGTCCCCTTGACAAAGAAAAATGGGAAGATCAGGGTCTGTATTGACTATAGAGACCTAAATGGTGCTCGCCCCAAAAATGAATTCCCGCTCCCCATACCTGGGGTAATGATTGACAATACCCGCGGATTTGAGCGAATGACATTCATGGATGGCTTCTCTGGCTAAAATCAAATAAAGATGCATCCTGAAGATGAAAAAGACACTTCATTTCGGACTCCATTTGGCGTGTATTGCTACACTGTCATGCCATTTGGTCTGAAAGATGCCGGTGCCACATATCAGAGGGCTATGATGAAAATACTCCAAGATTGCAGCACAAGACGTTCGAATGTTACCTTATGACCTCGCCGTCAAAAGCAAAAGAAAATAAGATCACCTCAAAGACCTTCGAGAAGTCTTCCTTCGGCTTTGCAAACACAAACTGCAGATGAATCCTCTGAAGTGCTTCTTCGGCGTCTCGTCGGGTAAGTTCCTCAGATTCCTAGTTCGAAAAGCTGGAATAGAACTTGACCCCATCAAAGTCAAGGCTATTCTAGAAAATGCCCTCTCTAATAAACTTGAGAGAACTGAAAGGGCTTTAAGGAAGATTGGCCTACATCAGGCGGTTCATCTCCAATCTTTCGGGGAAGTGCCATCCATTCTCTCGGTTGATGAAGAAAGGTGTAAACTTTGTCTGGGATGCTGACTATGAAGCTGCATTCCAAGATATCAAGTCATACCTGACCAAACCTCCAATGTTAGCTGCTCCTACCTCTGGAAAACCATTCATGTTGTACACAAGAGCCCTCGATCATTCTCTGGGCGCTCTATTCGTACAAGAAAATGATGAAAGAAAAGAAATTACTCTATACTACCTTAGCTGAATGCTGGTAGGTGCAGAGCACCGCTACTCTCCAGTCGAAAAGGAATGCCTTGCAGTGATGTTCGCCATACAATAGCTACGTCACTACCTACTCTCCAACACAGTCTACCTGGTTTCGAGGATCAACCTCTTGAAGGTCCTTGTTACAAAAGTAGGTTTTCTCAAATGCCCGACTGGCAAAATGGTCCATCCTTTTGTCACAATTTGATATTAGGTATGTACCACACAAAGTAATCAAAGGCCAAGCTCTAGCGGACTTTCTCGCTGAGCATCCATTGCCCAAAGATTCTCCACTCAGAGATGATCTCCCAGACGAACCCGTCCACAACGTGGAGACTTCTTCAGAAAATGTCTCCTGGGACATGTACTTCGACGGTGAAACCAGGACTAACGAAAACAGACAGCTAATCTCGGGAGTTGGCATTCTCTTTCTTAGCCCCGATAAATATAAGATTCCACATGCTTTCTCGCTACTCGAACCATGCACAAACAATGCAGCTGAATACCAAGCTTTGATCCTTGGATTGGAACTCGCCACCGAATCTAGCATCACCATGCAGGAAGTATTTTGGAGGCTCTCAACTGATCGTCAGCCAGATGAATCAGAAATTTGAAGTCGAGAAGCCTGATCTGCTTCCATACTACAACAAGGCGCAATCGCTTCTGCAAAAGTTTGACATCTGACACATCACCCACATCCGTAGATGTGAAAACATCCGTGCAGATGCCCTAACCGTACTTGCCGCATCCATAGCGATCCAGGAAGGGGAAAACATGCAAGTTACATTGTGCAAAAGAAGGATCCTCCATCCTTTTAACACACACCAAGCAGTTGCTGAATGCCACCAAGTGGTTGGAAGTCGGATCTCTATCCTTAGACCTGATGGACCGCGCCCCGAATTGCTCGGGTTCCTACCGAGGTCGGCGGACGTGGGAGTCCGTTTGGTTCCGACCCTTTCGTAACCGGGGGGCAAGGGGCGTGCATCAACATTTCTTTTTTTGTGGGTGTGCCAGATTTTCTATTTTTACTTGGAATTGCAAGTGGTGATCCGGAGATCAACCTTCGCAAGTACAAAGGAAATCAACTTCTTTCAAGTTTTCCATTGCACATATATTTAAGAAAAGAGACATTTTCTTGATTTGCCGTGAAAGGCGATTTTTTTTTGGCATTTATAGCCGATTTTGGCGTTTATAGCCGATTTTGGCGTTTATAGCCGATTTAAAATCCTTATCAACAATGAAAGACAAGAATTGTGATTTTTGTCTCTTTTGAAAAAAATACAAACTACAATGAAAAGCAAGAAAAGGAGGATCTAACTTCTCAGGAGATTGTGGGGGACCCGTTTAGATTGACGGTCGCAAGCCATATGTGGGCTTCGCCATCATCCATGCAGATGAGAACAGAGGATGCTATTGATTCGCTTGGCTTGGCTATAACCTCGGTTTTTTAGAGGACAAAGACCAAAAGGAGGTCCTATATCCAATAAAAAGCCGAGTAGACGGGCTGAAAAGCCACATCTAAGCCATTGGAGGCAGGAGGAGAAGGCAAGGACCTTGGGGGGGGTACCCCCCAAGGGACTTTTGTCACCTTGTTGCGGTGGCCGGTGTAGAACTTCCGCAGAGTTTTCTCTCTTTTTCCTTTCTCTGGATTTCTGTGCTTCTGTCTGTGCTTTTTTCTCTGATGTTTTCTGATGCTCTGTGATGTCCTTTCTTCTTGGAGAGCCCTCCTATTTAAAGGCTTTTAGGTAGCCTTTTAGGTGGGTTTATGGGCTTTTATTGTCATTAAGCCGCATAATGGGAGGAGTTACAAAATTGAATTGTTTATTTTGTAACTCCTTTTTCTTGGCTTCTGATTGGCCGGAGGAGATTGAGGGCATTTAATCGCCTTTAATCGCCATGATGGGAGGAGTTTCATGGGTTAAATGCCATGAATCTCTTGACTTGTAACTCCCGAATGCTTGCTTCTGATTGGGCCGTCCAAAGAAATGGATTAATGACTGTAATAAAGCTAGTCAATTAATCGCATTAAGTGGTCGCCGAGCAGCTGAAGAGTCGCGGGCCGTGCCACGTCTTTTGGGATTCTTCTGTTGATGATCATCGATGCATCTTCATGTAGATCGACATCAGATGATCATGTAATTTCAGGTGTTTGTTGCCAACAGCGGGTCGGTGCCATCTGTCCTGTCGATTTCTCGATCGGTCGCGTAGAAAGCACACTTTTTTTGGTTGACCGGGTGGCGATCAATATTGTTTTCGATACTTTTGATGATTGACCCGTGTTTTGGACGGATGTCAGAGGACTTGGTGTCTCAAAAGCATGAATTTTGGAAAGTACCAGAGGCTGGGCTCTTGAAATCGCGAAAAAACGGCGAAAACCGGGGTTTCCGGGGCTTTCCCGGCGACCCCGGGTTCCAAGGTTGCCGGCGACCCTGGCCCAGGGTCGCAGGGGTCTGCGACCCTGGGGGGGTTTTCCCCCTTTCGTGTCCCGTTTTGCGTCCGTTTTTGCTGTTTTTTTATTCTTTTTTCTTCTGTACTTTTCCTTGACATTTTGACCATTTATTGGCCTAATTTCTTTGTAGGAAACCTGATGAGAATCCTTGCATTTTATTTTGCAAAGCTTCCAATTTCCTGAGAAAGCCGAAGACTTTGTCGCGTAGAGCTGCCGATTTTCCGTCAGAAGCTGAAACTGGGTCAAACGATGTCGGAATGACCTGGAATTTGGTGTGAAGCCTCCTGAGCAATAAATAAGACCAACCATAGGCTTTTGTTTGAGTTTTGAAGCCGTTTGGGGTCCTATCACCTGTAGACTTGCTTTTTGTAGCGATGAAGATGTCACGGTTTGATGTGCGGTCAACCAATGTCCGATTGACTTGAAATTTGACAGGGAACCTATTGGAGTCATTTTAAGATGATCCATAGGCTCTGTCTTGGAAACCATGGTCCCGGAGAGCTTTGCCGCCGAGAGCTCCTTTTCAGCTGTCGGAGAAGCGAAGTTAGGCCAAATGATATTGAAATGGCCCGAAACTTCTTGTGTACTCCTATTTTGGCTGTCTGGAAGAATCTTGCAGTTTTTGCTTGATTCTGACAAGATTTGATTTTTGGAAGCAGCATTGCCTATTTATGGCAGGTTGCGACTTCATGTAGCTCTTTGGATCTTGAAAAGGCAAAGTGACATTTTTGGTGTCAACAAATGCCCCCTCGAGGTACAGCGGCGAGTTGCTTAACTTTTGTAGTCGATGTGCCTCGAAGAGATTTTTGAAGGAGAGCCTGTGACTTGACCAAGAGTCTTTGAGCAGTCTTTCTTTTTGGTATTTGTAGCCTTTTGAGCTTCCAGGGGAATTTTATGGTAGTGAAAGGGATCACGTACCATCTCGAGGCAAAGTTTTGAAGATGACATCAGGGATGTGGATTTGGGTTTTGACCTTGTGACCTAACAGGCTATATGTGGCAGGTTAGGGGGTCGGGTTTGGTTTTGATCGTGTGACCCAACAAGCTGTATGTGGAATGCTGGGGGATCAATTTTGGTTTTGATCTTGTGACCTAACAGGCTGTATGTGGCAAGTTAGGGGATCAGGTTTTGGTTTTTGGTTTTTGGTCTTGTGACCTAACAAGCTGTATGTGGCAAGTTAGGGGACCAAGATTTGGTTTGATTTTTGTGGAATGTCAATTTCAAGATTTTGGCTCAATTTGGTAGATGAGGCTGGATGGTTTGATTTTTGGAAGCTCAAGGGGCTTGGAATTTTCTTTTGTATGGTCTAATCAACTCAAAAGAGGCATGGAACCATTTTTGTATGCTCTTGGTAAGAGGGATTTCTCTTTGACTAAAAGCCCAAATTTTTTTTTTTTTTTTTTTGTGTGCCTAGGTGGTCAAACCTGGCTCATATGGGCTAACCCATGGGACCTTAAGCTTTTGAAATGGCTTAGATCTCATATGGTGTCATTTTTGTAAAGAATATCCAAAAATATCTCATTTGGATAGAGAATATCTAAGAATATCTTTACTTGGAGAGAATCTCTCATGATCCCTTTATTTTTGGGATAGAATATCTCAAGATATCTTTCTTTTGGGAAAGAGTCCGTCATAGATTTCTTTTTGGGAGAAAATCCTTCAAGATATCTTTCTTTTGGGAAAGAATCTTTCTAATCTCTTTCTTTTGGTAAGGTTACTAATTAGTAACACTTACCTCTTTCTTCTTTCCTTCTTTGGTTTGATCTCCTCTATAAAAGCAAGGAGAAGGTTGGATCTCTTGCTCTTATTACTTTCTTTTGCAATAATCTCAAGAGGGCTTCAAGACCAAGAGCTTTTCTTCTTCAAGGTCTTCAAGACTTTTCTTCTTCTTCTCCATCAATGGCTTCAAGTAAGTTCCCTTTTTCAAGAAAACTCCATTGTAGGAAAAATAAAAAGATCTTTCTTTCTTTCCCTTTTTTTGTTTCTTTCTTTTTCTTTTCTTCTTTTTTTTTTTCACGTGTTTTCCCCTTCTTTTTTTTCACACGTTCTTTTTTTCTTCTTTCTTTTTTTTTCTCATGTTTTTGTTGTTTTTTTTTTTTTTTGTTTGTGGGCCGTACGGACAGATCCGTACGGATCTGGCCGTACGGCCACGTGGCCTGTGGGCCAGCCCTCTTTTTTTCTTTTTTTTTTTCCTTTTTTTTTTCTTTCCCTCCCCTTTTTTTTTTGAGAGAGTTTCTTTTCTTTCTTTTTTTTTATTTTCTTTCCCCTCTCTTTTTTTTTTTTGAGAAAGTTTCTTTTCTTTTCTTTTTTTTTTTTTTTGCTCATCATGATAATGCATTTTTTTTTTCGCAAACCAAGATGTTCATGCATGCATTCAATTTGTAAATTAAATTTGTAGCATGATGTGATACCATACCTGAAAGTTTTTGCAAATTTGGGAATTTGGAGCTCGCAGTGATGTTGAGCCCTTCCTGATTTTGCGGAGACTTTGAGGTTTCGAAAGTTTGGAGTTTCGGAGCTCGCAGCGATGTTGAGACCGTCTTCAAGATTTCTATTTCTTTCGGGATAGTTCCTTTTCTTCGGAATTGCCCCGTCATCATGTCAAAATTTCGCCAGATTTTTTTTTAGCGAGATTCTGTCATTTTGATGTTTGATCTTTTTCTTTTCCATCCTTTTCAGGTGGTTCCTCCAGAGCGAACAAGGGTAAAGAGCCTGCTACAAGCGTACCTTGTCGATCTTCTAGATCTTCTAATCCGGCCGTTCAGCAGGCTTTTGAGAAGGTCCAGTATGTTGAGAGAAATCTGGAAGAGTGCGACTCCCTCAACAGAGATGAGATGAGGCAGCGACTGATTGCTCTCAAGGGAGAGGAATTCTATAAGATCATGGTAAGCAGTCGTCCATGGGTGATGGAAGATCAGAGCGTTTTGCCCAAGCCTACCTTCTTCTTTGGTGATGCAGTCCCTGATGACATGACATACCAGAGGAGATGTTTTCAGTTTTCCTTCACAGCAGATGGTGAGAAGAAGACTGTTGCTACCCCGGTCGACGTTTGATCGCACCGTCTCGATTCTGAGCCTTGCCCCCACGTGCCCTAAGAGGGAAGATCCTCCAAGCTGGGTGAGAAGGACAAATGTAATCAAGACCGGGGTTTTTGTTGGCGGTTCTCCTGGATATACGGAGAGGTCGCCTGTTGATATGGACTTGTTGATGCCATCCAGCGGCTACCAGGGCTCTGATTATCCGTCGGTCGATTTGAGACCGGTGGGCCTTGGTATTTTCAGTGGTGACGGCAGCAATTGGATCAAGCCTTTCCGACTTCGTGGCCGCTTCAATGCTGACTCCGAGTGGAAGTCGTGGACTGATCGCGTCCTGCTGATTGGTGGCGCCGTTTTGAAGGAAGCCGGGATTTTCGATGCGGTCCGCGCCTTTAGGGAGACCGTGATCTTTTCCGACGAGGCCTTCATGGCTATGTTGGAGTCATTCCTCCCTCAAACCAATACCTTCGTTGTGACGAATGGTGAGATTGGTTTTTCTTTGAAGGAGCTGAGCGCCATTACTGGATTGCCCATCCTCGGCAAACTCTATGAGGAGTTTATGCCGATTGACAGCGTCCTCGAGGGGCAGTCTGAGGAGTTCAGGCTTCTATACTTTCAGCTTGTCGCCTTCTATGATTTTTTTAAGGAGAAGGGGGGTTTGAAAGTTAGATCCAGCAGTTGGAAGAGTTTTAGCTCTTCATTCCCCAACTTTTTTGATAGCAGGGAGCCTTCTGATAGCGTGACCCAAGAAGCCGAAGCTCAAGATCCAAGTTCAAAGAAGATCTTGGCCATGCAAGAAGAGTTGAGAGATTTTTGTGCAAGTACAAATGCCATATGTCCTGATATTGCACTGCGGAGAGATCTCGCTGTTTACCTCACTTATTGGCTTGGTGAGGCTGTTTTTGCTGGAGGAGATGGAACGCACATCAGGCCGCATTGTATTTTCCCGGCTTGTCAGATGGCGTTTGGAGAGCAGCTTGCTTTGGTGCCAGCTCTTTACTCCTACCTGTGTACCGAACTGCAGGCTGCTGCTTTTTTGGTTCGGCTTGGGCTTCCCATGAATAGGGTATTTTCAGCCCATATCTTTTATTCGTGGTATGTATACCACTGTCCTGGCTTCCATCGGCTGGGTGCTGCACAGGATGATGATCCTCTGATGATTCGACTGGCTAAGGGCAAAGCCGTGTCCGAATCACTTTTGTTTGCCCGCATGAGGATCCGACGGTTCAGGGACGTCGAGATGGGGCAATCTTCAGTGAAGCTTTCTCCGGAGTTGCGGAAGAAGGCTTTTGATTTTGGTGCCTCCCGAGACTCTACCAGGGCAGGGGTCGGGAAGGCATTATTCCTTGACAAATGCAGAGAGAGAGTGGCTTTTCAGCATACGTGTCGGCACGATGGTGTACCGCAGACATCTTTTCGTCGACATCCAGCCGTATGTACCCTCTCGCTTTGCTTTGCAGCTGGGCTTTTCTCAAGGCGTTGTTGGAGCGCCTTCAAGCATGGTGAAGCGCTTTGGAGGCTTACAGGACGGGAGAAATGCATGGGCTTTCTATAGTGCTGAAGACACTACAGCCATGATTTCTTATCCTGTGTTGCTGACTTCCCGGACTGCCGGCTTTGCGAAGTGGTTCGCGGAGAGCTTTTCGGCATATCGGGGGCTTTCCAAGAAGGAGCTTGATGTGAAGCTGGCATCTGGAAAGGGCCTTGGAAAGTCGGATGGCATCCGGCGGGAGGAAGTTTGGGCCTTCCTTTCTGGAGAGAAGCACAAGATAGGCTTTCTCGGTGACCAGGGCGTCATTGGTTCTGAAGCTGTTCGAGAGATACCTGATGAGGCTTTGGAGCAGCTAGAACAGGAGGAAGCCGAACTTGGTGCTTGGATGCAAGCGGCACAGAGGCAAGCTTCCGTGGAGTCTACTGGCAAGAGCAGACCATCCAGTGAGGAGTCGAGTGGGAAACCTGACTCTGACAGCGGGGTAGGTTCTTCTAAGAAGCGAACCCGCCGGAGTAAGAGGGGGAGGAGTCATCATCGCAGCAAGGGGCAGCATGAGGACTCTCCTGACTTAGAAGTTCCTCTTACTATCAACGAGGATGTGCCAGTGGATGCTGACGAGCCTCCAGAGAAGAGAAGCCGAGAAGAAGAGACCGTCGGTGAAGGTATGATTCTTCCTTTTTCTCTTTCCATTTCTTTTCATGGGATTTTTTCCATGTTATGATTTGCTTCTTGTTTCTGCTTTTCTTCTTTTTTTTTTAGCAGAGGAAGACTTGGTGATGCCTGAGGTCCCAACCGATGAGGTGGTGATGGATCCTGTTGAGGCACCTGAAGAAGAACCGAGGGACTCTAGAGTAAATCCAGAATCTCCAATTGGTACAACTTCTTTTGCTCTTTTTTTTTTTTTTTTTTTTTGAGTTTGTGACTTGGTTTGCTAACATTTTTTTTTTGTCAGCTGACTTGCCACAGGGTTCTGATGACTTTGAACCATCGATGGACGCAAATGTTGATGATGCTTCCGATGAGTTCATGGAGGAAGAAAGTGTTCCGCCAGTCGTCGAAGAAGGTATTTTGTAGTTATAACTCTGATAATGATTTTTAAACAGGGTCATATTCATACCTTTTTGTGTTTCCTTTGCAGGTTTTGAAGTGGCAGAGGAGGATCCGTCGTTTCCAGAGCAAGGGATGCCAGAGGTTAATCCAGAGGTAGAGACTCCTGGGACCAGTTCTGACAATGTTGAGGAGATTCCTCGCGCTGAGATTCCTTCCCGAGCAGGAGCAGCTTCAGCTGGAAAGAGTTCTTTTGTTACTCTTTCAACAGATGATGACATGAGCAGCCGACCAACGGAGTTGGGCGAATCTTCAGCTGGGCCATCTCTTCTTTTTGCGAAGAAGGTGGTGGTGCGAGTTCTGAGCTCTTGGATTGAGACTCTCTTTTCTGGGCACTTGGAAGCCGGATTTAGCATGATCCAGCATGTGCGTGAGATTCTCGGTGATGCTGAAGAAGCTGGTTTGGATGTCACATATGCCAGGGCGATCGTTAATAGGATCATTGAGCTGGGGTGACAAGTGGTTTGAGACCATGGGTTTTCCTGACGATCAGTTCTTCAAGGAGATGTTCTCGGACCCTGCGGATAAGGCTCAATCTGACCTGGATGAGGCAACAGAAAGCAAGAAGCAGGCAGTCCGAGAGAGGAACTTAGAAGAAATAACCATCATTAGGCTGACACATGACCTTAACATCCTTGATAGGGAGGTCGATGAGGCCAGGAAACGTCTTGAGCATCTGCAGGCACAAGTCGCTGCCAAGTGGACTGAAATAACAGAGGCTCGTGAAAGGGAGACTGCTCTGATTCACCGAGTTGAGGATGCCCTTCGAGTTCTCAAAAGGAAGTCTGATGAGGACAAACAATGGAAAACTGCTCGAAGGAAGCTTCCCAGTGCAGAAGAAGGGTTACAGCCCACCCCAGCATCTCATGGCAGGTTCTTGAAGAAGCGTGCCTTGGAATCCTTGACGGATGAAGCCAAAAGCTTGCTTAAGGAGCTGAACTCTTGGCTGGAGACTGTTTTTGATTGAGCTCCTGTATACAGAAACCATCCTTCTTTCTTCTTCTTTTTTTTTTGGTACCACTTGTATTTTTTGGTACTCTTTTTTTTTGTAGTGCTTGTGAACACTTTCTTTTTTTTTTGTACCACTTGTATTTTTTTGGTACTCCCTTTTTTTTTGTGTAGTGCTTGTGAACACTTTCTTTTTTTTTTGTTATCCCTACGCTCACTTTATTCTTTTTGTGATAAAAGTAATTGCTAAATGGGATGCTCTCTCTTTTTTTTTTTGTTATCCCTACGCTCACTTGAATCTTTTTGTGATAAAAGTAATTGCTAAATGGGATTTGATCAAAAGGTTTTCATTTTGTGAAAATCTTTTGTCAAGTGATTGTTTTGGCATGAAAGCCAGGTTTTTGTTTGTGGCATGGAAGCCAATTTTGGCATGAGAGCCAGCTTTTCTTGTGGCATTGATAGCCGAGTTTTTTTTTTTTTTGTGGCATCTATAGCCAGTTTTGGTGGCATTGATAGCCGGTTTGTGGCATTGATAGCCTTTTTGTTTGGTGGCATTGATAGCCGTTTGTGGCATTTAGTTTTGTGGCATTATAGCCGGTTTGTGGCATTGATAGCCTGTTTTGTTTTGTGGCATTGATAGCCGGTTTTTTTTTGAAATCCAAGTTTTTGTTTGTGGCATTGATAGCCGGTTTGTGGCATTTATAGCCGGTTTGTGGCATTTATAGCCTGTTTTGATGGCATTTATAGCCGGTTTGTGGCATTTATAGCCTGTTTTGATGGCATTTATAGCCGGTTTGGTTTTCAAAAAATGCAAGTATCGACTAAAAGTCGCCTCCCTGCTGAATGTTCTTGCAAGTATCGATGGAATGTCGCATCCTTGCTCATTCGGTTGCGAGTATCGATGGAATGTCGCATCCTCGCGGATTTGGGTGCAAGTATCGATGGAATGTCGCATCCTTGCTTTTCAAAAATTTTGGTTTTGCGGGTACTGACTTGATGTCGTTTCCCCACGATTTTTGAAATTTGTGGTTTTCTCGAACCTTTGGGTTATGGATATCAACTGAAATGTTGCGTCTCCACAGTTTTTTTTTAGGTTTTTTCGAACCTTTGAAATTTGTGTTGTGGATATCAACTGAAATGTTGCATCTCCACAGTTTTGGATTTTGCAAGTACCGACGAAATGTCGCTTCCCTGTGATTTTGGAAGTGTCGAACGTGGTTCGCTTGCTTCCGATTTGTGCGAGTATCGACTAAGCGTCGCTTCCTCGCAGTTTTTGAAAAACCATTTTTTTTTTGTTTAAAGACACGAGGGTCATAAATTTTGACCTAAAACCATTTTGGCGGTAAAAGGCAGGGTAGACTAGGGTGGAAATCCCTGAATCCGGATTTTTGTTTCAAACCATGAATTTTGGGTTCAAGGGTTGAAAATTTTGGTCAAGTTAGGGAAAGGTTCCTAAACTTGGATATTTTTTTTTTTGAACAATGAAACGATGAAAGTAAGCATTGTTTTAGATTTCTAGAAATTTCAACATTTGATATGAAAATTCTAAAAAAAGGGTGGGTTTAGCGAGCGTGTACCTGGAAACCGGTTTTGGCCATACAGGCATTGCTCTTACCCAGTTGGGTAAGTCTTCAAGGGTAGTACCGCTTTAAGAACTTGCCATTGATGGGCAGCATACATCTGTCACCTTCCATGTTTAGGAGTGCGAATGCGCCATTGGAGAAAACTTTGTCGATGACGTAGGGTCCCTCCCATTTTGGCTCAAATTTGCCTTTAGACTTGTGAGCGAAGACCATTGGTCTTTTTACCGCAAGAACCAAGTCACTCTTTTTGTAGGCGCGTTGCCTGACCTTTTTATCGAAAGATCCTGCCATGCGTGCTTGGTAAAGTTCAATGCTTTGTTGAGCTTCGAGCCGTCTCTCATCGAGATTGTCCAGCTCATGGAGCCGCAATTTGACATTGCTTTCTTGAGTCATGTCATTTTGCAAGGATACCCTCAAGGAAGGAATTTGTACTTCCAAGGGCACGACAGCTTCGCATCCATAGACCAAGGAGAATGGTGTGCTATGGGTTGGTCCTCGAACGGTGGTTCGATAGGCCCACAAAGCTTCAGACATTTTGTCGCTCCAGTCTCTTTTGTGATTAGAGACCATTTTTTTGAGGATTTTGCAGAGTGTCTTGTTGAAAGCTTCTGCTAACCCGTTTGCTGCCGGATTGTATGGAGTCGAAGGACAGCTTTGGATTTTGTATTTGTCGCAGAACCTGTAGAATCGATGATCCCGGAACTGTGGTCCGTTATCATGGACGAATCTTTTGGGTATGCCGAAACGACAAATGATGTTGGTGCGCAGGAACTGAAGGACTGATGAGGTCTTCATTTCGTTAAACGCAAATGCTTTTGACCACTTGGAGAAGTAATCCGTAGCGGCGAAGATGAAGCGATGACCTTTGCTTGAAGGGGGAGAAATAGGACCTATAATGTCCATACCCAGGCTTCGAAAGGCCATGAGATTGCTGTAGGATGCAGCCATTCTGGAGGCATGTGAATGTAATCTCCATGAACTTGGCATTGTTGGCAGCGCTTAGCAAATTGCATTGCGTCAGCTACCATGGTAGGCCAGTAATATCCTAACCTTTTTATCTGATCATAGAGCTTAGGTCCAGCCTGATGAGCTCCACAAAGACCAGCATGAACTTCTTTGAGTGTTTCTTCAGCCTCTTGTTGTGACAAGCAGCGTAGAAGTACTCCGTTGAAGGATTTCCTGTAAAGGATTTTTGAAGGAATATCCAAATGGAAGCTTGGGGTTCGCCTTTGGATGCTTACCCGTTCTTTTGGATCTTCAGGTAGGATTCCGAACATAATGTAATCAATGAACGGATCCCTCCAGTCGCTAATTGAAGTTTGAAGGATTGAAATCCGACTTCCGACCACTTGGTGGCATTCAGCAACTGCTTGGTGTGTGTTAAGAGGAGGAAGGATTCTTCTTTCGCACACTGTGATTTGCATGTTTTCCCCTTCCTGGATTGCCATGGATGCGGCAAGTCCGGCTAGGGCATCCGCACGTATGTTTTCACCTCTACGAATGTGGGTGATGTGACAGATGTCAAACTTTTGCAGAAGTGATTGTGCCTTGTTGTAGTAGGGCAACAAATCTGGCTTCCTGACTTCAAATTTCTGATTCATCTGGTTGACGATCAGTTGAGAGTCTCCAAAGACTTCCAGCATGGTGATACCGGATTCGATGGCGAGTTCCAATCCTAAGATCAGAGCTTGATATTCAGCTGCATTGTTTGTGCATGGTTCCAGTAGCGAGAAAGCGTGTGGAATCATGTATTTGTCGGGGCTAACAAAGAGGATGCCAACTCCCGAGATCAGCTGTCTTTTTTCATTTGTCCTGGTTGCACCGTCAAAGTACATATCCCAGGAGGCACTTTGTGAGAAAGTCTCCACATTGTAGACTGGTTCGTCTGGGAGATCATCTCTGAGTGGAGAATCTTTAGGCAATGGATGTTCTGCGAGGAAGTCCGCTAGAGCTTGTCCTTTGATTGCTTTTTGTGGTACATACCTAATATCAAATTGTGACAGAAGGATGGACCATTTTGCCAGTCGAGCATTGAGATAACCTGCCTTTGTGACAAGGACCTTCAAGAGGTTGACCCTCGAGACTAGGTAGACTGTATTGGAAAGCAAGTAGTGACGCAGCTTTTGTACGGCGAACATCACTGCAAGACATTCTTTTTCGACTGGAGAGTAGCGATGCTCTGCACCTACTAGCATGCGGCTGAGGTAATATAGAGCAGCTTCTTTTCTTTGATCATTTTCTTGCGCAAGCAGAGCTCCCAGAGAGTGATCAAGGGCTCTTGTGTACAAGATGAATGGTTTTCCAGTGGTAGGAGCAGCTAACACTGGAGGTTTTGTCAGGTATGACTTGATGTCTTGGAAAGCAGCTTCACAGTCAGCATCCCAGACAAAGTTTACACCTTTTTTCATCAATCGGGAGAATGGACGGCATTTCCCCGAAAGATTGGAGATGAACCGTCTGATGTAGGCTAATCTCCCTTGAAGCCCTTTGAGTTCTCTCAAGGTTCTTGGAGAGGGCATTTCTAGAATGGCTTTGACTTTTATGGGGTCAAGCTCTATTCCAGCTTTCCGAACTAAAAATCCGAGGAACTTACCCGACGAGACGCCGAAGAAGCATTTCAATGGATTCATTCGCAGTTTGTGTTTGCGAAGCCGGAGGAAGACTTCTCGAAGGTTTTCGAGATGATCTTCTTTTCTTTTGCTTTTGACGGCGAGGTCATCAACGTAACATTCAACCGTCTTGTGCTGCATATCTTGGAATATTTTCATCATAGCCCTCTAATATGTGGCACCAGCATTCTTCAGACCAAATGGCATGACAAGTGTAACAATACACGCCAAATGGGGTTCGAAAGGATGTATGTTTTTCATCCTCAGGATGCATCTTTATCTGATTGTAGCCAGAGAAACCATCCATGAATGTCATTCGCTCGAATCCACAGGTATTATCAATCATTACCTCTGGTATGGGGAGCGGAAATTCATCTTTTGGGCATGCGCCATTCAGGTCTCTATAATCAATACAGACCCTGATCTGCCCATTTTTCTTTGTCACGGGGACAATGTTGGCCAACCATTCAGGATGTTGTTCCTCACGGATGAAGCCGACGCTTTTGAGTTTTTGAACTTCTTGTTCAATTTTATCCATCACATCTGGACGGAATCTTTTTTGGCCTTGCTTGACAGGCTTGATGTCTTCTTGAAGATTGAGTTTGTGAACTGCTATTTTGGGGTCTAAGCCTGGCATTTCAGCAGTAAGACCATGCAAAGCAATCAACGAACTCACGAAGAAAGGCGATATACTCGGGTAACTCATCATCCTTTATATTCTTGCTTATGAATACAGGACGTGGGTTATCTGGTGTTCCCAAGTCTATCTTTTGAACAGGATCTTCTGTTGGAAGGTTCGAAGGTGGTTCCTCCACAATATTTTCGGAGGCTTCCAGCTCAACGAAACCTTCTGGGGTTTCAAGGGCATTTCCAGACCAAGGTTTTGTTCCTTTCCACGGGTCTTCTTGATCGGTAATTTTCCCAAGGCTTGCTATGAGATGATCCCAATCGCCTGTTGAAACCGAGTCGAAGTAGGCTACTTCTTTTGGAGATGAGGGTTCTTCTGGGTCAGAAGTCCACACGTCTGTGCCATCGGACAACTCCTCTTCATTTTCGGAGAAATCGTGCCAATTGGATGAGCTTCCTGGATCTTTGTCAGGTGACTCATCAAAGAGATATCCAGGGAGATCGATGTCTTCATGGATTTGAGATGTTGAGGCTTGGTCAGTATATTGACTTTTAAGCCTTTGTGTCAACTGTCTCAAGGGAGTGTCAGGATCATACCCTAACCCGTGTGAAGACTTTTCTACATAGCCGTAGAGTCTCCAATCTTCCAGCTGGCTTTTGGTCAAGACGGGCCCCAATGGCGTGAGAATACCGCGTCCTTCTCCCAAACCGACTGGGTTTTGAGCGTCATAGCCCATTTTCTTCATAATAGCTTGTGCCACAGAACTGTATAAGGATAGTTGAGGCGTACCTTTATTTTGGAAAGGTTCAAGCATGGAGTTTGATGAAGAAGCATCCGATCTATGGAAGAAGATCGGTTTTTCCTTTGCTGAAGTTGCTGGAACAACGAAGGAAGCTGACGTAGGATCTTCTATGTCAGAAGTTGTCTCCATTGGAGTAAGAGCAGGCTGAACTTGCTGAGTGTCAGCTTGGCTTGACGATGTGTCGTCTTCTGGCTCTGAATCCGAGTCCGTGTCTTGCATGATAGACACAAAAGAGACAACAAATTTGCCCCCAGGCTTTTGTTTTGCCTTCTTCACTTTAGTTGTGATGACCAAAGGCTTTGAAGATTTGAGGGAGATGATGAAGGGAGTTTGAGTGCTCTCTTCAGATTTACCGGATGGTCTATTTTCTTCCGGTGTCTATTTTCTTCCGGTGATTGTTGAGGAGCTTTGCCTTTATCTTTCTGGGGATTTTCGGCAAAGGATGCTGTGTGCTTTTCCTCTTCTTCTTTTTCACCTTCATACATCTGTGAGTCTGCGAAGTGGATTTCTTTACCTTTGAAGGGTTTTCTGTCCGCAAAGACTCGATGTATTCATGCCGTCGTCGCCAACAAACTTGATGCATTGATGTAGAGTTGAAGGGACAACACCATTCTCGTGGATCCAAGGGCGTCCGAGAAGGATGTTGTAGCATGAAGGGGTCTTTATTGCATACACTGTGACCTCAGAGATAAGATCACCGATCTGCAACTTGAACCTGATTTTACCGATAGGCCTTTGAGTACTCCCATCGTATCCAAAGATAGATACAGATGTGTGGCTCATTTTGCTGGGTGGGATGCCCAACTCTTCAAGAGCCGATGTGGAGATGAGGTTGAGTGCAGAACCTGGGTCGATCTGAACTCTATGCATAGGCATTTCCTTGATATACCCCGTGAAGTACAGGGGTCGGTTATGCCTGGTTTCGCCAAGTAGGAGGTCGTCCTTTGTGAAGGCGATGGTTGCACTGGCTGCTTTTTTAACCGAGAGGCATTCAATGCATGATCCCTCAGTTTTCTTCTTTTCTCCCTTTGAGGAGGCTTCTGAGTTTTTGACCCGGTAATCCATTTCAATTTGGAGGACTTGCGGGGCATGTTTGTCGACATCCTCATTCAGCTTTTGTAATTCCGAAATGAGATTATCACGAGTGTGCGGAGACATTCGCAACAAATCTAGGATGTGTAGACGTGCAGGTATGTGCTTGAAGTGTTCAATCAAGTCATACTTGAAAGCCTCCTTAGGGCCTGCATGTTCATCATTGTTGCCACTAGGGGCGCTTACAACATCTTTTCCCGAAGGATTTACATATGTAAAGGAAGATTGGTTGTAATTTTTATGGTAGTCCCGGCCAGAGCGGGTGCCTCTACCAACTTCGAGAGCTTCTTGAGAAGGGTCTTCGTTTGGAAGATTGTCTTCAGGATCAAGAGGCTGTCGTTTTTCATTTGCTGAGGATGCATCAGCAGCAGAGTTACCATCCTCAGTGATTGTGTTGCATGGAGCATTTTCCGGGAACAAGTCCTGAACAGCATCCAGCAATCTTTCTTCTTCGTTGACTAATTCATCGTCCCAAGCATCAATGGCTGGGAATTCTTCAGTCAGGAAGGGTGTGAACTTTGAAGTCACAGTCTCAGGAGAAGAAACCTGAGAGGGTGTCATCTCAGTGAAAGTCACGTGAGACGAGGTGGCTCCAGAAGATATATTGATAGGCGTCGCCGGAGTGTAAGTGCTCTCATCAGACGATGCTTCGGAAGAGCTATAATCCCGAATTATCACATTACAGGAAGCTCTGACGGGAGACGTTGCCTGATCGGAGTCAGACTCATCCTCGGATGTGAGAGGATCGTCTATCCAGCAATTTTCTCCATTTTTAGGAGTTAAGGGAGGATGTACCTGGTGGTCTTCAGGGACTTCAGGCTCTGGATTGCGAGGAGGCTCGTTGACGCGTTCTTGCTCTTGTTCTAGAGCGAGTCGCTGCAAGATCCTTGCATATTCTTCAAGATCAGGCATGGGAGCCGGATCTTCTTCTTCATCATCTCTTTGTGGCTCAACATTGTTGATTTCCACTGGAGTAATGAGAGGTGTTGGTTCAGCAGCATTTTCTTGTACAGCTTCTTGGTCTTCTTCATCATCAGACCAGGATCCTTGTGGCTGTAGGGGGTTATACCAGATTACTGGCATAAGATGAGACTCAGGAACCCATTCTTCATCGGAGAGATATTCTCCTGTTTCAAGGGATTCCTCCCACTCATCTGTGTAGTTGGATTCGAATCCATCATCGGTGTCGCTGGATTCGTATCCATCAATGGAGAATCCAACTACCGAATTGCAAGAGTATGATGCCTCCTGCATGGCTTCTTTAAATTGAGGTGGCATGAAATCACTGAGAGTGAATTTCCTTACCCCCTTTGAAGTCTCTGGAAGGGATGTTTTTGTTACCTCCAGTGAAGCGGTAGAGGAAGCCTCTGCCTTTTCTTTGACCTCTAGTTTTGGCTGGGTCTTCTCTTGCCGTTTGAGCTTGAGGAGATGTTTCCTAGCCTGCCTTCGCTGTTGAGCTGTAGGCTTTATTTTCACGACCTCCCAATTTTCATCTTCCAGGAGATCGGGATGTACCCATATCGGTTGTCCGTCTGGTGTCGGGTAAGGAACCAGTTCCTCGGACGCTTCGATTGAGTTTATCACCTTGAAGGAAGTAGTGATCTTCTTCTTCGGTGATCTTGATGTTTGTCCACATGTCACCATGTTGACGGAGGCAGACCCATAGTTTTTGTCAAAGGTGATGACTCCGTTTTTCCACATCTCATTTATTTTCTCTCTCACAACGAAGCATTGATTGAGAGGATGCGAGATCATCTGGTGATATGGACAGTACCGAGGATCGTTGGTTTTGCCAACATCACCCGGTCTTTTTGGCTCAGGCAAGGTGAGCTTGCCGTTTGCCACAAGAGCCCCGAAGATTTCATCAACATCTTCATCAAACGGGTATTTCTTCTCTACTCGTTCTTTGAAGGCATCAGAGAGTTCAGGTTTCTTACCAACAGCTTTGTTTTCAGCTTTCTTTGGTGGCTGAGGAGCTGACTTAGTCTGCACATTGAGGACCTCTTTCTTCTTTGGTTTTGAGGTCGTAATGGCGGTTGGCTCTTTTCTTGATGATTTCTGACTGTTGAGGTCCTTAATCACCGTTTCAGCTTCCATGGAAGCTTCTAGGAGTTCTCCCAGGTTTTTTGATTTGTTGCCGATGATCATGGAACGGATTCTGGCTCTCATGTTGTTTCGGCAGATGTCGACTAGCGACGCTTGTGGCAATACATCAGAGCATTTGTATGCCATTGCTTTCCACTTGTGAATGAAGTCATATGATGATTCATTCTCCCCCTGTTTTAGGCTGCACAGCTGAGCCATAGTAGCGGGATGATCTTCACCTTTGAAGTGAGTCAGGAAGCGTGTCTCTAGCATGGCCCAGTTTTGGATTGAGTCCTCCGGCAGAGTGGAGTACCAATCGAAGGCCGTACCTTTTAGGGTACTTGCAAAGAGGCGGATCTTGAGTGAATCTTGATCCGCGATAGCTCCCGTCAGGATCTTGAAGTGGATGACGTGCTGTCTGGCTGATCCTTTCCCCGTATATGTTTGGAGAGTAGGATGCTTGAATTTGGTGGGGAACGGGACCGAGTCCATCCATAAGGGATATGGTGGCTTGATCCCATGCTCCTTGAGTATATCCTCTTCTTTTGCTTTGGCGAGGATACCGTCTACGTCCTTTTTGGTTAGGGCGCGTGACTCATTTTCTT
The DNA here is from genome assembly GCA_012931725.1 of Litsea cubeba. Classification (NCBI taxonomy): domain Eukaryota; kingdom Viridiplantae; phylum Streptophyta; class Magnoliopsida; order Laurales; family Lauraceae; genus Litsea; species Litsea cubeba. The sequence goes on from CM022949.1 coordinate 60,818,566, forward strand.
CTCTATTTACCTCGTCGTCTTGATGATTCGGAGGAGGTTCATTGTTCGCCTGATTTTGGAAGGCGAGGAGAAGGTTTTCCATCAGAGTTTCAATCCTCTGCTGGCCCTGTTCCAACTGCTGGATGCGGGTGATCGCATCTTCTGGAGGTGGATTGCGGGGTGGTGGCTCAGAATCTGTAGCCAAGACATTCATCCTTCGTTATTCGAACGAAGAAACTGTCCTGGTGACTGAGCTGGGGCTCATTCTTTTTGAAGAGGAGCTTGAGGAAGGATCACTCTGTTGTCCTTTGCTTGAAGGAGCAGGGGATTCTTCTGAATGTCTTCTTGTCCTGGAGACGCTGCGGGTCATCGGACGTCTGACATGGATTTTTGTTGCTGATTTTTGGCGCCTTCTGGTTTTTCCAACCATATGGACGGCAGCAACTTGGTTGGGTCTTTCTTTTTCGACCCATTTAGGAGAGACTTGAAGTGTAGGAGGCTGGGTCCTTTGCTTCTCTAGTCTCTTTTGTCGGTACGACGCGCGGCGGCGTATACGACGAGCAATTTGAGCTTCGGTCAGCTCTGACTGGGCTTTGACAATGAAGGATGTGCTCCCTCGGGCGCAGCAGCCGAGTCTGTCTTCTTTGTAGCTGGGCAAGGACAGGATGCGAACCCTATCCTTCGCCAGTTGCAGTGAAGCTTTGAATTTTTGAAGTTCGACCCTGTAGAGATGAAGGGTCGAACTGCAGGTTTGTAGGCCTTAGCAGGTGCTTGTAGAGGCCTTGTGATGCATGACTTGATTTTGGGCTTGTAGGAACAAGCCGGCTCATGCTGGGATGACTTGGAAGTCGAGTTGGAGATGGGTCTCTCCTCTTTCATGTAGGCAAGAGGATAGAACTGGTTCTCCTTGAGTGGGGCCAGGAATGCTGGCTTAGTGGATGTCTGGGACCTTCTCTGTTTTGGTGAAGGTCTTGGGGACCAAGTCTTGGAGTAGACCTGGTTGTTTGCAGGTTGAGGCTTCGTGGGGCTGCCACGGGTTTCAGGCCTTCTGGTGCTCGCCTTTGGTGTCACGGTAGTGACACGTTGAGAGGCGAGTTTCTGCTTCTTGGAGGGAGCAATTTGTTCCTCAGGAAGTGGGAATGGTCCCAGCGTCCCAAAGACGATAGTCCGGGGAGTCGAGGTCGACCCGGAGTTCAGAGAGTTGCCGAGGGAGTTGACACTTCGGCAGCTGATTGGGCGCTTGTAGGTGCGCGTGGTTTGCTTCTGTTGAAGCATGAGTTGGTGCTTGTTTTCGTCGAAAGTAATGGTTAGTGAAGCTGCCATTGTTAGTTTTCGAAAATTTCTGAAACAAGACCACATCCATTAGTAATCACAAGAATATAATGATCATAAATGGGAAGTTCTATGGTTTCGTCTTTTCAAATTGCCCGAGGTAGATGACTCGAGCAATATGAGGAAGGCAAAATGCCATAGAAGGTACAATTGTTCTGATCGCAGGTATGGTAAGCCCAGAATGGGCATTCCAGTGACTGCTAGAAGCAATTGTGAACTTAAATTCGACTTATCGAGAAGCAGAGCTTGCTCGAGGTAAGAAGAATATAAAGTTGGAGTTACAGATGTGCCGGTCGCAATACAGTAGACCCTGAAAGGGCGTACTAGTACCGCTAGACACAAATGTTTTGAGACCGCATCCATGAGATGAGATTCTCTGTTTTGAAAGGTCAAGATTGGATTCATCAAAGAGAGCAGATGGTATTCCGATCTGAACACGGGCTCCGTGATTTCCGCGAGCGCCAGTGCTCAGAAAGAAATGAACCATAATTTCTCGGATCTGAATCTAAAGATGACGAGTTTTTTTTTTTTTTGAAAAGTCAATATCGGGTTCATCAAAGAGAGCAAAAGGCATTCCAATCTGAACACGGTCTCAACGATTTCCGTGAGCGCCAGTGCTCAGAAAGCAGAAGACCAAGATTTCTCCAATCTAAACCCAAAATGACGGAAGTTTTTTTTTTTGAAGATTTTGAAGATTTTTTTTTTTTTTAAATCTTTTTTTTTTTTGGAGATTTTGAAGATTTTTTTTTTTTTTTAAATCTTTTTTTTTTATTTTCTATATTTTTATATTTTTTTTTAAAGATTTATGTTTTGAAAAAAAAATTTATTTTTTATTTTTTATTTTAAAATTTTATTTTTTTTTAAAAAAAAAATTATTATTTTTTTATTTAAAAGACGAGAGAGTACACATAGGCCTCCTAACCCGGTCTTATGAAATCTTGATTGATAGAATTGCCCCCAGGTAAGGGTAGGATTACTTAATGAACCCGTTTGGAGGACCCTTGCCTAGAACAGTCAAGCTGTCTCCACACTCTGGACAAGGCTTTTCTTTGAATCAACCACGATCAAAGAACACAGTTGGTTTAACCTTAGTGGTCTATGTCTTTTTTTTTTGTTTTTATATATATATATTTTTTTTATTTTAATGAACTCATCGAAGAGAAACAATGGCCCAATCCCCGATCCGAACACGGTCTCAACGATTTCCGTGAGCGCCAGTGCCCAGAAGGGAAAGGATCAAAGTTTCTCAATTTTGAATCCAAACTGAAAATTTTGATTTTTTTTTTGTGTTTTTTTTTTTTTTAGATCTTTAATGAACTCATCGAAGAGAAACAATGGCCCAATCCCCGATCCGAACAATGTCTCAACGATTTCCGTGAGCGCCAGTGCCCAGAAGGGAAAGGATCAAAGTTTCTCAATTTTGAATCCAAAATGAAAAATCTGATTTTTTTTTTTTTTTGTTTAAAAAAAAATTTTTTTTTTTTAAAAGAGAAAGAGTGGAAATAAATTCAAAGAATTGGAAATTTCCAAACAAAAATCTCATCTCATTTTTTTAGATGCGGAATTCAACATAGGCCACCAATTATAAAGTAGCCAAAGAATCGAGAAAAGAAATATAAGCATAGAGCAAAATATATGATATGCAAATATTTCATTTCTAGCATCGTGTTCTCAAATAAACGAGTCCCACCGGGTGTGCCAGCTTGATGGACCGCGCCCCGAATTGCTCGGGTTCCTACCGAGGTCGGCGGACGTGGGAGTCCGTTTGGTTCCGACCCTTTCGTAACCGGGGGGCAAGGGGCGTGCATCAACATTTCTTTTTTTGTGGGTGTGCCAGATTTTCTATTTTTACTTGGAATTGCAAGTGGTGATCCGGAGATCAACCTTCGCAAGTAAAAAGGAAATCAACTTCTTTCAAGTTTTCCATTGCACATATATTTAAGAAAAGAGACATTTTCTTGATTTGCCGTGAAAGGCGATTTTTTTTTGGCATTTATAGCCGATTTTGGCGTTTATAGCCGATTTTTGGCGTTTATAGCCGATTTTGGCGTTTATAGCCGATTTACAATCCTTATCAACAATGAAAGACAAGAATTGTGATTTTTGTCTCTTTTGAAAAAAATACAAACTACAATGAAAAGCAAGAAAAGGAGGATCTAACTTCTCAGGAGATTGTGGGGGACCCGTTTAGATTGACGGTCGCAAGCCATATGTGGGCTTCGCCATCATCCATGCAGATGAGAACAGAGGATGCTATTGATTCGCTTGGCTTGGCTATAACCTCGGGTTTTTAGAGGACAAAGACCAAAAGGAGGTCCTATATCCAATAAAAAGCCGAGTAGACGGGCTGAAAAGCCACATCTAAGCCATTGGAGGCAGGGGAGAAGGCAAGGACCTTGGGGGGGGTACCCCCCAAGGGACTTTTGTCACCTTGTTGCGGTGGCCGGTGTAGAACTTCCGCAGGGTTTTCTCTCTTTTTCCTTTCTCTGGATTTCTGTGCTTCTGTCTGTGCTTTTTTCTCTGATGTTTTCTGATGCTCTGTGATGTCCTTTCTTCTTGGAGAGCCCTCCTATTTAAAGGCTTTTAGGTAGCCTTTTAGGTGGGTTTATGGGCTTTTATTGTCATTAAGCCGCATAATGGGAGGAGTTACAAAATTGAATTGTTTATTTTGTAACTCCTTTTTCTTGGCTTCTGATTGGTCGGAGGAGATTGAGGGCATTTAATCGCCTTTAATCGCCATGATGGGAGGAGTTTCATGGGTTAAATGCCATGAATCTCTTGACTTGTAACTCCCGAATGCTTGCTTCTGATTGGGCCGTCCAAAGAAATGGATTAATGACTGTAATAAAGCTAGTCAATTAATCGCATTAAGTGGTCGCCGAGCAGCTGAAGAGTCGCGGGCCGTGCCACGTCTTTTGGGATTCTTCTGTTGATGATCATCGATGGATCTTCATGTAGATCGACATCAGATGATCATGTAATTTCAGGTGTTTGTTGCCAACAGCGGGTCGGTGCCATCTGTCCTGTCGATTTCTCGATCGGTCGGGTAGAAAGCACACTTTTTTTGGTTGACCGGGTGGCGATCAATATTGTTTTCGATACTTTTGATGATTGACCCGTGTTTTGGACGGATGTCAGAGGACTTGGTGTCTCAAAAGCATGAATTTTGGAAAGTACCAGAGGCTGGGCTCTTGAAATCGCGAAAAAACGGCGAAAACCGGGGTTTTCGGGGCTTTCCCGGCGACCCCGGGTTCCAAGGTCGCCGGCGACCCTGGTGGGGTTTTCCCCCTTTCGTGTCCCGTTTTGCGTCCGTTTTTGCTGTTTTTCGATTCTTTTTTCTTCTGTACTTTTCCTTGACATTTTGACCATTTATTGGCCTAATTTCTTTGTAGGAAACCTGATGAGAATCCTTGCATTTTATTTTGCAAAGCTTCCAATTTCCTGAGAAAGCCGAAGACTTTGTCGCGCAGAGCTGCCGATTTTCCGTCAGAAGCTGAAACTGGGTCAAACGATGTCGGAATGACCTGAAATTTGGTGTGAAGCCTCCTGAGCAATAAATAAGACCAACCATAGGCTTTTGTTTGAGTTTTGAAGCCGTTTGGGGTCCTATCACCTGTAGACTTGCTTTTTATAGCGATGAAGATGTCGCGGTGTGATGTGCGGTCAACCGATGTCCGATTGACTTGAAATTTGACAGGGAACCTATTGGAGTCATTTTAAGATGATCCATAGGCTCTGTCTTGGAAACCATGGTCCCCGAGAGCTTTGCCGCCGAGAGCTCCTTTTCAGCTGTCGGAGAAGCGAAGTTATGCCAAATGATTTTGAAATGGCCCGAAACTTCTTGTGTACTCCTCTTTTGGCTGTCTGGAAAAATCTTGCAGTTTTTGTTTGATTCTGACAAGATTTGATTTTTGGAAGCAGCATTGCCTATTTATGGCAGGTTGCGACTTCATGTAGCTCTTTGGATCTTGAAAAGGCAAAGTGACATTTTTGGTGTCAACAAGACCTTCAATTTGCGACTGGAGGGATCCGTTCATTGATTACACTATGTTCGGAATCCTGCCTGAAGATCCAAAAGAACGAGTAAGCATCCATAGGCGAACCCCAAACTTTCATTCAGATATTCCTTCAAAAATCTGTTACAGGAAGTCTTTCAACGGAGTACTTCTATGCTGCTTGTCACAACAAACAGCTGAAGAAACACTCAAAGAAGTTCATGCTGGTCTTTGTGGAGCCAATCGGGCTGGCCCTAAGCTCTACGATCAGATAAAAAGGTTAGTTTATTATTGGCCTACCATGGTAGCTGACGCAGTGCAATTTGCTAAGCGCAGCCAACAATGCCAAGTTCATGGAGATTATGTTCACATGCCTCCAGAATGGCTACATCCTACATCGATCTCATGGCCATTCGAAGCCTGGGGTATGAACATCATAGGTTCTATTTCTTCCCTTTCAAGCAAAGGTCATCGCTTCATCTTCGTCACTACGGATTATTTCTCTAAGTGGTCAGAAGCATTTGCGCTCAACGAAATGAAGACCCCATCAGTCCTTCAGTTCCTGCGCACCAACATCATTTTTCGTTTCGGCATACCTAAAAGATTCGTCGATGATAACGGACCACAATTCCGGGATCATTGATTCTACAGGTTCTGCGACAAATACAAAGTCCAAAGTTGTCCTTCGACTCCGTACAATCCGGCAACAAATGGATTAGCAAAAGCGTTCAACAAGACACTCTGCAAAATCCTTAAAAAAATGGTCTCTAGTCACAAAAAAGATTGGAGCACCAAAATGCCTGAAGCTTTGTGGGCCTATCGAACCACTATTCAAGGACCAACCCATATCACACCATTCTCCTTGGTCTATGGATGCGAAGTTGTCGTACCTTTGGAAGTACAAATTCCTTCCCTGAGGATATCTCTACAAAATGACATGACTCAAGAAAGCAATGTAAAATTGTGACTCCATGAGCTGGACAATCTCGACGAGAGATGGCTCGAAGCTCGACAAAGCATCGAGCTTTACCAAGCACGCATGGCAGGATCTTTCGACAAGAAGGTCAGGCAACGCCTACAAAAAGGGCGACTTGGTTCTTACGGTAAAAAGACCAATGGTCTTTGCTCACAAGTCCAAAGGCAAGTTTGAGCCAAAATGGGAGGGACCCTACGTCATCAACAAAGTTTTCTCCAACGGCACATACGCTCTCCTAAACATGGTGACAGATGTATGCTGCCCATCAACGGCAAGCTCTTAAACTGGTACTGCCCTTGAAGACTTACCCAACTGGGTAAGAGCAATGCCTGCATTGCCAAAGCCTATTTTCACGCACTCGCTCGTCAAACCCACTCCTTTTAGAATTTTCATATCAAATGTTGAAGTTTCTAGAAATTCAAACAATGCTTACTTTCATTGTTTCATTGTTTTTAAAAAAAATCCAAGTTTAGGAGCCTCTCCCTCACTTGACCGAAATCTTTAATCCTTGAACCCAAAATTCACGGTTTGAAACAAAAATCCGGATTCAGAGATTTCCACCCTACCTTTTACCGCCAAAATGGTTTTAGGTCAAAATTTACGACCCTCATGTGTTTAAACAAAAAAAAATGATTTTTCAAAAAACCGCGTGGAAGCGACACTTAGTCGATACTCGCACAAATCAGAAGCAGGCGAACCATGTTCGACACTTCCAAAATCGCAAGGAAGCGACATTTCGTCGATACTTCCAAAACCTCAAAATCTTGGAGACGCAACATCTCAGTTGATATCCATGACCCAGAATTCAACGGTTTGAAAAAAACCTCAAAACCGTGGAGACGTAACATTCCAGTTGATATCCACAACCCAAAATATCAAAGGTTCGAAAAAACCCAAAAATCGTGGAGATGCAGCATCGTAGTTGATGTCCACAACCCAAAAAGTTTTGAGAAAACCGTAAATTTCAAAAATCATAGGGAAAAGACATCAAGTCAGTACCCGCAAAACAAGATTTTTGAAAAGCAAAGAAGCGACGCTTAGTCGATACTTGCACCCAAATCTATGAGGAGGCGACATTCCAGCGATACTCGCAACCGAATGAGCAAGGATGCGACATTCCATCGATACTTGCAAGACCATTGAGCAAGGAGGCGACTTTTAGTCGATACCGGCATTTTTGAAAACCAAAACAGGCTATAAATGCCACAAAAATCGGCTATAAACGCCACCAAAACCGGCTATAAACGCCACCAAAATCGGCTTTAGATGCCACAAACCGGCTATCAATGCCACAAAACAAAATCTGGATTTCATGCCAACAAACCAAAACTTGGCTTTAAAAAAAAACAGCTATCAATGCCACAAAAATCGACTATCAATGCCACAAAACTGGCTATCAAAACCACACAAACCGGCTATCAATGCCACAAGAATCCGGCTTTCATGCCAAAATCAGCTCTCATGCCACAAACAAACCTTAGTCTTTGCGCCAAAAATAAAATTTTGCCTCTCATGCCATAAACCCAAATTTGGCTCTCATGCCATAAACCCAAATTTGGCTCTCATGCCACAACTAAAATCTGGCTCCCATGCCAAAACAATCATTTGACAAAAAATTTTCACAAAATGACAAACTTTTGATCAAATTCTCAAAACAAACATTCCCATTTAACAATTGCTTTCATCGCAAAAAAGATTTAAATGAAAGTAGGGAATACAAAAAAAAAGTGTTCACAAGCACTACAAAAAAAATACATGTGGTACCAAAAAAAAGAAGACGAGTTTCTATTACAAAAAATGAGAAACCAGGAGCTCAGCCAAAAATGTCCTCCAGCCAAAGTTTCAGCTCCTCGAGCAGACTTTTGGCCTCAGCCGTCAGAGTTTTCAAAGCACGCTTCCTCAGGAACTTGTCATGAGATGCTATAGAATGCTTTAACCCTTCTTCGACACTGGGAAGCTTATCCCAAGTAGTTCGCCATCATTTGTTCTCTTGAGTCCTCTTTCTGGGAACTCGATCGGCATCTGCAACCTGGCGAATCAGAGCTCTCTCCCTGTCCCAGCCTCTGTTATAGCAGCCCACTTGGCAGCGACTTGCGCCTCCAAATGCTCAAGATGTTGCCTAGCCTCAGTGACCTCCCTATCAAGGATGGTAATGTCGTGCCTCAGCCCGATGATGGCTAACTCTTCTAAGTTTCTATCCCGAATGAACTGCTTCCTGCTCTATGTAGTCTCATCCATGTCAGATTGAGCCTTATTAGCAGGATCCTGGAACATCTCCTTGAAGAAGTCACCATCAGGGAAAGCTAAGGTCTCAAACCACTTGTCGCCCAGTGGAATAATCCAATCAACAATCACCCTGGCACCTATGATGTCCAAACAAGCCTCTTCGGCACCACCAAAAATATCCTGCACATGCTGGATCATGCCAAATCCGGTATCCAAGTGTCTAAGGAGAGTCTCGATCCAAGAGCTCAAAACCCACGCCAGCTCCTTCTTCGCAAATTAAAGAGATGAACCGGATGAAGAGTCACCCTTCTCCGTCGGTCGACTGCTCATGTCATGCCCCATTGGAAGAGTAACAAAAGAACTCTTTCCAATTGGAGCCACAGGGGAAGGAATCTCATCATGAGGTCTCGCATCTGCCGTGTCAGAACTAGCTGTAGAAGTCCTACCTCCAGATCAATCTCTAGCACCATTTGCTCTGGTTCTGAAGAAAACGATGAGATCTCTCCTGTCACTTCACAACCTGCCAATGAAACACAAAAGGTATGAATATGATCCTGTTAAAAAAATAATTGTCATGGTTATCATTACAAAGTACCTTATTCGACGACCGGGGAATACTCTCTTCCTCCACGAACTCATCGGAAGCATCGTCAACATTTGCGTCCATTGATGGTTCAAAGTCATAGGAATCCTGTGGCAAGTCAGCTGACAAGAAAAATATTAGCAAACCAAGTCACAGACAAAAAAATATACAAAAGAAGTCAAACCAGTTAGAGATTCTAGAATCACTCCAGAGTCATCGGTTCTTCTTCGGGCGCCGCAACCAGATCCGTCACCGCTTCATTGGTTGGAACCTCAGGCATCACCAAGTCTTCATCCTTTACTAAAGAAAGAGAGGAGGAGAAAAGTCAAATCAGAACATGAAAAGCTCCATAAAAGAAATGAAAAGAGAAAGAGGAAGAATCATACCTTCAACGATGGTTTCTTCTTCTCGGCTCCTCTTTTCCGGAGGCTCGTCAGCATCCCTTGGCACCTCCTTATTGATAGTGAGAAGGACTTCCACATCAGGAGAGTCTTCATCCCGTCCCTTGCGATGCTGACTCCTCTTCCTCTTGCTTCTGTGGGTTGGTATTCTAGAAAAACCTGCCCTGCTGTCAGAGTCAGGTTTCCCACTTGACTCCTCACTGGACGGTCTGCACTTGCCAGCAGACTCCATGGAAGCTCGCCTATGTGCCGTTTGCATCCAAGCATCAAGCTCGGCTTCCTCCTATTCTGGCTGCTCTAAGGCCTCATCAGGTACTTCCCGGATAGCTTTAGAACCAAGGATGCCCTGGTCACCGAGAAAGCCTATCTTATGCTTCTCTGCAGAAAGGAAGGCCAAAACTTCCTCTCGCCGGATGCCATCTGACTTCCCAATGCCTTTTCCAAAAGAGAACTTGACATCAAGCTCCTTCTTGGAAAGTGCCTGGTATGCCAAAAAGCTTTCCGCGAACCACGTCGTGAAGCCAGTAGTCCGGAAAGTCGACAGTTCAGGATAAGAAATCATGGCACTAGTGTCTTCAGCACTATGAAAAGCCCATGCATTTCTCCCGTCCTGCAACCCTCCAAAGCGCTTCACCATACTCTAAGGCGCTCCAACAACGCCTTGAGAAAAGCCCAACTGCAGCGCAAAGCGAGAAGGTACATATGGCTGGATATCGACAAAAAAGATGTCTATGATACACCATTGTGCCGACATGTATGCTGAAAAGCCACTTATTCTCTGCATTTGTTAAGGAGTAATGCCTTCCTTACCCTATCCTGGTAGAGTCACAGGAGGCACAAAAATCAAAACCCTTCTTCCACAATTATGGAGAATGCATCACTGAAGATTGCCCCATCTCGACGTCCCTGAACCGTCGGATCCTCATACAGGCAAACAAAAGAGATTCGAATACGGCTTTACCCTTAGCCAACCGAATCATGGGAGGATCATCATCCGGTGCAGCACCCAAATGGTGGAACAGTGGTATACCACGAATAAAAGATGTGGGCTGAAAATACCCTATTCATGGGGAACCCAAGCCGAACCAAGAAAGCAGCCGCTCTCCAAACGCCATCTGACAAGCCAAAAAAATACAATGCGGCCTGATGTGCGTTCCATCTCCACCAGCAAGGACAGCCTCACCTAGCCAATAAGTGAGGTAAACAGCGAGATCTCTCCGCAGTCCAATGTCAGAACAAATGGCGTCTGTACTTGCGAAGAAACCCCTCAACTCTTCTTGCATGGCCAAAGTCTTCTTCAAACCCAGATTCTTAGCCCTGTTTTCCCGAGTCATGCTATCAGAAGTCTCCCTGCTATCAAAGAAGTTGGGGAACGAAGAGCCAAAACTCTTTCAACTGCTGGATCTAACTTTCGAGCCCTCCTTCTCCTTAAAAAATCATAGAATGCGACAAGCAGAAAGTACAGGAGCCTAAACTCCTCAGACTGCTCCTCAAGGACGCTGTCAATGGTCATGAACTCCTCATACAGTTTACCAAGGATAGGCAATCCAGTGATGGCGCTCAGCTCCTTCAAAGAGAAACCAGTCTCACCATTCGTGACAACGAAGGTGTTGGTTTGTGGAAGAATGACTCCAACATAGTCATGAAGGCCTCGTCGGAAAAGATCACGGTCACCCTAAAGGCGCGGACAGCATAAAAAATTCCAGCTTCCTTCAAAACAGCGACACCAACCAGCAGGACACGATCAGTCCACAACTTCCCATCAGAGTGAGCACTGAAACGGCCACGAAGTCGAAAAACCTTCACCCAATTGTTGCCGTCACAGTTGAAAATACCTAGGCCAACCTGTCTCAAATCGACCGATGGATAATCAAAACCCTGGTAGCCGCTGGCCATCATTAACATGTCCAAAAGAGCAGGCGAATTCTCTGCATATCCGGAAGGACCGCCAACAAAAACCCCGGTCTTGATCACGTTGGCCCCTTTTACCCAGCTTGGAGGATCTTCCCTCTTAGAGCACGTGGGAGAAAGGCTCATGAACAAGATAGTATGATTAAAAGTCGACCGGGTAACAACAGTTCTCTCCTCACCATCAGCTATGTAAGAGAATTGAAAACATCTTCTCTGGTATGTCATGTTGTCAGGGACTGCATCACCAAAGAAAAAGGTAGGCTTAGGCACTGATCGTCCATAACCCAAGGACGATTGCTTACCATGATCCTATAGAATTCCTCACTCTTGGAGTGATCAGTTGCTGCCTCATTTCATCTCTGTTGAGGGAGTCACACTCTTCCAAGTTTCTCTCAACATACTGGACCTTCTCTCAGGCCTGCTGAACTGCCGCATTAGAAGATCTGGCAGATTGACGAGGCACGCTTGTAGTAGGCTCTTTACCCTTGTTCGTTCTGGAGGAACAACCTGGAAAGGTTGAAAATGAAAAAGATCATCATCAAAATGACTGAATTTCGCTAAAAAAAATCTGGCAAAATTTTGGCATGATTTTGGGGAAATTCCGAAGAAAAGGGAAATACCCCGAAAGAAATAGAAAGCTTGAAGACGGGATCAACATCGTTGCGAGCTCCAAAACTCCAAACTTTCAAAACCATAAAAATCTCCACAAATCAGGAAGGGTTCAACATCGCTGCGAGCTCAAAATTTCAAAATTTTGCAAAGATTTTCAGGTATGCTATCACATCATGCTCCCAATTTAATTTACAAAAATGCATGAACGTCTTGATGTGCCAAAAAAAATGCATTATTAGGATGAGCAAAAAAAAGGAATTAAAAAAAACTTTCTCAAAAAATAGAGAAAGAGAAAAGAACAAAAAAAAAAGAAACTTTTTCAAAAAAGGGGGAAGGAAAGATCAAATAAAAAAGAAGAAAAAAAAAGGGAGGCTGGCCCACATGCCACGTGGTCGTACGACCAGGTCCATATGGATCTGTCCGTACGGCCCACACAAAAAAATGTGCAAAAAAAAAGAAGCACGAGAAAAAAAAAGAAAAATAACACGTAAAAAAAAGGAAAAAAGAAAAGAAAAAGAAAGAAGAAAAAAAAAGAACTCTTTTTTTAACCATCCTATTGCTACAATGGAGTTTTCTTGGAAAAGAAGACTTAACTGAAGCCATTGATGGAGAAGTAGAAAAAGAGCTTGAAGATCCTTGAAGAAGAAAAACACTTGGTCGTGAAGCCTGCTTGAAATTTGTTGCAAAAAAAAGCAATAAGAGCAAGAGATACAATCTCCCCTTGCTTTTATAGAAGGGAGCAAACCAAAGAAGGAAACAAGGAGAAAAGAAAGAAGGTAAGTGTTACAAAATAGCAATCTTACAAAAAGAAAAAAAATTAGGAAGTTTCTTTCCCAAAAGAAAGATATCTTGAGGGATTCTCTCCCAAAAGAAAGCAATTAGAGAGATTTTCTCCCAAAAGAGAGGAGATTTGAGATATTCTCTCCCAAAGAAATATTTCTTGAGATATTCTCTCCCAAAATAAAAGGAACATGAGAGATTTTCTCCAAGTAAAGATATATTTAGATATTCTCTATCCAAAGGAGATATTTTTAGATATTCTTTACAAAAAAGACACCGCACGAGATCTAAGCCATGTTAAAAGCTTAGGGTCCCATGAGTTAGCCCATATGAGCCAGGTTTGACCACCTAGGCACTAAAAGAAGCTTTTAGTCAAAGAAAAATCCCTCTTACCAAGAGCAAAGAAAAATGGTTCCATGCCTCTTTTGAGTTGATTTGACCATACAAAAAAAATCCAAGCCCCATGAGCTTCCAAAAACCAAACCATCCAGCCTCATATACCAAATTGAGCCAAAATCTTGAAATTGACATTTCACAAAAACCAAATCCATGTCCCCTAACTGCCACATACAGCTTGTTAGGTCACAAAGCCAAAAAAATCAAAAACCAAATTCTGATCCCCTAACTTGCCACATACAGCTTGTTAGGTTACAAGATCAAAACCAAAATCAACCCCCCAACTTGCCCCATACAGCTTGTTGGGACACAAGGTCAAAACCAAAACCGACCCCCTAACCTGCCACATACAGCTTGTTAGGTCACAAGGTCAAAAAATAAAAACCCAAATCCACATCCCTAATGTCATTTTCAAAACTTTACCTTGAGATGGTACGTGATCCTTTTCACTACCATAAAATTCCCCTGGAAGCTCAAAAGGCTACTCTACCAGAAGAAAGACTGCTCAAAGACTCTTTGTCAAGTCGGAGACTCTCCTTCAAGATTTTCCTTAAGGGACATCGACTACAAAAGTTAAGCAACTCGTCGCTACACCTCGAGGGGGCATTTGTTGACACCAAAAATGTCACTTTGCCTCTTTAACCTCAATAAAGCTATGTGAAGCCGCAGCCTACCATAAATAGGCAATGGTACTTCCAAACAATCAAATCTTGTCAGAATCAAACAAAAACTACAAGATCCTCCAAGACAGCCAAAAGAAGAGTACACATGAAGTTTCAGGCCATTTTAAAATCATTTGGCCTAACTTCAAAAGTTAAGCAACTCGTCGCTGTACCTCGAGGGGGCATTTGTTGACACCAAAAATGTCACTTTGCCTCTTCAACCTCAAGAAAGCTATGTGAAGCCGCAGCCTACCACAAATAGGCAATGGTACTTCCAAACAATCAAATCTTGTCAGAATCAAACAAAAACTACAAGATCCTCCAAGACAGCCAAAAGAAGAGTACACATGAAGTTTTAGGCCATTTTAAAATCATTTGGCCTAACTTCACTCCTCCACAAGCTAAACAAGAGCTCCCGGCGGTGACAGCGTCGAAGACATCAAATCTTCAATCAGAGCCTGTGGATGGTCTCAAAATACCTCCAAAGGGCTCCACATCAAGTTCCGAGTCAAACCGACAGCGTCTGACCCTACATCAACCCTCGAACAACAGAATCAAGCCTTCTGACGGTGAGAACCACCGAGGCCATAACTCAACAAACAGAGCACATTGTTGACTTCAAAATGCTTACAAAGGGCTACACGTCAAGTTTCAGGTCATTTCGACAACATTTTGACCAGACTTTGACTCTCGAAAGCCAAATCAGGCCTCTCGGCGGCGAAGCTCCCCGGGACCATGGTTTCCAAATCGAAGCTAATGTATCATCTCAAAATGAGCCCAATAGGCTTCCTGTCAAAATTCAGATCAATCGGACGTCGGTTGACCGCACATCAAAGCGCGACATCTTCCTCGTGATAAAATCAAGTCTACTAGCGACAGGAAGCCACACGGCTTCAAAACTCAAACAAAAGCCAATGGCTGGTCTTATTTATTACTCAGGAGGCTTCACATCAAATTTAAGGTCATTCCGACATCGTTTGGCCCAGTTTTGAGTATTGACAGCAAATCGGCAGCTCTGCGCGACAAAGTCTTCAGCTTTCCCAAAAAATTGGAAACTTTACACTCCAAAATGCAAGGATTCTTGTCAAAGTCTTTTACAGGGAAATTGGGCCAATAAATGTACAAAAATATCAGAAAAAACACCGAAGAAAAAAGAATCGGAAAAGACGGAAGAAAGGCCGAAAAACAGCGACCAAAAATGGAAAAACCCCCCATGGTCGCCGGCGACCCTGAGTGCATGGTCACTAGCGACCCTGGAAATCAGGTCGCCGGATTTCCACCAAAGGGCCATTTTCCAACTCTTTTTTGCGTTTCGAGACTTCCGGCCCCCTGTAGTTTTCCAAAGTTTTGACTTTCGAGGCTCCAAACTTGTCGATCTTCGTCAACATCACGGGTTCATCTTCGAGAGCATCAAATCATCATTGATCGCCAACCGGTGAACCAAGAAAGTGCACTTTCTGTTCGATCGATCGAACAATCAAAATGATAGATAACACCAGCCCATTGTTAGCAATCATTGTCTAAAGTTCCATGGTCATCTGATGTCGATCAGCATGAAGATCCATCAGTGATCATCGCCAGAATAACTCCAAAAGATGTGGCACGGCTCTTGACTCTTCGACTGCTCAGGTGACCACTTAATGCAGTTAATTGACCTATTTATGGCAATTCATTGCAGTCATTAACTCATTATTCTGGACGGCCAATCAGAAGCAAGCAAAAGAAGTTACAAACCAAAGGTTTCATGACATTTAAACCTTGAAACTCCTCCCATCATGGTGATTAAAGGCGATTAAATGTCCTAATTCTCCATCGGTGAATCAGAAGCCAAGATCCAGGAGTTACAAAATAAAGAAATTAAACCTTATAACTCCTCCCATTATGTGGTTTTATGACAACGAAAGCCTATAAACTCTCCTAAATGGCTACCAAAGGCCTATAAATAGGAGAGCATTCCAAAGAAATCCAGTTCGGAAAAATCCAAGCATCAATGCAGAAAAATCTAAGCATCGATCTCAAAAATCCAGACGGAAAATCCGAGAGAAAGAAAAGAGAAAACTCTACTGAAGTTCTGCATCAACCACTGTTACAAGGTGACAAAATTCCCTTGGGGGGCACTCCCCCCCAAGGTCTTTTGCCTTCTCCTTCTGCTTCCAATGGCTTAGACGTGGCTTTTCAGCCCGTCTACTTAGCTTTTTATTGGACATAGGACCTCCTCTTGGTCTCTGTCCTCTAAGAATCTGCGATTATAGCCGAGCCAAGCGAATCAAGAGCATCCTCTGTTCTCATCTACATGGATGATGGCGAAGTCCACACATGGCTTGCGACCGTCAATCTGAACAATTCCCCCTTAATCTCCGGAGAAGTTAGATCCTCCTTTTCTTACTTTTCATTGTAGTTTGTATTCTTCTAAAGTGATAAAAAAATCACAACTCTTGTCTTTCACTATATATAAGAATTGTAAATCTGCTATTAATGCCAAAAATCGGCTTCAAATGCCAAAAATCACCTTTCGCGACAAAACAAATGAAATTGCCTTTCACGGCATTTCAAAAACATGTCTTTTTTCTTAAATATATGTACAATGAAAACTTGAAAGAAGTTGATTTCCTTTTTACTTGCGAAGGTCGATCTCCGGATCACCATCTGTAATTCCAAGTAAAATAAAAAATCCAGGACACCCACCGAAAAAAATGTTGATACTCGCTTTTGCCCTCCGGGCGCGAAAGGGTTGAATCAAGTGGACTCTCACGTCTGCCGACCTCGGTAGCACCAAGCAAAATGCGTGTCCATCATTCTGTTGGAAGAAATATTCTCAACTTCTCCGTGCCCTGATATTTACTCGACTCCAGCCCCTATCATACCACTTGCGATGGTTGCAGCACCTTCACCAGCTATAATTGAATCAGTAGTGGGAGGTTGAAACACCTGCCAAGGAATAGGAGAGTGCCGGAGAGGTTATTGACTTCGAGCATGGATTACCTCAGTCCGAATATGTTCTATCAGAGTTTGATAAAGAGATACTGGAGGGCTTCCACAGATACTACACTACAAGGTATCAAACACCAACCATGTTCTCACCATAGAGTTTATAATTACTGGATACTAACCCATGCATCTATGTTCTGTAGGAAGGATGAGCTTGGTGTTATTTGTTCATTTGTTGAACGTGGCACCCTTAGTGCTTTGTTGGAACCGGATACACTGTTGAACACTAACGTCATCTACTACTACTTTGAATACTTGAGGAACACTTGCGGTGAAGCCTATCTAGTAGACCCAAGCCTTTGCGTAAGTGTTTAGAAAGCATTCAGCTGTTGATGTAATAGTTGAAAATCAAACAACTATGTAAGTTAAATTTGACTTTCTAGAGCTTTTGGCAGAAGAAGCACAAGGCTGGTGATGTTTGCACATTTGGGGTCAACGGAGCATGAGTGTGGGACGCGAAGGAATGTAAGACACTCATATACATTTTACACCAGCATAATCATTTCACCTTGCTTGTTGGGTACACGAATGAGAACCGTTGGGAGTTCTACAATATCTTTGAAAGTGATAAATATGGATTAGTCGTTTGCGAAGGTTTTGTGAGTATCCATTCAATTCTTGTTGATTTTTTACCTTTCATTTAAATGAACTCACCCTCTAACTTCAATTCTCTATAGAAACTGTGGTTAACCAAACGGTTTTACGAATACGGGTGGACGGAGCCATGGGTGTGGTTGATGGATGTGAAAGCGGACATTCCCCGTCAACAGAATGGAAGTGACTACAGTGTCTTTACTTGTGCGTTTGTGGAGCATTGTATTTTCCGCCGCCCAGTTCGGTTCACCCAAGCCGACATGCCATATTTCCGCTGAAGGATTTTGATTGAGATATTCAAGAGAAGCTGGGAATTATATGGAAACAGACTCAATATCCCTGACCTTTGGTGACAAGGTAGTTGGTGTGTCACTATGTATTTTACTTGACAAGAAAGAAGTAGAAGCAGTAGAACCTTTAACTCTCATGGTTGTAAAGTTTTTTGAATTTGAATTTTATTGACATTGGATGTAATTTAAAGGTTGCATGTGAATGGATTAAGGTGGTTGTCTTTGTTAATGGTTGTATTTAGATTTTGGAAGGTTTTACTGAATGGTTGTATTTTGATTGACAACTTTGTTAGAATAGAAGTTCAATTTTTTTTACTACCTTCCTCCCAACGTCGAACTTGACCTGGAAATACAGAAGGACATGTCGCATTCGACGCTACGATGAAGCACATATAACACATTTTAATTCCTAGAGTCGAATTCAACCTGAGAAATTCACTTACCTGCGTCGAATGCGACGCAAGTGAGCCATTTGTATTAGGGCTGATTTCCTCCCAGCGTCACATTCTACCTGAGAAACTGCTCTTCATGGTTGAATTCGACTGCAGGTGTTATTTTCCAATTTGGAGAGCACCCTTCCAGTACCTAAGTCAAAAAGATTCGTGTACAATTCCGGTCGAATTTGACCTTCGGATATCACTTACCTAAATCGAAAGCGATGCAGTTGAGCAATTTGTATTTTTGTTGATTTCCTCCCAGCGTCGCATTCAACCTGAGAAACTGCTCTTCATAGTCTAATTCAACGCAGGTGTTAGTTTTGCAATTTAGAGACCACCCTTCCAATACCTAAGATAGAAAAATTCATATACAATGCTGGTCAAATTCAACCTTCAAATGTCACTTACCTGCGTCGCATTCGACGCTAGAAGGAGAGTAGCCCGAATACAATTGAATTCGATGTAGGTAAGTGACATCTGAAGGTCAAATTTGACCAGAATTATATACATGATTTATTCTGACTTAGGTACTGGGAGGGAGGTGTTTTGTATGGGAACAAAACACCTGCGTCGAATTCGACTATGAAGATCACGTTCGCAGGTCGAATGCGATGCTGCGAGGAAATCAGCCCAAATATAGATAAGTTACCTACTTCGAATTTGACCGGTCCTTGTCTATTTCTAGGTCGAATTCGACCCAGGTGTTATACAGTAAGAAAAATCCATTCTAACAAAACTGTCACAAAAATATACAACCATTCGAAACCTATATTATGCCCAACAAATTTACATACATTAATGAAAAGTCACATTTACAAAAAATATGAGGATTACATCCATTCATGGAGATGGGAATTACATCCATTGCCAGCAAAGGCCTTAAAGAAGTTTGAAATGAACGTATGCAAGGCCCGAAGGCCTAGAAGAACCGCCTAAATCGGCCATCCGAGGCGATGTCTGAAAGCCCGGGATCGTTACCCTAGAGGGGGATGAATAGGGTGAGCTACAACTTAGTGACCAATAATGACAAATTTTAACTTCTTTAAAATAAATAGTCACAATTAGTGATTAAGTAACTAAATGTGGAAACTTAAAAAAACAATCACCACAAAGCATACACCATCACACAATGATTTATAGTAGTTTGGCCTTAATGCCTACATCCACTACCGACTTGTGATCCTACACCCCACCGAAATTCCACTATCTATGCATTTCAATAGGCTGAGCAATAACCTCTAACAATATGTCTACACAAATAATTTAAGAGATACAATTAAAGCTCAATACATTTGCCTCTAAAATAGGCGGATATGAAATTGAAAAAAAAAACTCACACAACACTCTATGTAATGCAAAGATGAATGCTCATGGTGTGTGTGTGAAAACTTCAATCAAGTTTAAACATTAAACCTAATGACTATATGCTCAAAGCATTTAAAAGTTTAAGGCACACAAAGAGATTTGATTGAAGTGAAATGCAAATCACATGTATAAATACTAACTTGTTGATGATATGAAAACCAAAAGCTCACAAGTTGTATGAAACTATTTAATTCTAAACATGTGATGCATGTGCATTGTTGTTTTCAAAACAAATTAATTTGCCTATGTGTTCATGGAATGAAAACAACTAGCTAGAGATCCAACCAAGTATGAGATTCATGTTATGAGAGAAATCAAAGTTTTAACAAAGAATGAAAGCATTCATATGAAAGTTAAAACAAACTTGGTGTGAATCTAAATGAAGAATCCATCAAATCATTGTTAGCATGCTAATATTGATTTACCAATCATTTAAGGAAAACATGAAACATATGATTTTGAAAAGTAAAGTTTACTTAGGGATTTAACTTAATGGGTCCAGGCTTTAGCTTTCCAAATGACCCCTTAGGCTATCTTAGCTCATTCGCGTTTTTCTTGTCTCCAAACACCTCAAGGATGTCTTAGAAGTTGCACACTTTGGCCAAGGAATGAACCACTATTTATACTAAAAAATGAGCTCCTGCGTGTCCCCGGTCAACCTGGTACCTTGCTCGATCAACCTGGGCTCAACAGGCAGAGTTATAGCCATTTGAAAAAGGCTTAACGGTCATCTGCCCTGTCGACCGAGCACACTGGGGGTTGACCTGGTCCAAGGACCAATTTTCTCAAAAAATTATATTTCAAAGAGATTTTCTTGTGGGGACTTTAATCCATGGAATCAAGCCTGGAAACATGTTTTAAATCATTTTAAGAGTTTTAAAAACATGAAACCTAAAATGCCTAAGATGATTTGGAAATTTTAAAACTATTGGCTTGCGTGATTCGTAAAACTTGTTTTTCAAACTAAATGCATCCAAGATTTAAATTGAAAACATGTATGAACCATAAGTTTTAAAAGTCTTAAAAACTATGCATGTGAAAATCAAGATTTCAAGTTTTCCAAAGTCAATGTATGTGTAAAAATTCAAATGATGTTAAAATGATAATACCAAACCAAACCAAACCAAACCAAGCCTTTTCCCACTAGGTGGGGTCGGCTATATGGATTTGACGACGCCACTCAAATCTGTTTAGGGCCATGTCCTCCGTTAGATCCATGTAGGCAAGATCATGTTTAATAGTTTTCTTCCAGCTTCTATTGGGTCTCCCTCTCCCTCTCCTACTCTTGCAAACTCCATGCTTTCACACCTTTAACAGGTGCCTCTGTTGGACGCCTTCTAACATGGCCGAACCATCTCAGTCGATTTTCTCTCATTCTTATCTCAATCGGTGATTTCCTACTATGCCCCTAATCTCCTCATTCCTAATCCTATCTCTCCTGGATCCCGCACATCCATCTTAGCATTCTCATCTCCGCAACTTCCATCTTCTTGACATGATTATGCTTTACTGCCCAACACTCTGATCCATATAATAACGCTGGCCGTACCGCCTCCTTATAATACTTTCCTTTAACCTTGAGGGGGACTTTCCGATCAAATTGCAAAACACAAAATCCCTAACAATCTCCGCCTTTGCCATTTGATGGCAATTTACTCAACACTGAATTTACACATTAAGTCTTCAGCTCCCCCTAAACTGGACAAGTCTTGAAATCTCTTGGGTGCTCCTTTGACTTGGCTTGGGCTTTACATCTTTTTCTTCATTCTTCTTGATGCTTGGAGCTTGATCATTCTTCAAGCTTCATTTTCATATTTCTCTCTTTGGCAAGCATCTTGTTTAACTCCCAAGCTTTCTTTTTTCTTTCATCTCTCCCCCTTTGACCATGCATTCTCTCCCTTTGGCAAGATATGCATTCTCTCCCCCTGTGGAAGATAATACAATATCTCCCCTTAGACAACTTGGACATTCTCTCCCCCTTTGACATTAAACTGCAAAGGTACCTACACACATGAAATAAGGAAAATACCTTTTAGTAGCACCTGTTAACAAAAGAAATCAAAAATGAAATACAAAACAGGGTATCATGTATGATTAGTAATCTCTAAGGGTGCAAAGCCAATACGAAGGTGAATTTGATCAAAGCTAATACTTCCTATGAAGGTTTATACTCCCCCTCAATCCATTCTTTCCTTTTGTCAAACTGTTGACAAAGATTTTACTATTTGGTGTAAGGAGAAGATGATTTTACCAACTGAGGGCAAACTTCAAGAGAAGGATTAGACACGTTTAACTATAGAGCTTAATATGATCAAATTACCAAAATTAAGAACAAGGCAATGAGGATAAGCGATCATGGATACCAATGGGAATCAAGGATACCAATTTTTTGCTAAAGGGTAATTTGTATTGATAAAAAGAGAAAAGGGCAAGAAGCCCCCAAAATTACAAAAGACTGCACAGGGGCAGAAACAACCCATAAACCAAACCAGCTCAAGGAATTACATTTGGAACTACAATACTGACAAAAGGAGGTAGACTGCCAGTAGAAGATTCAGAGCAAAAAGAAAAGATTAAATAGGAACCAGCTCCCCTCCAGTCTAGCAGCGCTGCATAGATAGGAGACAGCAACCAGCAGATCAAAACCAAGCGGCACAGAAATCCTCTTAGCTGGATAGAACAGTGCAGCACCCTGCTCTGCAGAGAATAGGCAGCAGAGACCGGAGGATCTGCAGCTCGCCAGACAGAAGGGACTGAACTGCACCCCAGAGAGAACAGCTTGAAACTAGCTGCATGCAGAGCTCGCTGAAAAGGAGCTAACAACAGAATAACAGGCAGCAACTGGATCACAATCAACTGAGAAGGGTGTCTACCAGATTGGGCTGACAAGCTCCGAGCATTTATCAGGCAGATTAACCAGCATCCAACTAAACAGAAATGAAAAGAAGGTAGACACAAAGCTCTGCCTCAACTTTCCTAGCTGAATTTCCAGTAGAGACAGAAGAAGCTCTTGATCCAGGTGCTCAAGCTTAACCCGGGGCTATCTGAGGAACCAATGGCTCAAGCAGGAAGGAGCACCTCCAGCGGAAGGAGCGACTTTAGCAAAGATAGACCCGTGAGCTTGAAGTTATCTGTCCTCTGATCAATTAAACAGAACCACTGAGCAGGCACACATGAGCTTGAAGGAAGCTGTCCTCAAAGCAATTTAACAGGGCCACAGAGCAGGCACAGAGAACCCAAGAGGAGGAAGAGAGAGGCTAGGAGAGGTACAAAAGTCAGAGGTTGTGGTTAGACAAAAAATGTATGAACAGCTGAAGAGTCCTACCAGAAAAAGGTCTGTTGATAGAACTGAGAGAGGAGGAGAGAAGCTCTTTCAGTAGGATCTTGACCTTCGTCTGAGAGGCTCTTAAATTTCTGTGAATTTGATCATTTCTACATTTCCAAAGCCTCTGGAATCAGTCTAGCCTCCAGGTGTTGTCTCTGCAACCAGCATGTAGAAACTGTGCTGCACCTCTTATTCCTCTGCCCCTTCGCCTCTGGCCAATGGAGATGGATTCTTCAAGCAGCAGGAGTTAATATTGCAGCTCCTTGTTCTCCTTCTGTTATTTGGCAGAGCCTTTCAGCTAATTGTGACAAGATAGCAAGACTAGGAGTCTCCTCCATCTTCTAATCAAGGATACCAATTGAGTTCAAGGATATGACTATTATCCCAATCACTCTAAAATGGAGTTAAGAAGAATCTAACTACTAGGATTAATCCAAATTAGAGTTATTAATGATGTGATGGGGATTTACTAAGCATAGCATCAATTAATATAACTATGAAAGAAGTAGCCTTAGGACAAGAGTTAGCCATATCACAAAGTGCAAGGTTAAGACTATGACAACCACAAGGTGTATAAAATGCTCTAGGATTTATGTTAAGTACCCTATTTTGTACACCCTTGTGTTTTCCTTTCATATTAGATCCATTGTTATATCCTTGTCCTCTTATATTATCAAAATCAAGTTCAAGAGTACTCAACACTTCTTGAAGTACATTGAAAAGCCCTAACCCCGTTGTATCTTCCACCTTTAAAAATTCTAAAAAGAATTCTTCCGCTGTTATTGGACTTGTTGAAACATCTACACAACGAATCACAAGAGACATTTGTTCTTCATGGCATACATCCGGAGTACAATCAAGTATAATCGAGAAATATTTTGCTTCTTTGATTCTTGCAATGATTGCATTCTTAATCTCACACGCTAACAATTGTATCAATTCATTTTGAATTTTGTGACTAAGATAATGGTAATGAACTTCACCACTTTCAATTCGTCGAAGGTGCTCTTGCATTGTTGGATCAAATTCTGCAATCATTTCAATTATGCTTAAAAAAATTTCATTGCTCTCTTGATAAATCTTCTCATTGTCCCCACGAAAAGATAAATTATTTTTTGCAAGTGTTTTCACCACAGCCATTATCCTTCGCAACAACCTTTTCCAATGTTCTTTCTTTCTATTGATTTGTTCTTGTACACTTTTATCAATGGTTTCATTCTTGTGCAATCTCATATCTAATTCAATCCATTTACTCATGCCCATGAGATGCCGTTACTACTTTCATGACTTTTTAACATTTTACCTATATTTCTCCAATCTCCAAGTCCATCATTAGCCAATAAAGTCTTTCTCTCCTCTTCCTTAAATAACTTACAACAAAAAATAAAATACTTTATCCAAAACATCCGAATATACAAGCGACTTTCTATCATGTTTCTCTCCATTGGATAAATGCCGGATGTAATGTGTGGAAGAGAAGTTTCTATTAAGATCATCTTTAGGATAATTGACATCATCAACTCTTCTTTTAGGACCCCTTTCTACTAAAAAGTCTCGTAAATTCTGATCCATCTTATCCCAATTACTCGGATCATCAACATTTGAAGGCTGGAATTTTTCATTTTGGTCTTCATGTTGACTACCATCATTCTCATTATCATTTTCATTAATCCACTGATTAATTTTCTCATCAAGTGTCTCTTCATGCTCTTCATTTACTGAATCTATAAATTCTTCATCCTTAAAATTTTCAACTAGAACTGAATCATCTATTTGTTTCTTAGCAACAACAAACTTATCAAGAGCTCCTGACTGAGATTGAATAAGTGCATCAATTTTTTTTCAGACCCTGAAAGGCACTTTCTAGGATTCATGATTCTAGGAAACAATCTAATGCAGAACTCAAGAACCAACGATCAATCCAAAATGAAAAAGCTTCAAATTCAGGTAAAATTACCGAGGTTGCAAAACAATAGAGTGCTAGGCCAGCATCAATAACTCAATCAACATCAAGAGCATATGTAAATCCTTAAATCAAATAAACAACAATTAACAAATTTGCCAAACATAACCCATCTACAAATGATTTGTATTTTCATAATGTGATGATTCAACTGATATTTTTCTTCATAATAAGTGAAACATCATTTGATTCGATTGATATTATGGTTAAACTTAGTAGTACCTTTTCTTATCCTTTTATTTTTATATTGATTTTATGTATACAACAAATTTTTATATAACAAAAAAAAAGTTAGTCAATAGTCTTGTCCCCTTAAAAGTCAAAAAGATTAAAAGAACAGATAAAAAAAATAATGGCTCATTTTTAAAATATTCTTTGAAACTTGGAAAGGAGAGAATGTTCAATCACCTGATTCTCTTTCCGGCTCGTCGGCACAAAGCGGTGAAACACATAAACAGAAAGTTGAAAATGGTTTTGCAATCCAAAAACCCAATTTTAATTGGGAATAAGGAGACCTAGTTTTGATTGTGAATAAGAGGAGAGAGAGAACCCAAATTTAATTGGGAATAAGGAGACCCATTTTTTATTGTGAATAAGAGGAGAGAGACGGGGTGTATTTGATCTCCGAAGTCGAAAGTGAATCGGCATCCAAAACTACTCTATAATAGCCGACCTAATCTTTTCCGATTTCCAAAGTTTCATTCTCTTTTTTTCCTTTTTTTTTACTTTTAAATATAACATAAAATCATTAATTTAGGGCCCTTTTGTAATGGGCTGTTTAGAAATTGGGCCCTTTCTCATGTCTTGGGCAGTCCTCTTTTATTTTCTACAGACCTATATATTATATGGGCTAAAGAAATTTGGGGGCCCCAAAATGGACAAAAATTGGGGGCCTAAAGCGGCGGCATCCTGGGCTTTAGCTCAGGGCCGGCTCTGAACTCATACCATATCATCAATAAAGAATACAACTATGTGTGCACAAAAAGGTATGTAGTTAGAAGAGTGTCATAGATTGCATATAGATGAAAATGGATCTCATATATGGGTATACTTATGAAGAACAATAGTTTAATTCCTATTCATCTAAAACGATCAATCAATCTTCTTCATTCTAGCAAATGTACTATGCTTACAATGCAATGAAAAATGGATACAAAGATCATACCAAATGAGCTTAGCACACAAAATCACATATGTACTTATTAAGCTCAAATGATAATAAAACAAAAGATTTTACTATGAAAAGCATAAGCAACATCAATTTGCATTAATGAAAAGATATACAACGTTAGGCAAAAAATGCAAATCAATGACACCATACCCAACCACGCAATGTAAGGCGTAACATCAAAATCAATTTCCATTAGAAATAATGAAACTACTTGGAACACATACAAGTTGATTTTGTAAAACAAAAATTTTTCATTTGAAAGTATAACTTAGAAATCCGTGGAAAATCCAAATTATTTTAAATCACTTGTTTTTTTTTCAAAATATTCTAAAAATGACATCCAAACAAATGATTTTACAACGACAATCGATCATGAATAATCTGGCTATGAAAGCTTTTGAAATCATAATCAATTGATCATATATAGAAATGCATTGCAAGTGATATAACTATATGTGAGCAAAAATACAAATCTAACATGAGGAAATTATAATCCGCAAATGATTTTGAAAACCAAGATAAGTAACTAGAGAGGTACATGAAGACAAAATCAATTGATCATAAAGAAACATTGCATTTTAAGAAATGTAACTATGAAAGAACAAAATGCAAATGTATCATGACCAACAATATGATTTAACTATAAAGGATAGGTTGGTCAATGAGATTCAAGGCTTTAAAGTTTGTCTAAGTATCTAACTTTAGGAACCCACTTAAAGTTTTGAGAGGGCTGATCTTTGTGGTCTATCTTATAAGTTCCACCAACTTTTGGAAATTTGACTTGATAAATTTTTAATTTGGATTATCACCATGATATTTAGATTTGACTAAATTTAGATTAGATTGGTGATTAGTCTTTTGAGGTTGGTGAGTTTGTTTCTTAGGGGATTGATTCATTTTTATTTTCTTCTTATTTCCTCCCTTTATTTGACTTTTGAATTTTAAATTTAACTTTGCAACTTTCTTCAAAAGTTCTTTCATGTGTTAATTTAAGGGAGATAGGTTGAGAAGTTTTTTGTTGATAGATTCTTTTATATTTGGATTAACTTGTTTAACCTTTTTAGAATCTATCTTAGGATAGTCCTTTTTAATTGGTTTGACTTGTTTAATTTTCTTGGAGTCTTCCTTGCGTTTTTAGAGTCTTACCCTTCATAGAGTTTGATTCTACTTTCTTAGGTTCATAGATGGGTTTAGACACATGGCTTCTTCTCAGTTTGCACTCAAACCTAAAATGCCCTTCAATGCCACAATAATTACATTTAGTCATGGGCAAGGAAGAATGAGTACTAGAGAATGAGGACTCACCTTTCACAAATGTGTTGGTGAAGTTAGGGTCATGTGAAGTATACCTATCAAATCAAAGACCCGTCCTATCTCTTTGAGATTTACTAATCTAAATAATTTTTAAAATTTTTCTTCACCTTGGGTAAATTTACACTCGTACTTTTGTTTGTAGCTTTCAAGTTGAGTGACTTAGTTTTTAAGGGTTGAATTTTCATTTTTAACTTTTATTAGTTCATTTTCAATTCCCTTAAAGTTGTTTAGTTCTTCATGGGAAATTTTTAATTCAAATTTAAGTTCATTAATAACATTAGATCCAAGTTCTAGATCTTTTATCTTGTTTTGAGCATTAGATAAGTTTTCCTTAGAGATAGTCAACTTGGATTCTAGATTGTTAATATCTTTGTCTTGCCCTTTTAATTGATCTCTTAGTTCTAAATTTTCCTTATTAAGTTCATCACAACGTATATTTAATTCGTTTAGTTCATCTTGAATATTAGATAGATTATGCAAAGAGATCATAAACTTAGAGTCTACAATTTATTACTTCTTTCTCTCTAAGTTCATCCTTTGAAGAGACTAATTATTTGTTTAGCCTTTTAGATTTTTCTATTAATCTTTCATTTTTCTTAACAAGCTCTAAGGACAATATATAAAATTCATCACAAGCTTGTTGAATATCATCTTCATTTTCTTCTTCTTTTGATTCAAATTGAGATTCATTAAGTTCAAAGTTTGGATCTCCAATTGTTGGAAGGAGGGTCTAGAAGAATCTACACAATCTAATATAGCGGAATCCAATCTAATGATTTTCATGAAAACACAACACTAGGGTTTTGACTCTAGGTTTTTACACCTAATTAAGAGTTCCAAAACACTTGATCCTAATATATAGCATAAGACTTTGACACCAATCGAAAGTCCGAAATCCTTACCCTAGAGAGGGGAGGGGGGGGGGGTGAATAGGGTGAGCTACAACTTAGTGACCAATAATGATAAATTTTAACTTCTTTAAAATAAATAGTCACAAGTGGTGATTGAGTAACTAAATGCCGAAGCTTACAAAAATAATCACTACAAAGCATACACCATCACAGAATGATTTATAGTGGTTCGGCCTCAATGCCTACATCCACTACC
This sequence comes from Litsea cubeba, assembly GCA_012931725.1. Taxonomy (NCBI): domain Eukaryota; kingdom Viridiplantae; phylum Streptophyta; class Magnoliopsida; order Laurales; family Lauraceae; genus Litsea; species Litsea cubeba. Next base: position 60,846,973 of record CM022949.1, read on the forward strand.
GGCTTGTGATCCTACACCCCACCGGGTTTTCACTATCTATGCTTTTTCAATAGGCTAAGCAATAACCTCTAACAATATGCTTTTCTAGGCTAAGCAATAACCTTTATGTAAGATCCCGACCCCAGTGCTTTTGTTTAGTATTGTTTTAGTCGTGGTTTAGCTTTTTAAGTGAGCTTTGATTTAGTTTGATCTTGTTTTTGAGTTTGACTAGATTTTTCCTTAGTCTTTGAGATTTTGTAGACCGTTGACTTTGGTTTGACCCGATCCATATGATTTGTATTTTTATGAGAAATTACTTCGGATTTCTAAAAATTATGAATTTGGTGTATTTTGACTTATTTTATGAAGTTTAACAACTTTCATGTTTTGATCATTTTGATTTGATACTCAGAAATCACGTTTTTCGAGGAAAATGGGCAAAAATGACATTTTCACTAAATCTGTTCATGAATTTCGAAAATTTCAGAATTTGGGGAAAATATACTTTTTGGAAAGTAGAAATTTCGCTGATCATTTTTATCTTCTTCGTCGTTTTCGTCCGGGGCCCGCAAATGTGAGTTTCAGCCTTGTGAAGATTGGGGCCCACAAGACCCACCTTATAAGAAGGGAACCCTCCTTCTTCTCCTCCATTTCGTTTCCAGCAAGGGTTTGAGCTAGGGCTCTTTCCCTCTCATCCAGCCACTCTCTCTCTCTCTTCTGAAACTCTTATTTGGTGGAGTTTTCATGGAGGATTGATCTCCCAAAGTTCTTCTCCTCCCTCTTGGCTTTCCAAAGAACCCATTTGCAAGGATTTTGAGCTAGGAGAGACCCCTCATCCAAGCTTCTCTTCTTCGTTTGGGCTTTTCAAGGTTTGCAATGGCTTTCCAAACTTTAGATCTTGGTTCTCCTCTTCATTTTGAGTGTTTTCATCTTTTATGCAATGGGTTTTCATGGAGTTTGGAAAATGGTTGTTTCCTAGGGCTTCTTTTGAGCTATTTTGGGGGTTTTGTAATTTTGGAGCTTGGGGCTTTAAGAGCACCATCTTGGAGTGATTTACATCTTCTCTTGACCAAGGCAAGTGAATTTCACAATTAATATGATGTTTTCATGTTTCTTGTTTGGTTTCATGGTTTTCTCTCATTATGTTCTAATCCTTTTGATTTATGGATTTACTTTGAATGAATGAAGTAATGTTATATTGGTTTTCACTCATGTTGTTGTTCTACAAGGAGTTGGAAGTTTGGTTTTCACTTTGGTCACTTAGAAAAATTTGTCTTCCTTGTGTTAAGTTTGGTGTTCAAAGAAAGGGAGGAAAAGGATTTGATTGAGAAGTGGTTGCTAGAGTAATTGGACTGATTGTTAATGAGGATTTGTTGACTTGTGGAGGTCAAGAAATGGCTAAGTTATTGTGAAAACTTGTATGGAAGGAAGAGGGAAGAAAAGAAATCAGAAAATTGCACATGAGAGTGCAATTCTGCACTCATCCGGACCCAGCCAGAACTGGGTCCGCTCGAGCGACCCAGTGGGCCGCTCGAGCGACCCAGATTCTGGAAGGGGTCCGCTCGAGCGGACCCAGCCCAGTTCTGGGCCCTTTTTCAGGGCCTGGTTTGAGGAACTTTTGGGCCCTTTTCAGGGCCTGGTTTGAGGGACTTTTGGGATAACTTTTGGGCCTGATGCAAGACAGTTTTTGGGCCATATCAAGACCTGATGTTGGGTCTATGGGCCTGTTCAAGTTTGGTTTTAGGGTTGTTTTAAAAACTTGTTAGTGGGCCTGTTTCATAGTTAGTTTGGGTTTGTTTTAAAACTTGATTCTTGGACCATTAAAGGTTCAGTTTTGGGGCTGTTTTAAAGTATGTTTGTGGGCCATTCAAGTTTGGTTTTGGGGCTGTTTTAAAACCTGTTGGTGGGCCTGTTTCATGGTCAGTTTTGGGTTGCTTTATAACTCATTTTGTGGGCCATTAAAGGTTTAGTTTGGACCGTTTAAAAACTTGTTTTGTGGGCTTGATTAAGGTTGGTTTTTGGATTGTTATTGAGGACTATTTTGGACTTGGATTAAGGCCAGCTATGGGCCTATTTTTAAGAGTTTTGACACTACTTTTGATACTTGGAAATTTGTGAAATGGGAATGATGTGAGAATGAGTGTATGTGAAATTACCCGGGAATCGTTCGAGTCTCAATGCGCACTTTATCATTTAAATATTATGGATTTTCATTGGCATCAAACGCACTTTTTACTAATCAATGTTTAAAGGTTAAATGTGCATTGAGATGGTTCCTTGGCAAGGCATTAAGTCATTCTCCACTATCCATTCCATTTCAAGTCAGAATACGTATTTGTATTTGTATTTGCATTCATGGGTAAACTAATTTAAATAGCATCGGTGATTTGTTGTAAAATCATGTGTTTTCCCATGTTCGAAAGGGTTGATCGTATGATTTTATACAAATCACTTTGATGTGTATTTGAACGGTTTATCATGGACATTCGTATGTTTTCTCCGATTCGATTTGAAAAGAGATTGGAGTATGTTCGTCACATTCGGGATTTCTTCGATAAGACTATTGTTTTGACAACACTAGTATTTGAAAATAAAAACCTCGAGGCAAGACGGGGCCAGAGCTATGTGGTGCGAGCCCATGAGCCAAAGAGGCTATGACTTCGAAAATAAAACCCCGAGGCAAGACGGGGCCAGAGCTATGTGGTGTGAGCCCCTGAGCCAAAGGGATTAGTATTGTGTTAGATTTGTATCGGTTTGAGTTTTGAAAATTAAAGGCACCACTAGGCTTAGGTCACCTTGTCGGGCTGATCACCCGGCTTGGGATCTTTAATTTGTCCGCCAGCTGCAGCTTGGATTCTGTCTGTACCGACCATGGCAACGGTTTTATCTGCCGGTCCCATTTGTATGGCTACGGTTCTGATTTCTGATCTGCCGGTCCCATTTGTATGGCTACGGTTCTGATCCTATTTTTAGTACCACGTTCAGTGGCTACGCTCTGTCTGCTCTTATTACTTCGGTAATAGGAGGATTTAGCTATTTGTGGTCGCCAAGGTTTTATCTGTATATTACTTTATTTCATGATTCTTGTGGGTTATACTATTTTGCTTTGATTTGGTTAAAGTTTACGATGTCGATCATTTATCGTATTATTGCCTTTATTTAGGATTTGAAAGGTATTTCCAACCATTAAATGCTTTATGCGGGCTACTATCTTTCGAGACATTCGTACTTCTGAGATTGTCCTTTTATTGCTTTGATATTTATGTTCGGTCTTTCGATCGTTTTATCGTGATTTATTGTTATTATTGGTTAGACTCTTTATTCGGTTTTACGAGGATTTCGTCTGGTTTTATGTATGCTCCTTTTGTTCATATTACTTGTTTATTTGCTTGCCAGACCGTCGTGTCTGACCCTTATTTGTTTGGTGCCAGATTCCGCTCTTTTTGTTTTTAGGTATTTGATCAGAGGAGGCGGTGGGACCGCCGGTCTGACGTGAGAGGCTGCCCATTGATATCATCTAGATGTCAAGTTTGGCACCGGAGTTCGTATCAAATCTCATGGGGGTGGTATTTCTGTTTAGTTGGATATATTTTTGTATGGTTTTGTTAGCCTTTTTCTTCGGGTTTGTAATTAAGACATCTGTTAATTGTAACTTGAATATGTGGGAAATAATAGTTTGTTACTACCAGCTCAGTTTATTTGGATTATGATTTGTACCAGCCTGCTTATGTGATGGCTTTGTGATATTGGTTACGTGCGACACGGAACCCGATGGCCACGGATTCCGAGTCGTAACACCATGTGTAGCTTCCGCGAAAAATATACTCTGATCGTGATGGAATTTGTTTATCCTCATTCACGCGGATCTTGGGGAACATATCAAAAGTTTCAAATTTATCCCAAAATTTCGCACCCCGAGGTCGGATCACTGCAGGGCCCGGTTTCGGGGTGTGACAGGTTTGGTATCAGAGCTGGTTAGTTTCTAGGAAATAAAATATTCTAGAGACATTAAGACGTGTGGTGAGGATTCGTTAGATTGTGTCGATTGTTTTCTCGTGTCCTTGTTTCTTTGGATTTGAGTCGGCTTTTCTTTCAGTTCGGGAGATTTTGCTTGTCTTTTCTTTTAGTTCTGTTGTTAGGAGATTTGGATGACCGAATTTCCTCCTTAGTGGTGGAGAATTTAAAGTCTCCATACTCTTGTTTAGTGTCTTTTGTCTGTTGCTTGTGTCGGAGACTGAGAACCCTCTAGACTTGGTATGTTGTTTTCGGAGAACATCAGCAGACTTTCAGCCTTCAGCATCTTCAATGTGATTATTGAGAGAAGACATGTGCGTTTGCCCGCCAGAGTTGAACTTGAGCATTATTCGAAGACCCCCTTTCAGCTAATCAAGGATCGTCATGCAGCGTACCAAGGTGAGTAAATGTGGATTTTTGGGGGAACTCAGACCATCTTTCCAAGATGAAGGACTGTAGAAGGCATATCAGCTATTGATTTCATGAAGGGAGAAATGATCCTTAGTTAGTAAGACTAGAAGTTAGTACAAGAAACTCAGGGACTTCCCGGATTCAACGAGCCTTGTCGTGGATTTGGCTGAGAATTTTCAGGACTTGCAGCCTAGCCAGTGTAGTTTTTAAGAGATAATAATGAGTGAATGGTTCGTTGTGGTCAGGAAAATTTTTGGCAGCAAAGGAAATGTTGTGGACTTTACCGACTTATAGGGTATTGGATTGGACAACATGCAGATGCAAGGGAATACCTTAGTTTTGGTGATGTCTCTTTTCTTGGAGAGAATGATTTTCGTGATGTTCTCATCTTTGCTATGTTTTCCTTAATGTCTATGATTTAACCATGTGGTGTTTAAACAATGAATTTATGTTTCTTCTTTAAGGCTTATTTTGAAATAAAACTATGTTATTACACTCTTTTCATGAGTCACATGATTTTTGTTTCATAAGGTTTTGTGTTTCGAATTTTTGTTTAATCTTCTTAAGATATTATTTTACAATGATCTTGAAATTTTGCTCTTGTTTTAATTTTCTTAAATGTTGACATCTACATTTTTAAAACCTTAAGGATTTCAAAATATTGTATATATTTGGTTGGAAATGGATTTCAATAAAATTTAATGTATGGTCATATTACATGAATTTGACTTATTTTTGAAATCCTAATTTGAGATTGTTGGGTCTTTCAATGATTTGTTGGGTTGTGAAAATATGAGTTTCAAAACGAATAATGTTGTTTCATGTTCAAACTTTGATAAATTTTATTTATTAAGCCTTATTTGATGATTTGGAAGTTCAATTTCCATTATGTTTTAAAATGATGAAATTCGACTAAATAATTATTTTAGTCATCATGTTTAAGATTTTAAGATTTGTTTTGCATCGAGTGGAATGAGTTGTTTTAGCCTATGGTTGGAGTCGGAAGAGTGAGAATTGAAGGGTTGATGGATGTCAGGGGTTGTATTGGTTCAGTTGAGAACAAAGTTAGATCTATGAAAGAGTAAACATCAGTCAAGACTTGAATTGAAAGTTTCAGTTCTTCAGGAATTGACATCAGATTGGATTTCCAAGGTCAGCTTTACATGTCAAGGGTAAAGGACTCGAAGAGCGAAATCTGAAGAGACAAGCCACGAGAAGTTTTGACACGGAACAACTCAGCAGGTTATGGCAGTTTAACCTTTGGTGTATAGCAGTGTGACATCTGGGTTGTAGCAGACCAAGTCAGAGACAGGAGACCTATAGAATTTGGAGTTGTGATTTCAGAACGAAGAAGGATTGACGGTATACTTGGAGGCCAGAAACTGATGATGCATTTGAGGAACACAGTAAGAGCAAACGTATGGAATTTCAAAATTTTTGGGGTGACAATTTTTCAGTGAAAACATGTCTACGATCACACCTTCATGCAAGCATCGGGAGCACCTTGTACAGCTTTGAAGGATTTAAGGCACATAATTCCAAAGTGAGAGAAAGAGACAGAACTTGCAGTTTCTTAGACCGACAGTGACTGACAAGGTGAGTAAAAGAAATGATTCAGTGCAGGAACGACAGATGACACCGAGGATACTTAGGAGTGTTGGGCACCAGTTTAGTCAGAGAAGTATGTTTTCAAGCAGATGTGTGGAAAAGTGTGAAGCCTTCAACCGAGTCAGAATGTGGTTGACCGTGCATCTCAACGTCGGGTTTGATCAGAGAGTCTCTCAGTCACCGAGGTCTAGCATAGGGTGTCAGTGTTTTCGTTTGTCTTTTGGGTTTTTGATTTTGATTTGGTTTAAGCCATTTGGAGGACCAAATGGGTTCTAAGGGGGGGAGGATGTAAGATCCCGACCCCAGTGCTTTTGTTTAGTATTGTTTTAGTCGTGGTTTAGCTTTTTAAGTGAGCTTTGATTTAGTTTGATCTTGTTTTTGAGTTTGACTAGATTTTTCCTTAGTCTTTGAGATTTTGTAGACCGTTGACTTTGGTTTGACCCGATCCATATGATTTGTATTTTTATGAGAAATTACTTCGGATTTCTAAAAATTATGAATTTGGTGTATTTTGACTTATTTTATGAAGTTTAACAACTTTCATGTTTTGATCATTTTGATTTGATACTCAGAAATCACGTTTTTCGAGGAAAATGGGCAAAAATGACATTTTCACTAAATCTGTCCATGAATTTCGAAAATTTCAGAATTTGGGGAAAATATACTTTTTGGAAAGTAGAAATTTCGCTGATCATTTTTGTCTTCTTCGTCGTTTTCGTCCGGGGCCCGCAAATGTGAGTTTCAGCCTTGTAAAGATTGGGACCCACAAGACCCACCTTATAAGAAGGGAACCCTCCTTCTTCTCCTCCATTTCGTTTCCAGCAAGGGTTTGAGCTAGGGCTCTTTCCCTCTCATCCAGCCACTCTCTCTCTCTCTTCTGAAACTCTTATTTGGTGGAGTTTTCATGGAGGATTGATCTCCCAAAGTTCTTCTCCTCCCTCTTGGCTTTCCAAAGAACCCATTTGCAAGGATTTTGAGCTAGGAGAGACCCCTCATCCAAGCTTCTCTTCTTCGTTTGGGCTTTTCAAGGTTTGCAATGGCTTTCCAAACTTTAGATCTTGGTTCTCCTCTTCATTTTGAGTGTTTTCATCTTTTATGCAATGGGTTTTCATGGAGTTTGGAAAATGGTTGTTTCCTAGGGCTTCTTTTGAGCTATTTTGGGGGTTTTGTAATTTTGGAGCTTGGGGCTTTAAGAGCACCATCTTGGAGTGATTTACATCTTCTCTTGACCAAGGCAAGTGAATTTTACAATTAATATGATGTTTTCATGTTTCTTGTTTGGTTTCATGGTTTTCTCTCATTATGTTCTAATCCTTTTGATTTATGGATTTACTTTGAATGAATGAAGTAATGTTATATTGGTTTTCACTCATGTTGTTGTTCTACAAGGAGTTGGAAGTTTGGTTTTCACTCTGGTCACTTAGAAAAATTTGTCTTCCTTGTGTTAAGTTTGGTGTTCAAAGAAAGGGAGGAAAAGGATTTGATTTAGAAGTGGTTGCTAGAGTAATTGGACTGATTGTTAATGAGGATTTGTTGACTTGTGGAGGTCAAGAAATGGCTAAGTTATTGTGAAAACTTGTATGGAAGGAAGAGGGAAGAAAAGAAATCAGAAAATTGCACATGAGAGTGCAATTCTGCACTCATCCGGACCCAGCCAGAACTGGGTCCGCTCGAGCGACCCAGTGGGCCGCTCGAGCGACCCAGGTTCTGGAAGGGGTCCGTTCGAGCGGACCCAGCCCAGTTCTGGGCCCTTTTTCAGGGCCTGGTTTGAGGAACTTTTGGGCCCTTTTCAGGGCCTGGTTTGAGGGACTTTTGGGATAACTTTTGGGCCTGATGCAAGACAGTTTTTGGGCCATATCAAGACCTGATGTTGGGTCATTCTATGGGCCCGTTCAAGTTTGGTTTTAGGGTTGTTTTAAAAACTTGTTAGTGGGCCTGTTTCATAGTTAGTTTGGGTTTGTTTTAAAACTTGATTCTTGGACCATTAAAGGTTCAGTTTTGGGGCTGTTTTAAAGTATGTTTGTGGGCCATTCAAGTTTGGTTTTGGGGCTGTTTTAAAACCTGTTGGTGGGCCTGTTTCATGGTCAGTTTTGGGTTGCTTTATAACTCATTTTGTGGGCCATTAAAGGTTTAGTTTGGACCGTTTAAAAAACTTGTTTTGTGGGCTTGATTAAGGTTGGTTTTTGGATTGTTATTGAGGACTATTTTGGACTTGGATTAAGGCCAGCTATGGGCCTGTTTTTAAGAGTTTTGACACTACTTTTGATACTTGGAAATTTGTGAAATGGGAATGATGTGAGAATGAGTGTATGTGAAATTACCCGGGAATCGTTCGAGTCTCAATGCGCACTTTATCATTTAAATATTATGGATTTTCATTGGCATCAAACGCACTTTTTACTAATCAATGTTTAAAGGTTAAATGTGCATTGAGATGGTTCCTTGGCAAGGCATTAAGTCATTCTCCACTATCCATTCCATTTCAAGTCAGAATACGTATTTGTATTTGTATTTGCATTCATGGGTAAACTAATTTAAATAGCATCGGTGATTTGTTGTAAAATCATGTGTTTTCCCATGTTCGAAAGGGTTGATCGTATGATTTTATACAAATCACTTTGATGTGTATTTGAACGGTTTATCATGGACATTCGTATGTTTTCTCCGATTCGATTTGAAAAGAGATTGGAGTATGTTCGTCACATTCGGGATTTCTTCGATAAGACTATTGTTTTGACAACACTAGTATTTGAAAATAAAAACCTCGAGGCAAGACGGGGCCAGAGCTATGTGGTGCGAGCCCATGAGCCAAAGAGGCTATGACTTCGAAAATAAAACCCCGAGGCAAGACGGGGCCAGAGCTATGTGGTGTGAGCCCCTGAGCCAAAGGGATTAGTATTGTGTTAGATTTGTATCGGTTTGAGTTTTGAAAACTAAAGGCACCACTAGGCTTAGGTCTCCTTGTCGGGCTGATCACCCGGCTTGGGATCTTTAATTTGTCCGCCAGCTGCAGCTTGGATTCTGTCTGTACCGACCATGGCAACGGTTTTATCTGCCGGTCCCATTTGTATGGCTACGGTTCTGATTTCTGATCTGCCGGTCCCATTTGTATGGCTACGGTTCTGATCCTATTTTTAGTACCACGTTCAGTGGCTACACTCTGTCTGCTCTTATTACTTCGGTAATAGGAGGATTTAGCTATTTGTGGTCGCCAAGGTTTTATCTGTATATTACTTTATTTCATGATTCTTGTGGGTTATACTCTTTTGCTTTGATTTGGTTAAAGTTTACGATGTCGATCATTTATCGTATTATTGCCTTTATTTAGGATTTGAAAGGTATTTCCAACCATTAAATGCTTTATGCGGCTACTATCTTTCGAGACATTCGTACTTCTGAGATTGTCCTTTTATTGCTTTGTTATTTATGTTCGGTCTTTCGATCGTTTTATCGTGATTTATTGTTATTATTGGTTAGACTCTTTATTCGGTTTTACGAGGATTTCGTCTGGTTTTATGTATGCTCCTTTTGTTCATATTACTTGTTTATTTGCTTGCCAGACCGTCGTGTCTGACCCTTATTTGTTTGGTGCCAGATTCCGCTCTTTTTGTTTTTAGGTATTTGATCAGAGGAGGCGGTGGGACCGCCGGTCTGACGTGAGAGGCTGCCCATTGATATCATCTAGATGTCAAGTTTGGCACCGGAGTTCGTATCAAATCTCATGGGGGTGGTATTTCTGTTTAGTTGGATATATTTTTGTATGGTTTTGTTAGCCTTTTTCTTCGGGTTTGTAATTAAGACATCTGTTAATTGTAACTTGAATATGTGGGAAATAATAGTTTGTTACTACCAGCTCAGTTTATTTGGATTATGATTTGTACCAGCCTGCTTATGTGATGGCTTTGTGATATTGGTTGCGTGCGACACGGAACCCGATGGCCACGGATTCCGAGTCGTAACACCATGTGTAGCTTCCGCGAAAAATATACTCTGATCGTGATGGAATTTGTTTATCCTCATTCACGCGGATCTTGGGGAACATATCAAAAGTTTCAAATTTATCCCAAAATTTCGCACCCCGAGGTCGGATCACTGCAGGGCCCGGTTTCGGGGTGTGACAGGTTTGGTATCAGAGCTGGTTAGTTTCTAGGAAATAAAATATTCTAGAGACATTAAGACGTGTGGTGAGGATTCGTTAGATTGTGTCGATTTGTTTTCTCGTGTCCTTGTTTCTTTGGATTTGAGTCGGCTTTTCTTTCAGTTCGGGAGATTTTGCTTGTCTTTTCTTTTAGTTCTGTTGTTAGGAGATTTGGATGACCGAATTTCCTCCTTAGTGGTGGAGAATTTAAAGTCTCCATACTCTTGTTTAGTGTCTTTTGTCTGTGCTTGTGTCGGAGACTGAGAACCCTCTAGACTTGGTATGTTGTTTTCGGAGAACATCAGCAGACTTTCAGCCTTCAGCATCTTCAATGTGATTATTGAGAGAAGACATGTGCGTTTGCCCGCCAGAGTTGAACTTGAGCATTATTCGAAGACCCCCTTTCAGCTAATCAAGGATCGTCATGCAGCGTACCAAGGTGAGTAAATGTGGATTTTTGGGGGAACTCAGACCATCTTTCCAAGATGAAGGACTGTAGAAGGCATATCAGCTATTGATTTCATGAAGGGAGAAATGATCCTTAGTTAGTAAGACTAGAAGTTAGTACAAGAAACTCAGGGACTTCCCGGATTCAACGAGCCTTGTCGTGGATTTGGCTGAGAATTTTCAGGACTTGCAGCCTAGCCAGTGTAGTTTTTAAGAGATAATAATGAGTGAATGGTTCGTTGTGGTCAGGAAAATTTTTGGCAGCAAAGGAAATGTTGTGGACTTTACCGACTTATAGGGTATTGGATTGGACAACATGCAGATGCAAGGGAATACCTTAGTTTTGGTGATGTCTCTTTTCTTGGAGAGAATGATTTTCGTGATGTTCTCATCTTTGCTATGTTTTCCTTAATGTCTATGATTTAACCATGTGGTGTTTAAACAATGAATTTATGTTTCTTCTTTAAGGCTTATTTTGAAATAAAACTATGTTATTACACTCTTTTCATGAGTCACATGATTTTTGTTTTCATAAGGTTTTGTGTTTCGAATTTTTGTTTAATCTTCTTAAGATATTATTTTACAATGATCTTGAAATTTTGCTCTTGTTTTAATTTTCTTAAATGTTGACATCTACATTTTTAAAACCTTAAGGATTTCAAAATATTGTATATATTTGGTTGGAAATGGATTTCAGTAAAATTTAATGTATGGTCATATTACATGAATTTGACTTATTTTTGAAATCCTAATTTGAGATTGTTGGGTATTTCAATGATTTGTTGGGTTGTGAAAATATGAGTTTCAAAACGAATAATGTTGTTTCATGTTCAAACTTTGATAAATTTTATTTATTAAGCCTTATTTGATGATTTGGAAGTTCAATTTCCATTATGTTTTAAAATGATGAAATTCGACTAAATAATTATTTTAGTCATCATGTTTAAGATTTTAAGATTTGTTTTGCATCGAGTGGAATGAGTTGTTTTAGCCTATGGTTGGAGTCGGAAGAGTGAGAATTGAAGGGTTGATGGATGTCAGGGGTTGTATTGGTTCAGTTGAGAACAAAGTTAGATCTATGAAAGAGTAAACATCAGTCAAGACTTGAATTGAAAGTTTCAGTTCTTCAGGAATTGACATCAGATTGGATTTCCAAGGTCAGCTTTACATGTCAAGGGTAAAGGACTCGAAGAGCGAAATCTGAAGAGACAAGCCACGAGAAGTTTTGACACGGAACAACTCAGCAGGTTATGGCAGTTTAACCTTTGGTGTATAGCAGTGTGACATCTGGGTGGTAGCAGACCAAGTCAGAGACAGGAGACCTATAGAATTTGGAGTTGTGATTTCAGAACGAAGAAGGATTGACGGTATACTTGGAGGCCAGAAACTGATGATGCATTTGAGGAACACAGTAAGAGCAAACGTATGGAATTTCAGAATTTTTGGGGCGACAATTTTTCAGTGAAAACATGTCTACGATCACACCTTCATGCAAGCATCGGGAGCACCTTGTACAGCTTTGAAGGATTTAAGGCACATAATTCCAAAGTGAGAGAAAGAGACAGAACTTGCAGTTTCTTAGACCGACAGTGACTGACAAGGTGAGTAAAAGAAATGATTCAGTGCAGGAACGACAGATGACACCGAGGATACTTAGGAGTGTTGGGCACCAGTTTAGTCAGAGAAGTATGTTTTCAAGCAGATGTGTGGAACAGTGTGAAGCCTTCAACCGAGTCAGAATGTGGTTGACCGTGCATCTCAACGTCGGGTTTGATCAGAGAGTCTCTCAGTCACCGAGGTCTAGCATAGGGTGTCAGTGTTTTCGTTTGTCTTTTGGGTTTTTGATTTTGATTTGGTTTAAGCCATTTGGAGGACCAAATGGGTTCTAAGGGGGGGAGGATGTAAGATCCCGACCCCAGTGCTTTTGTTTAGTATTGTTTTAGTCGTGGTTTATCTTTTTAAGTGAGCTTTGATTTAGTTTGATCTTGTTTTTGAGTTTGACTAGATCTTTCCTTAGTCTTTGAGATTTTGTAGACCGTTGACTTTGGTTTGACCCGATCCATATGATTTGTATTTTTATGAGAAATTACTTCGGATTTCTAAAAATTATGAATTTGGTGTATTTTGACTTATTTTATGAAGTTTAACAACTTTCATGTTTTGATCATTTTGATTTGATACTCAGAAATCACGTTTTTCGAGGAAAATGGGCAAAAATGACATTTTCACTAAATCTGTCCATGAATTTCGAAAATTTCAGAATTTGGGGAAAATATACTTTTTGGAAAGTAGAAATTTCGCTGATCATTTTTATCTTCTTCGTCGTTTTCGTCCGGGGCCCGCAAATGTGAGTTTCAGCCTTGTGAAGATTGGGGCCCACAAGACCCACCTTATAAGAAGGGAACCCTCCTTCTTCTCCTCCATTTCGTTTCCAGCAAGGGTTTGAGCTAGGGCTCTTTCCCTCTCATCCAGCCACTCTCTCTCTCTCTTCTGAAACTCTTATTTGGTGGAGTTTTCATGGAGGATTGATCTCCCAAAGTTCTTCTCCTCCCTCTTGGCTTTCCAAAGAACCCATTTGCAAGGATTTTGAGCTAGGAGAGACCCCTCATCCAAGCTTCTCTTCTTCGTTTGGGCTTTTCAAGGTTTGCAATGGCTTTCCAAACTTTAGATCTTGGTTCTCCTCTTCATTTTGAGTGTTTTCATCTTTTATGCAATGGGTTTTCATGGAGTTTGGAAAATGGTTGTTTCCTAGGGCTTCTTTTGAGCTATTTTGGGGGTTTTGTAATTTTGGAGCTTGGGGCTTTAAGAGCACCATCTTGGAGTGATTTACATCTTCTCTTGACCAAGGCAAGTGAATTTCACAATTAATATGATGTTTTCATGTTTCTTGTTTGGTTTCATGGTTTTCTCTCATTATGTTCTAATCCTTTTGATTTATGGATTTACTTTGAATGAATGAAGTAATGTTATATTGGTTTTCACTCATGTTGTTGTTCTACAAGGAGTTGGAAGTTTGGTTTTCACTTTGGTCACTTAGAAAAATTTGTCTTCCTTGTGTTAAGTTTGGTGTTCAAAGAAAGGGAGGAAAAGGATTTGATTTAGAAGTGGTTGCTAGAGTAATTGGACTGATTGTTAATGAGGATTTGTTGACTTGTGGAGGTCAAGAAATGGCTAAGTTATTGTGAAAACTTGTATGGAAGGAAGAGGGAAGAAAAGAAATCAGAAAATTGCACATGAGAGTGCAATTCTGCACTCATCCGGACCCAGCCAGAACTGGGTCCGCTCGAGCGACCCAGTGGGCCGCTCGAGCGACCCAGGTTCTGGAAGGGGTCCGCTCGAGCGGACCCAGCCCAGTTCTGGGCCCTTTTTCAGGGCCTGGTTTGAGGAACTTTTGGGCCCTTTTCAGGGCCTGGTTTGAGGGACTTTTGGGATAACTTTTGGGCCTGATGCAAGACAGTTTTTGGGCCATATCAAGACCTGATGTTGGGTCATTCTATGGGCCTGTTCAAGTTTGGTTTTAGGGTTGTTTTAAAAACTTGTTAGTGGGCATGTTTCATAGTTAGTTTGGGTTTGTTTTAAAACTTGATTCTTGGACCATTAAAGGTTCAGTTTTGGGGCTGTTTTAAAGTATGTTTGTGGGCCATTCAAGTTTGGTTTTGGGGCTGTTTTAAAACCTGTTGGTGGGCCTGTTTCATGGTCAGTTTTGGGTTGCTTTATAACTCATTTTGTGGGCCATTAAAGGTTTAGTTTGGACCGTTTAAGAACTTGTTTTGTGGGCTTGATTAAGGTTGGTTTTTGGATTGTTATTGAGGACTATTTTGGACTTGGATTAAGGCCAGCTATGGGCCTGTTTTTAAGAGTTTTGACACTACTTTTGATACTTGGAAATTTGTGAAATGGGAATGATGTGAGAATGAGTGTATGTGAAATTACCCGGGAATCGTTCGAGTCTCAATGCGCACTTTATCATTTAAATATTATGGATTTTCATTGGCATCAAACGCACTTTTTACTAATCAATGTTTAAAGGTTAAATGTGCATTGAGATGGTTCCTTGGCAAGGCATTAAGTCATTCTCCACTATCCATTCATTTTCAAGTCAGAATACGTATTTGTATTTGTATTTGCATTCATGGGTAAACTAATTTAAATAGCATCGGTGATTTGTTGTAAAATCATGTGTTTTCCCATGTTCGAAAGGGTTGATCGTATGATTTTATACAAATCACTTTGATGTGTATTTGAACGGTTTATCATGGACATTCGTATGTTTTCTCCGATTCGATTTGAAAAGAGATTGGAGTATGTTCGTCACATTCAGGATTTCTTCGATAAGACTATTGTTTTGACAACACTAGTATTTGAAAATAAAAACCTCGAGGCAAGACGGGGCAAGAGCTATGTGGTGCGAGCCCATGAGCCAAAGAGGCTATGACTTCGAAAATAAAACCCCGAGGCAAGACGGGGCCAGAGCTATGTGGTGTGAGCCCCTGAGCCAAAGGGATTAGTATTGTGTTAGATTTGTATCGGTTTGAGTTTTGAAAACTAAAGGCACCACTAGGCTTAGGTCACCTTGTCGGGCTGATCACCCGGCTTGGGATCTTTAATTTGTCCGCCAGCTGCAGCTTGGATTCTGTCTGTACCGACCATGGCAACGGTTTTATCTGCCGGTCCCATTTGTATGGCTACGGTTCTGATTTCTGATCTGCTGGTCCCATTTGTATGGCTACGGTTCTGATCCTATTTTTAGTACCACGTTCAGTGGCTACGCTCTGTCTGCTCTTATTACTTCGGTAATAGGAGGATTTAGCTATTTGTGGTCGCCAAGGTTTTATCTGTATATTACTTTATTTCATGATTCTTGTGGGTTATACTCTTTTGCTTTGATTTGGTTAAAGTTTACGATGTCGATCATTTATCGTATTATTGCCTTTATTTAGGATTTGAAAGGTATTTCCAACCATTAAATGCTTTATGCGGGCTACTATCTTTCGAGACATTCGTACTTCTGAGATGTCCTTTTATTGCTTTGATATTTATGTTCGGTCTTTCGATCGTTTTATCATGATTTATTGTTATTATTGGTTAGACTCTTTATTCGGTTTTACGAGGATTTCGTCTGGTTTTATGTATGCTCCTTTTGTTCATATTACTTGTTTATTTGCTTGCCAGACCGTCGTGTCTGACCCTTATTTGTTTGGTGCCAGATTCCGCTCTTTTTGTTTTTAGGTATTTGATCAGAGGAGGCGGTGGGACCGCCGGTCTGACGTGAGAGGCTGCCCATTGATATCATCTAGATGTCAAGTTTGGCACCGGAGTTCGTATCAAATCTCATAGGGGTGGTATTTCTGTTTAGTTGGATATATTTTTGTATGGTTTTGTTAGCCTTTTTCTTCGGGTTTGTAATTAAGACATCTGTTAATTGTAACTTGAATATGTGGGAAATAATAGTTTGTTACTACCAGCTCAGTTTATTTGGATTATGATTTGTACCAGCCTGCTTATGTGATGGCTTTGTGATATTGGTTGCGTGCGACACGAAACCCGATGGCCACGGATTCCGAGTCGTAACACCATGTGTAGCTTCCGCGAAAAATATACTATGATCGTGATGGAATTTGTTTATCCTCATTCACGCGGATCTTGGGGAACATATCAAAAGTTTCAAATTTATCCCAAAATTTCGCACCCCGAGGTCGGATCACTGCAGGGCCCGGTTTCGGGGTGTGACACTTTACAAGATGCTTTTCCAAGGGTAAGCAATAACCTCTACACTATGCTTTTCTTTAGGCTAAGCAATAACATTTACAAGAGATGATTTCTCAAATAAGTGTCTACACAAACACTTTAAGAGATACAATTAAAGCTCAATACATTTGCCTCTAAAATAAACGGATATGAAATTGAAAAACAAACTCACACAACACTCTATGTATTGCAAAGATGAATGCTCATGGTGTGTGTGTGTGAAAACTTCAATCAAGTTTAAACATTAAGCCCAATGACTATATGCTCAAAGCATTTAAAAGTTTAAGAACACAAAGAGATTTGATTGAAGTGAAATGCAAATCACATGTATAAATACTAACTTGTTGATGATATGAAAATCAAAAGCTCACAAATTGTATGAAACTATTTAAGTCTAAACATGTGATGCATGTGCATACCTGTTTTCAAAACAAATTAATTTGCCTATGTGTTCATGGAATGAAAACAACTAGCTAGAGATCCAACCAGGTATGAGATTCATGTTATGAGAGAAATTAAAGTTTTAAAAAAGCATGAAAACATTCATATGAAAGTTAAAACAAACTTGGTGTGAATCTAAATGAAGAATCCAAAACAACAAAGCAATTCAAATTGAAATACATATAATGGATCCATCAAATCATAGTTAGCATGCTAATATTGATTTACAAATCATTTAAGGAAAGCATGAAACATATGATTTTGAGAAGTAAAGCTTACTTAGGGACCTAACTTAATGGATTCAAGCTTTAGCTTTCCAAATGACCCATTAGGCTCTCTTAGCTCATTCCCCTTTTTCTTGTCTCCAAACACCTCAAGAATGACTTAGAAGTTGCACACTTTGGCCAAGTAATGAACCACTATTTATACTCAAAAAATGAGTTCTTGCGTGTCCCCGGTCGACCTGGTATTGCTAGGTCAACCTAGGTTCAACGGGCAAAATTTTAGCTGTTTGAAAAGGCCCAACGGTCATCTACCCGGTCGACTGAGCACACTGCGGGTCGACTTGGTCCAGGGACCAATTTCCCCAAAAATGTATGGAATCAAGCTTGGAAACATGTTGTGAGGACTTTTAGCTATGGAATCAAGCTTGGAAACATGTTTTAAATCATTCTAAGAGTTTTAAAAACATGAAACCTAAAATGCCTAAGATGATTTGAAACTTTTAAAACTATTGGCTTGCTTGATTCATAAAACTTCTTTTTCAAACTAAGTGCTCCAAGATTTAAATCGAAAACATGCATAAACCATAAGTTTAAAAAGTCTTAAAAACTATTCATGTGAAAATCAAGATTTCAAGTTTTCCAAAGTCAATGTATGTGTGAAAATTTGAATGATGTTAAAATGATAATGCATCTATCAAATTGCAAAACACAAAATCCCTAACAATGTCAATGTTTGTCGTTGTGCCAGGAATGGTCCTTTGTAGCTCAAAACAGTAAAGTCGTAATACTTAGAATGATTCTTCATATGACCCTCGAATTTTACGCAATGCCATCTCCCTTGCCATATGTGCTTTCCTGTATGTGAGTTTGGTTCCAAACTCCATTTCATATTCGTTCGTTATCTCTTTCAATCTAAAATCATTATTGCAATGTATCTTCCCTTCAAAGAACTCGGCTATTAACTACACTGATGCTTGCCTATGTGTTGTCCCCATCATTGGTTTGGAGCAAGAATGGTTCGGCTTGTACTTCCGAATTTTGAATTCTGGGCCAGAACCCACTATAGAGCCGTGTATTTGCCAAGAACAATTATCATCTTTGTAACATGCGGTGACCATCTTCATGCTCGTCTTTAAGTGCTTCAACGTGAAATTGTTATAAGTTGCATGCTTGGCTATGCCTTCTCGGAACACTTTGCTATCGTGAAACTCACGACCCAGCCATATATCCCCGACAGAGTTGTCTACTCTTTCAGCGATGACCGCTTCAGGGACCATCGTGTCCACAAACGTGTTGTCTTGCATACTATGTTTCCATCTAAATTGGTACTTCCAGATCCGTTGCACCCTTCTAACGGAAACAATTTCATGGTACCTCGCTCCATAGGCCTAATCTTGTGGCGGGGACATGCAAATATACGAGGCCACTTGAATATAGTGTTCACCCCCACGTCATCCAACTTCTCAGGCATAGGTTACGCCTCAACTGTTACACCATTGACTGCCACCTCATTTGACTCATAAGACAAGGGTTGGGCCACCACATCCGTGACATTATTCATAAAAAGATGAGAAGTTCACATCAACATCCTTTCTTACGTTGATGGTAGGGCAGGCTTCGGTGGGAGATGTAAATGTCAACCATTTTACTTTAGACTCCATATTTTTGATAATCTTATCAGTGGGATGACTAGTGTCAGTGTGATCAAACCTGCACAGAAAAAAATTACACAATTATATTGTGTAGATATCTTGAATACAACAACATTAATTACAAGCATGTATAAGACCAACTATGTATTAACAACAACCACCAATCTTTCTTGATATAGGTGTACGGTGCCATCTTCTTCGCCTATTATTCTTGTTACAAATATTAATATCTGAAGATTCGAACTTTGAGCTTTTGAAAATTCCATTGGTATCGCTATCATCATCAAAGTTTATCATCGCAAAGAAGTTTCCATTGTGCAGTAGATACTTTATACTAAGATCTTCAGCCATTACATCCCAACTCGAGGCTTCAAGTGCCATGTTTTTTAGCGCACTGATAGTTATGGTACTCGACAGATACCTCAACTTTTGTTTGCCCCCCTTATATTGGGGTCAATTTAGATCAAATTCAAAAGTGCCATCATAATGAAAAATAACTAATTGTTGGAAATCTGACATGCTGCTGTAAAAGGAATGATAGCTTAAATTAGCAGAAAATGTGAGGTCAATTTCACAAGTTCATACTAAAATTTTGTGAGTCGACCTTATACTGCCAATTCATGGTAAATACATTTTTAGAGCTTATTTACTTCACTGCATTTTTTCACTTCTTTTTATGAAATGCAAATGCATAAAACAATAAAACTAGTGTTTGAATGGCCAAGGAAACTGTTGAGACCACGGATACAAGCAAACCTTAAGAGGGAAGAAGCCCAAAACAGCAAATAAATTCATTTAAAATCCATGAAAAGATCAGCCCTGGTCATATTCTTACTCATTCGTTGCATATGTACCTTAGATCAGAGGGAAAATGCCCAAGGGAGGTGGAAGCAGACAAAGAATGCCTTTAACGCACTTTCCATCTTCTACAATACCATTCGTAAGGGTAGGGCACGAACTGATGACGGGATTGGATATATAATGGATTCTATCTAAAGGTCTAATTCAACCTCCAGCGCAGCAACGGAGGTCGAATTCGACAAAAAATGATAAAAACATAAAATTAAGAATCATGTACGGATTCCCAGTTATGTGCATGTGTGCCTAATATTTACTGTTCGGTGTACTAACCACATAAAGTGTATTTTTTGGTAAATTGGCAAATAATTGTAAATGGTTGACCACAAGGTATGGTTAAGTAAAGTTAAATTACACACACACGTGTGTGGGTTTCCCTTGTGAAAACTCTATGAATTCAAGTTGCGGGTCTACCCTACGTAGCTATATGGAATGCATCAGGTTCTCTAGGGGATCGGAATTTATCACTGGATTGAAGAAAACATGTACATGATCAAAGCACTAATTAGAAATAGTGATTAAATGAATTTATCTTGTGAACACAATGAGGACACTTTTAGTTAATGTAGACAATCCATTAGATATACAGATTCCTCCCCATCACTGCTTAAAATTCCAGCCCAACCAGAATGATTTTCACTACTTAGCCGGGCTTTTCATATATGTCCAATCTAATAGTAAATTCCAGCTAACCTGGAAGTTGTGTATGTGTGCATAGAGGTAGATCATTTACATTACGAAACTATGAATATTTTGATTAATATCTAACTGAATTACGTTCTCTGAAGTTTGTCCAAACTAGGCATGACTGCTTCAGCATCATGGACTTGCATGTGTAAAGATGGGTCAGCAAATTTTAGATGGTTTGTGTGTGGGGAGATTTCCGGAACACAGGATCAAGCTAATCACAACCATCAGATGGGACTAAGCACTCTCACGTGCCATCCGCGTGCCATCCACGTGGCACCAGACTCACCTCGGCTAGCAGGGCAGAGGCCTCGGCCGAAGTCAAGCAGCTCCGGGCCGCTAGCGCCGAGCTCGGCTACCCGTGTGCCCATCTCGGCTGAGAGCTCCACCTCGGCTGAAGGAGCCGGGACGAAAGCCGAAGCACGAAAGAGCCTCCACGTTCATTCACTGACTTTGGTATCGGAGAGCCTTGCGCCGCCCAGGCCAGGGTCCTCTGACTGTTTGCTCTTCTCTTTCAGGCTTTCGGACGGCATCCAGTCATCATCACCTTGGATAAGTCCTCTAAGGCTCCCCTGTTATTGTGGGTCATTATTTTCTGCACCTACAATTGGCGCCGTCTGTGGGGAAGTAATATCCCAACCTTCCCAACTTTCCCAACCTCTTCAACCTCAATCTCCCAGAAGCCATGCCTCCGAAAGCTAGGAAGGGCGGAGAATCT
The DNA here is from genome assembly GCA_012931725.1 of Litsea cubeba. NCBI lineage: Eukaryota > Viridiplantae > Streptophyta > Magnoliopsida > Laurales > Lauraceae > Litsea > Litsea cubeba. Next base: position 60,867,898 of record CM022949.1, read on the forward strand.
TCGAGAACAGCGCTCGAGCTGCCAGCACCATCGGCAGACGTCCCTCCTCAGGGGCGTTCCCGAATGGTGCATGGCACGTCTGGGCTCGCAGCTTTTCGTCGAGGTCCCCCTCCAAGAAGGACTCGAGACCTCGTTCTCTGCAGACGAAGTTACGCCACCCCGACGCGACGAGCGTCGGCATGAGCGTCCTCGCAAAGATAAAGCCGTTGCCGTGGAAGAAGCGTGTCGAGTTCAACCTCCTGCCGCTGGAGGAGATATCGCAGCTCAAAATGCTCTCCTCCAGAAGCAAGAGCGGTTGATCTGCGAGCTCCAGCAGCAGCTGAGAGCATCGCAGACTGCCTCGCTGAGGCAAGTCTCTGATCCCCAGGGAAAAAAGAAAGACGCCCCCAGCAGGGCAGCCCAGCCTCCTCGCGAAGATCTCAGAAACCATCTGGACCATAAGCGGAGCCAGATCCATGACGAAGGCTCGAGCAACAGCCGAAGTCATCGTAGTCGCGATGGCCGAGCCCATAGCCATCACATCCCGAACCACTCCAAGCGAAAGTCAAGAGCCCAGACCCCAGAGAAGGATGATGAGCAGGAGCGATTCGACAAGCGCGTCAGGTTGGCTCTTCAGCGCAACCTGGACGTGCGGGACCAGAAGCAGATCTGCGGCCACGCTGATCTAGGGGCCTCGCCCTTCACGAGGGACATCGAGCGCACCCCTTTGCCCAAGAGGTTCTCCGTCCCGCGGTTCGTCCCCTACGACGGACTGTCCGATCCATCTGCTCACCTCCGTCACTTTTCCCAGAAGATGTCCATCTGGGGAAACGAGGGCCACCTCAACTGCAAGATCTTCTCCTCCAGTTTGGGAGACCTCTGTTGACACCAAAAATGTCACTTTGCCTTTTCAAGATCCAAAGAGCTACATGAAGTCGCAACCTGCCATAAATAGGCAATGCTGCTTCCAAAAATAAAATCTTGTCAGAATCAAACAAAAACTGCAAGATTCTTCCAGACATCCAAAAGAGGAGTACACAAGAAGTTTCGGGCCATTTCAAAATCATTTGGCCTAACTTCGCTTCTCCGACAGCCGAAAAGGAGCTCTCGGCGACAAAAGCTCTCCGGGACCATGGTTTCCAAGACAGAACCTATGGATCATCTTAAAATGACTCCAATAGGTTCCCTGTCAAATTTCAAGTCAATCGGACATCGGTTGACCACACATCAAACCGCGACATCTTCATCGCGACAAAAAGCAAGTCTGCAGGTGATAGGACCCCAAACGGCTTCAAAACTCAAACAAAAGCCTATGGTTGGTCTTATTTATTGCTCAGGAGACTTCACACCAAATTTCAGGTCATTCCGACATCGTTTGACCTAGTTTCAGCTTCTGACGGGAAATCGGCAACTCTGTGCGACAAAGTCTTCGGCTTTCTCAGGAAATTGGAAACTTTGCAAAATAAAATGCAAAGATTCTCATCAGGTTTCCTACAAAGAAATCAGGCCAATAAATGGTCAAAATGTCAAGGAAAAGTACAGAAGAAAAAAGAATCAGAAAAAGCAAAAACGGACGCAAAACGGGACACGAAATGGGGAAAACCCCCCCAGGGTCGCAGACCCCTGCGACCCTGGCCCAAGGTCGCAGGCCCCTGCGACCCTGGGCCAGGGTCGCCGGCGACCATGGACCCCGGGGTCGCCGGGAAAGCCCCGGAAACCCCGGTTTTCGCCGTTTTTTTCGCGATTCGAGAAGCCTAGCCTCTGGTACTTTCCAAAATTCATGCTTTTGAGACACCAAGTCCTCTGACATCCGTCCAAAACACGGGTAAATCATCAAGAGTATCAAAGACAGTATTGATCGCCACCCGGTCAACCAAAAAAAGTGTGCTTTCCACCCAACCGATCGAGAAATCGACAGGACAGATGGCACCGACCCGCTGTTGGCAACAAGCACCTGAAATTACATGGTCATCTGATGTCGATCTACATGAAGATCCATCGATGATCATCAACAGAAGAATTCCAAAAGACGTGGCACGGCCCGCGACTCTTCAGCTGCTCGGCGACCACTTAATGCGATTAATTGACTAGCTTTATTACAGTCATTAATCCATTTCTTTGGACGGCCCAATCAGAAGCAAGCATTCGGGAGTTACAAGTCAAGAGATTCATGCCATTTAAACCATGAAACTCCTCCCATCATGGCGATTAAAGGCGATTAAATGCCCTCAATCTCCTCCGGCCAATCAGAAGCCAAGAAAAAGGAGTTACAAAATAAACAATTCAATTTTGTAACTCCTCCCATTATGCGGCTTAATGACAATAAAGGCCCATAAACCCACCTAAAAGGCTACCTAAAAGCCTATAAATAGGAGGGCTCTCCAAGAATAAAAAACAATCAGAAAGCATCAGAAAAATCAGAGAAAAAAGCACAGAAATCCAGAGAAAGGAAAAAGAGAGAAAACTCTGCGGAAGTTCTACACCGGCCACCGCAACAAGGTGACAAAAGTCCCTTGGGGGGTACCCCCCCCCCCCCAAGGTCCTTGCCTTCTCCTCCTGCCTCCAATGGCTTAGATATGGCTTTTCAGCCCGTCTACTCGGTTTTTTATTGGACATAGGACCTTCCTTTGGTCTTTGTCTTCTAAAAACCCGAGGTTATAGCCAAGCCAAGCGAATCAAATAGCATCCTCTGTTCTCATCTGCATGGATGATGGCGAAGCCCACATATGGCTTGCGACCGTCAATCTAAACGAGTCCCCCACAATCTCTTGAGAAGTTAGATCCTCCTTTTCTTGCTTTTCATTGTAGTTTGTATTTTTTCAAAAGAGACAAAAATCACAATTCTTGTCTTTCATTATTGATAAGGATTGTAAATCGGCTATAAACGCCAAAATCGGCTATAAACGCCAAAATCGGCTATAAATGCCAAAAAAATCGCCTTTCACGGCAAATCAAGAAAAATGTCTCTTTTCTTAAATATATGTGCAATGGAAAACTTGAAAGAAGTTGATTTCCTTTTACTTGCGAAGGTTGATCTCCGGATCACCACTTGCAATTCCAAGTAAAATAGAAAATCTGGCACACCCACAAAAAAAGAAATGTTGATGCACGCCCCTGCCCCCCGGTTACGAAAGGGTCGGACCCGACGGACTCCCACGTCCGCCGACCTCGGTAGAACCGAGCAGGAGCGCGGTCCATCAACCTCCCTCTGAAGTGGTTCTGCGCCCTCCCAGAGGAGATTATTTCGAGTTGGAAGGAGCTCCAGCTCTCCTTTCTGAAGAAGTTCCAAGCTTACAGCGCCGTCCCCAAGAAAAAAGGGGACCTTCTCGCCCTGAGAATGAAGCAGGGGGAGACCCTCGCCAAGTTCGCCCGACGATTCTGGGCGGTTTACAGCCAGATCGAGGGCACTAGGGAAGAGATAGCGATCTACGCCTTTCAACATGCCCTGATCCCCGGCCATGACCTCCGGAAGGACTTGGTCGGAGACCCTCCAGAGTCCATGCCAGAGCTGATGTCCCAGATAAAGCGCTTTGTCGCCCGGGAGGAAGATGAACTCCAGGCCCGGGAAGAGGACGAAAGGCCGGTGCCCGAGCACAAGAGCAGCCAGCCTTGGCAGAGAGGCGGGGGATCCTTTCAGAAGCAAGAGACCAAGCAGGCCTGGTCCGCCAGTTCGGCGAGGCCTACGTCGTCCCGACCTGGGGGCTCCTGGAAGCCCAGACCTCCCACCGGCGCCGGTCAGAGCGTCAACGTCGTCTTCAAGGAGCCGACGTACCGTATCCTGAGCAAGATAAAGACCAAGCCGTTCTTCCAGTGGCCTCCGCCCTTGAAGAATGAGCCCGCCACCGGCAGCCGAAGCAAGCTCTACTGCTCCTACCACAGGGGTAAAGGGCACAAGACCGAAGACTGCAACTCTCTGAAGTGGTACCTAGAGAAGCTAGCCAGCGAAGGCCACATTCCAGAATTCGTCAAGGCCGATGAGGCCGGCGGCAGCGAGGGCCGAGTTCACTAGAGCGCGGCTCGGGAGCCAAACAGTGAGGATTCCGAGAAGATCATTAACGTGATCCATCTGGCGTCCTCAGTCCCTTCTCCTTCGTCTCGTGGAGGCTCGCAGGCCCGCGCCGAGGCCAGGCAAGCGTCGCATGGGAAGGAGGTGATGAAAGCCGAGCTCGCACGGGCATCCAAGAGAGCTCGCCGAGACCGACCCTCGATCTTGTTCTCAGATAAGGATCTAGAGGGAATCCAGCTCCCTCACAACGACCCCCTGCTCCTCACAATGAAGCTAAGAGACTTCACCGTGAAGAGGATCCTCGTCGACTCCGGCAGCTCTTCCGAGGTCCTCTACTACGACTGCTTCAAGAAGATGAACCTCTCGGAAGCAGACCTCACGGAGGTCCGTGCACCCCTACTAGGGTTGTCCGCCACGCCAGTCTACCCCAAGGGCAGGATCACCCTGGAGACCCGGGTCGGCGGAGCCTCCGTGTTGGCCGACTTTCTGGTCGTGGACGCCCCTTCTCCCTACAACGTCATCTTGGGCAGAACGTGGCTCCATAAGTTGGAGGCAGTCCCTTCTTCTCTCCACCAGAAACTGAAGTTCGTCCTCAAGAACAACGAGGGCGCAATGGAAGTGGTCACGGTGGAGGGAGATCAGCAGTAGGCCAGGCAGTGCATGCTGGCCGCGGTTCCAGCAGTGAAGGAGTCAGAGCGCGTCAACCTCGCCGAATTCGAGAAAGGCCTAGACGAAATCGGCCGAGATCCCGAGAAGAAAAGCATCGAGGACCTGGCCGAGGTCAGGCTGAACTCGGCAGACCCAGATAGATTCTTCCTGATCGGCACCCAGTTGCCCGACGAAGAGAGAACCGAGCTCTCAAGGTTCCTGATGCAGAACGTCGACGTCTTTGCTTGGAGCCCAAGCGAAATGCCTGGGGTCGACCCTGAGGTCATGTGCCACAAGTTAAATGTGGACCCCGGCCACAAGCCAGTAGTGCAGAGAGCCCGAAGGACAGGGCTGCAGCAGACAGACGCGGTCGTCGAAGAGATCGACAACCTACTCAAGGCAGGAGCCATCCGGGAAGTCCAGTACCCGATCTGGCTGGCCAACACGGTGGTGGTCAAGAAGAAAACTGGTAAATGGAGGGTGTGTGTGGACTTCACGGACCTGAACAGGGCCTGCCCTAAAGACAGTTTCCCGCTTCCAAAGATTGACCAACTGATTGACGCCACCGCTGGTCACGACCGAATGAGCTTTCTCGACGCCTACAGAGGCTACCACCAGATCCCGCTGTACGAGCCTGACGAGGAGAAAACGTCATTCATAACCCCCCGTGGCACTTACTGCTATAAGGTGATGCCCTTTGGGCTAAAGAACGCGGGGGCGACCTATCAGCGCCTCGTGACAAAGATGTTCCAGGGTCAGCTCGGTCGAACGGTAGAAGTGTACATCGACGACATGGTCGTCAAATCAGTGCACTGCAGCGATCACCTGGCGGATCTGGGCCAAGTCTTCGACATCCTTCGCGCGTACAAGCTTAAGCTAAACGCTTCCAAGTGCGCCTTCGGCGTAGCCTCTGGGAAGTTCCTCGGCAGCTTGGTGACGCGGAGGGGGATAGAGGCTAATCCGGACCAGATCACCGCGATCCAGGGCATTCAGAGCCCCTCTACCACGAAAGAAGTCCAGAAGCTTACGGGGATGGCTGCAGCACTCAATCGCTTCATCAGCCGGTCATCAGATAAGTGCAGGCCTTTCTTTCAGCTTCTAAAGAAAAATTTGAAATTTCAGTGGACCCCTGAGTGCGACAAGGCATTGGCCGCGCTCAAAACTTATTTGATGTCACCACCCTTACTCTCCACCCCAACTCTGGGGGAGATTTTGTATTTATACCTTGCGGTCTCGGATCACGCAGTGAGCTCCGTCCTCATCAGGGAGGACGAGGGAATTTAAAAACCGATTTACTATACGAGCAAGACCCTGCTCGATGCCGAGACCAGGTACCTTTTGTTGGAGAAGCTTGCGTTGGCCCTCGTCAGTGCCTCCCGCAAGCTCTCCCATTACTTCCAATCCCACACCATTGTGGTGATCACAGAGCATCCACTCCGTTCAATTTTCAAGAAGGCAGACTTTTCAGGGCGAATATCAAAGTGGGCAGTTGAACTGGGGCAGTATGATATACAGTACCGTCCCCGGACTGCGATCAAAGCCCAAATTCTGGCAAACTTCATCGTTGAGTTCGTCTCGCCCAATTCAGCTCCGACCCAGCCCGGCACGGCACTGGGGGGCACAGGGCACGAGCCAGAACTGACGGAGGTCGAACAGCCTCCTACCTCGGTATGGAAGATCTTTGTCGACGGGTCATCCACCTCCAAGAGAGCTGGTGCCGGCATAGTCCTCCAATCGCCAGAGGGTCTAGTCATAGAGCAGGCTTTCACCCTGGACTTCAAAGCGACAAACAATGAGGCAGAGTATGAAGCGCTGATAGCAGGGTTGAACAGCGCCCAAATCCTCGGAGCCCAACACCTGGTGATCTTCAGCGATTCTCAACTGGTAACTAGCCAACTCACTGGGGACTACCAGGCCAGGGACGACAGGATGGCGGCCTACTTAGCCCTTGCGAAAAAACTGCTGTCTCATTTCCAGAAAGCTGAGGTCAGGCAAATATCCCGGGATACCAACACGCACGCAGACGCGCTTGCAAACCTGGCCTCCGCCGTCGAAGCGGGAAAGAAAAGGACCGTCGAGGTTGGGTCAATATCACGGTCGAGCTTAGAACTCCATTCATCTCGGCTTGTCCTTTGTGCTGATCTCGGCCCAAGCTGGATGGATCCAATCATCGCCTACTTAAAGGATGACCAGCTCCCTGAGGACAAGACTGAAGCCCACAGGGTCAGACTCAAGGCAGCTCGATTCTGGCTCTCTCCCGAAGGCAAACTCTACAGGAAATCCTTCACAGGTCCTTACCTCCAATGCGTCCACCCGAGCAAAGTGGACGACTTCCTGTATGAGATCCACGAAGGAATCTGCGGCAGTCACATAGGAGGTCGATCACTGGCTTACAGAGCAATAAGCCAGGGTTACTGGTGGCCCTACATGCAGAAGGACGCGCAGGTGTATGCCAGGAAGTGCGAGAAGTACCAGAAGTTCTCCCACTCTCTCCACCAGCCAGCACAAGATCTGAGTCCCCTCACTAGCCCATGGCCCTTCGCTCAATGGGGCCTGGACATTGTGGGGCCTCTTCACCGAGCTCCAGGAAACAAGAGATGGCTGATAGTCGCTACAGACTACTTCACAAAGTGGATAGAAGCTGAACCGTTGTCCTCGATCACGGACAGGGACTCCAGGAATTTCGTTTGGAGAAACATCCTAACGAGGTTCGGCATCCCCCGGACCCTGATTTCGGACAACGGGACTCAGTTCGACTCCAAGTCCTTCAGAGACTTCTACCAAGAGCACGGTATCAGAAACCATTACTCCACTCCGGCATATCCACAGAGTAATGGCCAGGCAGAAATCTCTAACAAAGTGATCCTGGACGGCCTGAAGAAGCGACTGGACAAGGCAAAGGGAAGATGGACAGAGGAGCTTCCGAGCGTGCTATGGCATACAGAACAACTCCAAGGAGGTCCACCTCGGCGACACCTTTCTCTCTGGCCTACGGGATGGAGGCGGTCATTCCTTTAGAGATCGGCCTTCCCACCCTGAGGACAGAGCTTGGTCGACCAAGGCCGAAATGACACGAACCTGGCAATGGAGCTGGAGCTGGCAGACGAGCGACGGGAAGCAGCAGCCTTGCGATTGACTGACTATCAGCAGCGGTTAGCCAGGGCATACAATCAGAATGTCAGAGAAAGAAGATTCTCCATGGGAGAGCTGGTTCTAAAGAAAGCCCTGCCAGCTGACAAAGAGCCAAACGAAGGGAAGCTGGCTCCGAACTGGCATGGCCCATTCAGGGTGGTCTCACTAGCAGGGAAATCAGCCTACAAGCTTGAAGACTTGGAAGGCAAGCCACTGCCGAGACCGTGGAATGCATCCCACCTAAAGAAATTCTATTTCTAAAGATGTAATGAATCCCGAATCAATGAAAGCAGCTTTTTGCCCTGTCATCAATCTGTCGTCTCTCTTTGACTGACTCCGGCAAATCCAAGGGTTCGTAGCCCTGGAAGGAGGCCTCGAGTTCGAACACTCGGCCGAATTCCTAAAGTCAAGGTTTTATCCCATTCCAAGGGTTCGTAGCCCTGGAAGGAGGCCTCGAGTTCGAACACTCGGCCGAATTCCCAAAGTCAGGGTTTTATCCCACTCCAAGGGTTCGTAGCCCTGGAAGGAGGCCTCGAGTTCGAACACTCGGCCGAATTCCCAAAGTCAGGGTTTTATCCCATTCCAAGGGTTCGTAGCCCTGGAAGGAGGCCTCGAGTTCGAACACTTGGCCGAATTCCTAAAGTCAGGGTTTTATCCCACTCCAAGGGTTCGTAGCCCTGGAAGGAGGCCTCGAGTTCGAACACTCGGCCGAATTCCTAAAGTCAGGGTTTTATCCCACTCCAAGGGTTCGTAGCCCTGGAAGGAGGCCTCGAGTTCGAACACTCGGCCGAATTCCTAAAGTCAGGGTTTTATCCCATTCCAAGGGTTCGTAGCCCTGGAAGGAGGCCTCCAGTTCGAACACTCGGCCGAATTCCTAAAGCCCGTTGCGGAACTCATGCTCACATAGCCGAGACCAGCGGTATTCTGGATCCACCTCGGCGCACAAGCAGTTCATCTCGGCCAAAGCCAGCCACTTCGGCCAAAGACAGTTTTTGAGAAAGAACGGTGCAAGCACTGAAGCAAGATGAGGAAGCACAAAAACACAAATATTCCAAGATAGTGCAAGGAAAGTAAAATAGAAGATAAAAAGCATTGCACACAATTCAAGTGATCGCAAAATTCTTCCTTTTTATTCATTGCAAACTGCTTCATTACAAGAGTTACAGAACAGGAAAGAAAAATACAGGAAGGAGGATCGCAGTCCTCTAAAAACAGAAAATAAAGTGAGACTGGGAGACTCTGATCTTCACCGACTCTTCAGGCTGCAGGCTCGAAGACGCCGGATCGTTGCCTGGAGGTTCTAAGGGATCCTGAATTTCACAGAGCTCTATAATACGCTGTGGTTGGTCAGACCAAAGCATTCAGGATCCCCTCTAGTTCGGAGGCCCTGGACCTCGCTGAGCTCTTCAACACCCTCCGGTCAGTGAGACCAAAATTTGAAGAGCCCCCAGGTCCAGCGGGCCTCAATCCCACCCTTAACTCGGCGATCCTGACACGGCGCAAGGGGCTCGCAGGAAGCTCGATGCTACACAGGACCCTGCAGGATCGCCAGACGCCGAGGGCCCGACCATCCCACAGTTGCAGAGGACTCCCCTGCAACTTGACCAGGGATGATCGGCCATGAACCCGCGTTCAGAGAGCGCGTGGTCCACGGGGAGTTCCTTCAGAGGGCGCGCAGACCACGACGGGCTTCCCCCCTTGGAGAAAGCTGTCCACAGGCGCAGGGTTTCCCCCCGGATCAAATGCTTCTGAACAACCACTGGACATGGTTCCTACAACTATGTGAATTAAACTATCCTAAGTTCTTTTCTTTTCTTCTCCCATGGCGAGCCTACTGCCCCTACTTATAGGAAGAAGAAGGGCTCAATCTCCGAAGGAAGTTAAGGGGCGAAGTCTCCCACGCGTTACATGGGACGCACGCCTTCCTGTCTGTTGACCAGCAATTCCTATGGCGCCACGTGGAGACGTCCGCCCGTTTCCCTCATCGGCCGTAACACCATGCTTACTGCTATTTATGATCTCCAGAATACGGAGAATCGGCACAGACAGCTATGAAGACCGTTTGACTCTCTCTACCTCGAGGGTCACGCGTCACAGTAAAGGCATTCAATACCATTCAATATCACAATCCAGAAGCAAAAGAGAGAAAAGTGCACAAGTAAAGAAGCCCGTCTTTCATTAATAGCAGGAAGTATTACAAAGCTGAAAGCAAAAATATTACAGATGAAAGGCCAAGGGAAGTAAAAGGAGCAAGCCTACTAAGGTTTCGGCCTACTGTGGTTTCGGCGACTCCACCAGGTCGATCACCATGTCTGCTGGATCAGTGGCTTCGGCCGAAACCGTGACCTTGCTTGGAGCGTCGCTGGCAGGAGGGGCTTCATCCGGCACCTCAGCCGAAGCAGGGGCAGAAGAGGCCTCACCTTGAGGCACGGCCGAAGCGTCGCTGGTAGCCGGGGATCGCTCGGAGCCGGGGCAGCTGGAGCATCGTCGGGAGCAGAAACGACTACAGGAGCTTCGTCGGGGGTACTTCCAGCCGCAGGAACGGAGCTCGGCTCAGGAGCCGGGTCCGAATATTTCGGCAGGTCCCGATGGACAGGATGGTCTTCGGGAACCCCCGCACGTCTCAGCGCGGCCAGGCATCCTTCTTCGAACAGAATGGAGGTGATCTCCTCCACCTGCTTCTCGTACAGCTCCGTGGCATGGTCCAGCCCCTTTTGGAAAGCGGATTGGGCCTCGGACAGAAGGGAGGCCTTCTCCTTTTCCAGCTCGGCGTTCGCCATTTTCAGCTTCTCCCTTTCAGCGCGTCTGGCCAGCACCTCCCCGCGCAGCTTCGTCCCCTCGGCCGTCGATTCAGCCTTCGATCTGGCCAGTTCTGACTCTAGCTGGGCAGCCCTCTTGTTCCTCGCCCAGACTTCACCTTTCAGATGGTTAGCTCTCGACGTGAGCTCGGCGACATCAGTCAGAGCCAACGCCAGCCGAGCAGACTCTTCAGCGCTGGCCTTCTTCAGCCCCTCCATTCCCTTCCGCTGCTCTTCCAGCTCCTTCTTCAGCTTATCCCTCTCGGACTCCAGCTGAGTGACCCTTGCAGCGTTCCTATCACTCCGTCCCACCACGGTCAGGAGTCTCTGCACGTTCTGCAAATGGAGAAAGATTGGTCAAGCTGGGGCAGTCGAGCTAAATTACTTAAAGAAAAACGCTGAAAACACTTACCAGAAGGTTGGCCTGAATTGCTGAGACCATCAGGCTCTCGTTGTCGAACCTCTCGTGCGTCTCCATGTCCCGCGGCAGGGCGCAAACCTTGGCGAGAGCTCCGATGACGTCGGCGTTCCCCAGCAGCCGATCCTCGACGTTCAGAGGCTTACCGGGCTGCGTTTCCATCCTCGGCCTCCATGGCGCTGGGGCAGTTCGGGGTCCGGAGGACGATCCAGACCCTTGCCCCGCCGAGATGGCGAGCTCGCGGGCCATCCCGCCGGTCGACTTGCTGGCCGGCACGCTCTTCTCGGCTGGCGCACTCTTCTCAGTCGGTGCGCTCTTTTCAGTCGGAGCCTTGACTCCGGGGGCCCGCGCAGGGGTTTTTCCCTTCGGAGGCTGTTCAGCCCCCAAGTCCTTCTCCCCCGCCTTAGACTTCTTCCTGGGTGGGGACCCCTCCTTCGAGCGATCCGGCGAGCGTCGCCAAACTCCCCCGCTCGGAGCGGGGGCAGGAGCAGAAGAAGCGGCAGCACCCCCCGAGCCCGAAGCTGAGCGGGTACTGGCAGATGATGGCGCCCCAGAAGATGATGACCTCAGCCTGAACTTGGCCGCCAGGTCCTTCACAACTGGCTCCCTCGAGCTTCCCTCCATGTCTCCTTCCCGGTCAGAAGAGTAAGCGTCCACTATCTGCGTCAGGTTCGGCGGATCCGAGCTAGAAGTGGACGCCTCGGCACCGGACACAGCTCGGCTCGCAGCGGGATCGGTCAAAGGGATCCCGGCAGGCACTGCAACGGAGACGGTAGGACGATCAGGGTGCGCCTTGTCCACCTCGTCTACTCCGGTTCTCCTGTAGTGACCACGATACCTCAGCGTGTAACCAAGCAGCTTCCACGCCGACCTGGTCTCGTGCCCCTTGTATCTTTCAACCTTGTTGATGTCGTCGGCGTTCCTCCTCCAACCTTCACTCGAAGCTCGGCGTCTCCTCGCGCCTGCCTCTGCACAACAGACAATAAGAGTGTCAGCTCGGCATCATCGAGATCAAGCGAAGCAGGTAAGAGAAAAGGAGTGGTGTTTACTTGGGACAGTCCCGGGGCGACGTGGGACCATCAGCCTCCTGCTCTCGCCAGCGCCGAACTCCCAGTCCCCCGACACACAGAAGAAAGCTTCTTCGGCATTCTTACTCGAGTCCTCCAAGGCCAGGACGAAGCCTCTTCGCTGCGGCTTCACCCGGAGATAATATTTCCCTTCCCCAGCCTTGCAGATATCGTAGGTGTCCTCGATATCGTGGACACCTAGGTCGGTCCCCAGAATCTCATTCAGCTTCGCCGTGCCCATGATGACCTTGTAACCATTGGGCATCAGCTGGCACGGGGTAAGGGACCAACTGCTGAGGCAAGCCCTAAGCAAGGGGTGCAGTGGAAATCTAACCCCGCCCTCGATCACGGAGATCAGAGGGAACGGCATCCAGCCGCAGGACCAGCGCATCGTGGCATAGTCGACGGAGTCCGCCGGTTTGAGAAGCACTCCCTCCGGAATACTGTAAGCGGCCCTAAATCTGGCTATGCCCTCTTCAGTATCTAAATCGAACCTAGGGGTGCCCATGTCTAAAAAAGGGGTGACAGCAAAAGCTAAACCCTAAAAGTCGCGAAACCCCAAAGAAAAGCTAGACAGAGGCACGAAGCAACTTACAGAGACAAAGGGGCAACTCAAGAACAGGTCCGAGCACGTCCTATGGTCGTCCTCGCTAGAGAAACCTCGAGCAGCAGAGCAGAAATCAAAGATGAAGGCGAAGGCAAAAAGAAATCAGAAACAAGGAAGGAAGAAGACGACCCTTTTTATGGAAAGGGGACCCTCGGCGCGCGCCGCTTTCGAAATTCGAAAGGATGGATTTCGCGATCCGCGCCCGTTCCATCAATGAGACAGCGCAACCAGTGAAGAGGCTACACGTGTAGCCGTCGATTCGCCTCCCAGGATAGATAGGGCAGAGCATTTACTGCTTCAGAAAAGCTAAAACAACACCAAGCAATGATCGCCGCATCCCCAGACGAGTTTTCTAGCTTCTGACCACTAAAAGCTAGGACGCTTAAGAGGTCAAAATCTAGGGGGCAATTGTGTGGGGAGATTTCCGGAACACAGGATCAAGCTAATCACAACCATCAGATGGGACTAAGCACTCTCACGTGCCATCCGCATGCCATCCACGTGGCACCAGACTCACCTCGGCTAGCAAGGCAGAGGCCTTGGCCGAAGTCAAGCAGCTCCGGGCCGCTAGCGCCGAGCTCGGCTACCCGTGTGCCCATCTCGGCTGAGAGCTCCACCTCTGCTGAAGGAGTCGGGATGAAAGCCGAAGCACGAAAGAGCCTCCACGCGCATCCCTCATCCCCCACGTCATCAGGCACGTGGAGGAATAGGGGCGCGAGCTAGTGAGACAGATGCGACATCCAGCCGTTCACAATCTTCGCCAGATCCCTGATAAGGCGGCATCCAGCGGCTGAAGCCAAATCAGGGCGAGGCCCGAGGGTGGATCCGATGGTACCCCAACCGTCAAAGGCGCCCAACACGACCTGGCCCAACGTGACACGCATTTAATGCAACGTGGGCTGATCCGACTAGCATTAAATGCAGAGTGGGCTGGATTGGACCGCATTAATTGCAACGTGGGCTGATCATGACTTACCAGTCGAATCATGAGACCCATGCCAAGATATCGTCCAAGATATCTTCCTAATCGTCTATAAATAGAACTGCATTTCACATGTAAGGTACGCATAATACAATCCACAGAGCTGTTACTCTGCCTCTCTTCTTCCTCTCCTTCCATTGTTCCAGTTCATTCACTGACTTTGGCATCGGAGAGCCTTGCGCCGCCCAGGCTAGGGTCCTCTGACCGTTTGCTCTTCTCTTTCAGGCTTTCGGATGGCATCCAGTCATCATCACCTTGGATAAGTCCTCTAAGGCTCCCCTGTTATTGTGGGTCATTATTTTCTGCACCTACAGTTTGCATGTTTCATAGATGTAAAAGTTTTATTCCGTCTTACTGACCAAATAATTTACTCGACTTTATCTAATCAACTTCCTTATATTTTATCAAAATATATATGTAATTGAAGCACTTTTGTCACCCGTGGATCCAACATAAGAGTGGTGTGAGATTTTCAATCTATGCCATCTACAAAGTGTGAATACCTTGAATTACCGATGGGGGTATGAAGATCCAACACGACTAAGGGAACTTTGTACGAGAAATTAATTCCCCCATATTTTGAATACTTGAGGTCCGGCTCAAAGGATTCCTTCGGTAAGCCCAAGCCCAAAATTAAATTTAATAGATTTTTTAAGCCCATTTAATAATAAAGTTTTGCAACGAAGGAAATATTCTAGTGATAAATAGCTTATTAATAGAAATATTGGATTTTTTCGGGAATTAATAAAAAAAGGAATAAAATAGAAAAAGTAGTTTCTAGTTTCTAAAAAACTGTGATAGAGACACTTCGTAATTTGAAATCGAGTCCTTTACTATTGTAGATTACATACCAGTAGTGCTACATTGACAAACTTTTTAGCCAGAATTTTGGACTACCCCTATGATATCCAGGGGTTGTCCAAAATTCTGGCCAAAAAGTTTGTCCATGTAGACTTTTTTATTACATACCGGTGATGGTATGTATATTAAGATTACCATTTGGTTAGTTCATGAAAACAAAAACGTGGCTCCTTAATATAAATAACATGGTGTCTTAAAATATATAATTTGAGTTTAATTTGGTTGGCCCAAAAGAGAGATGAAACCTTAAAGAGTTTAGATGGTCAAGATTCAGATTAATTAAAACCTAGGGGTATGTATGTAATGTTATGACCGAAATTCAGATAATGTTACCATAGTTGCCGGACTCTACATTTGTTTAAACTTTGTTTCCCTATATCCCATGATATCATGGGAATAGTGTATGTAACAAATACAGATAAATTCCATGATATAATGGAACTGTCTCATGATGTCATGGGTTTTATGCGACATCTTAGAAAAAGATGAACAAGAGAAATGGTTGTCAAATGTGTATTTAGTTTTCGCAAAATGTCATTTTTGTGTTCTGTAAAAAATGAATTCGCTTGCTTATTGCAAAAAGTGTATAATACATAAGAAATTGATAAATCCCATGATATCATCGAACGTACGGCGGAACCAGAATTTTTGTAAATGGGGAGCCAAAGAAGAAAAGTTTTAATAAAATTACAAAATTCAGTAATAAAATAAAAAATAATCAAATTAATAATTAAAGTTGTGCTCAACGTTCTTTCATTGAGTTGAAATCATGGCCGAGAATGCATTAGTACATCTAGCATATGCATTTGAGAATGACTCTTTACCTGAGTGGTAAGGAGTGGTGATTCTCACCTGGCTGCCCAAGGTTCGAACCCTGGGTACGCCACCTCTTCCCACATGTGCGGGCTCCCTTTCCACTTATGTGGGCTTTCGTCCCGCGTGTGCGAGCTCATTTCCCACTTTAGTGGGCTGTCTTCCCATGTATACGGGCTCTCTCTGGAATCCCAGCCTCTTGGCTGGGGTACAAAAAAAAAGTACAAAAAATTCTCAAGATGGATAACGTCCTGTCCTTTCTTATGTATGTAACTTGTAAGTTATAATTTAAAGTTTTATTATTTAAAAACTCAAAGAAAAGTAAGAACATCGTATTTCTAAAATCTAAATCATTCAAAAGCATGGTTCCGCTAGTCTTTATCTCCTTAAAATAAATTTATTTAACTGGATTATCCTGACATGAATAATAATAATCAAAATAAAAAAATACAACTATATTTCTTTATCCATGATGCATAAAAGTCCGATTGAGCTAGAAATTAATGTAATAATAGAATGCATACAAATGTTGATTTTAAGCATATTAGATTTCAATATAAGGTAATGACATATAGTAAAATCAATATATCTATGCAATGTAAAGAAAAATACATAAAAGAGAAAGTGGTTTTGTTGTTCTTCTTCTTTATTCATACCTCAATGTCTCTACAAGTATGCAACCTATAACTCCTTTCAAGTTTTCCAGCAAGAAGATGTGCAAACTCTTGTTCCTCTCTTGGATCATAAAATTTAGGACAAGTGTAGATATGTTAGAATGAAAATTGAAAAACATCCTCTTCAATCTTTGAAGCCTTCCTTATTTGTTCTCCTTTCATTCATTTCCTCTACTTTCGTTTCTTTTTTTTCTTCATTTAAAGTTTTCCCCAAAACGAGGTATATTTTTATTTCCTTTTTCTCAAAGTCAAAACCATATTAAAAAGAAGTCCAAAACAATGGAGGGGCCATCCATTAATGTGCCCTCATGAAGGGGCCAAGCATTGCTTTGAGGGGTTTTTTAGATGTATGGGAGGCCATGGCCCCTCCCAGCCACCTAGGTCCACCCCTGCATCATCAGACTATCCCATCATATCATCTAATATGACAAAAAGTAAAAGTTTAAAAATAAAAAAGTTAACTAGAGTCAAGTGCTTATCTGGTTATGAAATTAAAAAAACTGTCAAAATTCCAAGAGTCTATTACATAATTAAGAATCGATTTTTCAATTAAATCACCCTTAATATAAATGAATTAGATTTGTGCTTGTTATGCTTGGCTTTATCGAACACAAGGATGCCTCCATTTTTAATTTGGTACCAGTCAAGTTGGCCGGGGTTCATCGAGAGACGCACTTGATATGGGAGACAAGTTGGGGAGAAGACCACACTATCAAGCAAAAGGAGAGGATTCTGGATTGAAAACTGCATGGTTCGGTGAGAACAGGGAATTATTGGGCTGTCTCTGGGTTCTAAAATCTAAAACCTATGTGGTTGTGGGACTAAAATCTAAATGACATAATTTAGAGGGCAAACAGCCAAACCTCACCGACCTACTGGCGTTTGCCACAGAAACCGGTAGGGCACGCGAAGGAAACACCCCGGAATATTTCCCACGTGTGGTGGGCTCTTCTACAGCGGTCAACCCCTACACGTCGAGGCAAACGCACCCGCCGGTCGCTGTCTAGCACCACACGTGCCTGAGGGTTGAGCGTGTGCATTATGACAGGTTGTCTCCAAAACATGGAAAGTGCCGTCGCCTTCTCGATAATGACAGCGCCACGCGTGTCACGTGAAAGGCGGCCAACGGCCGGGGATTTCAACTTCGACCTGATTAGTTTATTCATTTTCTTGTTTTTTTTTTTGGGTGGAACATTTTCTTGTTTGTTGGGGGTTGTTTGGCATTTACGCATCACATGCGTAAATGCAAATTATATATGTAAATGTTAAATATGTAAATGGTGAGTATGTAAGCTTTCCACATGCGTTTTTGTTTACGATGTTTGGCAAATAGCACCATTTTCACATGATTTACGCGTGTGGTTCATTATACCATGTTTGTTTCAAATACATATGTAAATGCATATAGCATTTGGTACCCTATATAGATTGTTCAGCCCACCATGGGAACCAATAGATTATTGACAGTTTAATAGAAGTGATTCATCATTTTTAAATTAAATAGGTTTATCATAATCAACTAGGAGCTACGCAAAATATAAGACAATGTAAATCAACTACAAGTAAATAAAAGTAGCTCATTTTAAACACAACCTATGTACGGTCCACCCAAATTATACTATTTTCTGTTTACAAAATATAAATTCTCAAAAAATGAACATATTTTTCTGCAAAAAAATTGAGACAAATCTCTACATATTAGTTCATCGAGCTCTTCTATTAGCATTAGCATTCCACATCTCTAATGCTATCGTATCCCGTAAACGATATGCATACTGGCTGTCAGACTCTTCATTTCTTTCGACTTCACGATCATCGTTATCGTCAACATCAATGCTTATTGTTTCCCGTCGATGACGATCATTTAATATATCCGTACTGGGATTTCTCGACTTGATAAAGTTGTGTAAAACGGCGCATGCATTTACAATTCTCACTTGTGTCTTAATAGGATAATTTCGAGGCATATGTGTCAAAATTGGAAACCTTTCCTTCCACAAGCCAAATGTTCTTTCAATAACATTCATCAACTTCGCATGCCGAAGATTAAATAACTCACTAGGCGTCCTTGGAGCCAATGCTTGGGATCCGTACTCCTTTAGATGATAGTGAGTTTCACGATATGGTCCAATGAAACCTCTCTTGTTACCATATCCAGCATCTACGAGATAATATTTTCCTATAAAGATAATATGACAAGTATCAAACATATGTAATATGTTAAATAGGTCTATAAAATATAAATAATTTAATATTGGCATTTCAAAATTTCTTATTACCATCTGGAATCTGAAGATTATGAACCTCCCTATTTTGTAGAACATCAGTTAGAACTTTTTGATCATTGGCCGATCCTTCGAGGCCGGCACATACAAATTGAAAAAGCATGTCAAAACCCACAATGGCCATCACATTCTGCGCAATGAAACCTTTTCTACATCAATATCGCTGATGATCTTTAATTGGTACCCAAGCTGTTACGTAAGTGCCATCAATGGCACCAATACAATCCTACACCATTAAAGATAAGTTAAAAATTTTGTCATAGAGAATAACTCAAAAATATTTATAGTAAAAGTTTATTGAATTACCTTGAAAAATGGGTAGAACACTGGATTCGTAGAAATTTGAGATGGAGTGGGGGTGTCAGGTCCTGGAATTCTCACATAATCAGGGCATATATATAACAGTGCGTCTAGAACGGCATTGAAGTACTTGCTTATTGTGTACCCTGAATGCTGGAATCGAATTTGCATTACCCGATTTCGCTTACTATGGCCTACATTATTTAGGAAGATGGCTACTTGTTCTTCTACAGACACATGTCGAGTTGCACGTAGTAACCCTTCTCTTTTTAACAACTCACATAATTCTAGAAAGACATCGTTCCTCATACGAAGTAAATCGTATGAATTTCGGCCATGACTATTGATAATGTACTGAACAAATTCATGGCCAGATAGAGATGATTCATGTACTCGCTTCCGCTTTCTTATTCGCTTTTGTTTACGGTCTTGATCCAATAACAGTAAAATTACAATAATGGATATTACTGCTAATTGCATTAACATCATCTTCATCTTTTTATCCATAACTTCTGAACTGTTACATGATAAATTGACAAATATTAGAACATAAAACTAGCATAAGTAAATAACATTAAAAATCAAACATGAAGATGTACCATGACATTAAACTAACATAACATTCAAATGTATAATGAGCAAAAAAGCAAAATTAATCTCATTTCATAAAGTAGTTTTTAGTAACCACTATCCTAAATAGAGCTATCTAACTCCGCCATGAGAAATGCGTGGCGCCTATCCTTAGTTGCTAATGCGAGGAATTGACCGGCCACTTGTGGATCCCTAAGTAGCCTAAGCGCCCTCATTTGTAAAGTCTGCTCCAAATCTAACTCCAAAATGGCAGCAACTACATCAGCTTGACTTGGCCCTGATTGGGCCATCTTGTCAGCAACAAAAATGAGGGTGTTGGTTAAGTCCTTCACTGCACGTGCAATATCAACACCAGATTTCATGTCACCATCTGCTCTATTTTCGTCTCGCACAATGCGTCTAGAACTGACAGTTGAGTGCTTCTTGGTACGTGGTGCTTTGGAGATACCCTCATCCCTTTTTTCCGAGCTAGAAGATTTAGCTGCCATATCTGTTGGAAATAGGGTGGGCCTCTAGGATAGGTTTCAAAAACTTTTGACCCACTTGACGCAGGGATCAACTATCCAGAAGGCTATAAAACCCAATCCAAGATCTATGTCTTCAATCTCAGCCATCATGATCAGTAAATACAATCTATCTAGAAGATAAAAACAGCAACTAATAAATCTACAATATGCAAGGAAGTAGATTATACCTTTGGAGCTCGGTTGTGCTCTAATGGAGGAGTTGCGTCTTTCTTTGATGATGAAACGCTTTCACTAATCAAATAGGGATCTCCAAGACCTCTTGATCTTCCACGCTATGACCCGTATCAGATTCTCCTTTTCTCAAGAAGATGGTGGGATCTCCAAGAGAAAACTACTAGGAACTCTAGGGAGGAACTAGAAAGAAAACTAGAAGAGGGAAGAGGAGAAGAGCTCGTGTAACACTTGCACTTAGAGAGCCTTGGGCGTGAATCCCAATGGAAGAAGCAAGCATGGACGTCCAAGGCATCCTCTACTCTTATTTATAACTTTTGCAAGTTGTCTCTTCTTTACTAATTACAATAGAAGTCTTACTTCCATTAATTAGTAACTGACCATATCATAATTAGAAGTCTCACTTCAAATATGATTAGTATCTTTCTAATTCCTTTCTAATTAAAATAGAAATCTCACTTCTACTAAAATTAGTAAGTCTACTATTACCACTATTAGAAGTCTCACTTCTACTAGAAATAGTAACTTTCCTTTTAGAGTTCAACTAGAATTAGATACTTTCTAATAATTGGGCTAGCGTGGGGACCACTAGGGATTCCTTAGAAAGCTGGCTCCAACTGGGACACGCGACCCCACATCTCATGTGTAATCCGGGCCCACAGTTAATTGCAAATAACTCCACTATATAAATGCAATTGAACTCCAGTCTTAGGAATATTACATAGAAGACCCTAAACTTCCACATTACCACAAGTAGACCCCTCTATCAATATCCATGGATCAATTGGACCTGTCTTCCAAACTTGATCCATATCTTATTATCCTTGAGCCCCAATTAATTATAATGATCATAGGTACCTTTTCAATTAACTCTTAATCGGAATGGGTGCGCACTTACCAATGATAAATCCATTAATTGGCAGAAGGGGATATTAGAGATAGATTCCTTCTTGACTATTGAATGTTCCCACAGCTCTACTACCATGTACCCAAATCACCGAGGTGTTGACCTACAGTTGGCCTCACTCATTGGTGACTCAAAGCAAATGAATAGATATAAACTTGAGTTCATTAATGTCTCAGGATTGAGAGCCTATTGCTAGGGAATTATGAGAGCAGACCTTAAAATAAAGACAGTGTTTATAAGGTGCTTCTCATGGTCCTTCAATACATCCAATGTACCAACACTATGATCCAGAATCTTCCATTCTGATGATCGAGACAAATCACACTATCTCATAGTGATCAAAGTACTGCAACCTTATCAGTATGAGATGTCCAGTCTCATCACTGGTTGTGAATATATTTTAAGTATAAGATTTGTCATACATGTCTCCCGTATGTGGATCTCATCCATACACATGTATTACATCTAATATACTTGTGGACCCCGGTTCATCTCATGAACCATCATGTCATTCGTATTGGTTATGTGCAAGTATATAATAAATCACCATTCATCTCATGAAAGGAAAGCATGAATATACTGATAAATAAAGAAATTAATCAATTTATTATATCATCTACTGGATTGAGTCCATAAAACTAACAATATCTTTATCATGGTTGGATTTAGGGGCTTCCATTGGATGCGATGGACGTTGATTAGTCAATATGACATCTCTGCCATCTGCAATTGAGTCTCCATATATAATAGCAAATTTTTCGTAGTCGGGAAAACTTCTTCCTCAATAGTATTCATAATCAGGGTGTGCCTGAATTGCACAAATGAGACAAACATATTTATTAATTAGTTATTAATAGTTAATAGAAAACTCAAGATATATAATTACTCACTTACCTTGAGATAGTCATCCCAAACTTGGTCCTCTGATGTCATCCCATCCAAAGCCACTTAAGCCCATGAGAATCTTGATATGATTATAATGACTTTTTACTGTTCTTAGGCGGTTTCTAATTTTATCTTTATCATACGCATCGCCAAATTTCTCTTTCATCTTTCGTTCAATCTCTCTTCACCCCTCCGAAGTAAACCCAATCCCATCTTTTCTCCCGAGGGGTTTTTGTTCTATTAGCACATTAGTCAAGAATTCATCTGCAATCTCTGTCCAAGTGACATTCTTCTTATCTCTTTTACCACGCTTCGTACTAGAAGATTGTCCAACATTAATGCATTGAACTTCTTCGTCAATCATATCAATATCCATTTCTATATAGAATACAAAACTTAGTCAAGAAGTTATTAATAGTCATACACAATGTGTTTTGAATAGCATAAAATCCTTTGATATATGATGTAATGATGGGTGAAATCATAAATTATAAAAGCATATCGAAAGAAATTCATACATGCCGAGCTGCAGTCGTACAGAAGTTCTTATGTGGAATCATACTAGCTTAGTGGTGTTCATTCATATATACAGAAATTCATACTATAAAAGCATATCGAAAGAAAGTAATCATTTCCATTAAAACATGTGGAAAGTCTCCTAATATGGTTCAAAGGTAACCAATAGGTCATACAATCTTCTAATATGGTTCAAAGGTAACCAATAGGTCATACAAGTCTTCCAATGTGGAAAGCCTGGCCCAAAACCCATTTAAACATTGATTTTCTCTTTCCTTATCCATTTATCCTAGCAGGCAGTACCATCCCTCCCTTATCATCATTTTCTCTCTCTTTTTCACTTATCTCTCTCCTCACTTCTTTCTCTCTTCCCACGTGGGATGATCCCCATCACCCACCCATCTCTCTTATCTTTCTTTCTTTCTTTATTCATTCTTTTTCTTCCTCTCTGCTACTATTCTCTCTCTCTCTCTCTCTCTCTCTCTCTGTTTTCATTCGTTTCTGTCCCTTTCTTTCGCTGATTTTTTTTATTTTACATCTTGGCCATATGAACAATCCAGCCGTCATGTTCTTCATCCATCATCATCATCAATTCCACAAAGACCTAAGCTACCTCTCGATGCCTGCCATTGATTTGATCATATGTAAAACATGTTTTCTACCAATTTCATATTTGCACTGTGAAGATGGATGTTCAACAGTGTAGAAAAGCAGTTCTATGTGGCTAATATACCTTACTTGGAGGGAGAGTGAATCTTTCCAAATTAGTGTGTCTAGTTATTCTTTTCCTTCCAAGTTGTATTGTGTATTTGACAGTTGTTATCAGTTGTTATGTGTTGGATCTGCTAACTTCAGTGCAGGTAACTCGTTGTAAGCTACAGGTTCTGCATTTTGATAATCTTATTTGCTTGTTCTTGGGGGGCCTTTTGTTTATTGAAAAGATCAATTAGAGGTAACCAGAGGGCACAAATGGCCAGCTTAGAAGTATGACATTATGGTTGGTGTATTGGTTCAATAAGATGCTCTATGAAATGACATATTTCAATCTTTACTCACTACAAATGCCCACATAACATTACAATCACTATCAAATTTCAATTGAACTACGGGTCGAATTGGACTGGAACTACTGAATTTCTGGATCACCTGCCATGGTCAAGTGAGAAGAAGGGTTCTGAAATGGGTTCTGGTTTGTTCTTCGGAGTGAATCTGAAATGGGTTCTGGTTTAGGAATCTGAAATGGGTTCTGGTTTGTTCTTCGTAGTGAATATGAAATGGGTTCTGGTTTAGGA
Organism: Litsea cubeba; assembly: GCA_012931725.1. Lineage (NCBI taxonomy): Eukaryota > Viridiplantae > Streptophyta > Magnoliopsida > Laurales > Lauraceae > Litsea > Litsea cubeba. The sequence goes on from CM022949.1 coordinate 60,891,357, forward strand.
ATCTGAAATGGGTTCTGGTTTGTTCTTCGGAGTGAATCGGATCGATGGATTCTTGGAGAGAGATTTGAAGGGAGGAGATGGGGATTTGCAGAGAGGAGAGACGATGGCAAAAAAAAAAAACATTCCCAAACATAAACAAATGACCAAAATATGAGAGAGAGGGAGAGAGAGACCATACCTGGGGTTCTTGAGCAACACCGCAAGGAAGCCTAGGGTTCTTGAGCAGCACCGCAAGGAAGATGAATGGGAGAAGACAGAACGAATGATAATATCATAGGGTTGCAAAGGTATGTTGTTGCAAATAAAAAAATAAGAAAAAATGACCAAACTGGTTTCGAACCGTTGCACTGTTTGACGGAACGTCACTTGTGCACACCGTCCGCCTTTTTGATGTGTTTTTCTTTCATGTGCAAATCACATGTGATTCATTCTACTATCCCCTCGCATGTGAAAATCTAAGTACGAAAATGACCCCTTTTTACACATCATTTACACATCAAAATTTTACACGTGATGCGTAAATGACCTCAACCAAACATGAAGGTGTGTAAATGATTCGCATATGAGTTATTTACGTACGTAAATGCTCTTAACCAAACAACCCCTTAATCTTTGTGTGGATCCATATTCTTATTTCTCATATAATTTCTTTCTTTATTTATGGCCCTATTCTTGGTATGGAATTGAATACTTAAGAATTAATGGTCAGATGGGCTCTACCAAAAGATATAAAAGAGGTTAGGGCTAGGGATATAAGGTTGATATATAGATGGAATCTTAACTTCATCAAATTTGAGTTTTTAAAATGATGATTGGGTATTCACTGTCCATTTATTATTAATTCATTTCAAATTGAGGGCTTGTTATTTTAAAAAGTCACCACATAGGAAAGCGAGAGCAGAAATGAAAACCCGAAGGGGGGCAAGGGTCAGAATCCAAAATCTAAGGAAGTGTCGATTTTATTGGCTATTTATTCATGCTTTCAACTTACATAAGTTATTCAGAATAGTAAGGAAATGAGTATATGTTTTCATGAAAATCATGTTGCACAAACGTTTCTTAAAGTAGAAATTATGCAATGATCAATGATTAAATCTCCTTCCAAAAGTTGGCTCAAAATCCCTTGTAATGACTCCAAAAAGGAGTATTCATAATTTCCGCCCGTTTGGTAATTTAACTAGTAAAGTCAAGTAAAGTTAAGTCAATTTAAACATCACATCAAGATCACTTTTTACCAAAACTCCCTCCATCTTTTCAAAAAAAAAAAGTCAAAAAGCAACTACAATTATTAACTAAAAGACAAAAAAACTCATTCTCCCACACAAAAGTCAAAAATATTCCATTCCAAACAACTAAAAATAAAATATCATCATAACCCACTACATATTTTGTTCATTTTTTTTTTTTTCACTTCACTCAACTTCATTTTAAAAGTAAAGTGCCAAACGGAAGGTATAGAAACAATCAAGCGTATTTATAATCTCTTAGGCAAATCACCAAGATTTCACTATATTGCCCATTCTGTTTGTGACATGTCAGGAATGTATACTTAATGGCCAATTCGGTCGGTGTATTCCTGCATACACGTTATTGTTGTGTTGGTGCATGGAACCGGATCTATGAAATGAGAGAAGAAAAATGCAAGCAGCCAAAATCATCCATCAAAAACAGACCGAGAGAACACAGTGAGTACTAGACAAGAAATGAGAGAAGGAAAGGATGCTTCAAGGCACGTAATCGTTTTTCCTTGAGATGTTTTCCACCGCCCATTTGGTGGGACAAGGTCAACAAGGGACCAAGTCAACAATGAGTTCACAGGTGGGCCACCTAAAATGATCTTAATTTGCATTTACTGCCCTGAAGATGAACTCTAAACAACTATGCTTGTTGACCTAATAGCGGAACCCAACTCAAATGTTGAAACCACAATGCACACAAGAACGAAGACGAGCGAACAACCGCTTTTCTTTTGTGCACGGATATGCCAAATTTTTTATTCTACTTAGAAATAACAATCAGTGATACGTAGACCCACATTTTTAAGTAGAAAATAAAATAGTCTTTTTTCTAACTTTAATTGCACAAGTGTTAAAAAAAGAGATGATTTAGAATTTGAGTCCCGAGAAAGGCAAATTTCATTTGTTTGACATGAAAGGCGATGTTTTTGCCGTGAAATATGATTTTGTGTTTTGCCGTGAGAGGCGGTTTACAATTCTAATCACAAGAAAAGACAATACATGATTTTTGTGTCTCTTTTTAAAAAACAAATGTAATAAAATAAAGAAAAGGGAATCAGACTTCACATGGGATTGCGGGGACTCGTTCAGATTTGACGGTCGCAAGTCATATTTAGGCTTCACCACCATCCTTCAGATAATAACAGATGATACTTTTGATTCTCTTGGCTTGGTTTGAACCTCGTATTTTTTGAGAAAAATGATCAAGGAGAGATCATATATCCAATAAAAATCCAAGTAGATGGGCTAAAAAGCCGCGTCTAAGCCATGGAGATAGAAGGAGATGGCCTTGTGGGTGTGGCCCCCCAAGGGTCTTCAATCACCTTGTGGTGGTGGTTGTTACAAAGTCTTTTCAACAAAGGAGAGATCGTTGCAAGAGCATAAGAGCAACAATGGAGAGCTTTATGTGTCGATGCAAGATTGGAAGAAGATTCATGCCCGGACTAATGGGAATGACATCCATTTATAGGTTTTTGGTGGGTATGGGGGAGTTTATGGGCTTTAAATGCATTAATTGAATTAATGCTCCATGATGGTAGGAGTTACACTTTTCTTATTTATGTTTTTGTAATTCCATTTCTTAAGTTTTGATTGGTCATATGGGCCATTATTTGCATTTTACCTCCATGATGGGAGGAGTTACATGATTTAATACCATAATTGTTTGTAACTCCTCTTTCTTTGATTCTAATTGGGCCGTCCATGATAATGGGTAATTAACCATATTTATTTGTAAAAAAAAAGGTCATTAATTGCATTAAGTGGCCATCGAAGTGCATGAAAAGTCGCAGGTCACGCCGCGTCTTTTGAAATTCTTCTTGCGATGTAAGGAGCCTTGATTGCCGATGGATTTCTCCTATAAATTGTCGTCAGATAATCATGCAATTTTAGACATTGGTTGTACCAGTGAGTCGATACCATCTGTCCTATCGATTTCTCGATCGGTCGGACAGAGGCATGCTTTCTTAGTTGGCCAGTTGACGATTTCGAGTTGTCCGGTGACAAACCCATTGTCACACCCAAAAAATCGGGATCCTGCAGCGATCCGATCTCGAGGAGCGTGATTTGAGGTTAATTAAAAATTGCATTTCTCCCCAGGATCAGCATGTGTGAGGATAACACGTCCCAACACATTCTGAATATTTTGCGGAAGATTTCATAGCGTTGCGACCTGGATTCCGTGGCCATTGGATTCCGTGTCGCACTCTACCGCTAGCATATAACTATCATATCAATGATCATATCAGACTGGAACAAACCATCATAATAAAATATACAGAGCTGATAGTAATAGGCTAATCATTACCCGAACATATTCAAGTTATAATTTAACAAGTGCATTAATTACATTCCCAAGAAAAAGGCTAACAAAAGCTGTACAGATTAACAAGCTAAACAAATACTACCCAAGTGTGTAACATAACTCATGGGTCAAGCACGACGTCTACATGACATCACTGACACAACAAAGCCTGCAAAACTCGTGGCTCAAAAGCCAACTGCACACGAACTAGCTTAAGACGAGGACCTGCTACCTAGAGCACCAAAGTATAGAATATCAGACACGACGGTCTGGTAAGTGATCAATTTAGGCAAAACATAAGTAAAAATCAAAGCTTTAAAAGAAACAATATTTAAAACATTTTACTAAACTTGAAATAGATTTACAAAGTTTAAAACGATGCATGAATAAGATGCTTATCAAGAAAACAAGAGTCCATGAACGATATACGAAACGAAACTAACATGAATACATATGATATCATGAATAGTTAAATCCACAAAGAGCCCATCCTTTCTCCATCATACTTGATGATAAGAGTAAGCACGCACGTAAAGCACGACAAGCACGACACACAAAACACAATCCCACGCCACACAAGGTAGACGGGGAGGCCGGCCACGGAATCGAAACATGCATGATGTGTATAAAATGCATGACTAATTTGCAGATAGTCCACATGTTTAAGGACCCCCGGACAGTGGATCGGACTGAAGGGGCAGTCCAAGCTCATTGGTATTTACTTAGATTCATGAATGCACAAAACATGGCGATACACATACTAAGCATGTCAAAAATTAAGGGGAAAATCACTTGTCACATGAGCACAACAAAGCTAGCAAGATAGCATAAAATTATATGCATAACGAACTTAAGAACTGATCCCCTTTTTTGTTCTTGAAACAAATCTTTAATGAGCTTATACTTGAAATTCAAAACAAGTGCACGATCGTATTTCTTGTATCAAAACGAGGTTCGAAAACAAAGTCTATCAAGCATATGTTAAGACCATTCGTTGACCCTTGTGTAATTGAAATCCAAATACCAGAAAATAAAACAAATTGGTGCCCCCTAAGTTAAAAAAGTATTTCAGATTTCATATGCACAATGTCTAGTTAAAAAGTCTTTAGCATATTCTAGTTTTCAATCCCACAGAAATCCTTCAAAACAGGGCTTTTTGGTAATTTCGGTCCGCTCTCGATCACCTGTCGGCTAGACGAGGTGGGGCATGTTGGCTAGCCGCCAGCTGACCGACAGCTGACCGCTAGATCAAAAACAGAGAAATGGAGCTCTCGGGAAAAGCGACCGAAATGGGACTCGGTTGGTTATCGGTCAACTGAAATGGGGATTTCGGTTAGCCGCCAGCTGACCGAAAAGTCCATACGCAATGCAGGTCTCAGGAAAAGGAACCGATAGGATTTGGTTGGCTGTCGGCTAACCGAAATGGGGATTTTGGTTAGCCGCCAGCTGACCGACAGAGCACGGACAGTGCATCTGACCGACAGAGCATGAACAGTGCATTTCAAGTCAGATTTTCACATTTTTCTTCTCTCCTTCATTCCCATTTCTGAACCACCTGCACTCCCCAAGCCACCATGCATTCCAAGGGATAAAATTTGAACATTTAAAACATCCATGTAACAATCAAAACCTTCCAACATCAAAATCATTCACTATCAAATCATGTTTTTGAGCAACTTGTAAAGCATTAAACAAGATATATGCTTCCTTTCAAAATAAGATTACAAGATTAGGGAAATAATTAGTAATCATGCTTGAAAATGACTAAACACGCTAAGAGAGGTTTAACAAACATGTAATGAAAAACTTGGTAACAATGGCAATATTTTCTCAAAGCAAAATGCCCAAAAGTCACAATGCATCATAAAAACACAAAATGATTGCTTGCCTTAGGTCCAATGCTAATCAAATCAAAGCTTCTAATCACCTCTCCAAGCTATAAACACCAATTCTACAAAAAAAAACCCCAAATCCAAGCCCTAAAATGTCAAAACCAAATCAAAACAAAAGGAAAACTTGTAATAATCAAGACAAAACTTCTCAAGGGTAAAGGAGAACACAAATCTAAAAGATTAGAGAGATCCCCTACTTGGAAGGTCTTCAAATGGCAAGAGGTCGCTCAAAGGGAGTCTTGGAAAGCTTGGTTTTCTCTACAAATGGTATCAATGGAGAGCCTTCAAGGTGGAGAAGAAGATGATGGAATCCACATTCTCATTTGGCAAGAGTTTGAAATGGATTGAAGAGAAAGAAGCAAGAATAAAAAGGGGAGAAAACCCTAGGACAACACAGTCACACCTCTCCCACGTTTTGGAGCAAGAAGGAAGAGAAATGAAGATGGGTTCCTCCTTATATAGAGAATGGAGGTGGGTCCCACAACTAAAAATATTTGCCGGGTTAAAAACATGCATTTTGGTACCTCAAATGATTTCGACGAAGAAGGTAAAGTTGCTCGATGAAATATCTAGTTTCCAAAAAGTATATGTTTTGCGGGTTTTGGTGAAATTGAAAATAGTATCCAGATTTTGGGTAAAAATATCATTTTGCCCTCAAATTGAGAAAAATAAGGTTTAAGGCTCTTGAATGGGGACGACGTCAACATGAAAGTTGTAGGGATTAACATGAAGAGTTAAACGAGATTAAAAATATAAATTTTGCAAAACCAAAGAAAAGGTAGTCAAACTCAGAAATTCAATCAAACAGCCATTAATCCCACTTATAGAACTAATCCACAAATAAAACCACACTAAACCAGTTGTCGCGACCCTGGACCGGGTCAGGGGACCAAATCCGGGATCCGACTAATGATGCTGCACCACATGTATCTCTTTGGTTGGATAATCCATACACGGTTTATCAAAAATATTTCATCCGTGCACGTGATTTCCCACAGGGTTCCGCGGTGAGGACTATCCATACTTAACATCTCACATATACATATATACATTTTCAAGATGCGAAAGCGAATAGTAAATCATATTCATACCATTCCATTCCATAAAAAAGACTGAATTCATAATTAAAGACAACATAATATCAGAATGAGCAATCACCATTAGCATGTTTCCCAAAAGTAAATGTTAAGGTTTATACAAAAGATCAATTGATTAGTTGACCCAAAAATAATGGCCAACAAAGGCCAGTACAACCAATAATAAACCCAAAAGATGTTAATCACAAGTTCCCAAAAGTATGTCGAATCTCTAAGCCTAAATGAGTGTCTACATGACATTGTTAGCTTGCCACTCTATCACTCACTGCGGTTCATCAACCGCCTCCTCAGGCTCCTCCTCAAAGGCAATGAGTTCTGGACCTGAGTACCAAAATAAATGGATCAGACACACGGTCTGGCAGGTGGGTGAAAAGATATGACAATAAAATAAAACAATGATACCTTGCAAGAGTGTAGAAAACCTGTGTATAAATAATGAATTTCATAAATGACAATGCATCATTTATTAAGTAAAGACATGAGCAATAAAAAAGCAATAAAGGTACCAAGAATAGGAAATTGTCACGCTGGCAACCACACAAAGCTAAATCCTCTCTCACTAAAATGAAGAGAGTTATTAGGGCGTTGCTCTCAATCACACAAGGTGAGGAGATTCAACGATTATATATGTAAATACATATAGCTAGACAAGAACACGGTAGTGATCGGATAGCAAGACAAGACAAGATCCAGGCTGCAGCTTGCAGGACAAGAGGGGGATCTCCAAGCCGGTGGATCAAACTGACAAGGTACATCCAAGCTTAGTGGTGCCGACCCATAGGTCATGTACAAGAAAACTAAACAAGTGCATGTGTAACGGGACAAGATGCTCATAGGCATAAGACATGTCGTATCAGATTAAGTATGAACAAGATAGCACAGTGCTAAAACAATATCTGAGCAAGACTAGTCACAAGGCATGAAACTTGAAATGTATATAAGTGAAATTCGATAAAAATGAAGTACAAATGGATTCTCTACATTCTCTGGGTCTAGTGTTGAAGTCTAAGATTTGATTCAATGTAAATAAGATCCCATTTGTCGATTTTAATGGTACTCCGAAAAGTGAAAAACATTCCAAGTCCTTATGTACATTGACAAGTCTAAAAAGACCTCAACAAGATCAGGATAATGGGGTTTAATCTTCAGTATAGTTCCATATAATTCTCCAAAAGAAGCATGTTGACACCAAAAATGTCACTTTGCCTCATCAAAATCCAAAAAGCTACATGAAGTCGCAACCTGCCATAAATAGGCAATGCTACTTCCAAAAAATCAAATCCTGTCAGAATCAAACAAAAACTGCAAGATCCTTCAAGACAGCCAAAAGAGGAGTACACAAGAAGTTTCGGGCCATTTCAAAATCATTTGGCCCAACTTCGCTTCTCCGACAGCTGAAAAGGAGCTCCCGGCTACGAAAGCATCGGAGACACCAAATCTTCGATCAGAGTCGATGGATGGTCTCAAAATACATCCAAAATGCTCCATGTCAAGTTCCGAGTCAAACCGACAACGTTTGACCCTACATAAACCCTCGAACAGCTAAATTAAGCCTCTCAGCGGTGAGAACCACCGAGTACATCACTCATCAGATAAAGCACATGGACGGCTTCAAAATGCTTACAAAGGGCTACACGTCAAATTTCAGGTCATTTCGACAACATTTGACCAGACTTTGACGCTCGGAAGCCAAATCAGGCCTCTCGGCGGCGAAGCTCCCCGGGACCATGGTTTCCAAGATAGAGCCTATGGATCATCTTAAAATTACTCCAATAGATTTCCTGTCAAATTTCAAGTCAATCAGACATCGATTGACCGCACATCAAGCCGCGACATCTTCATCGCGACAAAAACAAGTCTACTGGTAATAGGACCCCAAACGGCTTCAAAACTCAAACAAAAAGCCTATGGTTGGTCTTATTTATTGCTCAGGAGGCTTCACCCCAAATTCTAGGTCATTCTGACATCGTTTGGCCCAGTTTCAGCTTCTGACGGAAAATCGGCAGCTCTGGGCGACGAAGTCTTCGGCTTTCTCGAAAAATTAGAAACTTTGCAAACCAAAATGCAAGGATTCTCATCAGGTTTTCTACAGGGAAATCAGGCCAATAAATGATAAAAAAATGTCAAGAAAAAATACAGAAGAAAAAGAATCGAAAAACATAAAAAACGGATGCAAAATGGGACAAAAGGGGGGAAAACCCCCCAAGGGTCGCAGCCCCTGCAACCATGGAGCCCGGGATCGCCGGGAGGGCCCCGGAAGCCCCGTTTTTCGTCGTTTTTCCCGATTCGAAGCGTCCGACCCCTGGGATTTTCCAAAATTCATACTTTTGAGACATCAAATCCTTTGACATCCGTCAAAATCACGGGTCAATCATCAAGAGTATCAAAATCAACATTGATCGCCAACCGATCAACCAAAAAAGTGTGCTTTCTACCCGACCGATCGAGAAATCGACAGGACAGGTGGCACCGACCTGCTATTGGCAACCAATACCTAAAGTTACATGGTCATCTGATGTCGATCTACATGAAGATCCATCGATGATCATCGCCAGAAGAATCCCAAAAGACGCGGCACGGCCCGCGACTCTTCAACTGCTCGGCGACCACTTAATGCGATTAATTGAATAGCTTTATTACAGTCATTAATCCATTTCTTTGGATGGCCCAATCAGAAGCAAGCATCCGGGAGTTACAAGTCAATTGATTCATGGCATTTAAACCATGAAACTCCTCTCATCATGGCGATTAAATGCCCTCAATCTCCGCCGGCCAATCAGAAGCCAAGAAATAGGAGTTACAAAATGAAGGAATTAAATCCTGTAACTCCTCCCATTATGCGGCTTAATGACAATAAAAGCCCATAAACTCTCCTAAATGGCTACCAAGAGCCTATAAATAGGAGACAACCCCAAGCATTCCAAAGAGACAAAAGATAATCCGGAAATTCAGACAGAAAAAGGCATCAGAAACCTAAGAGAAAGAAAGAGAGAAAACTCTGCGAAAGTTCTACACCGAACACCGCTACATGGTGACAAAAGTCCTTTGGGAGGGGTACCCCCCCCCCAAGGTCCTTGCCTTCTCCTTCTGTCTCCAATGGCTTAGACGTGGCTTTTCAGCCCGTCTACTTAGTTTTTTTTGGACATAGGACCTCCTTTTAGTCTTTATCCTGTAAAAACCTGAGGTTATAGCTAAGCCAAGCGAATCAAGAGCATCCTCTGTTCTCATCTGCATGGATGATGGCGAAGTCCACATATGGCTTGTGACCGTCAATCTGAACGAGTCCCCCACAATCTCCTAAGAAGTTAGATCCTCCTTTTCTTGCTTTTCATTGTAGTTTGTATTTTTCCAAAAGAGACAAAAATCACAACTCTTGTCTTTCATTAATGATAAGAATTGTAAAATCGGCTATAAACGCCAAAAATCGACTATAAACGCCAAAATCGGCTATAAATACCAAAAAATCGGCTTTCACGACAAATCAAGAAGAATGTCTCTTTTCTTAAATATATGTGCAATGGAAAACTTGAAAGAAGTTGATTTCCGTTTTACTTGCGAAGGTTGATCTCCGGATCACCACTTGCAATTCCAAGTAAAATATAAAATCTGGCACACCCACAAAAAATGTTGATACACTCCTCTGCCCCCCGGTTACGAAAGGGTCGGACCCAAACGGACTCCCACGTCCGCCGACCTCGGTAGAACCGAGCGATTGAAGCGCTGTCCATCAAGCTGACACACCCGGTGGGACTCGTTCATTTGAGAACACGATGCTAGAAATGAAATATTTGCATATCATATCTTTTGCTTTATGCTTATATTTCTTTTCTCGATTCCTTGGCTACTTTCTAATTGGTGGGCTATGTTGAATTCTGCATCTAAAAAAATGAGATGAGATTTTTTGGAAATTTCTATTTCTTTGAATTTATTTCCACTCTTTCTCACTCTGTTTTTTTTTTTTAAAATCAGATTTCTTAGTTCGGATTCAAAATTGAGAAACTTTGATCCTTTTCATTTCGTCTCTGTGCTCGCGGAAATCGTTGAGCCGGTTTGAATTGTGGAAATGGCCATTGTTTTTCTTCGATGAGTTCATTAGAAATTAGAAAAAATTCAGATTTCTCATTTTGGATTCAAAATTGAGAAACTTTGATCCTTTCCTTTCGTTCGTGTGCTCGCAGAAATTGTTGAGCCGGTTCAAATTAGGATTTGGGCCATCGTTTCTCTTTGATGAGTTCATTAAAGATCTAAAAAAAAGTAAAAAAAAAATAAAACAAATAAAAAATAAAAAAAAGACATAGACCGCTAAGGTTAAATCAACTGCATTCTTTGATCACGGTTGATTCAAGAAAAGCCTTGTCCAGAGTGTGGAGACAGCTTGACTGTTCTAGGCAAGGGTCCTCCAAACGGGTTCATTAAGTAATCCTACCCTTACCTGGGGGCAATTCTATCAATCGAGATTTCATAAGACCGGGTTAGGAGGCCTATGTGTACTCTCTCGTCTTTTAAATAAAAAAATCTTCAAAATTAAAAATCTTCAAAATAAAAAATTTTAAAATAAAAAATTTAAAATAAAAAATAAAAAATAAAAAATTTTCAAAAAAAATCTTAAAAAAAATAAATAAATAAAAGATTTAAAAAAAATTCTCAAAAAAAAAAAAACTTCCGTCATTTTTGGGTTCAGATCGGAGAAATTTTGGTCTCCTCCTTTCTGAGCACTGGCGCTCGCGGAAATCGTTGAGCCCGTGTTCAGATTGGAATGCCTTTTGCCCTCTTTGATGAACCTGATCTTGGCCGTTAAAAAAAAAAACTCGTCATTTTTGGATTCAGAACCGAGAAATTATGGTTCATTTCCTTCTGAGTGTTGGCGCTTGCGGAAATCACTGAGACCGTATTTGGATCGGAATACCATCTGCTCTCTTTAATGAATCCAATCTTGGCCTTTCAAAACTGAGAATTTCATCTCATGGATGCGGTCTCAAAACATTTGTGTCTAGCGGTACTAGTACGCCCTTTCAGGGTCTACTGTATTCACGACCGGCACATTTGTAACTTCAACCTTATATTCTTCTTATATCGAGCAAGCTCTGCTTCTCGATAAGTCGAATTTAGGTTCACAATTGCTTCTAGCAGTCATTGGGACGCTCATTCTGGGCTTACCATTGAAACTCTGATGGAAAACCTTCTTCTCGCCTTCCAAAATCAAGCGAACAATGAACCTCCTCCGAATCATTAAGATGATGAGGTAAATGGGGAAGAAAATGAGTCACGCGCCCTTTCAAAAAACGACGTAGACATTATCCTCGCAAAAGCAAAAGAAGAGGATATACTCAAGGAGCATGGGATCAAGCCACCATATCCCTTATGGATGGATTCGGTCCCGTTCCCTACAAAATTCAAGCATCCTACTCTCCAAACATATACGGGGAAAGGATCAGCCAGACAACACGTCATCCACTTCAAGATCTTGACGGGAGCTATCGCGGATCAAGATGCACTCAAGATCCGCCTCTTTGCAAGTACCCTAAAAGGTACGGCCTTCGACTGGTACTCCACTCTGCCAGAGGACTCCATCCAAAATTGGGCCATGCTAGAGACACGCTTCTTGACTCACTTCAAAGGTGAGGATCATCCCCTACTATGGCTCAGCTATGCAGCCTAAAACAAGGGGAGAATTAGTCAACATATGACTTCATTCATAAGTGGAAAGCAATGGCATAAAAATGCTCTGATGTATTGCCACAAGCGTCGCTAGTCGACATCTGCCGAAACAACATGAGAGCTAGAATCCGCTCCATGATCATCGGTAACAAATCAAAGAACCTGGGAGAGCTCCTAGAAGCTTCCATGGAAGCTGAAACGGTGATTAAAGACCTCAACAGTCAGAAATCATCAAGAAAAGAGCCAACCGCCATTGCAACCTCTAAACCAAAGAAGAAAGAGGTCCTCAATATGTAGACCAAGTCAGCTCCTCAGCCACCAAAGATAGCTGAAAACAAAGCTGCTGGTAAGAGACATGAACTCTCAGATGCCTTCAAAGAACGGGTAGAAAAGAAATACCCGTTCGATGAAGATATTGATGAAATCTTCGGGGCTCTTGTGGCGAACGGCAAGGTCACTTTGCATGAACCCAAAATACCGAGTGATGTTGGCAAAACCAACGATCCTCGGTATTGTCCATACCACCAGATGGTCTCGCATCCTCTCAATCAATGCTTCGTTGTGAGAGAGAAAATAAATGAGATATGGAAAAACGGAGTCATCACCTTTGACAAAAACTATGGGTCTGCCTCCGTCAACATGGTGTCATGTGGACAAACACCAAAATCACCAAAGAAGAAGATTGCTACTTCCTTTTAGGTGATAAAATCAATCCAAGCGTCCGAGAAACTGGTTCCTTACCCGACACCAGACGGACAACCCTTATGGGTACATCTCGATCTCCTAGAAGATGAAAATTGGGAGGTCGTGAAAACAAAGCCTACAGCTCAACAGCGAAGGCAGGCTAGGAAACATCTCCTCAAGCTCAAACGGCAAGAGAAGACCCAACCAAAATAAGAAGTCCAAGAAAAGACAGAGGCTTCCTCTACAGCTTCACTGGAGGCAACAAAAACATCCCTTCCAGAGACTTCAAAGGGGGTAAGAAAATTCACTCTCAGTGATTTCATGCCACCTCAATTCAAAGAACCCACGCAGGGGGCATCATACTCTTGCAATTCGGTGGCTGGATTCTCCATTGATGGATACGAGTCCAGCGACACCGATGATGGACTCGAATCCAGCTACACCGATGAGTGGGAGGAATCCCTTGAAACAGGAGAATATCTCTCCAATGAAGAATGGGTTCCTGAGACTCATCTTATGCCAGTGATCTGGTACAACCCCCTACAGCCACAAGGATCCTGGTCTGATGATGAAGAAGACCAAGAGGCTGTATAAGAGAATGTTGTTGAACCAGCACCCATCATTGCTCCACTGGAAAGCAACTATGTTGAGCCACAAAGAATTGATGAAGAAGAAGATTTGGCTCCTATGCCTGATCTTGAAGAATATGCTGTTGGAAATAGGGTGGGCCTCTAGGATAGGTTTCAAAAACTTTTGACCCATTTGATGCAGGGATCAACTATCCAGCATGCTATAAAACCCAATCCAAGATCCATGTCCTCAATCTCAGCCATCATGATCAGTAAATACAATCTATCTAAAAGATAGAAACAATAACTAATAAGCATCCATAATAATCTACAACATTCAAGGAAGTGGGTTATACCTTTGGAGCTCGGTTGTGCTCTAATGGAGAAGTTGCGTCTTTCTTTGATGATGAAACGCTTTCACTAATCAAATAGGAATCTCCAAGACTTCTTGATCTTCCACGCTATGACCTGTATCAGATTCTCCTTTTCTCAAGAAGATGGTGGGATCTCCAAGAGAAAACTACTAGGAACTCTAGGGAGGAACTAGAAAGAGAACTAGAAGAGGGAAGAGAAGAAGGAGCATGTGCAACTATTGCACAAAAGGGCCTTGGGCGTGAATCCCTAGGGTGGAATTATTCATAGACGTCCAGGCTCCTTTTCCTTCTGCATATTTATAACGTTTAGTAACCTCTTCTTTACTAATTACAATAGAAGTCTTACTTCCATTAATTAGTAACTTACCATATCATGATTACAAGTCTCACTTCAAATATGATTAGTAACTTTCCAATTCCTTTCTAATTAAAATAGAAGTCTCACTTCTACTAAAATTAGTAAGTCTACTATTACCACTATTAGAAGTCTCACTTCAAATAGAAATAGTAACTTTCCTTTTAGAGTTCAACTAGAATTAGATACTTTCTAATAATTGGGCTAGCGTGGGGACCACTAGGGATTCCTTAGAAAGCTGGCTCCAACTGGGACACGCGACCCCACATCTCATGTGTAATCCAGGCCCACAGTTAATTGCAAATAACTCCACTATATAAATGCAATTGAACTCCAGTCTTAGGAACATTACATAGAAAACCCTAAACTTCCACATTACCACAAGTAGACCCCTCTATCAATATTCATGGATCAATTGGACCTGTCTTCCAAACTAGATCCATATCTTATCATCCTTGAGCCCCAATTAATTATAATGATCAATGGTACCTTTCCAATTAACTCTTAATCGGAATGGGGGCGCACTTACTAATGATAAATCCATTAATTGACACAAGGGGATATTAGAGATAGATTCCATCTTGACTATTGAATGTTCCCACAGCTCTATTATCATGTACCCAAATCACCGAGGTGTTGACCTACAGTTGGCCTCACTCCTTGGTGACTCAAAGCAAATGAATAGATAGAAACTTGAGTTCATTAATGTCTCAGGATTGAGAGCCTATTGCTAGGGAATTATGAGAGCAGACCTTAAAGTAAAGACAGTGTTTATAAGGTGCTTCTCATGGTCCTTCAATACATTCAATGTACTAGAACTATGATCCAGAATCTTCCATTCTGATGATCGAGACAAATCACACTATCTCATAGTGATCAAAGTACTTCAACCTTGTCAGTATGAGATGTCCAGTCTCATCACTGGTTGTGATAATATTTAAGTATAAGATTTGCCACACATGTCTCCCATATGTGGATCTCATCCATACACATGTGTTACATCTAATATACTTGTGGACTCCGGTTCATCTCATGAACCATCATGTCATTCGTATTGGTTATGTGCAAGTATATAATAAATTACCATTCATCTCATGAAAAGCAAGCATGAATATATGAATAAATAAAGAATTTAATCAATTTATTATATCATCTACTGGATTGAGTCCATAAAACTAACATATGCAAGGATCTTGCAGCGTCTCGCTCTAGGAATAAGAGCAAGACCGTGTCAACAAGCCTCCTCGCAATCCAGAGCCGGAAGTCCCTGAAGACCATTAGGTACATCCTCCCTTAACTCCTGAAAATGGAGAAAATTGCTGGATAGACGATCCTCTTACATCCAAAGATGAGTCTGGCTCCGATCAAGCAACGACTCCTGTCAGAGCTTCCTGTAATGTGATAATTCGGGATTATAACTCTTCCGAAGCGTCGTCTGACGAGATCACTTACACTCCGGCGACTCCTCCCAATGTATCTTCTAGGGCCACCTCATCTCACGTGACTTTCACTAAGACGACACCATCTCAGGTTTCTTCTCCTGAGACCGTGACTTCAAAGTTCACACCCTTCCTGACTGAAGAATTCCCAGCTATTGATGTTTGGGACGATGAATTGGTCAACGAAGAATAAAGGCTGCTGGATGTTGTTCAAGACCTGTTCCCGAAAAATGCTCCTTGCAACACAATCATTGAGGATGGCAACTCTGCTGCAGATACATCCTCAGCAAATGAAAAATAACAGCCTCTTGATCATGAAGACAATCTTCCAAATGAAGACCCTTCTCAAGAAGCTCTCGAAGTTGGTAAAGGCACCCGCTCTGGCCGGGACTACCACAAAAATTACAACCAATCTTCCTTTACATACGTAAATCCTTCGGGAAAAGATGTTGTAAGCGTCCCTAGTGGCAACAATCATGAACATGCAGGCCCTAAGGAGGCTTTCAAGTATGACTTGACTGAACACTTCAAGCACATACCTGCACGTCTGCACATCCTAGATTTATTGCGAATGTCTCTGCACACTCGTGATAAACTCATTTCAGAATTACAAAAGCTGAATGAGGATGTCGAAAAACATGCGCCGCAAGTCCTCCAAATTGAAATGGACTACCGGGTCAAAAACTCAGAAACTTCCTCAAAGGGAGAAAAGAAGAAAACTGAGGGATCATGCATTGAATGCCTCTCGGTTCAAAAGGCGGCCAGTGCAACCATCACCTTCACTAAGGATGACCTCCTACTTGGCGAAACAAGGCACAACCGACCCCTGTACTTCACAGGGTACATCAAGGAAATGCCTATGCACAGAGTTCAAATCGACCCAGGTTCTGCACTCAACCTCATCTCCACATCGGCTCTCGAAGAGTTGGGCATCCCACCCAGCAAGCTGAGCCACACATCTGTATCTATCTTTGGATACGATGGGAGTACTCAAAGGCCTATCGGCAAAATCATGTTCAAGTTGCAGATCAGTGATCTTATCTCTGAAGTCACTGTATATGCAATAAAAACCCCTTCATGCTACAACATCCTTCTCGGACGCCTTTTGGATCCACGAGAATGGTGTTGTCCCTTCAACTTTACATCAATGTATCAAGTTTGTTGGCAACGACGGCATGATACATCGAGTCTTTGCGGATAGAAATCCCTTTTAAGGTAAAGAAGTCCACTTTGCAGACTCACAGTTGTATGAAGGTGAGAAAGAAGAAGAGGAGAAGCACACAGCACCCGTTTTCAAAAATCTTCATAAGGATAAAGGCAAGGCTCCTCAACAATCACCGAAAGAAAACAAACCATCCGGTAAATCTGAAGAGAGCATTCAAACTCCCTTTATTATCTCCCTCAAGACTTCAAATCCTTTGGTAATCACAACTAAAGTGAAGAAGGCAAAGCAAAAGTCTGGGGGCAAATTTGTTGTCTTTTTCGTGTCTATCATGCAAGACACAGATTCAGATTTAGAGCCAGAAGATGACAATCGTCAAGCCAAGCTGACACTCAGTAAGTTCGGCCTGCTCTTACTCCAATGGAGACAACTTCTGACATAGAAGATCCTACGTTAGCTTTCTTCGTTGTTCCAGCAACTTCAGCAAAGGAAAAGCCAATCTTCTTCCATAGATCGGATGCTTCTTTATCAAACTCCATGCTTGAACCTTTCCAAAATGAAGGTATGCCTCAACTATCCTTATATAGTTCTGTGGCACAAGCTATTATGAAGAAAATGGGCTATGAGGCTCAAAACCCAGTCGGTTTGGGAGAAGGCCGCGGTATTCTCACGCCATTGGGGCCCGTCTTGACCAAAAGCCAGCTGGAAGATTGGAGACTCTATGGCTATGTAGAAAAGTCTTCACACGGGTTAGGGTATGATCCCGACACTCTCCTGAGACAGTTGACACAAAGGCTTAAAAGTCAATTTACTAACCAAGCCTCAACATCTCGTATCCATGAAGACATCGATCTCCCTGTTATCTCTTCGATGAGTCACCTGACAAAGATCCAGGAAGCTCATCCAATTGCTACGATTTCTCTGACAATGAATAGGAATTGTCCGATGGCACAGACGTGTGGTCTTCTGACCCAGAAGAATCCTCGTCTCGAAAAGAAGTACCCTACTTCGATCCGGTTTCAACAGGCGATTGGGATCATCTCATAGCAAACCTTGAGAAAATCTCCGATCAAGAAGACCCGTGGAAAGGAACAAAACCTTGGTCTGGAAATGCCCTTGAGACCCTAGAAGGTTTCGTAGAGCTGGAAGCCTCCGAATTATTATGGAGGAACCACCTTCAAACCTTCCAACAGAAGATCCTGCATCCTACAGCGATCTCATGGCCTTTCGAAGCCTGTGGTATGGACATCATAGGTCCTATTTCTCCCCCTTCAAGCAAAGGTCATCGCTTCATCTTCGCCGCTATGGATTATTTCTCCAAGTGGTCAGAAGCATTTGCGCTTAACGAAATGAAGACCTCATCAGTCCTTCAGTTGCTACGCACCAACATCATTTGTCGTTTTGGCATACCCAAAAGATTCGTCCATGATAACGGACCACAATCCCGGGATCATCGATTCTACAGGTTCTGCGACAAATACAAAATCCCAAGCTATCCTTCAACTCCATATAATCCGGCAGTAAATGGATTAGCAGAAGCCTTCAACAAGACACTCTGCAAAATCCTCAAAAAAATAGTCTCTAGTCAAAAAAGAGACTGGAGCGACAAACTGTCTGAAGCTTTGTGGGCCTATCGAACCACCGTTCGAGGACCAACCCATAGCACACCATTCTCCTTGGTTTATGGATGCGAAGCTGTCGTACCCTTGGAAGTACAAATTCCTTCTTTGAGGGTATCCTTGCAAAATGACATGACTCAAGAAAGCAATGTCAAATTGCGACTCCATGAGCTGGACAATCTCGATGAGAGACGGCTCGAAGCTCGACAAAGCATTGAACTTTACCAAGCACTCATGGTAGGATCTTTCGATAAAAAGGTCAGGCAACGCGTCTACAAAAAGGGTGACTTGGTGCTTGCGGTAAAAAGACCAATGGTCTTTGCCCACAAGTCCAAAGGCAAGTTTGAGCCAAAATGGGAGGGACCCTACGGCATCGACAAAGTTTTCTCCAACGGCGCATACGCACTCCGAAACATGGAGGGTGACAGATGTATGCTGCCCATCAATGGTAAGTTCTTAAAGCGGTACTACTCTTGAAGACTTACCCAACTGGGTAAGAGCAATGCTTGTACGGCCAAAACCAATCTTTTTAGAATTCTCATATCAAATGTTTAAATTTCTAGAAATTTAAACAATGCTTACTTTCATCGTTTCATTATTCAAAAATCCAAGTTTAGGAACCTTTCCTTAACTTGACCAAAATTCTCAACCCTTGAGCCCAAAATTCATGGTTTGAAACAAAATCCGGATTCAGGGATTTCCACCCTAGTCCACCCTGCCTTTTACCGCCAAAATGGTTTTAGGTCAAAACTTATGACCCTCGTGTCTTTAAACAAAAAAATGATTTTTTCAAAAAAAAAAAAAAAACCGCGGGGAAGCGATGCTTAGTCGATAATCGCACAAATCGGAAGCATGCGAACCACGTTCGACACTTCCAAAATCGCAAGGAAGCGACATTTCGTTGATACTTGCAAAATCCAAAATCGTGGAGACGCAACATTTCTGTTGATATCCACAACCCAAATTTCAAAGGTTCGAAAAAACCTAAAAACCATGGAGACGTAACATTTCAGTTGATATCCATAACCCAAAGGTTCGAGAAACCACATATCGTGGGGAAACGACATCAAGTCAGTACCCACAAAACCAAAATTTTTGAAAAGCAAGGATGAGACATTCCATCGATACTTGCAAGACCATTCAGCAGGGAGGCGACTTTTAGTCGATACTTGCATTTTCAAAAACCACAAACCGGCTATAAATGCCACGGAAACTGGCTATCAATGCCACAAAACAAACCAGGCTATAAATGCCACAAACCAGCTATAAATGCCATCAAAACAGGCTATAAATGCCACCAAATCGGCTATCAATGCCACAAAACAAAACCGGCTATCAATGCCACAAATCAAAACTTGGTTTTAAAAAAAAAAAACAAAAAACTCGGCTATCAATGCCACCAAAACCGGCTATAGTGAAAGTTTAGGTATAGTAGATCTGAAATGCCATAAGAAGGACGTCCAAGGCTGCTTTTATTCAGTAAAAACAAATTTTAAATTTGATCTTGGCAGCGCAAATCAACCATAGAATCAACATAATAACTCCATGAAATCATGATCAACATGTATATAATAAAAGGAGATGAAAGAGGAATATTACCTTGATGATCTAAAGACTACAAATCTCTGAAAGAAAGGATCTAAAGATCTGATCTCAGGCCTGCAATCAGCAACACTAGTTGCTGGAATTTTCTGCAGTAATTTTCTTTTTGATCTTCTCCTCTATTCCACAACCCAATCCTATTGGTTATGATTGTGGGATCAAAGTATGGTTTCTTGAGAGGTTTTCTGAACTATTTTAAATGGAAAAGACCTAAAGAATTATTTTCTCCTTTCAAGGAAGAAGAAAAAAGATGAAGACAGCCTTCTCCATTTGACTAGTGTATACGGCCATAAAGAAAAATTGGATTTATGTTACACGCCTGGGGATTCCCTCTCTCTCCCTCTTATCTTTTGCTTCATTATCTCTTGGACGCCCAAGAGGGAGATTTGAATGGAAAATTTTATCTCCTTATTTCTCTCCTTTCTGAAATAGAAAAGTAAGAAGGCAATCCCATAAAAACTGCAACCATCTATAATAGGTGTGCAACACTTCCAATAATTGTTTTTAAAATAATTAGGGTACAATAATTGTAGGATTTCTTACCCAAAGAGGAATCCAACCTTCCAAGTAAAGATACCTATTTAAAATTGGAAACCTATCACAAGGGGCCCGCTTTATGGCTGGCCCATTGGATGGATAAACACACCATGGCCCACAAGTCAATAACTTTTCCATTAAAATAATTCAACCTCATTTCTTTTAAAAAAAATAAGAAACCATGCCAATATAGGAAAATGGCTATAGAAGGGACCAAAAGACATATTTGCCCTTGGCTACCAAAATGACCAAAATGTCCATGCTAATCCCATAGCAACATTAAGATCATTTTTAACCCTAACTCATTCCACTAAAGAGTTATGGTTGAACTCCAGGGACAAATAAAATATTATTTTAATCTCGTCAGTAAGTGACTTATGTCTTCGACCTACTAAGTGAAATGACCGTAATGCCCCTCTATGTAACATCCATAATCAAGTCAGGTTATACAATGTACTATCGACCTTCTTGATTATATCTCAAACTTAGAACTTCATATCCTAAACTTAATCATCATCCGGATATCATTCTCTTCATCCAGGAAGCGACCGACAAGTTCAATATCCATATGGAAGATCCATATACTAAGATGTTAGATTTTGATGATTAATCATATAATTCTAAGGGGATGATCTCTCCCTCACTTGATGGCATAGATTCTTTATTGCATATGTATGTCCCAACTAATCAAGCCCGAATACCCAAAACACAGAGCTGTTGACCCATATACAGGATCTCACCCATAGTGAATTAAAGCACAAGAACTCAACTTCGTCAGTTCATCCACATATGCTCAAGATTAAGAGCATCAGTCACTCAGTAGCATAAGGTGATTTGATCTCTCTCAGTGATAGTACTATTTTTAGAAATCACACCTATAATGGTCCAATTCAATGCATGACACATGCACTAATGAGATACATCCGGAAAAGCCTCCTGTGACTAAGGTAAGTCACCCTTAATTAAGGAGAGTATCTCACTATAACTTATACCAAGATGAAGTGCCCAACTCCATCTCCCAGTTATGAACTAGTTTATTGTTTCAAGTATCCATGACTCAAACCTTTCTGTGTGTAGACACTACATACCTAAGTCATTTACTAGAAACAATGGACCTTACACAAACATACATACATATATATGCAGCAAGAGAAAATAATAATATTAATAAATAACCTGAAAATATCCAGTAACAGAGATGAGGGTGCTGTCAGTGAGCTTTTGGGCATACACAAATCCTAACAAACTCTCACTTGCACTAAAGATCACTTCTTCCTAACCTAACTCCCATAGACTCAACATGAGAACTAAACACTTTCTCAGTAAGAGTCTTTATGAAATGGTCAACTAAGTTATTTGCGGAGGTAATTTGATCCACCACTATTTCTCCTTCTTAGATGAATTCTCGGATCAAGTGGTACTTTCTCTGAATGTGTTTGCCTTTCTTGTAATACCTTGGCTCTTTGCACTGTGCTACAGCACCGGTGTTGTCGCAGTACATTACAATAGGCTTCTGTATGGCAAGAACAACTCCCAATTCCAATAGGAGTTTTCTGAGCCATACAGCTTCCTTTCCTGCTTCTGCTGCCGCCACATACTCGGCCTCCTTGGTAGAATCAGCAGTACAATTTTGCCTGACACTTCTCCATGATATAGCCCCTCCTGACAGAGTAAAAACGTATCCTGAGGTAGACTTGCTGGCATCTCTATCAGACTGGAAGTCAGAGTCTGTATATGCCAGAGGCGTTAGATCATCTGCTCGATAAGTTAGCATATAATCTTTTGTTCTCCGTAGATACTTGAATATATGCTTAACAGCTGTACAATGCACAGGTCCAGGGTTTGACTGATATCTGCTTACCATGCCAACAGCAAAGCAAATGTCTGGTCTAGTACATAACATTGCATACATGAGGCTTCCAACAGCTGATGCATATAGAACTCTCCTCATGCTTTCTATCTCCTCAGGTGTCTTTGGACATTGATCTCGAGATAGAGGTACTCCATGTCTAGAGGGTAATAAACCCTTCTTGGAGTCATGCATGTTAAACTTGACCGAAATCTTCTCAATGTATGATGATTGGGATAAGGCTAATATCTTATTCTTGCGATCTCGCAAAAGCTTGATCCCTAAGACATAGCTTGCCTCACCCAAATCCTTCATCTGAAATTGAGACCATAACCAAACCTTTGTGGATGACAATATACCTACATCATTTCCAATGAGCAATATGTCATCTACATACAGAACCAAAAATGCAACTGCATTTCCATTTCGTTTCTTATACACATGGTTCATCAATGTTTTGATCAAATCCAAAAGATTTAATTGCCTGATTAAACTTGATGTTCCATGCTCTAGATGCTTGCTTAAGTCCATAAATGGACTTCTTAAGTTTACAAACCATGTTATCTTGGCCACTAGCAATGAAACCCTCTGGTTGCATCATATAGATGCATTCGTCAAGATTTCCATTAAGAAATGCTGTCATGACATCCATTTGCCATATCTTGTAGTCATTATAACATGCGATGGCTAAGAGAATCCTTATGGACTTGAGCATGGCTACTGGTGAGAAGGTTTCCTCATAATCGATACCCTCTTTCTGAGAATATCCCTTTGCCACCAGTCTTGCTTTGAAGGTTTCCCCCTTCCCATCCACTCCTCTCTTTCTCTTGTAGATCCACTTGCACCCTATGGGTTTAATCCCTTCAGGCGCATCTACAAGATCCCAGACTTGATTGGAATACAAAGAATCCAATTCAGACCTCATTGCTTGCTGCCACATGTCAGCATCCGTATCCGTTACTGCTTCATTGTAACTAGCAGGATCCTCAACCAGATTTTTGGAGTCTGTCTTAAAAGACACTCCTAGATATCTTTCTGGCTGTCTAGAAACTCTCCCACTATGACGAGGCTCCGAAGTGTTAAAAGGAATATCACGTTCATCTACCGCCTTAGGATTTGGTACAGGTGTAATAGGAGATCCTAGAAGAATCTCCTCTAGTGTATCTTTACAACTTAGCTCTTGATGCATTATGCAATCATCCTCCAAGTATCTAGCATGAGTGCCTATAAGTACTTTATGCTCCTTTGGATGATAAAAAATGCCACCTCTTGTTCCCTTAGGATACCCAATGAAATAGCACATTTCTGATCTTGGTTCCAACTTGGTAGCTTTATCATTCAGTACATAAGCTGGACAACCCCAAATGTTGATATGCCTTAAACTGGGTTTTCGACCTATCCATATTTCTTGCGGTGTCCTAGGCACTGATTTAGAAGGGACCAGATTCAAAATGTATGCTGCTGCTTCTAGAGCATATCCCCAAAAAGATATGGGTAGGGTTGCATGACTCATCATGGACCTTACCATATCAAGAAGGGTACGGTTTCTTCTCTCTGCTACACCATTTTGCTGGGGTGTACCCGATGCAGTCATCTGAGACACAATCCCATGTGGTGTGAGGTACTCCTTGAACTCACCTATGAGGTACTAGCCACCTCGATCAGATCGAACGGCTTTGATATGTTTACCTAATTGTAGCTCTGCCTCAACCTTAAATTGCTTGAATTTATCAAAAGACTCAGACTTGCGTCGCATTAAGTATACATATCCATACCTAGAGTAATCATCGGTAAACGTGATGAAATACTCATAACCTCCTCGAGCTGGTTTGCTCATAGGACCACACACATCAGTGTGAACCAATTCTAACAATTCCTTCGACCTCAGTCCCTTTGAAGAGAATGACCTTTTGGTCATCTTTCCTTTGAGACAAGCTTCGCACTGAGGCAATGGTTCGAGATCTAATGAACTCAAGGGCCCATCCTCTACCAACCTCTGAATTCGTTTTAGGTTAATATGACCTAAACGTAAGTGCCAAAGAAAAGTGTCATTGGTTGAAGATACCTTCCTTTTAAGGGAAGTTAAGCTTTGTAGTTATACATTTTGTAGTGTGGAAGTAATAGGATATATATAAAATAAGTTGTCATTCATTCTACCGGAACATAGAACATTTCCATCTCTACTGATATCAACACCAGAATGGAATGAAATAAAATAATTAAATTCAATAAGTCTGGAAACCGAAATTAAATTCTTCCTCATGTCCGGAACATAGAGAACATTATTTAAAACCAATATCCTATTGTAAGAGAAATGTAAAGTAACATCTCCCACTGCAAGTGCCTAAACTTTTGCTCCAGTTCCAACTCTGAGGGCAAACTCTCCTTTCTCAAGTTTTTGCATTATCTGAAACCCCTGCAATGAGTTGTAGATATGATTAGTGGCTCCAGAGTCTACTATCCATGAATCAGTAGAATCAACCTCAAAACAGGTTTCAATGTAGTAGGAAAGAGATATACATTTCTTAGCAAAGGCTAGGAACTTAGGACAATCTTTATTCCAATGACCTTTAAGGCCACACTTGAAGCATTTCCCTTTGGGCTTTTAACCTGTACCCTTGTCCTTCTTTTTACCAGCATTACCCTTTTTCTGTCCCTTTCCTTTATCCTTCTTCTTCTTGAATTTCTTCCCTTTCGGGTTCAGTTTAGAGGAAGACTGGAAAAAATGAGCTTGGGTTTTGGGCTTCAAGATAGCCTCTGCTGTATGGAATTCTTTCACTAACTCAGGTAAAGTCATGTCCATCTTGCTCATACTAAAATTGAGCCTGAACTGATTGAAAGAATCCGGCAGAGTTTCGAGAATTATATCAGTTTCACTCTCTGCATCAATCTCAGCCCCTAGGATTTCAGCCACATTAAAGCAATCCATCATCTTGAGCATATGCTCTCTGACGGGTGTTCCCTCGGCCATCCTAGTGTTCATGATTGTCCTTATAGCAGCTTGCCTAGCTGGCCTGCTTTTGTCTGCGAACATCTCAGACAAGGACAACATGATGTCAGAAGCTGTGTCCATTTGCTCATGCTGT
Source organism: Litsea cubeba (assembly GCA_012931725.1). NCBI lineage: Eukaryota > Viridiplantae > Streptophyta > Magnoliopsida > Laurales > Lauraceae > Litsea > Litsea cubeba. The sequence continues at coordinate 60,916,820 of CM022949.1, forward strand.
GTTTGCAATACGTTGGACATGGAAGCAAGCATGTAGCATTTAGCCATGCTATTCGCTTTCTTCCATTTCCTTTCAGCCTCTTGCTGGTCATCTATAGAATTATTATTAATCTCAAGACAGGGTTCTGACAAGACATACTTGTACTCCTCAGCAGTAAGTAATATGTCAAGATTCCTTTTCCAGTCCACGTAGTTGGGACCAATAAGTTTGTTCTCACGTAAAATACTCATCAACGGGCTAAAAGAACCTCCGGTCATCTCTCTGGATATATAATTGTTCATAATTAGACGGGCAGTATATATATGTAACATGTATATGGTGCTTATAATAAAAGAAAACAAGCACATCTTACTTTTTACATTATTAACCCTTATCATAATGTATCAGTGTCTCAACCTCCTCACAGACCCTCCACAGAAGGGATGGCCGAGTCTATAGTCTCGTTGAATAAAGCCTCGCTTATTTGGATTATCACTATCTGGATATAGAATATCCAGTGACAATCCAATCATTGATTGGTTTGGCCTCATATGACAAATAACTCAAACTCGTAGAGAGAGGTTAATGTCGTCTTATGTCAAGTGTGCTACCATCTCTTATGAAATTTCCCAGAATGTCTATGACTTGAGTCCTCCTAAGGGATTGTGGGATCAAAGTATGGTTTCTTGAGAGGTTTTCTGAACTATTTTAAATGGAAAAGACCTAAAGAATTATTTTCTCCTTTCAAGGAAGAAGAAAAAAGATGAAGATAGCCTTCTCTATTTGACTAGTGTATACGGCCATAAAGAAAAATTGGATTTTTGTTACACGCCTGGGGATTCCCTCTCTCTCCCTCTTAACTTTTGCTTCATTATCTCTTGGACGCTCAAGAGGGAGATTTGAATGAAAAATTTTATCTCCTTCTTATTTCTCTCCTTTTTGAAATAGAAAAGTAAGAAGGCAATCCCATAAAAATTGCAACCATCTATAATAGGTGTGCAACACTTCCAATAATTGTTTTTAAAATAATTAGGATACAATAATTGTAGGATTTCTTACCCAAAGAGGAATCCAACCTTCCAAGTAAAGATACCTATTTAAAATTGGAAACCTATCACAAGGGGCCCGCTTTATGGCTGGCCCATTGGATGGATAAACACACCATGGCCCACAAGTCAATAACTTTTCCATTAAAATATTTCAACCTCATTTCTTTTAAACAAAATAAGAAACCATGCCAATATAGGAAAATGGCTAGAGAAGGGACCAAAAGACATATTTGCCCTTGGCTACCAAAATGACCAAAATGTCCATGCTAATCCCATAGCAACATTAAGATCATTTTTATCCCTAACTCATTCCACTAAAGAGTTATGGTTGAACTCCAGGGACAAATAAAATATTATTTTAATCTCGTCAGTAAGTGACTTATGTCTTCGACCTACTAAGTGAAATGACCGTAATGCCCCTCTATGTAACATCCATAATCAAGTCAGGTTATACAATGTACTATCGACCTTCTTGATTATATCTCAACCTTAGAACTTCATATCCTAAACTTAATCATCATCCGGATATCATTCTCTTCATCCAGGAAGCGACCGACAAGTTCAATATCCATATGGAAGATCCATATACTAAGATGTTAGATTTTGATGATTAATCAGATAATTCTAAGGGGATGATCTCTCCCTCACTTGATGGCATAGATTCTTTATTGCATATGTATGTCCCAACTAATCAAGCCCGAATACCCAAAACACAGAGCTGTTGACCCATATACAGGATCTCACCCATAGTGAATTAAAGCACAAGAACTCAACTTCGTCAGTTCATCCACATATGCTCAAGATTAAGAGCACCAGTCACTCAGTAGCATAAGGTGATTTGATCTCTCTCAGTGATAGTACTATTTTTAGAAATCACACCTATAATGGTCCAATTCAATGCATGACACATGCACTAATGAGATACATCCGGAAAAGCCTCCTGTGACTAAGGTAAGTCACCCTTAATTAAGGAGAGTATCTCACTATAACTTATACCAAGATGAAGTGCCCAACTCCATCTCCCAGTTATGAACTAGTTTATTGTTTCAAGTATCCATGACTCAAACCTTTCTGTGTGTAGACACTACATACCTAAGTCATTTACTAGAAACAATGGACCTTACACAAACATACATACATATATATGCAGCAAGAGAAAATAATAATATTAATAAATAACCTGAAAATATCCAGTAACAGAGATGAGGGTGCTGTCAGTGAGCTTTTGGGCATACACAAATCCCAACATATAGATGCCACCAAACAGGCTATCAATGCCACAAAATCGGCTATCAATGCCACAAAACTGGCTTTCATGCCAAAACCAGCTTCCATGCCACAAATAAAATCTGGCCACCATGCCAAAACAATCATTTAACAAAAGATTTTCACAAAATGACAAGATTTTGATCAAATCCCATTTAGCAATTACTTTTATCACAAAAAGATTTAAGTGAGCGTAGGGAAAACAAAAAAACAAAAACAAAAGAATCCCATTTTGCAATTGCTTTCATCACAAAAAGATTTAAGTGAACGTAGGGAAAACAAAAAAAAAAGAGTACAAAAAAAAATACATGCAGTACCAAAAAAAGAAAGTGTTCACAAATGCTACAAAAAAAGAGTACCAAAAAACACATGTGGTACAAAAAAAAAGGAATGATAGTTTCTGCTACAAAAACCAGGAGCTCAGCCAAGATTTCAGCTCCTCAAGCAAACTTTTGGCCTCAGCCATCAGGGTTTCCAGGGCACGCTTCTTTAGGAACTTGCCATGAGATGCTGGGGTGGGCTGTAACCCTTCTTTCACACCAGGAAGCTTATCCCGAGCAGTTTGCCATTGTTTGTCCTCTTGAAACTTCCTTTCAATGACTCGATCATCATCTGCAACCCGACGAATCAGAGCACTCTCCCTATCGCGAGCCTCTGTTATAGCAGCCCACTTGGCAGCGACTTGTGCCTTTAAATGCTCAAGACATTTCCTGGCCTCATCGACCTCCCTATCAAGGATATTAAGGTCATGTGTCAGCCTAATGATGGCTAGCTCTTCTTAGTTCTTCTCTCAGACTATCTACTTCCTGCTTTGTGTAGCCTCATTCAGGTTAGACTTAGCCTTATCGGCAGGGTCCAAGAACATCTCCTTGAAGAACTGGTCGTCAGTAAAACCCATGGTCTCAAACCACTTGTCACCCAGTGTAATGATCCTATCAACGATCGCCCTGGCACCTGTGACATCCAGACCAGCCTCTTCGGCATCACTGAGAATCTCCTGCACATGCTGGATCATGCCAAATCCGGCATCCAAGTGCCTAGAAAAGAGAGTCTCAATCTAAGAGCTTAGAACCGCGCCACCACTTTCTTCGCAAAAAGAAGAGACGGCCCAACTGAAGATTCGCCCCGCTCCGTCGGTCGGCTGCTCATGTCATCACCCGTTGGAAGAGTAACAAAAGAACTCTTTCCAGTTGGAGCTGCTTGGGAAGAAATCTCAGCACGAGGTATCTCTTCAACAGTGTCAGAACTGGTCCTAGGAGTCTCTACCTCCGGATCAACCTCTGACATCTCTTGCTCTGGTTCTGAAGGAAGCGACGGACTCTCCTCTGTCACTTCAAAACTTGCCAAATAAACAAAAAAGGTATGAATATGATCCTGTTTGAAAATCATTATCAGGGTTATTACTACAAAATACCTTCTTCGACGACTGGTGGAACACTCTCTTCCTCCATGAACTCATCGGAAGCATCGTCAACATTTGCATCCATCGATGGTCCAAAGTCATCGGAATCCTGTGGCAAGTCAGCTGACAAGAAAAATGTTAGCAAACTGAGTCACAGACAAAAAAAAAAGAAAGCAAAAGAAGTCATACCAATTGGAGATTCTGGATTCACTCCAGAGTCCCTCGGTTCTTCTTCTGATGCTGCAACTGGATCCGTCACCACCTCATCGGTTGGAACCTCAGGCATCGCCAAGTCTTCCTCTGCTAAAAAAAAAGAAGCAGTAGGGGGAGAAAACAAATCAAGACAAGGAAAAATCCCATCAAAAGAAATGGAAAGAGAAAAAGGAAGAATCATACGTTCGCCGACGGTCTCTTCTTCTCGGCTTCTCTTTTCCGGAGGCTCATCAGCATTCCCTGGCACCTCCTCATTGATAGTAAGAGGGACTTCCAAGTCAGGAGAGTCCTCATGTTGCCCCTTGCTGCGATGATGACTCCTCTTCCTCTTACTTCTGTGGGCTCGCTTCTTAGAAGAACCTGCCTCGCTGTCAGAGTCAGGTTTCCCACTTGACTCCTCACTGGATGGTCTACTCTTGCCAGTAGACTCCACGGAAGCTTGCCTCTATGCCGCTTGCATCCAAGCATCAAGCTCAGCTTCCTCTTGTTCTAGCTACTCTAAAGCCTCATCAGGTATTTCTCGAACAGCTTCAGAACCAATGACGCCCTGGTCACCGAGAAAGCCTATCTTATGCTTCTCTCCAGAAAGGAAAGCCCAAACTTCCTCTCGCTGGACGCCATCCAAGGCCTTTTCCAAATGACAGCTTCACATCAAGCTCCTTTCTTGGAAAGCCACCGATATGTCGAAAAGCTCTCCGCGAACCACTTCGTGAAGCCGACAGTCCGGGAAGTCGACAGCACAGGATAAGAGATCATGGCAGTACGTAGTGTCTTCAGCACTATAGAAAGCCCATGCATTTCTCCCATCCTGCAAACCTCCAAAGCGCTTCACCATGCTTGAAGGCGCTCCAACAACGCCTTAAGAAAAGCCCAACTACAGAGCAAGTGAGAAGGTACATACGGCTGAATGTCGACGAAAAGATGTCTGTGGTAGACCGTCGTGCCAAAACGTATGCTGAAAAGCCACTCCTTCTCTGCGTTTGTCAAGGAGTAATGCCTTCCCGACCCCGCCTTGGTAGAGTCTCAGAAGGCACCAAAATCAAAAGCCTTCTTCCACAACTCCCGAGAAAGCTTCACTGAAGACTGCCCCATCTCGACGTCCCTGAACCGTCGGATCCTCATGCGGGCAAACAAAAGTGATTCGGACATGGCTTTGCCCTTAGCCAGCCGAATCATCAGAGGATCATCATCCTGTGTAGCACCCAACCGTTGGAAGCCAGGACGGTGGTACACATACCACGACTAAAAGATGTGGGCTGAAAATACCCTATTCATAGGGAGCCCAAGCCAAACCAAAAAAGCAGCAGCCTGCAGTTCGGTGCACAAGTAGGAGTAAAGAGCTGGTACCAAAGCAAGCTGCTCTCCAAACGCCATCTGACAAGCCGAAAAAATAAAATGCAGCCTGATGTGCGTTCCATCTCCTCCAGCAAAAATGGCCTCACCAAGCCAATAAGTGAGGTAAACAGCGAGATCTCTCCGCAGTGCAATGTCAGGACATATGGCGTTTGTACTCGTACAGAAATCTCTCAACTCTTCTTACATAGCCAAGATCTTATTTGAACCCGGATCCTTAGCCCTGTCTTCCCGGGTCATGCTATCAGAAGGCTCCCCACTTTCAAAGAAGTTAGGAGATGAAGAGTTAAAACTCTTCCAACTGGTGGACCTAACTTTCAAGCCCTCCTTCTCTTTCAAAAAATCATAGAAGGCAACGAGCTGAAAGTACAGAAGCCTGAACTCCTCAAACTGATCCTCAAGGATGCTGTCGATTGGCATAAACTCCTCATAGAGTTTGCCAAGGATGGGCAATCCAGTAATGGCGCTCGGCTCCTTCAAAGAAAAACCAATCTCACCATTCGTCACAACGAAGGTATTGGTTTGTGGAAGGAATGACTCCAACATAGTCATGAAGGCCTCGTCAGAAAAGATCACGGTCTCCTTAAAGGCGTGGACCGCATAAAAAATCCCGGCTTCCTTCAAAACGGCGCCACCAATCAGCAGGATGCGATCAGTCCACGACTTCCACTCGAAGTCAGCACTGAAACGGCCACGAAGTCGAAAAGGCTTCACCCAATTACTGTCGTCACCGCTGAAAATGCCAAGGCCCACCGGTCCCAAATCGAAAGATGGATAATCAGAGCCCTGGTAGCCGCTGGTTGGCATCAACATATCCATGTCAGTAGGCGACTTCTCCGCATATCCAGGAGAACCGCCAATAAAAATCCCGGTCATGATTACATTTGCCCTTCTCACCCAGCTTGGAGGATCTTCCCTCTTAAAGCACATGTGGGCAAGGCTCATGATCGAGACGGTGCGATCAAACGTTGACCGGGTAGCAACAGTCTTTTCTCACCGTCAACTGTGAAATAAAACTGAAAACATCTCATCTGGTATGTCATGTCATCAGGGACGACATCACCAAAGAAGAAGAAAGGCTTGGGAAAAACCCTCTGATCGTCTATCACCCATGGACGACTGCTTACCATGATCTTATAAAATTACTCTCCCTTGAGAGCGATCAGTCGCTGCCTCATCTCATCTTTGTTGAGAGAGTCACACTCTTCCAGGTTTCTCTCAACATACTGAACCTTCTCCCAAGCCTGCTGAACGGCCGAATTAGAAGATCTAGCAGATCGACGAGGTATGCTTGTAGCAGGCTCTTTACCCTTGTTCGTTCTGGAGGAACCACTTGCAAAGGATGAAAAAGAAAAAGATCAATCATCAAAATAACAGGATTTCACTAAAGGAAAATATGGCAAAATTTTGACATGATTCCGGGGCAATTCCGAAGAAAAGGAACTACTCCGAAAGAAATAGAAAGCTTGAAGATGGGCTCAACATTGCTGCGAGTTCTGAAACTCCAAACTTTCGAAACCTAAAAGTCTCCGCAAAATCAAGAAGGGCTCAACATCGCTGCGAGCTGCAAATTCCTAAATTTGCAAAAACTTTCAGGTATGCTATCATATCATGCTGTAAATTTACAAAAAATGCATGCATGAACATCTTGATTTGCCAAAAAATGCATTATCATGATGAGAAGGAAAAAAAAAGAAACTTTCTAAAAAAAAGAGAGAAATTTTTTTTTGCTAAAGGGTTAATTTGTATTGAAAAAAGAGAAAAGGGCTGGAAGCCCCCAAAAATTACAAAAGACTGCTCAAGACAGAAACAGCCCAAAAACCCAGCCAACTCGGATAATTACATAGGAACCTACAAAATAGGGAGTAGGCAGCAGAGATAGAAGAAGCTGCAGATCGCCGAACAGTGGGGACAGAACTTCACCCAAGAGAAAAGAGCTTGGAGCAAGCATCCTACTGAGCTCACTGAGTAAGGAACTGGCAACAGGATAACAGGCAGCAGCAGAAGCTCGATCATCTTAGAAGGGAGACTACCAGCAACCAACTAATCAGGAATGAGAGGGAGCTAGGCACAGAACTTTGTCTCATCCAACCTTGCTGAATATCCTGAAGAAGCAGAAATAGATCAGGAGCCAGGAGCTCTTGCTATACCCAGGCCGAACTGAGGAACCAATGAATGGAGCAGGAAGGGGCGCCTCCAGCAGTAGACTCAAGCAAAGAAAGACCTCTGAGCGTGAAGGAAGCTGTCCTCTAAGCTTATAGACAGATCCAAATAGCAGGCACAAGGAACCCAAGAGGAGGAAGAGAGAGGCTAGGAGATGTTCTATAGTCAAAAGTTGTTGTTAGACAAAAAATGTATAAACAGCTGAAGAGTCCTGCCAGAAAAAGGTCTGTTGATTGAACTGAGAGAGGAGGAGAGAATCTCTTTCAGAAGTATCTTGACCTTCGTCTGAGAGGCTCTTAAATTCCTGTGGATTTGGTCATTTCTGCATTTCCAAATAACGTAAGTAGTAGAGAAGAAGATGGAGGAGATTCCGAGCCTTGCTATCCTGTCACAGCTAGATGAAAGTCTCTGCCAAATAGCTGAAGGAGAATTAGGGGCTGCACTATTTACTCCTGCTGCTTGAAGGATCCATCTCCATTGGCCAGAGGCGAAGGGGCAGAGGAAGAAGAGGTGCAGCGCTGTTTCAACACTCTGGTTGCAGAGACAACACCTGGAAGCTAGACTTATTCCAGTGGCTTGAGCCCGGTCATTTGTAGGAGTTTTGCAATGCATCAGGCGCCAGGCAAAGAAAGACACTCTCGGTCTAATGAGGTGGTTCCAAACCAGGGGAGCCCAAATTTTGCGGGGCTGGGAGTACCTAATTAACTGCCAAGCCTCTTTGAGAGAGAGATCTTTCCCTGGGTGACTTTTCCAATAGATGGAATCATCTTTAGCAGGGTCTATAGAGATGGACTGGACGGCACTCCTTAAAGCATCTTCCACCTCTGTTTGAAGGCCTGAAGGCAAGTTCCAGGCTGAGCCATCCCAGAGTGTACTGACTGTCTGATGAGGGGGAAAGGAGAAGGAGGGGAACTGATCTGCCAGGCTAGACTCTGAAGACCAAGAGTCAAACCAAACATCTGCCAAGTTACCATTTCCTACAATCCATTTACTGCCTTCTTGAATGATGTGAGCTGCCTTCCTGATTTTCCGCCAGACACAGGAACCATTTTTGGTTGTGGCCGAGCTCCATAAGGTTGCCCTGGGGAAGTACCTCCCTTTCATCCAGTCAGCCCAAAGAGAAACTGACGTAGCGGTTGTCCATGCTAGCTTGACAAAGGAAGCCCCGTTGTGATCGTGTATGCGCCAGATACCAAGACCACCCTCAAGGGTTGGAAGACACACCAAGTCCCAGCGGATCTGACTCCTCTTGGATCCAGAAGCAGCTCCCGACCATAAGAAATTCCTCATTATACTTTCTAAGTGGTTTGTTACTGACTTCGGGAGAGGGAAGACCATTGCAATGTGAGTGGGTAAACTGCCCAGCACATGCCTAATCAGGATAGTTCGACCAGCAAAGGAGAGTAGCCTGGACTTCCACCCGACTAGCTTGGAGAGGAATCTATCCACCATAGAGTGAAGGTGATGTCTTTTCGGCGTACCTATAATCAGGGGAGCTCCGAGGTAAGAAGAAGATAGAGGATGATCCTGGAGGTTAGTGATGGATAGGATCTGTCTTTTGGTCGACAGGCTACACTTGCCTAAGAAAAGTTTACTTTTTGCCACATTGATGTGTTGCCCCGAGCTGAATTGATACTTTTCTAGGAGTTGTTTGAGAGCCATCAGACCTTTCTTGTTGCCTTTCAAGAAGAGCAGTATGTCGTCAGCATAGAAGAGATGGCAGGGGGTCTTTGGCACTGAGGAAAGAGGGAGAACCAGCCTAGAGGAAACCAGTTTGTGAATGTTAAGGCTGAGAATTTCCTCTGCTAATATAAAGAGGTAAGGGGATAGGGGGTCCCCTTGTCTAAGACCACAATTGGAGTCGAAGAAGCCATAAGGCACTCTATTAATTAGGACAGAGCCTTTTCCAGAACAGACACAGGCTTTAACAAGTTTAATCCAGCAATTTGAGAACCCAAAGAAGGCTAGAGCTTTAAAGAGGAAGGCCCAACTTAACTTGTCAAAAGCTTTAGATATGTCTAGCTGCATATAAAGAGACCCACCTCTAGTCTTCAATCGGAGGAATTGGAAGAGCTCATGAGCTAAGGCAATGTGTTGATGGATTGATCTTCCTTTTACAAAAGCTGCTTGGTTTAGAGAGATTAGAGAGGGGAGGATGAGAGACAGTCTGGAAGCTAAGATTTTGGACATGATTTTGTAGGAGAAATTGAGAAGACTAATTGGCCTGTAATCAGTGAAGGAAACTGGCGAAGTTGATTTAGGAATCAAAGCCAGAAAGTAAGCATTGGAAGCTTTGTAGAGATTGCCAGAGGAGAAAAAGTGTTTCACTGCTCTAATAACTGTCCCTCCAGTGATCGGCCAAGTGGCAGTGAAGAAGGAACCAGGGAAACCATCTGGCCCTGGGGAGCTATCCGCCTTCAAATCAAAAACAGCCCTCTTAATTTCTTCTTCATCCGGAATTCTTGTCAGGTGGCAGTTCATGTCAGAGGAGACTTTGTTGCTCTCTAATTCAAAAAGGCTCTCATCAGGATCAGGGTGACCTGACTGAGCTAGTCCTGAGAAGTGATCAACTGCCAGTTGCTGGATTTGGGTTGGGTCCTCTATCCAATTACCATTGGATTTGATTTTGTCAATTCTGTTAACTGCCCCTCGAGATTTTGCATAGGCATGAAAAAAGGCTGTGTTTCTGTCTCCCTCTTTCAGCCATCTCACTTTTGATTTTTGGCGCCAGTGGAGATCTGAAATTTGGAGCCAATTGTGAAGAGTGGATTTGGCCTCCGAAAGAGCCTGGTGAAGAGAGTCAGTTGGACCAGCATCCAGCCTTGCTTGGATTTCCAGCACTTTCCTTTCCGCCTCTTGAGTCTTGAGTCTGATGTCTCCGAAGACTGTCTTGTTCCATACTTTGAATACCTGCTTCATTGCTTTCAGATTTTGAGCTAGCACATATTGGGGATGGCCCTCTATGTCTGGCTTCCAGTTTCCCGCAACAAGACTATTGAATTCCGGGTGTTGCGTCCACATTGCTTCAAATTTGAAGGGGGCATTTGAAGGAGAGGGGCTCTGACTGTGAGAGAGAAGCAGAGGGCAATGATCAGAAGAGACCTTAGGCAGGTGGGAGAGCAGTGGATCAGACGAGATGGCTGTCCATTGGTGGTTGCATAGGGCTCTGTCTAGTCTTGCTGCAACATAGCTTGTGCCTCTGCGGTTGTTAGACCATGTGAATTTGTTTCCAGAGAAGCCCATGTCTTGCAGACCCGAGGCTAGCAGCATCTGTTGGAAGTCAGTGTTTAGGCGAGAAGGTCTGAGACTAAGTTTTTCAGAGGCAGAGATGATGGAGTTGAAGTCTCCCAGCACGCACCAAGGGATATTTGAAGAAGCTTGAGAAGTTAGGTAATCCCAAAGATCTCTTCTGCAGATATAGTTCTTGGAGGCATATATTCCAGTGATGAGGCTTTGGGTAGCATTGGCAGGGTTAGTGAAAGACAGGGTTAAGAATTGGCTGGAGAATTCCAATAAGGAAAACTGGAAGGCAGAAGTTGTTTTGAAAAAACACCAAATGGAAGCAGCTGGTTGATTGGAGTTAGAGAAGAAGCCATCAAAGCCAAAAATTGACCTCAAGGAGGGAGGGGGAGAAAGGGTCTTTGGTTCCGAGAGAAAAATGATATCTGGTGAGTGAGAAGAGATAAGATGATGGAGAGTCCTAAGGGTAGGGGAATTTGCAATTCCCCTACAGTTCCAGTAGAGGATTTTGATCATTTGGTAGTTGAGGGGAGAGAGGGAGGTCCTTTTGAGCTTCTGGTCAGAGGGCGGGAGGAGGAGGCCTTTTTATTTTTGATTTTGGTTTTCTTTCTGTTAGAGGGAGTGGAGAGGTTTGCCTCTAAGGATATTTCAGCAGGAGGGGGGGAATTTGGGGGATCAGAGGAAGGCAAGCTGTGAGAGGGAGAGGGGGGAAGGGGAGGGAAGGGGACTGCATCTGTTGGTTCTATGAAGGAGCATTTATCCAGAATGTCAAAGGGATTTGTGGTATCTAGTGCAGGAGCAGGGATTTTTTCTAGAACTTCCAAGAAAATCTCCTTGGGTAGCTGATCAAGTCTGGTGTTTGACTGAAGAAGACGATCGGAAGAGGAGGAGGGACTGGGGGAGCCAGGGGGAGGGAGAGGGGGGGGAAGAGAAACAGGGTCCTTTTGTTGGTCCAAGGAGCTGCCTGGAATGGAATGGTCGAGAGGGTCCACTTGGTTTGAGGCTGGAACTGACTCAGACTCAATGGGGGATACAGAGATTGGAGTAGGAAGGTCTTGGGGGCCTGGCTCTAGAGTTGGAGACTTACCCAGGATTCCTTGGCTGTTTTGGCTCTGTATAATTGATGGTCTGGGGACAGTTTTGCAGAAGGTTTCTGAGTGTCCATGGAGAAGACAGAGGGAGCATGGCAGATTTTCATAGGAGACAGAGAGGAGGACTTCCTCTTCTCCAGCTAAATCCGCCTTGATTTATGTAGGTTTAGGTCTGGATAGATCAATGTTAACCAGGATTCTAGCAAAAGAGAGAATTTCTTGGGAGGCTGTGATGTCATCCAATTTCAAGGGAGTACCTATGGAACTTGCTAAGGAGAGAAGGATGTTTGAACTCCAGCAGTGGTAAGGGATGCCATATATACGGATCCAGACTGGGTGGAGATTTGGCCATTCTACGGAGCCTTGACCAGGGGACCAGGGGAGGAGAAGAAGTTTTCTGTTCTGCAGGCTGTGGGGTGATTGAGACAGGACCAAGTCTCGATCTTCCTTTGAGCTAAATCTGAAGATAAAATGGCCTTTGTCTGTTAGGGAGATCAAACAAGGTTTAGAGAGGTTCCAATGTGAGTTGGCTTGGGAGGTCAGCCATTCCACAGTCGGTCTTCTTCCAATGAATTTGCCTATTGCTGCATTTGAGAAAGAGTTTTTGCTTGGCTCAACCATGGAGGAAGGAATTTTCATGACTATCTGACCATCGATTAGAGAGGAGGGTGGGTAGTCTGATGGGGATATCGGCTTTGAATCGGGGAAAAGGTCTAGCCAGGAACTAGGTGGGGGCTTAGATTGCTGGACCAGGTTTTGGTCGGAGACAGAGTTCAGGAGAGGAGCCAGTTGTTCTGTGGGAGGGCAGGGTGATATAGGAGGAGGGTCTGGGGGTTTCAGAGGAGGAAGGGGTAGGGATTTACCAAAAGCTGTACTGAGAAGACCCGCCAAGTGGTTATGCAGAGTAGCTAGCTGAGCTTCATCCCAAGCCTGAGAAGGTGGACGGTCTGGGATAATTGATGAGAGCTGAGACAAGGTTTGAGACCTTAAGCCCGTTGTTAAGGAACTGATGGACTGAGCAGGATGGATTGGCTGGGGCGATTTTGGTAGGAGTAACTCTGGCGAGGGGGCTGCCGTGGTGATTGTTGGTCGAACCAGAGTTGCGAAAGGCTGGGAGCTGGGTAGAGGGGGGAAATCTGAAGAAAGAAAGGGAAAGGAAACTTCGGCTTGATGGGGTTCAGTTGCAGAGGAGTTAGAGAGGATTTGGAGAGGAAGGGAGCGAAGGTGGAGGGGAGGGTTAGGGCTTGCAGACATGCTCGAAGATTTTTTTGAGTCTCGAAATCATTCACCCAAAAAAAAAAAAAAAAAAAAGAAAAAAAAAAAGAGAGAAATGAGAAAGAGAAGAAAAGAAAAAAAAAAGGGGGGGGGGGGCTGGCCCACACGCCACGTGGCCGTACGGCCAGATCTGTACGGATTTGTCTGTACGGCCCATAAAAAGAAAAAAAAACATGCAAAAAAAAAGAAGAAAGCAAAATAAAAAAAATAAAAACGTATAAAAAAAGGAGCAAACACGTGGAAAAAAGAGAAAAGAAAAGAAAAGAAAAGAAAAGCGAGGAAAGAACTTTCTATCATCCTATTTCCTACAATGGAGTTTTCTTAAAAAAAAGGGAACTTACTTGAAGCCATTGATGGAGAAGAAGAAGAAAAGTCTTGAAGATCTTGAAGAAGAAGTACTCTCTCTCTTGAAGCCCTCTAGGAATTGTTGCAAAAGAAAGCAATAAGTACAAGAGATCTAACCTCCTCCTTGCTTTTATAGAAGAGAGCAAACCAAAGAAGGAAAGAAGAAAGAGGTAAGTGTTACTAATTAGTAACCTTACCAAAAGAAATAATTTAGAAAGATTCTTTCCGAAAAGAAAGATATCTTGAGGGATTCTCTTCCAAAAAGAAATCAATGAGAGATTTTTTCCCAAAAGATAGGATATTTGAGATATTCTCTCCCAAAGAAAGATATCTTGAGATATTCTCTCCCAAAATAAAGGGAACATGAGAGATTCTCTCCAAGTAAAGATATTCTTAGATATTCTCTATCCAAAGCAGATATATTTAGATATTCTTTACAAAAATGACACCATATGAGATCTAAGCCATTTCAAAAGAATAAGGTCCCATGGGTTAGCCCATATGAGCCAGGTTTGACCACCTAGGCACTAAAAATAAAGGGGGCCTTTAGTCAAAGAGAAATCCCTCTTACCAAGAGCATACAAAAATGGTTCCATGCCTCTTTTGAGTTGATTGGACCATACAAAAAAAAAGAATTCCAAAACCCCATGAGCTTCCAGAAATCAAACCATCCAGCCTCATATACCAAATTGAGCCAAAATCTTGAAATTGGCATTCCACAAAAACCCAAACCAAATCCTGGTCCCCTAACTTGCCACATACAGCTTGTTAGGTCACAAGACCAAAACCTGATCCCCTAACTTGCCACATACAGCTCGTTAGGTCACAAGATCAAAACCAAAATCGACCCCCAACATTCCATATACAGCTTGTTGGGTCACACGGTCAAAACCAAACCCGACCCCCTAACCTACCACATACAGCTTGTTAGGTCACAAGGTCAAAACTCAAATCCACATCGCTGATGTCATCTTCAAAACTTTGCCTCGAGATGGTACGTGATCCCTTTCACTACCATAAAATTCCCCTGGAAGCTCAAAAGGCTACAAATACCAAAAGAAAGACTGCTCAAAGACTCTTGGTCAAGTCATAAGCTCTCCTTCAAAAAATCTCTTCGAGGCACATCGAACACAAAAGTTAAGCAACTCGTCGCTGCACCTCGAGGGGGCATTTGTTGACACCAAAAATGTCACTTTGCCTCTTCAAAATCCAAAAACTACATGAAGTCGCAACCTGCCATAAATAGGCAATGCTACTTCCAAAAAATCAAATCTTGTCATAATCAAACAAAAACTGCAAGATCCTTCAAGACAGCCAAAAGAGGAGTACACAAGAAGTTTCGGGCCATTTCAAAATCATTTGGCCTAACTTCACTTCTCCGACAGCTGAAAAGGAGCTCCCGGCAGCGAAAGCATCGGAGACACCAAATCTTCGATCAGAGCCGATGGATGGTCTCAACATACATCCAAAAGGCTCCACGTCAAGTTCCGAGTCAAACCGACAACGTTTGACCCTACATCAATCCTCGAACAGCTAAATCAAGCCTCTCGGCGGTGAGAACCACTAAGTCCTTCACTCATTAGATAGAGCACAGGGATGGCTTCAAAATGCTTACAAAGGGCTACACGTCAAATTTCAGGTCATTTCAACAACATTTGACAAGACTTTGACGCTCGGAAGCCAAATCAGGCCTTTCGAAGGCGAAGCTCCCCGGGACCATGGTTTCCAAGATAGAGCCAATGGATTATCTTAAAATAACTCCAATAGGTTCCCTGTCAAATTTCAAGTCAATCGGACATCGGTTGACCGCACATCAAGCTGCGACATCTTCATCGCGATAAAAACAAGTCTACTGGTAATAGGACCTCAAACGTCTTCAAAACTAAAAAAAATCGTATGTTGGTCTTATTTATTGCTCAGGAGGCTTCATTCCAAATTTTAGGTCATTCTGACATCATTTGTCCCAGTTTCAGCTTCTGACGGAAAATCGGCATCTCCGCGCGACAAAGTCTTCGGCTTTCTCGGAAAATTAAACTTTGCAAACCAAAATGCAAGGATTCTCATCAGGTTTTCTACAGGGAAATCAAGCCAATAAATGATCAAAAATGTCAAGAAAAAATACAGAAGAAAAAAAAATCGAAAAACATAAAAAACGGACGCAAAACGAGACAAAAGGGGGGAAAACCCACCCAGGGTCGCAGGCCCCTGCGACCCTGGCCCATGGTTGCCGGCGATCATGGAGCCCGGGATCGCCGGGAGGGCCCCGGAAGACCCTTTTTTCGTCGTTTTTCGCGATTCGAAGCGTCCGACCCCTGGGATTTTCCAAAATTCATACTTTTGAGACACCGAATCCTTTGACATCCATCAAAATGATGGGTCAATCATCAAGAGTATCAAAATCAACATTGATCGCCAACCGATCAACGAAAAAGTGTGCTTTTTACCCGACCGATGGAGAAATCGACTAGACAGATGGCACCGACCATCTATTGGCAACCATTACCTGAAGTTACATGGTCATCTGATATCGATCTACATGAAGATCCATCGATGATCATCGCCAGAAGAATCCCAAAAGACGCGGCACGGCCAGCGACTCTTCAACTGTTCGGCGACCACTTTATGTGATTAATTGACTAGCTTTATTACAGTCATTAATCCATTTCTATGGACAGCCCAATCAGAAGCAAGCATCCGGGAGTTACAAGTCAATTGATTCATGCATTTAAACCATGAAACTCCTCCCATCATGGCGATTAAATGCCCTCAATCTCCACCGACGAATCAGAAGCCAAGAAAAAGGAGTTACAAAATAAAGGAATTAAATCCTGTAACTCCTCCCATTATGCATCTTAATAACAATAAAAGCCCGTAAACTCTCCTAAATGGCTACCAAGAGCCTATAAATAGGAGACAACCCCAAGCATTCCAAAGAGGCAGAAGATAATCCGAAAATTCAGACAGAACAAGGCATCAGAAACCTAAGATAAAGTGTCACGCCCTGGACCGAGGACCCGTTAAACGAGACCTTAATCCAGGGTCGTGGCGCGACGGGCCGAAAAATTCCGCCCGCACACGCTAGTTTCCCACTGGTTTCTGCGGTAAGGATCCTCGAAATTCGATCCAAAATGATTAATAAGAATCACAATTACACAAATAAATTACGCGGAAGCATTGTAGCAAACATAAAAGTCCATAACATGTGCATATGATGAGAACACTCAAGACTGGTATCAAAAAGAGAAACATTCTATAGATAGGCCCCAAAGTTAGTTTCAAGTTAAATACAAAAGTTAATTAGTCAATAATTACAATTTCCCAAAAATAAGCCAACAATGGCTACCAACAAGTACCCAAAAATAGAATCTATTCCAAAAGGTGATCGAAGCTCTGAAATCAACCCGACGTCTAAGCGACATCATCAAGCTGCCACTCGCGTTCCATAAGAACTACTGGGTCTGCCTCAAAGTGCGCCTCAACGGCAAAGGTCTCGACATCTGGCACCAAGCAAAAAGGGTCAGACACGACGGTCTGGCAAGCAAATATAACATATAATAGGATGATGAAAAGAGTAAAACATTTAATAAATAAGAACTACGATTAAAACCTAAATAACAGAAATGCCAAGATAAAAGATCGACATCTTAAATATTAACGAACCCAAGACTATGATAAGTGAAATAAACAAGAACCTTAAGATAAAACATTAAACATATAAAACATTGGCAAACCACGTATAGCTAAATTCTCCTGTTATCGAAGTAAGGGAGCAGACAGAAACCGTAGCCACTAATCGTGGACTGGAATGAACAAGGTCGTTATCAAACAGAACCGTAGCCACTACACGTGGGACCGGATACAACACCGTTGCCATGGTCGGTACAGACAGAATCCAAGCAGCAGTTGGCGAACTAATTAGAGATTCCAAGCTGGATGATCAGTCCGACAAGGTAACCTAAGCATAGTGGTGCCATTAGAGTAAAAGTTTGAAACCTCGAAATGATATAAATCCGTTCATAAAGATATATTTCCAAAATCGATAAGAAAACTACTCCGAACAAATACATATCTCACATACTGACAAGTCCGAGCAAAAATAAGAGGAGTAGTCTTATCACTGTCCATAATTGTGGTAAACCACCCCAGAGCATTCAAATAGATTTATAAATGGATTTGGACAAAACCTTTTAACATGGAATGAATTTAGTGTATGATGATTCAGTAGTCTAAAGCGGGTCGTCTTGATGTACATTTGACCCCCTTTTGTCATTAATAAATAGTAATTTGGTGCCACAGAAGATCCTTGACAATTAAAAAGGGATGAAGTGTACATTAAGACTTGAAAGATTCCCCAAATAGTTTTATTCATAATTGAAACCAATTTACATAATGGTTCTATGATTGTAAAAGGACTGAATGGGCTTCAATTATAGAAAAGGGATTGGGCTGAATTGGACTTGAATATGGGCTTGAAGTGAGCCTGAAAAACAATACAATAAGTCCCCTTAAAAACTGGTCTAAACTTCTTTGAATCAGGCCCAAATCTAGCCTTAAACCCAGCCCAAAACAATCTTTAAAATGGGCCCAAAATAGTCTTTTAAATGGGCCCAAAATAGACCCTAAAACATGCCAAACAGCTGGGCTGGGCTCGCTCGAGCGACCCAGGGTCCACTCGAGCGAAGCCCATCCAAAAGCTGGGTCACTCGAGCGGACTGGGCTCTGTCCAGTCCGGCTCAGCTGGTTTCTTCCTCCTTCTTCAACTCTTTTCAATTCCTTTTGTTTCCCCTTCTTCCATACACATTATCAAATTCATTTGCGCCTTTTCTTGACCTCCTCAACTCATCAAATCATCATTCAATTAATCATTCCATTCTACCATACAACACACTTTTAATCAAAGATTTTCTCCCTTCTTAGAACACAAGAACTTTGACATAAAGAAGGCTGATTTCCAAGATGACCGAATTCAAAACCAATTTCCAATCCATTACAAAATAGTAACACAAATAGATTCAAACATAAACATTAATCCATTTTTCCAAGCTAAATCTATGAATCATAATGAGATTAAAACATAGAAAGGAAATGCCATGAAATGGAACTTATAAAGTAGAACCATCATATTAATTGTAGAGTCCACTTGCCTCAAGCCAAGATGAGAGATAAAACACTCTTCCAACAACCGTCTAGGACCTCAAGCTCCAAATCTACAAAAACCCCCAAATGTTTCCCAAGAAGAACCCTAAAATCAATCCTTTGTAAATCTCAAGGAAAACCTCTTGCATGTGTGATGAAAACACTCTAAATGATGAGGAAAACAAAGATTTTAAGATTGGAAAGCAATTGCTAACCTTGAAGAGTTCAAACAAAGAAGAGAAGCTTGAAGGAAAGCTTTGCCCTAGCTCAAATCCTTTGAAAAACACCTCTTTGGAAAGCTTGAAGAGGGAGGAAGAAGCCTAGGAGATCAATCCTTCAAGAAATAGTAACTTTCCTATTTGAGTTCAGCTAAAATTAGATACTTTCTAATAATTGGGGTAGCGTGGGGACCACTAGGGATTCCTTAGAAAGCTGGCTCCGACTGGGACACGTGACCCCACATCTCATGTGTAATCTGGGCCCACAGTTAATTGCAAATAATTCCACTATATAAATGCAATTGAACTCCGGTCTTAGGAATATTACATAGAAGATCCTAAACTTCCACATTACCACAAGTAGACCCCTCTATCAATATCCATGGATCAATTAGACCTGTCTTCCAAACTAGATCCATATCTTATTATCCTTGAGCCCCAATTAATTATAATGATCATAGGTACCTTTCCAGTTAACTCTTAATCGGAATGGGTACGCACTTACCAATGATAAATCCATTAATTGGCACAAGGGGATATTAGAGATAGATTCCATCTTGACCATTGAATGTTCCCACAGATCTACTACCACATACCCAAATCACCGAGGTATTGACCTACAGTTGGCCTCACTCATTGGTGACTCAAAAAAAAAAATAGATAGAAACTTGAGTTCATTAATGTCTCAGGATTGAGAGCCTATTGCTAGGGAATTATGAGAGCAGACCTTAAAGTAAAGATAGTGTTTATAAGGTGCTTCTCATGGTCCTTCAATACATCCAATGTACCAGCACTATGATCCAGAATCTTACATTCTGACGATCGAGACAAATCACACTATCTCATAGTGATCAAAGTGCTGCAACCATG
Source organism: Litsea cubeba (assembly GCA_012931725.1). NCBI lineage: Eukaryota > Viridiplantae > Streptophyta > Magnoliopsida > Laurales > Lauraceae > Litsea > Litsea cubeba. Next base: position 60,936,420 of record CM022949.1, read on the forward strand.
TCAGTATGAGATATCCAGTCTCATCACTGGTTGTAAAGATATTTAAGTATAAGATTTGTCATACATGTCTCCCATATGTGGATCTCATCCATACACATGTGTTACATCTAATATACTTGTGGACTCTGGTTCATCTCATGAACCATCATGTCATTCGTATTGGTTATGTGCAAGTATATAATAAATCACCATTTATCTCATGAAAAGTAAACATGAATATATGAATAAATAAAGAAATTAATCAATTTATTATATCATCTACTGGATTGAGTCCATAAAACTAACAGATACGACTCAGGATCTCATACGGTCCAATGAATCTCTTAGATAATTTGCCCCTCTGTCCAAATCTCAGTGTTCCTCTGACCGGAGATACCTTCAAAAATATTGTCTCCAACTTGGAATTGTAGACCCTTTCTTCGAACATCAGCATAACTTTTTTGTCGGCTTCTCGAAATCTTTAAGCGTTCGTGAATAATTCTGACTTTGTCACTTGTTTCTTTAACCAAAGAAGGTCCATGAAAACTACGTACTCCGACTTCTTCCCAACACACTGGGGTCCTACATTTCCTGCCATACAACGCTTCGAAAGGGGCCATCCCTATGCTTGAATGGTAACTATTGTTGTAGGCAAACTCACAGAGAGGTAAATTCTCATCCCATTGATTCTTAAAGTCAAGTACACAAGCCCTAAGCATGTCTTCAAGGGTCTGAATAGTTTTCTCTGATTGACCATCAATTTGCGGGTGACATGTTGTGCTGAATTGAAGCTTCGTTCCCATCGATTCATGTAAGGTCTTCCAAAATCTCGAAACAAACCTACTATCTCAATCTGAAGTAATAGAGACCGGCTGACCATGGCGACTAACAATCTCCTTCATGAAGGCTTGTGCTAAAGCCAATATGTGCATTTTCTTCCCGGTCTTTAAAGGAATAAAGTGTGCCGACTTCGTTAACCGATCAACTATGATCCAAATAGCATTGTTCCCTCTGCTTGTAGTCGGTAGACCCGAGACGAAATCCAAGTGTTCCCATTTCCACTCTGGGATTTCTAATGGCAGCAAAAGACCAGGTGGTTTCTGATGTTCTTGTTAGGGAGTTTGTGTATTGCAATTTGATGGATACATTATCATTTTAGCATCTCATGATTTTTCACAAAAGCATTGAGTTAAATATCTTGAAATCAGATTTTCTACATGCATTGTTTTTAAATATTGTAAATCTTATAGTTTGTGCATGTTTTGGATTTAAATCTTGGATGCATTTGTTTTTGAAAAGAATTTTTACAAATCAAGCTAGCCTATGTTTTAAAGTTTCAAATTATATTTGGCCTTTTATGTTTCATGATTTTAAAAGCACTTAGATGATTTAAAATCATGTTTCCAAGCTTGGTTTAGTGGCCCAAAAATCCCTACATGAAAATACTTTGAAATGTGCAAAAGTTGGGATTTTAGCCACACTGTCGGTTAGCATGTCGGTCAGGTGTCGGCTAACCGACCATGGTTCAGAAGCTGACCGAAAGCCTCTCGGTTAGAATTCCAGAGAGCTGTTTTCTGAACAAAATTGTACTCTCGGTCAGCTTATCGGTTCCTGTCGGCTGACCCACACCTACACAACGGTAAATTTCTTGACCGTTGGAATCTGACCGTTGAGGTGTCGGTCGACCGACACCAACCTGTCGGCTGACCGACAGGCATCCGATGGACCACTTTTTCTATAAAAGTGAGTTCATTCCTTAGCCCTTGTTGATGATTTTTGAAGCCCTTCTTGAGGCATTTTGAAGCAAAAGAAAGGGGATCAAGCTAAGGAAGGCTAATGGTCATTAAGGAAAGCTAAAGCTTGGATTAATGAAGTTAAACCACCAAGTAAGCTTTGCCTTTTATTAATCATTGTTTTATGCTTTGTTAAACTATTGGTAAATGATTTTAGCATATAAACTATGATGTGTTGAATCCTCTACTTCCTTAATCTTTGATTTAAGTCATAGGATTCTTCACCTTGATTTCAAAACAAGTTTGTTTTATAAACTTTGTTAATCATGCATTGCCAAAATCTTTGATTTCTTTTATGTCATGATTCATTAACTTGTTTTGAATCTTTCCTTGTTGTTTTCATTCATTTAAACCTTTGTTGAATTAGTTTTTGAAAACAACATTGCACATGCATCACATGTTTAGAATAAATTATTTTCATACAACTTGTGAACCCTTGTTTTTCATATCTTCTACAAGTTTGTATTTGGTACATGTGATTTGCATATTACTTCAATCATATCTTTTTATGTGCATTAAACTTTTAAATGCTTTTAGCATAAATTGATTGAGCTTTCATTTTCAACTTGATTGAAGTATTCACACACATACTTCATGAGCATTCATCTTTGCATTACTTAGAGTGTTGTGTGAGTTAGCTTTACACTTTCATATTCGCCTATTTAAGAGGCAATTAAATTAAGCTTAAATTATAATCTCTTAGAGTGTTTTGTGAAGACACTTTATTTGAGAGAAATCATTTGCTTGTAAGGTTATTGCTTAGCCATAGTGTAGGTTGTTGTTTAGCCTAGAAAAACAACATTGTAAGTTTATTGCTTATCCTTGGAAAGCATATTGTAGAGGTTATTGCTTAGCCTTTTGAAAAGCATATTAGTGAAAATCCGGTGGGGTGTTGAGTCACAAGCCGGTAGTGGATGTAGGCATTGAGGCCGAACCACTATAAATCTTTGTGTAGTGGTGATTGATTTGTGGTGATTGTTTTGTTTAAGCTTCCGCATTTTATATGTTAATCATCACATGTGACTAGTTAATTTTAAAGAAATTAAAATTGGCCATAATTAGTCATTAAGTGTAGATCACCCTATTCACCCCCCCCCCCCTCCCCCTCTAGGGTAGGATCCCTTAGACTTTCAGTTGGTATCGGAGCAAGGTTACTTCATTTAGGGCTTAAACACCCGGAGTTGATCCTCTCTATCAAGATCCTTGAGTTAGAACCCTAGTAGTGTTTTTCTATGAAAATCATTAGAATGGATTCCACTATGATAGACTTTGTAGATTCTTGTGTAGATTCTTCTAGACCTCTCCTTCTTTCATCTATTGGAGATTCAAACATTGAATTTAAATTATCTCAACTTGAATCTAAACTTAAATTAAAAGAAGAAGAAATTAATGAAAATGAAGATGACATTCAACAAGCCTATGATGAATTATGTACATTTTCCTTAGAGCTTGTTAAAAAGAATAAAAGATTACATCAAGAATCCAAAAGTCTAAACCAAGAATTAGTCTCTTCTAAAAATGAATTTAAAGAAAAAGATGAATTAATAAATTGTGCAGAATCTAAGTTCATGATCTCTTTACATAATCTATCTAATATTAAAGATGACATAAGAGAATCAAAGATAGATTGTGATAATCTTAATAAGGAAAATTCTAAACTAAGAGATCACTTAAAAAGGCAAGATGAAAACATTAACAATTTAGAATCCAAGTTAACCATTTCTATGGAAAATTTATCTAATGCACAAATTAAGATAAAAACTCTAGAACTTGGATCTAATGCTATCAATGAAGTTAAATTTGAATTAAAACTTGCCCATGAAGAGCTAAACAAATTTAAGGGAATTGAACATGAACTAACTAAAGTTAAAAATGAAAATTCAACCCTTAAAAACCAAGTCACTCAACTTGAAACCTACAAACAAAAGTATGAGTGCAAATTTACCCAAAGTGAAGAAAGATTTGAAAAGTTATTGAAATTGGGTAAATCTAAAAGAGATAGGATGGGTCTTGGTTTTGATCGGAATATTTCATATGACCTTAAATTCACCAACACATTTGTGAAAGGTGAGTCCTCATTCTCTAGCACTCACACTTCCTTGCCCATGTCTATGTTAGTTTTATGGACTCAATCCAGTAGATGATATAATAAATTGATTAATTTCTTTATTTATCAGTATATTCATGCTTTCCTTTCATGAGATGAATGGTGATTTATTATATACTTGCACATAACCAATACGAATGACATGATGGTTCATGAGATGAACCGGGGTCCACAAGTATATTAGATGTAACACATGTGTATAGATGAGATCCACATACAGGAGACATGTGTGGCAAATCTTATACTTAAATATTATCACAACCAGTGATGAAACTGGACATCTCATACTGATAAGGTTGCAGTACTTTGATCACTATGAGATAGTGTGATTTGTCTCGATCATCAGAATGGAAGATTCTGGATCATAGTGCTGGTACATTTGATGTATTGAAGGACCATGAGAAGCACCTTATAAACACTGTCTTTATTTTAAGGTCTGCTCTCATAATTTCCTAGCAATAGGCTCTCAATCCTGAGACATTAATGAACTCAAGTTTCTATCTATTCATTTGCTTTGAGTCACAAATGAGTGAGGCCAACTGTAGGTCAACACCTCGGTGATTTGGGTACATGGTAGTAGAGCTGTGGGAACATTCAATAGTCAAGAAGGAATCTATCTCTAATATCCCCTTCTGCCAATTAATGGATTTATCATTGGTAAGTGCGCACCCATTCCGATTAAGAGTTAATTGGAAAGGTACCTATTGATCATTATAACTAATTGGGGCTCAAGGATAATAAGATATGGATCTAGTTTGGAAGACAGGTCCAATTGATCCATGGATATTGATAGAGGGGTCTACTTGTGGTAATGCGGAAGTCTAGGGTCTTCTATGCAATATTCCTAAGACTGGAGTTCAATTGCATTTATATAGTGGAGTTATTTGCAATTAACTGTGGGCCCGGATTATACATGAGATGTGGGGTCGCAAGTCCCAGTTGGAGCCAGCTTTCTAAGGAATCCCTAGTGGTCCTCACGCTAGCCCAATTATTAGAAAGTATCTAATTCTAGTAGAATTCTAAAAGAAAAGTTACTATTTCTATTTGAAGTGAGACTTCTGATAGTGGTAATAGTAGACTTACTAATTTTAGTAAGAGTGAGACTTCTATTTTAATTAGAAAGGAATTAGAAAGATACTAATCATATTTGAAGTGAGACTTCTAATTATGATATAGTAAGTTACTAATTATTGTGGAAGTAAGACTTCTATTTTAACTAGCAATAGAAGAGAGTTGCTAATTGTTAGAGAAGTGAGACTTCTACTTCAATTAGAAAGAGGAGGTGACTTAATAGCTTTTAAGCTATAAATAGAGGATTGCAAGGCTTGGACGTCCCATGCATAAATCCACCTAGGGATTCACGCCCAAGTCCCCTAGAGCAAGTGTTGCTCGAGTTTTTCCTCTCTCTCCCTCTTCTAGTTCTCTTTCTAGTTCCTCCCTAGAGTTCCTAGTAATTTTCTCTTGGAGATCCAACCATCTTCTTGAGAAAAAGGAGAATCTGATACGGGTCATAACGTGGAAGATCAAGAGGTCTTGGAGATCCATATTTGATTAGTGAAAGCGTTTCATCATCAAAGAAAGACGCAACTCCTCCATTAGAGCACAACCGAGCTCCAAAGGTATAATCCACTTCCTTGCATGTTGTAGATTATTATGGATGCGTGTTAGTTGCTATTTCTATCTTCTAGATAGATTGTCATACTGATCATGATGGCTGAGATTGAGGACATAGATCTTGGATTGGGTTTTATAGCCTTCTGGATAGTTGATCCCTGCGTCAAGTGGGTCAAAAGTTTTTGAAACCTATCCTAGAGGCCCACCCTATTTCCAACAGTCTAAATGTAATTATTGTGGCATTGAAGGACATTTTAGGTTTGAGTGCAAACAAAGGAGAAGCAATGTGTCTAAACCCATCTTTGAACCAAAGAAAGTAAAATCAAACTCTTTGATGGATAAGGCACTAAAAACCAAGGAAGACTCCAAGAAGATTAAACAAGTTAAACCAATTAAAAAGGAGTCTCCTAAAATAGATTCTAAAAAGATTAAACAAGTTAAATCTAGTATAAAAGAATCTATAAATAAAAAGCTTCTCAACCTACCTCCCCTAACTCAACAAATGAAAGAACTTTTGAAAGTTGCCAAGTTAAATTTAAAGTTCAAAAGTCAAATAAAGGGAGAAAATAAGAAGAAAAGAAAAATGGCTCAATCCCCTAAGAAGAAAAGTCACCAACCTCAAAAGACTAATCACCAACCTAAGACAAATTTAGTTAAATCTAAAAATCATGGTGATAAGTCTAAATTGAAAATTTATCAAGTCAAATCTCCAATAGTTGGTGAGACTTTTAAGATGGACCTCAAATACCAACCCCCTCAAGTCCTTAGGTGGATTCCTAAAGTTATATATTTAGTAAAACCTTAAGGCCTTGGACCTATTTGACCAACCTACTCCTTAATAGTTATATCATTTTGTTGGTCATGTTGCATTTGCATTTTATGTTCTTTTAAAAGTTATATTTCTTAAAATGCAATGTTTATTTGTAATCAATTGATTTAGTCATCATGCACCATTTTAGTTAAATATCATGGTTTTCTAAATCATATTGATTATAATTTTCTCATGTTAGATTTGCTTTTTGCTCACTTTGAGTTATATTTCTTGTATTGCATTTCTAAATATGTTCAATTGATTATGGTTTCAAAAGCCTTCATAGCTAGATCCTACATAATCAATTGATTTTGCAAAATCATTTGTTTGAATGTTATAGTAAGATTTTTCTTTAGAAACAAATGATTTGAATCAATTTAAATTTTTCCATGATCTTACTAGTTTTATCCTTTAGTATGGAAAATATGTGTTCAATTTGTATGAGCCCTTGTAGTTATATTCTTTGGAATACAAATCAAAAAATGTTTTATCTTCATTTTCATACTCATTTTGTCCATTGTTGGATTTTTCTTATGATTTGAAGATTGTATGAATTGAAAATGTTTTCAAGCTTTGTTTGTTATATTCATTCAAACATTTTCTTTTGAGTTTATTTCCTTGTGCTAATGATTATAAATTTTAGAAGGAAATAATTGTTATATGCCATTTTGCATCTTTGCTCATTTAGTTTCATTACTTTTATATGCAAATGTCATTTACTTCCTTGTATGGTCGTGATCTTAGTTTTATTTGAAGTTACCATACTAGGACTCTCAAATCCATCCTTTGTGCTTTCTAGTTATTTCTTTTGAAATGGATGGTTATGTTGTTGATTCATGTGTATTTTTTTTATTGGTATCATTCATTATACATGTTTCAACTTCATAGTAGTGTTTTTATCATATGAACCTCTTTGAGATCCATTCCTTGAATTTCATAGTTATATCTATTGTTTGATGGATTTCTTAGATGTTGAATTCATATGATCTTGACACTTTGAAAATTGCATGTTTTACAAAGTTATATCCTTTTATGCAATTTCTCTTGTTCATCACTATGCTCATTAGTCATATCATTAAAAGTGATGAATAATCATTTTATGATGCTTGTTGGGATTTTGTGTTTGTCACATACTTGCTCTTAATCATGTTTCATTTTCAATTGGTAATCAATTGATATCATTTTCAATTAGTATCAATATCCAATTGGTATCATATCTTGAGTTTGTGATAGACCTTGTGTACATTGGATTGAACTTGATAGTAATATATCTTTGTTCCATGACACATTCCAGTAGCATCATAATCTCCATGTTTGCCACCTCTCATTCTCTCTTAGGTATATCACATGACCACCATGCTTATGTTTTTATAATTTTGATTGGTTAATGGTGAGGTTTGGCTTCATGATTGAGCTTCATTTCATTCATCTTGTGCATGATAGTTATATCCAATGATTGTATGAAATGGATTCAAAACTTTACATAGCTTATGATTTTCATAGTTAAATTGTTTGATGCTATGTTTGAGTAAACTCTATCTCATCATGGATAGCTCTAATTTGGATGAACCCTAATAGGTGTATTCCTTAACTCCATTTTAGAGTGATTGAGTTAATAGTTTTATCCTTGAATCTCAATTGATATTTTTATTTATTTCAATTGATATCCATGATAGTTTCTCCTTTTGACCTTGCTCTTCAATTATCCTATAGCTTATCCGTCAATTGGCATCTTTATATTGGTAATTTGATCAATTTGTACTTTAATAGTCAATTATCATTATCAATTGGTATCTAATTATTCTCTTGAAGTTAACCCTCAATTGGTTAAACCATCTTCTTCTTGCACCTATTAGTTAAATCCTTGTCAAAAGTTTGACAAAAGAAGAGTATGGATTGAGGGGGAGTAAACCTTCTAAGGAAGCATTAGAGTTGATCAAATTCACCCTTATATTGGCTTTGTACCCTTATAGCCTATCTACCCATGCATGATGCCCTGTTATATAGTTCATTTTCGTTTTCTTTTGTTAACAGGTGCTACTAAAGGTATTTTCCTTATTTCATGTTTGTAGGTGCCTCTCTTCAATTGATACCTTTGCAATTTAATGGCAAAGGGAGGAGAATAATATTAAGGGGGAGAAAGTTCTCAAGTTTAATGGCAAAGGGGGATAAAGAATTAAGGGGGAGAAAGAGTGATCAAGCTACCCAAAGGGAGAAAATGCATGGACATAAGGGGAGAAGATGATAGAAGAAAGAGCTTGGAAGCTAAAGAAGATGCTTGGTTTAAACAAAGGAAGATGATGAGAAAGCTTGAAGATTGATCAAGCTCCAAGCATCAAGGAGAATGAAGAAAAAGAGCTAGAGCCTAAGCTAAAGTGAAGAAGCATCCAAGAAGATTTCAAGGATTGCCCAGCCAAGGAGGAGCTAAAGACTGTGTGAAAATTTAGTGTTGAGCAAAGTTTGCCAACCTATAAAAGGTTTGCCATCAAATTGCAAAGGGGGAGATTGTTAGGGAGTTTGTGTATTGCAATTTGATAGATGCATTATCATTTTAGCATCTCATGATTTTTCACACAAGCATTGAGTTAAATATCTTGAAATCAGATTTTCTACATGCATTGTTTTTAAATATTGTAAATCTTATAGTTTGTGCATGTTTTGGATTTAAATCTTGGATGCATTTGTTTTTGAAAAGAATTTTTACAAATCAAGCTAGCCTATGTTTTAAAGTTTCAAATTATATTTGGCCTTTTATGTTTCATGATTTTAAAAGCACTTAGATGATTTAAAATCATATTTCCAAGCTTGATTTAATGGCCCAAAAATCCCTACATGAAAATTCTTTGAAATGTGCAAAAGTTGGGATTTTAGCCACACTGTCGGTTAGCATGTCGGTCCGGTGTCGGCTAACCGACCATGGTTCAGAAGCTGACCGAAAGCCTCTCGGTTAGAATTCCAGAGAGCTGTTTTCTGAACAAAATTGTACTGTCAGGTCAGCTTGTCGGTTCCTATCGGCTGACCCACACCTGCACAACGGTAAATTTCTTGACCGTTGGAATCTGACCCTTGAGGTGTCGGTCGACCGACACCAACCTGTCGGCTGACCGACAGGCATCCGTTGGACCACTTTTTCTATAAAAGTGAGTTCATTCCTTAGCCCTTGTTGATGATTTTTGAAGCCCTTCTTGAGGCATTTTGAAGCAAAAGAAAGGGGATCAAGCTAAGGAAGGCTAATGGTCATTAAGGAAAGCTAAAGCTTGGATTAATGAAGTTAAACCACCAAGTAAGCTTTGCCTTTTATTAATCATTGTTTTATGCTTTGTTAAACTATTGGGAAATGATTTTAGCATATAAACTATGATGTGTTGAATCCTCTACTTCCTTAATCTTTGATTTAAGTCATAGGATTCTTCACCTTGATTTCAAAATAAGTTTGTTTTATAAACTTTGTTAATCATGCGTTGCCAAAATCTTTGATTTCTTTTATGTCATGATTCATTAACTTGTTTTGAATCTTTCCTTGTTGTTTTCATTCATTTAAACCTTTGTTGAATTAGTTTGGTTTTGAAAACAACATTGCACATGCATCACATGTTTAGACTAAATTATTTTCATACAACTTGTGAACCCTTGTTTTTCATATCTTCTACAAGTTTGTATTTGGTACATGTGATTTGCATATTACTTCAATCATATCTTTTTATGTGCATTAAACTTTTAAATGCTTTTAGCATAAATTGATTGAGCTTTCATTTTCAACTTGATTGAAGTATTCACACACACACTTCATGAGCATTCATCTTTGCATTACTTAGAGTGTTGTGTGAGTTAGCTTTACACTTTCATATTCGCCTATTTAAGAGGCAATTAAATTAAGCTTAAATTATAATCTCTTAGAGTGTTTTGTGAAGACACTTTATTTGAGAGAAATCATTTGCTTGTAAGGTTATTGCTTAGCCATATAAAAGCATTGTGTGTAGGTTGTTGTTTAGCCTAGAAAAACAACATTGTAAGTTTATTGCTTATCCTTGGAAAGCATATTGTAGAGGTTATTGCTTAGCCTTTTGAAAAGCATATTAGTGGAAATCCGGTGGGGTGTTGAGTCACAAGCCGGTAGTGGATGTTGGCATTGAGGCCGAACCACTATAAATCTTTGTGTAGTGGTGATTGTTTTGTTTAAGCTTCCGCATTTTATATGTTAATCATCACATGTGACTAGTTCATTTTAAAGAAATTAAAATTGGCCATAATTAGTCATTAAGTGTAGATCACCCTATTCACCCCCCCCCCCCTCTAGGGTAGGATCCCTTGGACTTTCGGTTCTGCCTTCACCAATTAACAAGTCATGCAATTGGATACGAAGGCTGCTATCTCTCTTTTCATATTGTTCCACCAAAAATGACTCTTCAAATTTTGGTACATCTTCGTGCTCCCCTGGTGTACAGAATACCTTGTATTGTGAGCTTCTACCATAATATCATTCCTCAAATCATCTATCTTTGGAACACAAAGCCTGCCACGGAAGTACAAAACTCCATCCATGATTTGGAAATCTGGGCGTTCTGAGATGTGTCCCATAATTTTAGCCAAGTCTGGATCTTGCATCTGACTGTCCTTGATTTTTTGAATGAAGACGGGCTCAGACACTGTCATATTTTCCAACATAACTCCTTCCTTCAAGGGTTGGAAATCCACCCTCAACTCTTCGAATTGCTGAAAGTTATAAAACCCTTGCAAACTGGCCAAGCAAACTGATTTTCTACTCAATGCATCTGCCACTGCGTTAACCTTCCCCGGATGATAGATGATTGGGAAATCATAGTCTTTGATGTACTCCATCCATCTTCTTTGCCTCATGTTTAATTCTTTCTGGGAGAACAAATATTGGAGACTACGGTGATCCGAATGAACTTCAATTTTTTCTCCGTATAAATAGTGTCTCCACATCTTTTCTTCTCGTGTTTTTTCAATTGCCTCGAGCCATATGCTATTACATTCCCATTTTGCATGAAAACACATCCAAGTCCTAAGCCTGAAGCATCAGTATAGATAACGAAACCGCCACTCCCCGAAGGAAAGGTTTATCCGCCACTCCGGGAAGGAAAGGTGAGGACATGTGCTGAAGTTAACCTCTTCTTCAATTCCTCAAAACTAGCTTCACATTTCTCTGACCATACGAACGGCACATTCTTCCGGGTCAACTTGGTTAAAGGTGCTGCAATGGATGAAAATCCTTGTACAAATCTTCTATAATATCCTGCTAAACCCAGAAAACTCCTAATCTCGGTCACATTCTTCGGCTTCTCCTAGTTGATGACCGCTTCTATCTTTGCTGGATCAACTGCTAGTCTTTCTCTAGAGATGATGTGACCCAGAAAGGTGACTTGCTCTAACCAAAACTCGCATTTCCCAAGATTCGCATACAATTGATTATCTCTCAACAACTGCAATGAAGTCCTCAAGTGCTACTCATGGTCTTCTCTTGACTTGGAATACACTAGTATGTCATCAATAAAGACGACTGTGAACTTATCTAGATAGGGTGCAAAGATCTTGTTCATAAGGGCCATAAATACCGCTGGTGCATTCGTCAGTCCAAAGGGCATCACCAAAAATTCATAGTGCCCATATCTAGTCCGGAAAGCTGTCTACGGGATATCTGATTTTCTAACTCTCAACTGATGATATCCAGACCTTAAATCTATCTTCGAGAAAAATCCTGCTCCTTGCAACTGGTCAAATAACTCGTCTATCCTTGACAAAGGATACTTGTTCTTGATGGTCACTTGGTTCAATTTTCTAGTAGTCTATACACATCCTCAAGCTTCCATCCTTCTTCTTGACAAACAGTACTGGGCCCCCCCATGGTGAAACACTTGGCCTAACAAAGCCTTTGTCTAGTAACTCTTGCGACTGTAATTTCAATTCTCCTAACTCTGCTGGAGCCATCCTGTAAGGAGTAATGGAGATCAGGGCAGTCCCTGGCATCAATTCTATTGTGAACTCAACCTCTCTGACAGGTGGTAAACCTGGAATTTCTTCCAGAAAAACATCGGGAAATTCTCACACTACCGGAATGTTCTCCACCCCTTGGGAATGTTCATCCTTTGCGATAAATGCAATGAATCCTTCACATCCTGATCTCAATAACTTAGCTGCAGAAAGAGCTGAGATAAACCTAGCCGGAGAAACCCTTTTCTCTCCCTGAAATTTCACTCCAGAGGATATCCCATCCAATCTAAAAGCAATGGTCTTACTATAGCAATCCATGGAGGCATGATGTCCCGCTAACCAATCCATGCCTAAAATGACATCGAAGTCATGCATAACTAAGATAATAAGGTCTGCAGGGAATATGACATCTCCTATCTTCACTGAGCAACTAGGGTAAAATGTATTACACACAACTTGTTTCCCTATCGGAGTTGTAGCAGTCAAAACAAATTCTAACTCTCTAGCAGGGGCACTAATCATTTTAGCAAACGCAGGAGATATGAAAGAGTGAGTAGATCCCGAATCAAACAACACTTTAGATTCTACTTCATAAATTAAGAGTTTACCTTCCACAACATCTCCCGCTGCCTCAGCGTCCACTTGGTTGAGGTGATTGAGGCGGCCTTGCTGACGCGGTCTATTCTGGTTCTGATTTTTCCTTCCTTGCTGCACATTTCGATTCTATTGAGGTGGACGGACGTTCTGATTTTACGGTTGCTGACGGGGCTGCTGATTCTGCTGCTGTCTTGGTTGATTCTAAACTGCCTGCTGGTTTTGCTGAGGTGCCTGCCTTGGTGGCTGCTGAGGTGCCCTATTGCTTTGATTTCTGTTATTTGGGCAATCTTTCATTTGGTGATCTTTGCCACCACACTTAAAACATGCACCAGTAACTCTATAGCACTGCTGAGAAGGATGGTTCTTACCACAATGCTCACACCAACCTTGAGCTGGAGTATTCTGCTATTTCCTCTGTCTCTTGCCTTGGTAGGATTTCTGCCCTTGGTATTGCTGTCTCTTCCTCTGATTATCCTTGATGATCTTGTTATTGATGTCTTCAAATCTGTAAGCTTTTTTGATAGCCTCTTGGAAAGTAGTTGGTGGTACCACACCTAATGCATCCCTCAAGATGATGGGATTGAGTCCATCCATAAACTTGATAATTTTCTTCTCTTCCGTATCAACAAGCTCCGGTGCATAACGAGACAACTTTTCAAACTTTGTAAGGTACTCAAGGACTCTCATGTCCTCTTGCTTGAGCAACTGAAACTCTGCTGCTTTCTGCTTCTTAATGTGTGCAGGGACATACTTTTCACTAAATTGCCATTTGAAAGTGGTCCAAGCAGTCTCATTCTCAATATTTTGATAACCCTCCTTTACGGTCTTCCACCAAATATCTGCCAATCCAGTGAACATAGAAGCCGCTAGATGAACTTGTTGCCTGCCTGTGCATGTAAAAATATCAAAGATGTTCTCCGTGTGGGCTAACCAGTCATCAGCTGCTAATGGGTCTTCTTGCCCAGTAAACTCCTTTGGACCTCTCTTTCTAAACTTCTCAAATAAGACATTAGGATCCCTGTCTCTGTTCTGGATAAAAAACTGAGCTCCCACATTTGGCCTTGGTTCTGGTCTTCTACCCAAGACTTCTAGCAATTGTCTCTAAACCTGTGTCACCTCCTCATCCTTTTTCGCCATCTGCTCTTGAAATCTTGCTTGATTCTCATTGCCTCGCTGTTGTTGTTCAACTAACATTTGCATGAGCTGCTGAAATTGGCCTGTCATCTGATTCTCAACCCCACTGTCATTGTTACTGCCTGATGCATTCGTATTCGCTGAAGGTCTGCGTGGAGGCATAGTGCTGCACAACAACTTGTTAGTACAATAAAATATAATAAATAAGGCGTTCCCAAACCCAATCGACGCTAACTAACGGTAATTCTAACGAATCCTTGCCACGTCCTTATGTTTCTAATCCAATTTTTAATTGCCTTAAATATTTCTCGCTCTGATACCAAGCCTGTCACGCCCCCGGACCGAGGACCCGTTAAACGAAACCTTAATCCGGGGTAGTGGCGTGACGGGCCGAAAAATACCACCCGCACACGCTAGTTTCCCACAGGTTTCCGCGGTAAGGATCCTCGAAATTCGATCCAACAATGATTAATAAGAATCAAATTCACACAAATAAATTACGCGGAAGCATTGTAGCAAACATAAAAGTCCATAACATGTGCATATGATGAGAATACTCAAGACTAGTATCAAAAAGAGAAACATTCTATAGATAGGCCCCAAAGTTAGTTTCAAGTTAAATACAAAAGTTAATTAGTCAATAATTACAATTTCCCAAAAATAAGCCAACAATGGCTACCAACAAGTTCCCAAAAATAAAATCTATCCCAAAAGGTGATCGAAGCTCTGAAATCAACCCGAAGTATAAGCGACATCATCAGGCTGCCACTCGTGTTCCACAAGAACTACTGGGTCCGCCTCAAAGTGCGCCTCAACGGCAAGGGGCTCGACATTTGGCACCAAGCAAAAAGGGTCAGACACGACGGTCTGGCAAGCAAATATAACATATAATAGGATGATGAAAAGAGTAAAACATTTAATAAATAAGAACTACAATTAAACCTAAATAACAGAAATGCCAAGAAAAAAGATCGACATCTTAAATATTAACGAATCCAAGACTATGATAAGTGAAATAAATAAGAACCATAAGATAAAATATTAAACGTATAAAACATTGGCAAACCATGTATAGCTAAATTCTCCTATTACCGAAGTAAGTGGAGCAGACAGAAACCATAGCCACTAATCGTGGACTGGAACGAACAAGGTCGTTACCAAACAGAACCGTAGCCACTACACGTGAGACCGGATACAACACCGTTGCCATGGTCGGTATAGATAGAATCCGAGCTGCAGTTGGCGAACAAATTAGAGATTCCAAGCCGGATGATCAGTCCGACAAGGTAACCTAAGCATAGTGGTGCCATTAGAGTAAAAGTTTGGTGCCATTAGAGTAAAAGTTCGAAACCTCGAAATGATATAAATCCGTTCATAAAGATATATTTCCAAAATTGATAAGAAAACTACTCCGAACAAATACATATCTCACATACTGACAAGTCCAAGCAAAAATAAGAGGAGTAGTCTTATCACTGCCCTTAATTGTGGTAAACCACCCCAGAGCATTCAAATAGATTTATAAATGGATTTGGACAAAACTTTTTAACATGGAATGAATTTAGTGTATGATGATTCAGCAATCTAATGCGGGTCGTCTTGATGTACATTTGACTCCCTTCTGTCATTAATAAATAGTAATTTGGTGCCACAGAAGATCCTTGACAATTAAAAAGGGATGAAGTGTACATTGAGACTTGAAAGATTCCCCAAATGGTTTTATTCATAATTCAAACCAATTTACACAATGGTTCTATGATTGTAAAAGGGCTGAATGGGCTTCAATTATAGAAAAGGGATTGGGCTGAACTGGACTTGAATATGGGCTTGAAGTGAGCCTGAAACACAATCCAATAAGTCCCCTTAAAAACTAGTATAAACTTCTTTGAATCAGGCCCAAATCTGGCCTTACACCAAGCCCAAAATAGTCTTTAAAATGGGCCCAAAAGACCCTTTAAATGGGCCCAAAACAAACCTTAAAACAGGCCAAAGACAGGCCTTGAAACAGGCCAAACAGCTGGGCTGGGCTCGCTCAAGCGACCCAGGGTCCGCTCGAGCGAAGCCCATCCAGAAGCTGGGTCGCTAAAGCGAACCAGTCTCTGGTTCGCTCGGACCAGGCAGATCCTGGTCCGCTCGAGCGGCCCACTGGGGCGCTCGCGCGGATTGGGCTCTGTCCAGTCCGGCTCAGCTGGTTTCTTCCTTTTTTTCCAACTCTTTTAAAATCCTTTTGTTTCCCCTTCTTCCATACACATTATCAAAATCATTTGGGCCTTTTCTTGACCTCCTCAACTCATCAAATCGTCATTCAATTAATCATTCCATTCTACCATACAACACACTTTTAATCAAAGATTTTCTCCCTTCTTAGAACACAAGAACTTTGACATAAAGAAGGCTGATTTCCAAGATGACCAAATTCAAAACCAATTTCCAATCCATTGCAAAACAATAACACAAATAGATTCAAACATAAACATTAATCCATTTTTCCAAGGTAAATCTAGGAATCATAAAGATATTAAAACATAGAAAGGAAATGCCATGAAATGGAACTTATAAAGTAGAACCATCATATTAATTGTAGAATCCACTTGCCTCAAGCCAAGATGAGAGATAAAACACTCTTCCAACAACCCTCTAGGACCTCAAGCTCCAAATCTACAAAAACCCCAAAAAGTTTCCCAAGAAGAACCCTAAAATCAATCCTTTGTAAATCTCAAGGGAAAACTCTTGCATGTGTGATGAAAGCACTCTAAATGATGTGCAAAACAAAGATTTTAAGATTGGAAAGCCATTGCTAACCTTGAAGAGTTCAAACAAAGAAAAGAAGCTTGAAAGAAAGCTTTGCCCTAGCTCAAATCCTTTGAAAAACACCTCTCTGGAAAGCTTGAAGAGGGAGGAAGAAGCCTAGGAGATCAATCCTTCAAGAAATCTTCAAGAGATGGGTGTTCTAGAGGAGAGAGAAAATGCTGGGAGAGGGAAAAACCCTTGGATCCAAAACGTTGCAGGAAAAGATAGAATGAAGGGAAGAAGAGAACTCTTCCTCTTATAAGATGGGTTTGTGGGTCCGAATCTTCACAAGGCTAAAAATGGTATTAGCATATTTTTTTCAATTTCTGAAATTTTCGAAATTTGAGTACAGATTTTGTGTGAAAGGTCAATTTTGCCCTTTTTCTCGAAAAACGCGATTTTTGACCATTAAATCCAAATGGTCAAAACATAAAAGCTGATAATCTAAGTGAAATGAGTCAAATTAAAGAAAAGTTGGAATTTTACAAAAATCAAGGTTAAACCCCCAAGTTCACATACAAATACATGGGCGCCTCCGGCCCGCGTCAAGCCTAAGTCAACGACTCTTGAAAACTCCCAAAGCTATTCCAACATTCTAATCTAGCTTAAAAATTAAGCTAATCATCCACTAACCCCACTTATCAACTAATCACTATTAAAATATAATTAAATATTTCAAACCTGGGTCGGGGTCTGACAGAAAGAAAGAGAGAAAAATCTGCGAAAGTTCTACACCGAACACCGCTACAAGGTGACAAAAGTCCCTTGGGGGGGGGGGGGTACCCCCCCAAGGTCCTTGCCTTCTCCTTCTGTCTCCAATGGCTTAGATGTGGCTTTTCAGCTCGTCTACTTAGTTTTTTATTGGACATAGGACCTCCTCTTGGTTTTTATCCTCTAAAAATCTGAGGTTATAGCTAAGCCAAGCGAATCAATAGCAATCTCTGTTCTCATCTGCATGGATGATGGCGAAGTCCACATATGGCTTGTGACCGTCAATCTGAACGAGTCCCCCATAGTCTTCTGAGAAGTTAGATCCTCCTTTTCTTGCTTTTCATTGTAGTTTGTATTTTTCCAAAAGAGACAAAAATCACAACTCCGGTCTTTCATTATTGATAAGAATTGTAAAATTGGCTATAAACGCCAAAAATCAGCTATTAACGCCAAAATAGGCTATAAACGCCAAAATCGGCTATAAATGCCAAAAAATCACCTTTCACGGCAAATCAAGAAAAATGTCTCTTTTCTTAAATATATGTGCAATGGAAAACTTGAAAGAAGTTGATTTCCGTTTTACTTACGAAGGTTGATCTCCGGATCACCACTTGCAATTCTAAGTAAAATAGAAAATCTAGCACACCCACAAAAAATGTTGATACACGCCTCTGCCCCCAGGTTACGAAAGGGTCGGACCCAAACGGACTCCCACGTCCGCCGGCCTCGGTAGAACCGAGCGATTGAAGCGCTGTCCATCAAAGCCAAGAAGAAAATGGTTGTCGCTTAGCTCCTCGGCTGCTGTCAGTCAGCCGACAGGGCTATGTCGGTCAGCCGACACTACAGTATCAGAAATTGCAACTCTTTGGAATTGGAACCGAGATGCTGTCGGCTCGCCGTTGGTTGGCTGTCTGTCGACCGACATTCGGATGTCGGTCAGCCGATAGCTGACGCATGAAATTTCTGACTGAAAGCAACTCTCTGGAAATGGAGCCGACGGGTTGTTAGATGTCTGTCGGTTGACCGACATAGGTACGTCGGTCGGCCGACAGCGGACCAACAACGAACCGATGCTGTATGACCAGTTCCGTTTCAAGTCAGAATTTACATTTCTCCTTCCCTTCTTCCATCCGTATCTTTCTATACATTTGAGCACACCCTTACACAACTTTGGAGGTCTCAAAACCTCATTGAAATTTCATGAAATACATCATCCAAACCTCCAAAACATCCATCCAACATCATCCATAAAATGAATCCAATCTCTTCATCCCAATCACATTCCACCCAAGGAAATCATCACATGCAATAAATCAAAATTTATACAATCAAGTTGTCATTTTCAAGAGAGTAATACACTAATGAGTGAATTTCAAAGCCCACTAAAAAGCATGACATGAACCAAGCTTAAGTAATGAAAATCATTAATAAAAGCTAAGCATTTTCATAAAAACTTGATCAATGAAAATAGATCATTTCATCCACTTGCCTTAGGTCCAAACTAAAGCAAATCAATCTCTGTAATCATTCTCCTACCCAAAACAACAATCTACACAAAAACCCCCAAATACAAGCCCTAAAATATTAAAACCAAGAAAGACAAGGAGAGAGCTTCTAATAATTGAAACGAAGCTTCTCCAAGGCCCAATAAACAAGAATCTAGGAGATGGAAGAGATCTCTTGCCTAGAAGGTCTTCAAATAAGCAAGGCTAGATCAATGAGAAATTCGAAGTTGATGGATCCTTCTAAAAATGGTACCAAATGAAAGCTCCAGAAGAGAGGATGAAGATTTCGAGATCAAATGTTAGTTTTAATGAGGTTTTGTGGTGATCTGTGAGGAAGAAAACAAGAGAAAAAGGGGAAGAGTGGTAGCTGCTGGAACTCCTTCTCTTAGCATAGTGATTAGGTCAAGAAGAGAAGAAAGAGAAGGGTTGGCTTCCTTATATATCAAAGAGAAGATGGGTCCCATAACTTAAAACATTAGCCGAGCTAAAAACATGCATTTCGGGGCCTCAAATGACTCCGACGAAGAAGACAAAGTTGTTCAACGAAATTTCTAGTTTCCAAAAAGTACTTTTTTTGTAAGTTTTGGTGATATTGAAAATCGTGTCCAGATTTTGGGTAAAAAGACTATTTTGCCATCAAATTGTGAAAAGTCAGTTTTCGGGCTCTCGAATGGGAACGATGTCAACAAGAAAGTTGTAGAGAATATCAAGATAAGTCAAATGGGATTAAAAATATAATTTTAGAAAATCATGAACAAACCCCCAAGCTCACGTAAATCCGTAACAAGAACCCCCAAAAGGTCCCACAAATCAAGAAGGCTCTCAAAATTCCCCAAAGCTATTCTAACCCCCAACTTAATCAAAATCCACTAAACACACTTAAAGCTAAGACACAACTTAATTAACACTAATCGAGGTCTCTTGGGTCGGGGACTTACATCCTCCACCCCTTAGGACATTTGGTCCTTCAAATGAAATAAAACTCACCTCCGGTAATAGATGTGGGTACTTCTTCTGAACTTGATCCCATAGTTCCCAAGTTGCTTCTTCCGGTCCATGATTCTCCCAAAGTACCTTGACCCACTGAATAATGCGTGTCCTCAACTCTTGTTCCTTGGTGTCAATAATCTATTTAGGCTTCTCAACATATGTAGCATCTTCTCGGATTTCCAATGCCTCATAACGGAGTATATGCAATCTATCTGGGACATACTTTTTCAACATACACTACACCAAAATAGGATATTAGTAACGCTCAAGGTTTTTGGTAATTAACGGTTTTTAAGTGTAACTAGTTTCCTAACATTTTATGGGCGTTAACATTGGTTTTAAAGTGTTACTTTAATTTTACTTAATTTAATAATTATTTTGTTAGGGTATCTTCATTTTTTGCTCCACCATTAAGCGTTAAGAAAGCGTTACTGTGTTTTATTTTGATGAACTGGTGCACGAAAATCATACCATTCGTTCCCACCATTTTTTTTTGCTCTTCCGCGCTCTGCCCTCCCTCATTTCCCTCCCTCAGTCATTTCTTTCTTTCCTGCCTCTCCTCTCATCTCCATCGCCAACCTCTGATCTCCAGAACCCATCTCCTCTCATCCCTTTCTATCTCTCCCTCCCTCTCCAGACCTCTCCCAGGCGCACAACCCTCTCATCGCCAGCACTGCCAAGCGCACGAAGGAGCCCCAGCAGAGCCTTAATCTTCCTCCTCGGCCGCCGGAGGCCTTCCCCCTGCACCAGGTAAACTCCTCTTTCTTCTCTGTTCTCTCTCTCTCCCTCGTTCCCCAACTCTCTGTTTCCTCTCTGTCTGCTCTCCTCCCTCCCTTCCTCTCTTCTTCTTCCTCCCCTGTCTCCCCTCGCCTACGCACCTGCACACCACTCCCTCTCTCTTTCTTTCTCTCATTCTTTCTGATTTCTTTCATCCCACTCTTTGCCCGGTGGACCACCGAGCAGCATCACCACCACTATTCCAGTGGACCATCAGTCAAGTGGGCCCCACGATCTTCATCATCCCTAATTTTAAGCTTGACTAGGTTTTGTTAATTGGAGATTTTCCATTAATTAGTGTTAGATGAGTTTTTTAGCATGTTAGATTGTGCTCTGTATAGTTATTTATGTGGGTTTGTTTCTAATTCATAGGTTTTGGGCACTAGAGGATCTCTGTTTTTCAACTGAACTATCATTATCATTATAATGATTCCAAGGTCCCATGTCATGGCCACTAGACCATGGGACCAGGCGATTGATCAACTCCTAGTTTTCAAAATAAAATCTATAATAATTGCTAGTACTAACTCTTCTTGATTAGGGTCCATTGGATGATCGACCCATTATTTCCAATTCAAAATTTAAGGGAACGGCCACTAGTCTGTAGGTTGTTAGACCAAATTGGAACATTATTTAGAAAACTCGACTCCTTGACTCGGTTTCGAAGGTCATACTCATCACATGAGGGAAATATAGGTATGGCCTCTTGGTAAAGTATATCTCCTTCCCATCCCCTCCCATCAAGGATAGGTTTGAACCTCCTTTCTTTTGGCAAGTGAATATGTATTTATTTTTATGGATATGCATGTGTTTTTTTGGAATTGTAGCTTTGAAATGATTTCATTATTGTTTTAGATTTAATTGTCAAATGGTGTTGATTTATGGAAAATAAATGGGATGAATTGTGACGATGGAGATGATGAATGAAGGGGAGATTCAATATAAATTATTATACTTTGGTTTCTTCATGTAAGTTTTACTTTCAGTTATAGTTATACTTTGGCTCATGAATTTGATGTAGAGGGTGAGATATTTATGGTCAGTGATTTGAAATAGATGGCAAGGCCAAACTAAGCTGACTCATGTGATACAACTTTTCTGCCTACTGTTTTACAGGGTTTCTTTTTTTTTTTTTTGGCTGAAATCTTATTTTGCATGGTAGCTTTAGTACAGCTATTAGCATCTTTTTAATGAGCAGCAAGAACTGTAGATGGGAATTAGGGGGAAATATATGGATAAAGATGGGAATTAGGGCTGATTTTGTAGACTTTTTGGATTTGGGTTTCTTTAATTTAGAAAATTTCGGCGTTTTGCTAAAAATTGCTATGCGTTTCTTATGTGGGGGAAAAGGAATGTCTTTCTTTTCTTTCTCTTCTCTTCATCTTCAGTTCAAATATATGGATAAAGATGGTTGCTATAGTGTCGTTGGGGGTGTGAATCTGATAGACATAGAACTGGAAGACCATTTTTGGATGGTGATGGTGATGGTGCTGGAAGGAAGCAGGAGCACATGCATCTATTAGACTTGTTGAGTTGTACATCATATGGGTCTGAGGGCATGCATGATAGAACCATAAGGAGACGACAGCACTATAAATATACATACGTTTTCCTGTACATTTGTTACCTTTCTCGTTAGATATGTATCGATCAGGTCAGGATTTTCTATTGGCTACTTGGGAAAAGAAAGCCACTGGCCACACCCACAAACAAATAACGATCACAAAAATGGATACTACTGCTCACAATTTGAGCTACATGGATGGCTTGTTTGATCGATAGAATTATCTTTGGGGCTTAGGTACTGTTTACACACAAACTTCCTCAGGCCATGCCCCAGATGTCCTGATTTGAGACTAAGTTTGGAAATTTTTAAGGCCCATTTTGAAAACCATATTTTTATTTGTCCTGATTTGAAAAGTCACCAAAAGTTGTCTCCTTATCTTGTGATTTTCCCCAAGGCGATTCCAATCCAATTCTAGTGGAATTGATAGCCTCAATATATGAAATATATAACGCCATCCAAATTACCAAATAGTTTCTTATGTGGGGGAAAAGGAAAATGGCTCCTTCTTTGCTCACTGCGAATGGCATGGGCATGAGATGGGCTTTCTTGTCAATCAGTCCTTCAGTTCCTATTACACATTAATGGTGGCATACGCTTGTAATTCATTGTCATATTAGGTTTTGTCTGTTGTGTCTGCATTTTTATCGGTTTTAGGATACTTCATCATGGCAAATGTATTTTATGACTAGCCAGCAGAGAAGCTTTCTCTGGATAATTTTTTTTTTACGGCCAATCAGTTTGCTAACTTTAGTTCAATTCAGTTCATATTTGAGCCCAACACTTGTTTTGATGTTTTGACAATTTTTTGCATGCCATGTGTTTGATCTTTGGTATTTGTGGATTGTAAGCCCAAATAAAGGAGGAGGGCTGGGTAGATTGGTGGTATGGTATAAGAATTTGCCACACTTTCTTTATGAGCTCTCTTGTTGAGACAACCCCGGATCTATGGGTTGAGTGTTTTATCATTTTCCTTAGTCATCTGTTGACCTTGGGTGCTTACCAATCTAAAGACCTAATTGAGGGGATTGGGTTGATCATAAAAGATTGTCAGACTTTGTGGAATCTATCTATCCAAATGCCAAAAGAAGAAGAAGAAAAAAAAATCTTTGTGGAATCTTCAATTTAATGAGTCTCTCTTAATGATCTGTTTGAATGAATTGTGTCATTAGGTCCAGTGATTTTGTAGCCAAGTATGGAGATAAGAGTGTCTACTTTGATCTTGTGGGCATCAGAAACACCAGTGGCCAATGGGACTTGTACAGGAGATAACTGGTTTCTAAGTTGGTGGTAGGCATTTGCCAAACTTCCATCATTTAGGATTCCAACATTCTATATAGACACATGAAAAACATTGTGTGCGCCGGAGAGTTCGGGTGGTAAGGCTAATCTATAAGCCATGTCACAAATCTTACTCACAATGTCATACGGTCCAATGTATCTCTGAGATAACTTGCCTTTCTGCCCAAACCTCAATGTTCCACGAGTAGGTGACACTTTCAAGAATACCTTATCTCCTTCTTTGAACTGTAAATCTCTTCTATGAGAATCTGCATAGCTCTTCTGTCTACTCGGGCCACTTTCAGACATTCTTGGATCAACTTAACCTTGTCACTTGTCACACTAACCATAGTCGGTCCATGAAAGCTGTGAGTACCAACTTCTTCCCAACATATAGGTGTCCTACACCTTCTGTCATACAATGCCTCGAAAGGCGCCATTCCAATACTCAAGTGGAAACTATTGTTGTATGAGAACTCACACAACGGTAGAGCTTCATCCCACTGAGTCTTGAAATCTAACACACAAGCTTGGAGCATATCCTCAAGTGTCTGAATTGTCCTCTCTGACTGACCATCTGTCTGTGGGTGATAGGCTTTGCTGAACTGTAACTTCATACCCATAGACTCATGCAATGTCTTCCAAAATCTCGAGATGAATCTGCTGTCTCTATCGGACGTGATGGAAACTAGTTGTCCATGTCGACTGACGATCTCTGTGACAAACAACTACGCCAAAGGCAACATATGCATCTTCTTTCCGGCCTTCATCGGTAGGAAATGAGCTAACTTAGTGAGACGGTCCACTATGACCCAAATAGCATCATTGCCCCTACTAGTCCTTGGTAATCCAGAGATGAAATCCATGGTAATGTGCTCCCATTTCCATTCCGGAATCTCTAATGGACGTAGCAACCCTGGAGGTCTCTGATGTTCTGCCTTGATCAACTGACATGTCATACATCGAGAGACGAAAGCTGCTATCTCTCTCTTCATGTTGTTCCACCAAACTCTGCCCTTCAAGTTTTGGTACATCTTCGTGCTGCCCGGATGTATGGAATACTTGGTATTGTGAGCCTCTGTCATGATATCATTCCTCAAGTCCTCCATGTTAGGCACACATAGACGGTCTCGGTAATATAAAACTCCATCCACAATATGAAAATCTGGACGATCTGCTACATGCTCTAAAATTCTGGCCAACTCTGGATCCTGCAACTGCTTATCCTTGATCTTCTGAATGAATGAAGGTTCTGACACTGACATGTTTGCTAACATGACACCCTTCCTTAGTGGTTGAAAATCTACTCCCATTTCCTCGAACTGCTGAAAAATATAGGTTCCCCGAAGTCTTGCCATGTTAACTGACTTTCTACTCAAGGCATCTGCAACTACGTTCGCTTTCCCCGGGTGATACTTGATTGGAAAATCATAGTCTTTGATATATTCCATCCATCTTCTTTGCCTCATATTCAACTCCTTCTGGGAAAACAAATACTGCAGACTACGGTGGTCGGAGTGAACCTCGAATTTCTCTCCATAGAGGCAATGTCTCCACATCTTTATTGCTAAAACAACCGCTGCCAACTCAAGATCATGTGTTGCATAGTTTTTCTCATGATCTTTCAACTTCCGGGGTCTATATGTAACTACCTTTCCATCTTGCATCAAAACACATCCAAGTCCAATGTTGGAAGCGTCGGTAAAAATGGTGAAACCGCCGCTCCCGGATGGTAAGGTAAGGACTGGAGCTGTAGTCAATCTTTTCTTCAGCTCTTGGAAACTAGCCTCATACTTGTCTGTCCATACATATGGTGCATTTTGCCTAGTCAACTTCATCAAAGGTGACGCAGTCGACGAAAGTCTTTGCACAAACCTTCGGTAATACCCTGCTAATCCAAGAAAACTCCTGATCTCTGATGAATTCTTCGGTCTTTCCCAGTTCATAACTACTTCAATCTTGGATGGGTCCACTGATAATCCTTCCTTGGAGATAATATGACCCAAAATGTGACTTGGTCCAACCAAAATGCACACTTACTGAACTTTGGAAACATCTGGTTCTCTCTCAAAAGCTGGAGTGCTATCCTCAAATGTTTTTTCATGCTCTTCTTTGGTCTTGGAATACACTAAGATATCATCGATGAACACCACTGTGAACTGATCTAGATACTCTACAAATATCTTGTTCATCAATGCCATGAACAATGCCGGTGCATTAGTCAATCCAAATGGCATCACTAGAAATTCATAGTGTCCATATCTTGTCCGGAAAGCTGTTTTTGGTACATTTGCATCTCTGACTCTTAGTTGATGGTAACCGGATCTCAAATCAATCTTCGAAAAGTAAGCAGCTCCTTGCAACTGATTAAACAGTTCATCTATCCTAGGCAAAGGATACTTGATCTTGATGGTCACTTGGTTCAATCTTCGGCAGTCAATACACATTCTCGTGGAACCATCTTTCTTCTTCACATACAAAATCGGTGCTCCCCACGGTGAAATGCTAGGTCTCACAAAACCTTTGTCCAATAGTTCCTGTAACTGAATCTTCAATTCTCCCAATTCTGCCGAAGCCATTCTGTAAGGTGCAATAGAAGTCGGAGCTGTCCCCGGTAACAACTCAATAGTGAAGTTTATCTCTCTGCTTGGTGGTAATCTTGGTATCCCCTCCAGAAAAACATCCGGGAATTCCCAAACAATAGGGATCTCCTCCACCCCTTGGGACCATTTATCCTCCGTGATAAACGCCAAATAGACCTCACATCCACTTTTCAGAAGTCTATCAGCCTTCAATGTTGAAATAAACCATGCGCTAGGATTACTCCTCTCTCCCTGAAACAACACCCCTGCTTGGGTCTCCTCTAACTTAAAAGTTAGGGTCTTATGGAAACAATCCATAGTGGCATGATACCCTGCCAACCAATCCATCCCTTGGATGACTTCAAAATCCTGCATCTCCAATAAAATGAGATCTGCTGGCAACACTACTTCTCTTATTTTGACTGGACAACTAGAGTAAAAAGTCCTACATATAACTTCCTTACCTAATGGGGTAGTTACAGTCAAAATGAAATCTTCTAACACTTCTCCTACAAGAGTTCATCAAATTCGAGAATTTTCTAGCTTTTGGTATCCACTGGAAGCTCTATCAATTGAAAATCACCTCAACCTTCCTGAAATCCACCATTTGTCTGGTTCCTGGAGTCTCTTGACTTAGGAAAATGGCTCAGTTCATCCAAACATCTGTACTTACCTGCTTTTGCTTGCCACATGACGGTCCTCAATCACTGCAAACAGTCTTGAAGTGCTGCTCACACCTCTTGTTGACTAACAACTGCGCAGTTCTCCGATCGCTTATACCAATATATACGACGCTGAAGAAGCTAAAACTCTGCCAAATCTTTCGAGAACCACATGCTTAGTCCACAAAACTCAGACTCTCAGGCGCGAAAACAAGAAAAAGGCACGTGCGAAAACAAGAAAAAGGTACTAAATGTGGGTACGGAGACATTAAATTCTACCCCACTAGAAAAGAATTTGGTCCCCCAAATATCCTAGCTAGAACAAAAAGGGAAGAGATAAGGAGGGTCTCCCCCACTAGAAGGAAAGCAAAACATGATCTTGACAAAACGACATCTACCCGACTCCTTCAAAAATCTCTTCGAGGCACATCGACTACAAAAGTTAAGCAACTCGTCGCTGTACCTCGAGGGGGCATTTGTTGACACCAAAAAGTCACTTTGCCTCTTCAAGATCCAAAGAGCAACATGAAGTCGCAACCTGCCGTAAATAGGCAATGCTGCTTCCAAAAATCAAATCTTGTCAGAATCAAACAAAAACTTCAAGATTCTTCCAGACAGCCAAAAGAGGAGTACACAAGAAGTTTCGGGCCATTTCAAAATCATTTGGCCTAACTTCGCTTCTCCGACAGCTGAAAAGGAGCTCTCGGCGGCAAAGCTCTCCGGGACCATGGTTTCCAAGACAAAGCCTATGGATCATCTTAAAATGACTCCAATAGGTTCCCTGTCAAATTTCAAGTCAATCGGACATCGGTTGACCGCACATCAAACCGCGACATCTTCATCGCGACAAAAAGCAAGTCTACTAGTGATAGGACCCCAAACGGCTTCAAAACTCAAACAAAAGCCTATGATTGGTCTTATTTATTGCTCAACAGGCTTCACACCAAATTTTAGGTCATTCCGACATCGTTTGTCCCAGTTTCAGCTTCTGACGGAAAATCGGCAGCTCTGCGCGACAAAGTCTTCGGCTTTCTCAGGAAATTGGAAACTTTGCAAAATAAAATGCAAGGATTCTCATCAGGTTTCCTACAAAGAAATTAGGCCAATAAATGGTCAGAATGTCAAGGAAAAGTACAGGAGAAAAAAGAATAAAAAAACAGCAAAAACGGAACCAAAACGGGACACAAAAGGGGGAAAACCCCCCCAGGGTCGCAGACCCCTGCGACCCTGGGCCAGGGTCGCCGGCGACCTTGGAACCCGGGGTCGCCGGGAAAGCCCCGGAAACCCCGGTTTTCGCCGTTTTTTTCGCGATTCAAAGAGCCCAGCCTCTGGTACTTTCCAAAATTCATGCTTTTGAGACACCAAGTCCTCTGACATCCGTCCAAAACACAGGTCAATCATCAAGAGTATCGAAAACAATATTGATCGCCACCCGGTCAACCAAAAAAAAGTGTGCTTTCTACCCGACCGATCGAGAAATCGACAGGACAGATGGCACCGACCCGCTGTTGGCAACAAACACCTGAAATTATATGGTCATCTGATGTCGATCTACATGAAGATCCATCGATGATCACCCACAGAAGAATCCCAAAAGACGTGGCACGGCCCGCGACTCTTCAGCTGCTCGGCGACCACTTAATGCGATTAATTGACTAACTTTATTACAGTCATTAATCCATTTCTTTGGACGGCCCAATCAGAAGCAAGCATTCGGGAGTTACAAGTCAAGAGATTCATGGCATTTAACCCATGAAACTCCTCCCATCATGGCGATTAAAGGCGATTAAATGCCCTCAATCTCCTCCGGCCAATCAGAAGCCAAGAAAAAGGAGTTACAAAATAAACAATTCAATTTTGTAACTCCTCCCATTATGCGGCTTAATGACAATAAAAGCCCATAAACCCACCTAAAAGGCTACCTAAAAGCCTATAAATAGGAGAGCTCTCCAAGAAGAAAGGATAGTGACAGAGCATCAGAAAAAAAGCACAACACACAGACAGACAGAAGCACAGAAATCCAGAGAAAGGAAAAGAGAGAAAAATCTGCGGAAGTTCTACACCGGCCACCGCAACAAGGTGACAAAAGTCCCTTGGGGGTACCCCCCCCCCAAGGTCCTTGCCTTCTCCTCCTGCCTCCAATGGCTTAGATATGGCTTTTCAGCCCGTCTACTCGGCTTTTTATTGGACATAGGACCTCCTTTTGGTCTTTGTCCTCTAAAAACCCGAGGTTATAGCCAAGCCAAGCGAATCAATAGCATCCTCTGTTCTCATCTGCATGGATGATGGCGAAGCCCACATATGGCTTGCGACCGTCAATCTAAACGGGTCCCCCACAATCTCCTGAGAAGTTAGATCCTCCTTTTCTTGCTTTTCATTGTAGTTTGTATTTTTTCAAAAGAGACAAAAATCACAATTCTTGTCTTTCATTATTGATAAGGATTGTAAATCGGCTATAAACGCCAAAAATCGGCTATAAACGCCAAAATCGGCTATAAATGCCAAAAAAATCGCCTTTCACGGCAAACCAAGAAAAATGTCTCTTTCCTTAAATATATGTGCAATGTAAAACTTGAAAGAAGTTGATTTCCTTTTTACTTGCGAAGGTTGATCTCCGGATCACCACTTGCAATTCCAAGTAAAAAATAGAAAATCTGGCACACCCACACAAAAAAGAAATGTTGATGCACGCCCCTGCCCCCCGGTTACGAAAGGGTCGGACCCGACGGACTCCCACGTCCGCCGACCTCGGTAGGAACTCGAGCATTGGGCGCGGTCCATCATGCATGTGTGATGAAACACTCTAAATGATGTGCAAAACAAAGATTTTAAGATTGGAAAGCCATTGCTAACCTTGAAGAGTTCAAACAAAGAAAAGAAGCTTGAAAGAAAGCTTTCCCTAGTCAAATCCTTTGAAAAACACCTCTCTGGAAAGCTTGAAGAGGGAGGAAGAAGCCAGGAGATCAATCCTTCAAGAAATCTTCAAGAGATGGGTTTCTAGAGGAGAGAGAAAATGCGGGAGAGGGAAAAACCCTTGGATCCAAAACGTTGCAGGAAAAGATAGAATGAAGGGAAGAAGAGAACTCTTCCTCTTATAAGATGGGTTTGTGGGTCCGAATCTTCACAAGGCTAAAATGGTATTAGCATATTTTTTTCAATTTCTGAAATTTTGAAATTTGAGTACAGATTTTGTGTGAAAGGTCAATTTTGCCCTTTTTCTCGAAAAACGCGATTTTTGACCATTAAATCCAAATGGTCAAAACATAAAAGCTGATAATCTAAGGAAATGAGTCAAATTAAAGAAAAGTTGGAATTTTACAAAAATCAAGGTTAAACCCCCAAGTTCACATACAAATACATGGGCGCCTCCGGCCCGCGTCAAGCCTAAGTCAACGACTCTCGAAAACTCCCAAAGCTATTCCAACATTCTAATCTAGCTTAAAAATTAAGCTAATCTCCACTAACCCCACTTATCAACTAATCACTATTAAAATATAATTAAATATTCCAAACCTGGGTCGGGGTCTGACAGAAAGAAAGAGAGAAAAATCTCGAAAGTTCTACACCGAACACCGCTACAAGGTGACAAAAGTCCCTTGGGGGGGGGGGGGTACCCCCCAAGGTCCTTGCCTTCTCCTTCTGTCTCCAATGGCTTAGAGTGGCTTTTCAGCTCGTCTACTTAGTTTTTTATTGGACATAGGACCTCCTCTTGGTTTTTATCCTCTAAAAATCTGAGGTTATAGCTAAGCCAAGCGAATCAATAGCAATCTCTGTTCTCATCTGCATGGATGATGGCAAAGTCCACATATGGCTTGTGACCGTCAATCTGAACGAGTCCCCCATAGTCTTCTGAGAAGTTAGATCCTCCTTTTCTTGCTTTTCATTGTAGTTTGTATTTTTCCAAAAGAGACAAAAATCACAACTCTTCTTTCATTATTGATAAGAATTGTAAAATTGGCTATAAACGCCAAAAATCAGCTATTAACGCCAAAATAGGCTATAAACGCCAAAATCGGCTATAAATGCCAAAAAATCACCTTTCACGGCAAATCAAGAAAAATGTCTCTTTTCTTAAATATATGTGCAATGGAAAACTTGAAAGAAGTTGATTTCCGTTTTACTTACGAAGGTTGATCTCCGGATCACCACTTGCAATTCTAAGTAAAATAGAAAATCTAGCACACCCACAAAAAATGTTGATACACGCCTCTGCCCCCAGGTTACGAAAGGGTCGGACCCAAACGGACTCCCACGTCCGCCGGCCTCGGTAGAACCGAGCGATTGAAGCGCTGTCATCAAAGCCAAGAAGAAAATGGTTGTCGCTTAGCTCCTCGGCTGCTGTCAGTCAGCCGACAGGGCTATGTCGGTCAGCCGACACTACAGTATCAGAAATTGCAGCTCTTTGGAATTGGAACCGAGATGCTGTCGGCTCGCCGTTGGTTGGCTGTCTGTCGACCGACATTCGGATGTCGGTCAGCCGATAGCTGACGCATGAAATTTCTGACTGAAAGCAACTCTCTGGAAATGGAGCCGACGGGTTGTTAGATGTCTGTCGGTTGACCGACAAGGTACGTCGGTCGGCCGACAGCGGACCAACAACGAACCGATGCTGTATGACCAGTTCCGTTTCAAGTCAGAATTTACATTTCTCCTTCCCTTCTTCCATCCGTATCTTTCTATACATTTGAGCACACCCTTACACAACTTTGGAGGTCTCAAAACCTCATTGAAATTTCATGAAATACATCATCCAAACCTCCAAAACATCCATCCAACATCATCCATAAAAATGAATCCAACCTCTTCATCCCAATCACATTCAACCGAAGGAAATCCATCACATGTAATAAATCAAAATTTATACAATCAAGCTGTCATTTTCAAGAGAGTAATACACTAATGAGTGAATTTCAAAGCCCACTAAAAAGCATGACATGAACCAAGCTTAAGTAATGAAAATCATTAATAAAAGCTAAGCATTTTCATAAAAACTTGATCAATGAAAATAGATCATTTCATCCACTTGCCTTAGGTCCAAACTAAAGCAAATCAATCTCTGTAATCATTCTCCTACCCAAAACAACAATCTACACAAAAACCCCCAAATACAAGCCCTAAAATATTAAAACCAAGAAAGACAAGGAGAGAGCTTCTAATAATTGAAACGAAGCTTCTCCAAGGCCCAATAAACAAGAATCTAGGAGATGGAAGAGATCTCTTGCCTAGAAGGTCTTCAAATAAGCAAGGCTAGATCAATGAGAAACTCGAAGTTGATGGATCCTTCTAAAAATGGTACCAAATGAAAGCTCCAGAAGAGAGGATGAAGATTTCGAGATCAAATGTTAGTTTTAATGAGGTTTTGTGGTGATCTGTGAGGAAGAAAACAAGAGAAAAAGGGGAAGATGGTGGCTGCTGGAACTCCTTCTCTTAGCATAGTGATTAGGTCAAGAAGAGAAGAAAGAGAAGGGTTGGCTTCCTTATATATCAAAGAGAAGATGGGTCCCACAACATAAAACATTAGCCGAGCTAAAAACATGCATTTCGGGGCCTCAAATGACTCCGACGAAGAAGACAAAGTTGTTCAACGAAATTTCTAGTTTCCAAAAAGTATTTTTTTGTAAGTTTTGGTGATATTGAAAATCGTGTCCAGATTTTGGGTAAAAAGACTATTTTGCCATCAAATTGTGAAAAGTCAGTTTTCGGGCTCTCGAATGGGAACGATGTCAACAAGAAAGTTGTAGAGAATATCAAGATAAGTCAAATGGGATTAAAAATATAGTTTTAGAAAATCATGAAAAACCCCCAAGCTCACGTAAATCCGTAACAAGAACCCCCAAAAGGTCCCACAAATCAAGAAGGCTCTCAAAATTCCCCAAAGCTATTCTAACCCCCAACTTAATCAAAATCCACTAAACACACTTAAAGCTAAGACACACTTAATTAACACTAATCGAGGTCTCTGGGTCGGGACTTACATCCTCCACCCCTTAGGACATTTGGTCCTTCAAATGAAATAAAACTCACCTCCGGTAATAGATGTGGGTACTTCTTCTGAACTTGATCCCATAGTTCCCAAGTTGCTTCTTCCGGTCCATGATTCTCCCAAAGTACCTTGACCCACTGAATAATGCGTGTCCTTAACTCTTGTTCCTTGGTGTCAATAATCTATTTAGGCTTCTCAACATATGTAGCATCTTCTCGGATTTCCAATGCCTCATAACGGAGTATATGCAATCTATCTGGGACATACTTTTTCAACATACACTACACCAAAATAGGATATTAGTAACGCTCAAGGTTTTTGGTAAGTAACGGTTTTTAAGTGTAACTAGTTTCCTAACGTTTTATGGGCGTTAACATTGGTTTTAAAGTGTTACTTTAATTTTACTTAATTTAATAATTATTTTGTTAGGGTATCTTCATTTTTTGCTCCACCATTAAGCGTTAAGAAAGCGTTACTGTGTTTTATTTTGATGAACTGGTGCACGAAAATCATACCATTCGTTCCCACCATTTTTTTTTGCTCTTCCGTGCTCTGCCCTCCCTCATTTCCCTCCCTCAGTCATTTCTTTCTTTCCTGGCTCTCCTCTCATCTCCATCGCCAACCTCTGATCTCCAGAACCCATCTCCTCTCATCCCTTTCTATCTCTCCCTCCCTCTCCAGACCTCTCCCAGGCGCACAACCCTCTCATCGCCAGCACTGCCAAGCGCACGAAGGAGCCCCAGCAGAGCCTTCATCTTCCTCCTCGGCCGCCGGATGCCTTCCCCCTGCACCAGGTAAACTCCTCTTTCTTCTCTGTTCTCTCTCTCTCCCTCGTTCCCCAACTCTCTGTTTCCTCTCTGTCTGCTCTCCTCCCTCCCTTCCTCTCTTCTTCTTCTCCCCTGTCTCCCCTCACCTACGCACCTGCACACCACTCCCTCTCTCTTTCTTTCTCTCATTCTTTTGATTTCTTTCATCCCACTCTTTGCCCGGTGGACCACCGAGCAACATCACCACCACTATTCCAGTGGACCATCAGTCAAGTGGGCCCCACGATCTTCATCATCCCTAATTTCAAGCTTGATTAGGTTTTGTTAATTGGAGATTTTCCATTAATTAGTGTTAGATGAGTTTTTTAGCATGTTAGATTGTGCTCTGTATAGTTATTTATGTGGGTTTGTTTCTAATTCATAGGTTTTGGGCACTAGAGGATCTCTGTTTTTCAACTGAACTATCATTATCATTAGAATGATTCCAAGGTCCCATGTCCTGGCCACTAGACCATGGGACCAGGCGATTGATCAACTCCCAGTTTTCAAAATAAAATCTATAATAATTGCTAGTACTAACTCTTCTTGATTAGGGTCCATTGGATGATCGACCCATTATTCCAATTCAAAATTTAAGGGAACGGCCACTAGTCTGTAGGTTGTTAGACCAAATTGGAACATTATTTAGAAAACTCGACTCCTTGACTCGGTTTCGAAGGTCATACTCATCACATGAGGGAAATATAGGAATGGCCTCTTGCTAAAGTATATCTCCTTCCCATCCCCTCCCATCAAGGATAGGTTTGAACCTCCTTTCTTTTGGCAAGTGAATATGTATTTATTTTTATGGATATGCATGTGTTTTTTGGAATGTAGCTTTGAAATGATTTCATTATTGTTTTAGATTTAATTGTCAAATGGTGTTATTTATGGAAAATAAATGGGATGAATTGTGACGATGGAGATGATGAATGAAGGGGAGATTCAATATAAATTATTATACTTTGGTTTCTTCATGTAAGTTTTACTTTCAGTTATAGTTATACTTTGGCTCATGAATTTGATGTAGAGGGTGAGATATTTATGGTCAGTGATTTGAAATAGAAGGCAAGGCCAAACTAAGCTGACTCATGTGATACAACTTTTCTGCCTACTGTTTTACAGGGTTTCTTTTTTTTTTGGCTGAAATCTTATTTTGCATGGTAGCTTTAGTACAGCTATTAGCATCTTTTTAATGAGCAGCAAGAACTGTAGATGGGAATTAGGGGAAATATATGGATAAAGATGGGAATTAGGGCTGATTTTGTAGACTTTTTGGATTTGGGTTTCTTTAATTTAGAAAATTTCGGCGTTTTGCTAAAATTGCTATGCGTTTCTTATGTGGGGAAAAGGAATGTCTTTCTTTTCTTTCTCTTCTCTTCATCTTCAGTTCAAATATATGGATAAAGATGGTTGCTATAGTGTCGTTGGGGGTGTGAATCTGATAGACATAGAACTAGAAGACCATTTTTGGATGGTGATGGTGATGGTGCAGGAAGGAAGCAGGAGCACATGCATCTATTAGACTTGTTGAGTTGTACATCATATGGGTCTGAGGGCATGCATGATAGAACCATAAGGAGACGACAGCACTATAAATATACATACGTTTTCCTGTACATTTGTTACCTTTCTCGTTAGATATGTATCGATCAGGTCAGGATTTTCTATTGGCTACTTGGGAAAAGAAAGCCACTGGCCACACCCACAAACAAATAACGATCACAAAAATGGATACTACTGCTCACAATTTGAGCTACATGGATGGCTTGTTTGATCGATAGAATTATCTTTGGGGCTTAGGTACTGTTTACGCACAAACTTCCTCAGGCCATGCCCCGGATGTCCTGATTTGAGACTAAGTTTGGAAATTTTTAAGGCCCATTTTGAAAACCATATTTTTATTTGTCCTGATTTGAAAAGTCACCAAAAGTTGTCTCCTTATCTTGTGATTTTCCCAAGGCGATTCCAATCCAATTCTAGTGGAATTGGTAGCCTCAATATATGAAATATATAACGCCATCCAAATTACCAAATAGTTTATTATGTGGGGGAAAAGGAAAATGGCTCCTTCTTTGCTCACTGCGAATGGCATAGGCATGAGATGGGCTTTCTTGTCAATCAGTCCTTCAGTTCCTATTACACATTAATGGTGGCATACTCTTGTAATTCATTGTCATATTAGGTTTTGTCTGTTGTGTCTGCATTTTTATCGGTTTTGGATACTTCATCATGGCAAATGTATGTTATGACTAGCCAGCAGAGAAGCTTTCTCTGGACAATTTTTTTTTTACGGCCAATCAGTTTGCTAACTTTAGTTCAATTCAGTTCATATTTGAGCCCAACACTTGTTTTGATGTTTTGACAATTTTTTGCATGCCATGTGTTTGATCTTTGGTATTTGTGGATTGTAAGCCCAAATAAAGGAGGAGGGCTGGGTAGATTGGTGGTATGGTATAAGAATTTGCCACACTTTCTTTATGAGCTCTCTTGTTGAGACAACCCCGGATCTATGGGTTGAGTGTTTTATCATTTTCCTTAGTCATTGTTGACCTTGGGTGCTTACCAATCTAAAGACCTAATTGAGGGGATTGGGTTGATCATAAAAGATTGTCAGACTTTGTGGAATCTATCTATCCAAATGCCAAAAGAAGAAGAAGAAAAAAAAACTTTGTGAATCTTCAATTTAATGAGTCTCTCTTAATGATCTGTTTGAATGAATTGTGTCATTAGGTCCAGTGATTTTGTAGCCAAGTATGGAGATAAGAGTGTCTACTTTGATCTTGTGGGCATCAGAAACACCAGTGGCCAATGGGACTTGTACAGGAGATAACTGGTTTCTAAGTTGGTGGTAGGCATTTGCCAAACTTCCATCATTTAGGATTCCAACATTCTATATAGACACATGAAAAACATTGTGTGCGCCGGAGAGTTCGGGTGGTAAGGCTAATCTTAAGCCATGTCACCAATCTTACTCACAATGTCATACGGTCCAATGTATCTCTGAGATAACTTGCCTTTCTGCCCAAACCTCAATGTTCCACGAGTAGGTGATACTTTCAAGAATACCTTATCTCCTTCTTTGAACTGTAAATCTCTTCTTGAGAATCTGCATAGCTCTTCTGTCTACTCGGGCCACTTTCAGACATTCTTGGATCAACTTAACCTTGTCACTTGTCACACTAACCATAGTGGTCCATGAAAGCTGTGAGTACCAACTTCTTCCCAACATAGGTGTCCTACACCTTCTGTCATACAATGCCTCGAAAGGCGCCATTCCAATACTCAAGTGGAAACTATTGTTGTATGAGAACTCACACAACGGTAGAGCTTCATCCCACTGAGTCTTGAAATCTAACACACAAGCTGGAGCATATCCTCAAGTGTCTGAATTGTCCTCTCTGACTGACCATCTGTCTGTGGGTGATAGGCTTTGCTGAACTGTAACTTCATACCCATAGACTCATGCAATGTCTTCCAAAATCTCGAGATGAATCTGTTGTCTCTATCGGACGTGATGGAAACTGGTTGTCCATGTCGACTGAGATCTCTGTGACAAACAACTACGCCAAAGGCAAATATGCATCTTCTTTCCGGCCTTCATCGGTAGGAAATGAGCTAACTTAGTGAGACGGTCCACTATGACCCAAATAGCATCATTGCCCCTACTAGTCCTTGGTAATCCAGAGATGAAATCCATGGTAATGTGCTCCCATTTCCATTCCGGAATCTCTAATGGACGTAGCAACCCTGGAGGTCTCTGATGTTCTGCCTTATCAACTGACATGTCATACATCGAGAGACGAAAGCTGCTATCTCTCTCTTCATGTTTTCCACCAAACTCTGCCCTTCAAGTTTTGGTACATCTTCGTGCTGCCCGGATGTATGGAATACTTGGTATTGTGAGCCTCTGTCATGATATCATTCCTCAAGTCCTCCATGTTAGGCACACATAGACGGTCTCGGTAATATAAAACTCCATCCACAATATGAAAATCTGGACGATCTGCTACATGCTCTAAAATTCTGGCCAACTCTGGATCCTGCAACTGCTTATCCTTGATCTTCTGAATGAATGAAGGTTCTGACACTGACATGTTTGCTAACATGACACCCTTCCTTAGTGGTTGAAATCTACTCCCATTTCCTCGAACTGCTGAAAAATATAGGTTCCCCGAAGTCTTGCCATGTTAACTGACTTTCTACTCAAGGCATCTGCAACTACGTTCACTTTCCCGGGTGATACTTGATTGGAAAATCATAGTCTTTGATATATTCCATCCATCTTCTTTGCCTCATATTCAACTCCTTCTGGGAAAACAAATACTGCAGACTACGGTGGTCGGAGTGAACCTCGAATTTCTCTCCATAGAGGCAATGTCTCCACATCTTTATTGCTAAAACAACCGCTGCCAACTCAAGATCATGTGTTGCATAGTTTTTCTCATGATCTTTCAACTTCCGGGGTCTATATGTAACTACCTTTCCATCTTGCATCAAAACACATCCAAGTCCAATGTTGGAAGCGTCGGTAAAAATGGTGAAACCGCCGCTCCCGGATGGTAAGGTAAGGACTGGAGCTGTAGTCAATCTTTTCTTCAGCTCTTGAAACTAGCCTCATACTTGTCTGTCCATACATATGGTGCATTTTGCCTAGTCAACTTCATCAAAGGTGACGCAGTCGACGAAAGTCTTTGCACAAACCTTCGGTAATACCCTGCTAATCTGTAAGATCCCGACCCCAGTTCTTTTGTTTAGCATTGTTTTAATCGTGGTTTAGCTTGTTAAGCGAGATTTGATTTAGTTTGACCGTGTTTTTGAGTTTGACTAGATTTTTCCATAACCTTGGAGATGTTGAAGACCATTGACTTTGGTTTGACCCGGTCCATATGATTTGTATTTTTATGAGAAATTACTTTTGATTTCTAAAAATTCTGGATTTTGTGTATTTTGACTCATTTGATGAAGTTTAACAACCTTCATGTTTTGATCATTTTGATTTGATACTCAGAAATCACGTTTTTCGAGGAAAATGGGCAAAAATGACATTTTCACTAAATCTGTCCATGAATTTCGAAAATTCCAGAAATCGGGGAAAATATACTTTTTGGAAAGTAGATATTTCGCTGATCATTTTGTCTTCTTCGTCGTTTTCGTTCGGGACCCACAAATGCTAGTTTTGACCCTTGTAAGTTTGGGGCCCATGGGGCCCAGCCCATTTAGTCTTTATAAAGCCATGGGGCTCTCCTTCTCTTCCCCATTCTCTCATTTCCTGCAACAAGAGAGGGGTTAGGGTTTCTCCCAGCCCCCTTTCTCTCTCCTCATGTACCTCTTCTTCCTTGATGCTAAAGGGAGATTTGAGCTTCCCATTTTCTTCTCCTCTCTCCAAGCTTTCCATAGATGCCTTTTGCAAGAGATTTGAGCTAGGAGAGACCACCTTTCCATGCATTTTTTCTTGGTTTGAGCTTTTTTTAAGGTGAGCAATGGACTTCTTTCTCCAAGTCTTGGTTTTCCAAACCATTTTGAAGGGTTTTGTCATTTATGTAATGGGTTGTCATGGAGATTTGCAATGATTGGTTTTCTAGGGTTTCTTTTGAGCTAGTTTGGGGGTTTCGTAATTTTGGAGCTTGAGGCCATAAGAGGACCTTCATGGAGTGTTTTTGCATCTTCTCTTGACCAAGGCAAGTGAATTTCACAATTAATATGATGTTTTTGTGTTTCTTGTTTAGCTTCATGGCTTTTTCCTTATTTGGTTCAAATTTTTCATGGTTTATGGATTGGCTTTGAATGAATGAAGAAACACTATGTTTATTCCACTTATGCTATTGCTTTACATTGTATAGGAGGTTTGTCTTCACTTTGCTCACTTTAGAAAAATTAGTTTTTCTTGTGTTAAATAGTGTGTTCAAAGAAAGGGAGAAAAAACTTTGATCTTTAAAAGTGTTGTGTTTGATCAATTGGAAGGATCATGTATGGTGATTTGAGGAGTTTAGAAGGTCAAGAAATGGCCCAAATTATTGTGGAATTTTGTATGGAAGACAAGGAATCAAAAGAATCAAGAAAAGAAGAAAAAAATGCAAGAAGAAGACTGCCGAGCTGGACTGGGCAGGCCCAGTCCGCTCGAGCGACCCAGCTACTGTCTGGGTCCGCTCGAGCGGACCTGGGTCCGCTCGAGCGAGGCCCAGCTCAGCCTGGGGCTGGTTTGGGCCCGAGTTTGGATTATTTTGTGGGCCAGTTTGTTGGGGCTCCCTTGGGCCTGATTCAAGTTCGCTTTTGGGCCATTTCAAGACCTGATGTTGGGTCATTTTTAAGTTCAGTTGTGGGCTGGTTTTAAGGTTTGTTTATGGGCCATTCAAGGTTTAGTTTTGGACTATTTCAAAGTTTGTTTTGTGGGCCAATAAAGGCTGAGTTTTGGGCCGTTATAAAATCTGTGTTGTGGGCCATTCAAAGCTAGTTTTTAAGAGCTGATTTAAGGTCTGTTTGTGGGCCTGCTCCAAGTTAGTTTTGGGTTTGTTTTAAAACTTGTTCCTTGTCCAATAAATGTTTAGCTTTGGGCTGTTTTTAAGATATGTTTTTGTGGTCCATTCAAGCTTGGTTTTTGGACTGTTTTAAGAATTGTTTAGGCCTTGTTTAAAGGGGCTACTTTGGGTTAAATGAGTAGGCCATTTTGGACTTGGTCTAAGGCCTGGCACCTTGGTAAGTCATTAGGTCATTCTCCACTATCCATTCCATTTCAAGTCAGATCATGTAATTGTATTTGTATTTTGTATTTGTATTCTTGGGTAAACTAATTTAAATAGCATCGGTGATTTGTTATAAAATCATGTGGGTTCCCATGTTCGAAAGGGTTGACCGTATGATTTTATACAAATCACCTTGATGCGTATTTGAACGGTTTACCAGAGATATTCGTATGTTTTCTCCGATTCGATTTGAAAAGAGATTGGAGTATGTTCGTCACATTCGGGATTTCTTCGATAAGACTATTGTTTTGACAACACTAGTATTTGAAAATAAAAACCTCGAGGCAAGACGGGGCCAGAGCTATGTGGTGCGAGCCCATGAGCCAAAGAGGCTATGACTTCGAAAATAAAACCCCGAGGCAAGATGGGGCCAGAGCTATGTGGTGTGAGCCCCTGAGCCAAAGGGATTAGTATTATGTTAGATTTGTATCGGTTTGAGTTTGAAAACTAAAGGCACCACTAGGCTTAGGTCACCTTGTCGGGCTGATCACCCGGCTTGGGATCTTTAATCTGTCCGCTTGCTGCAGCTTGGATTCTGTCTGTACCGACCATGGCAACGGTTTTATATGCCGGTCCCATTTGTATGGCTACGGTTCTGATTTCTGATCTGCCGGTCCCATTTGTATGGCTACGGTTCTGATCCCATTTTTAGTACCACATTCAGTGGCTACGCTCTGTCTGCTCTTATCACTTCGGTAATAGGAGGATTTAGCTATTTGTGGTCGCCAAGGTTTTATCTGCATATTACTTTGTTTTATGATTCTTGTTGTTATACCCTTCATGCTTTAAATTGGTTAATGTTTATGATGTCGATCATTTATCGTATTATTGCCATTATTTAGGATTTGAAAGGTATTTCCAACCATTAAATGTTTTATGCGGGCTACTATCTTTCGAGATATCCGTACTTCTGAGATTGTTCTTTTATTGCTTTGATATTTATGTTCGGTCATTCGATCGTTTTATCGTGATTTATTGTTATTAGTGGTTAGACTCTTTATTCGGTTTTACGATGATTTCGTCTGGTTTTACGTATGATCCTTTTGTTCATATTACTTGTTTATTTGCTTGCCAGACCGTCGTGTCTGACCCTTTTTGTTTGGTGCCAGTTTCTTCTCTTTCTGGTTTTAGGTGTTTGATCAGAGGAGGCGGTGGGACCGCTGGTCTGACGTGAGAGGCTGCCCGTTGATATCATTTAGATGTCAAGTTTGGCACCGGAGTTCGTATCTAACATTGAGGGTAGTTTTCTTTTAGTTGGATATATTTTTGTATGGCTTTATTAGCCTTTTTATTG
Source organism: Litsea cubeba (assembly GCA_012931725.1). NCBI lineage: Eukaryota > Viridiplantae > Streptophyta > Magnoliopsida > Laurales > Lauraceae > Litsea > Litsea cubeba. The sequence goes on from CM022949.1 coordinate 60,978,095, forward strand.
GGTTTGTAATTAAGACATTTGTTAATTGAAATTTGAATATGTGGGAAATAATAGATTTTTTTACTACCAGCTCAGTGTTCTATGATTTACAATTTATGCCAGTCTGTTTATTTGATGGCTATATGAGGTTGGTTGCGTGCGACATGGAACCCGATGGCCACGGATTCCGAGTCGAAACACCATGTTTAGCTTCCGCGAAAATATACTCTGATTGTGTTGGAATGTGATTATCCTCATTCACGCGGATCTTGGGAACTATAACAAAAAGTTTCAAATTATCCCAAAATTTCGCACCCCGAGGTCGGATCACTGCAGGGCCCGGTTTCGGGGTGTGACAGGTTTGGTATCAGAGCTGGTTAGTTTCTAGGAAATAAAATACTCTAGAGACATTAAGACGTGTGGTGAGGATTCGTTAGATTGTGTCGATTTGTTTTCTCGTGTCATTGTTTCTTTGGATTTGAGTCGGCTTTTCTTTCAGTTTGGGAGATTTTGCTGTCTTGTCTTTTAGTTCTTGTTGTTAGGAGATTTGGATGACCAAATTTCCTCCTTAGTGGTGGAGAATTTAAAATCTCCATACTCTTGTCTAGTGTCTTTTGTCTGTATTTGTGTCGGAGACTGAGAACCTCGTGAATTTAGTAAGTTGTTTTCGGAGAACATCAGCAAATTGTCAGCCTTCAACATCTTTATTGTGGTTAATGAGAGAAGACATGTGCATTTGCCAGCCAAAGTAGGACTTGAGCAGTATTTGAAGATCCCCGCACAGCTAATTGGAGATCATCATGCAGCGTACCAGAGTAAGTAAATGTGGATTTTTGGGTGAACCCAGACCATCTTTCCAAGATGAAGGACTGCAAGAGGCGTATTAGCTAGTGATTCTATGAAGGAAGAAGTGATCCTTAGTTAGTAAGATTGGAAGCTGGTACCAGAAACTCAGGGATTTGCCGGATTCGACGAGCCTTGTCATGGATTTGGTTGAGAATTTCCGTGACTTGCAACTTAGCTAGTGTGGTTGGTTCAGCAGGATACCAAGTGGATGGTTAGTTGTAGTTAAGAAAATTTTTGGCAGCAAAGGAACCGTTGTGGGCTTTACCGCTTATAGGGCATTGGCTTGGACAACCTGTAGATGCAAGGGTATACCTCAGTCATGGTGATGTCTCTTTTCTTGGTGAGAATGACTTTCGTGACGTTTTCGTCTCTTGTCATGGTTTTCATGTAGTCTATAATTTATCCTTGTAGTGTTTAAACAATGGATTTATGCATCTTCTTTAAGGCTTACTTTGAAATAAACTATGTTATATACTCTTTTCATTAGTCGCATGATTTCGTTTTCATGAGGATTTGTGTTATGAATTTTTATTTAATCTTCTTAAGACATTGTTACACAATGATCTTGAAATTTTGCTATTGTTTTAATTCTTTTAAATGTTGACAGCCACATTTCAAAACCTTAACGATTTCAAAAATCTTGTATATGTTTGGTTGGAAATGGATTTCAATAAAATTTAATGTATGGTCATATTACATGAATTTGATTTATTTTTGAAATCCTAATTCGAGATTGTTGAGTATTTCAATGATTTGTTGAGTTATGAAAATGTGAATTTCAAAACGAATAATGTTGTTTCATGTTCAAACTTTGATAAACCTTCTTTATTAAGTTTTATTTGATATTTGGAAGTTCAGCTTCTACTATGTTTTAAAATGATGAAATTCAACTAAGTAATTGTTTTAGTCATCATGTTTAAGATTTTAAGGTTTGTTTTGCATCGAATGGAATGAGTTGTAATAGCCTTTGGTTGGAGTTAGGAAGTGTATGAATTGAAGGGTGATGGAGGTCAGGACGGGTACTGGTTCAGCTGGAGATAAAGTTGGATTTATGAGAGAGTAAATATCATTCAAGACTTGAATTGAAAGTTTCCGTTCTTCAGGGATTGGAAGTTTCAGTTCTTCGGGAATTAACATCAGATTGGCAGATATATTTTTGTTGATAACACAGTATCAAGCAGAATATCAAGAGCAGTAAGTAGATAGAATCAGATGTGGACACGAATTCTGAGTACAGCGTAGAAAGATTGGAAATTTGGAGTTGTGATTTCAGAATGAAGAAGGATTGACGCTATTCTTAGAAGCCAGAGTCTGAATGGTATAGTATAAGTAGGAATATGGAATTCCAGAATTTTTCGGGATGAAGATTTTTCAGAGAAAACATGTCTACGATCACATCTTTGTACAAGCGTCAAGAGCACCGTGTACAGCTTTGAAGGATTTAAGGCACATGATTCCAAAGTATTAGAAAGAGGCAGAACTTACAGTTCTTTGGACCGACAGTCGCTGACGAGATAAGCAAAGGAAATGATTCAGTGCAGGAACGACAGATGACACCGAGGGTACTTAGGAGTGTTGGGCACCAGTTTAGTCAGAGAAGTATGTTTCAAGCAGATGTGTGGAACAGTGTGAAGCTTTCAACCGAATCAGAGTGTTGTTGACCGTGCATTTCACCGTCAGGTTTGATCAGGGGATATCTCAGTTGCCGAGTCGAGCATAGGGTGTCAGTGTTTTTGTTTGTCCTTTGGGTTTTTGGTTTTGATTTGGTTTAAGCCATTTGAAGGACCAAATGGTTCCTAAGGGGGGAGGATGTAAGATCTCCGACCCCAGGACTTCGATTAGATGTTAATTAATCGTGTTTAGCTTTAAGTGTTTAGTGGATTTGATTTAGTTTGACCGTGTTTTTGAGTTTGACTAGATTTTTCCATAACCTTGGAGATGTTGAAGACCATTGACTTTGGTTTGACCCGGTCCATATGATTTGTATTTTTGAGAAATTACTTTTGATTTCTAAAAATTCTGGATTTGGTGTATTTTGACTCATTTGATGAAGTTTAACAACCTTCATGTTTTGATCATTTTGATTTGATACTCAGAAATCACGTTTTTCGAGGAAAATGGGCAAAAATGACATTTCACTAAATCTGTCCATGAATTTCGAAAATTCCAGAAATTGGGGAAAATATCTTTTTGGAAAGTAGATATTTCGCTGATCATTTTTGTCTTCTTCGTCGTTTTCGTTCGGGACCCACAAATGCTAGTTTTGACCCTTGTCAGTTTGGGGCCCATGGGGCCCAGCCCATTTAGCCTTTAAAAGCCATGGGCTCTCCTTCTCTTCCCCATTCTCTCATTTCCTGCAACAAGAGAGGGGTTAGGGTTTCTCCCAGCCCCCTTTCTCTCTCCTCATGTACCTCTTCTTCCTTGATGCTAAAGGGATATTTGAGCTTCCCATTTTCTCCTCCTCTCTCCAAGCCTTCCATAGATGCCTTTTGCAAGAGATTTGAGCTAGGAGAGACCACCTTTCCATGCATTTTCTCTTGGTTTGAGCTTTTTTTAAGGTGAGCAATGGACTTCTTTCTCCAAATCTTGGTTTTCCAAACCATTTTGAAGGGTTTTGTCATTTATGCAATGGGTTGTCATGGAGATTTGCAATGATTGGTTTTCTAGGGTTTCTTTTGAGCTAGTTTGGGGGTTTTCTAATTTTGGAGCTTGAGGCCATAAGAGGACCTTCATGGAGTGTTTTTGCATCTTCTCTTGACCAAGGCAAGTGAATTTCACAATTAATATGATGTTTTTGTGTTTCTTGTTTAGCTTCATGGCTTTTTCCTTATTTGGTTCAAATTTTTCATGGTTTATGGATTGGCTTTGAATGAATGAAGAAACACTATGTTTATTCCACTTATGCTATTGCTTTACATTGTATAGGAGGTTTGTCTTCACTTTGCTCACTTTAGAAAAATTAGTTTTTCTTGTGTTAAATAGTGTGTTCAAAGAAAGGGAGAAAAAACTTTGATCTTTAAAAGTGTTGTGTTTGATCAATTGGAAGGATCATGTATGGTGATTTGAGGAGTTTAGAAGGTCAAGAAATGGCCCAAATTATTGTGGAATTTTGTATGGAAGAAAAGGAATCAAAAGAATCAAGAAAAAGAAGAAAAAAATGCAAGAAGAAGACTGCCGAGCTGGACTGGGCAGGCCCAGTCCGCTCGAGCGACCCAGCTACTGTCTGGGTCCGCTCGAGCGAGGCCCAGCTCAGCCTGGGGCTGGTTTGGGTCCGAGTTTGGATTATTTTGTGGGCCAGTTTGTTGGGGCTCCCTTGGGCCTGATTCAAGTTCGCTTTTGGGCCATTTCAAGACCTGATGTTGGGTCATTTTTAAGTTCAGTTGTGGGCTGGTTTTAAGGTTTGTTTTATGGGCCATTCAAGGTTTAGTTTTGGACTATTTCAAAGTTTGTTTTGTGGGCCAATAAAGGCTGAGTTTTGGGCCGTTATAAAATCTGTGTTGTGGGCCATTCAAAGCTAGTTTTTAAGAGCTGATTTAAGGTCTGTTTGTGGGCCTGCTCCAAGTTAGTTTTGGGTTTGTTTTAAAACTTGTTCCTTGTCCAATAAATGTTTAGCTTTGGGCTGTTTTTAAGATATGTTTTTGGGTCCATTCAAGCTTGGTTTTTGGACTGTTTTAAGAATTGTTTAGGCCTTGTTTAAAGGGGCTACTTTGGGTTAAATGAGTAGGCCATTTTGGACTTGGTCTAAGGCCTGGCACCTTGGTAAGTCATTAGGTCATTCTCCACTATCCATTCCATTTCAAGTCAGATCATGTATTTGTATTTGTATTTTGTATTTGTATTCTTGGGTAAACTAATTTAAATAGCATCGGTGATTTGTTATAAAATCATGTGGGTTCCCATGTTCGAAAGGGTTGACCGTATGATTTTATACAAATCACCTTGATGCGTATTTGAACGGTTTACCAGAGATATTCGTATGTTTTCTCCGATTCGATTTGAAAAGAGATTGGAGTATGTTCGTCACATTCGGGATTTCTTCGATAAGACTATTGTTTTGACAACACTAGTATTTGAAAATAAAAACCTCGAGGCAAGACGGGGCCAGAGCTATGGTGCGAGCCCATGAGCCAAAAAGGCTATGACTTCGAAAATAAAACCCCGAGGCAAGACGGGGCCAGAGCTATGTGGTGTGAGCCTCTGAGCCAAAGGGATTAGTATTATGTTAGATTTGTATCGGTTTGAGTTTGAAAACTAAAGGCACCACTAGGCTTAGGTCACCTTGTCGGGCTGATCACCCGGCTTGGGATCTTTAATCTGTCCGCCAGCTGCAGCTTGGATTCTGTTTGTACCGACCATGGCAACGGTTTTATCTGCCGGTCCCATTTGTATGGCTACGGTTCTGATTTCTGATCTGCCGGTCCCATTTGTATGGCTACGGTTTTGATCCCATTTTTAGTACCACATTCAGTGGCTACGCTCTGTCTGCTCTTATTACTTCGGTAATAGGAGGATTTAGCTATTTGTGGTCGCCAAGGTTTTATCTGCATATTACTTTGTTTTATGATTCTTGTTGTTATACCCTTCATGCTTTAAATTGGTTAATGTTTATGATGTCGATCATTTATCGTATTATTGCCATTATTTAGGATTTGAAAGGTATTTCCAACCATTAAATGTTTTATGCGGGCTACTATCTTTCGAGATATCCGTACTTCTGAGATTGTTCTTTTATTGCTTTGATATTTATGTTCGGTCATTCGATCGTTTTATCGTGATTTATTGTTATTAGTGGTTAGACTCTTTATTCGGTTTTACGATGATTTCGTCTGGTTTTACGTATGATCCTTTTGTTCATATTACTTGTTTATTTGCTTGCCAGACCGTCGTGTCTGACCCTTTTTGTTTGGTGCCAGTTTCTTCTCTTTCTGTATTTAGGTGTTTGATCAGAGGAGGCGGTGGGACCGCTGGTCTGACGTGAGAGGCTGCCCGTTGATATCATTTAGATGTCAAGTTTGGCACCGGAGTTCGTATCTAACATTGAGGGTAGTATTTCTTTTAGTTGGATATATTTTTGTATGGCTTTATTAGCCTTTTTATTGGGTTTGTAATTAAGACATTTGTTAATTGAAATTTGAATATGTGGGAAATAATAGATTTGTTACTACCAGCTCAGTGTTCTATGATTTACAATTTATGCCAGTCTGTTTATTTGATGGCTATATGAGGTTGGTTGCGTGCGACACGGAACCCGATGGCCACGGATTCCGAGTCGTAACACCATGTTTAGCTTCCGCGAAAATATACTCTGATTGTGTTGGAATGTGATTATCCTCATTCACGCGGATCTTGGGAACTATAACAAAAAGTTTCAAATTATCCCAAAATTTCGCACCCCGAGGTCGGATCACTGCAGGCCCGGTTTCGGGGTGTGACATGCTGCCGTCACCACTGAAAATACCAAGGCCCACCGGTCTCAATCGACCGACGGATAATCAGAGCCCTGGTAGCCGCTGGATGCATCAACAGGTCCATGTCAACAGGCGACCTCTCCGTGTATCCAGGAGAACCGCCAACAAAAACCCCGGTCTTGATTACATTTGTCCTTCTCACCCAACTTGGGGACCTTCCCTCTTAGGGCACGTGGGGGCAAGGCTCAGAATCGAGACGGTGCGATCAAACGTCGACCGGGTAGCACAGTCTTCTTCTCACCATCTGCTGTGAAAGAAAACTGAAAACCATCTCCTCTGGTATGTCATGTCATCAGGGACTGCATCACCAAAGAAGAAGGTAGGCTTGGGCAAACGCTCTGATCTTCCATCACCCATGGACGACTGCTTACCATGATCTTATAGAACTCCTCTCCTTGAGAGCGATCAGTCGCTGCCTCATCTCATCTCTGTTGAGGGAGTCGCACTCTTCCAGATTTCTCTCAACATACTGGACCTTCTCAAAAGCCTGCTGAACGGCCGGATTAGAAGATCTAGAAGATCAACGAGGTACGCTTGTAGCAGGCTCTTTACCCTTGTTCGCACTGGAGGAACCACCTGAAAAGGATGGAAAAGAAAAAAGATCAAACATCAAAAATGACAGAATCTCGCTAAAAAAAAAATCTGGCGAAATTTTGACATGATGACGGGGCAATTCCGAAGAAAAGGAACTATCCCGAAAGAAATAGAAAGCTTGAAGATGGGCTCAACATCGCTGCGAGCTCCGAAAACTCCAAACTTTCGAAACCTTAAAGTCTCCGCAAAATCAGGAAGGGCTCAACATCACTGCGAGCTCCAAATTCCCAAATTTGCGAAAACTTTCAGGTATGCTATCACATCATGCTACAAATTTAATTTACAAATTAAAGGCATGCATGAACATCTAGGTTTGCCAAAAAAAAAAGAGAGGGGCATTATCATGATGAGCAAAAAAAAAAAAAAAAAGGAAAAGAAACTTTCTCAAAAAAAAAAAAAAAAGAGAAAGAAAACAAAAAAAAAAGGGGAAAGAAACTTTCTCTAAAAAAAAGAGGGGAAAGAAAAAAAAAAGAAACTCTCTCAAAAAAAGGGGAGGAAAGAAAAAAAAAAGAAAAAGAAAAAATAAAGGGGCTGGCCCACAGGCCGTGGCCCACAGGCCACGTGGCCGTACGGCCAGATCCGTACGGATCTGTCCGTACGGCCCACAAAAAAAAACATGAAAAAAAAAGAAAAGAAAAGAAAGCAAAAAAAAAAAAAACCCGTGTGAAAAAAAAGGGGGGCAAACACGTGGAAAAGAAAAAAAAAAGAAGAAAAGAAAAAGAAACAAAAAAAAGAAAGAACTTTATTTTTCCTACAATGGAGTTTTTTGAAAAAAGGGAACTTACTTGATGCCATTGATGGAGAAGAAGAAGAAAAGTCTTGAAGATCTTGAAGAAGAAGAACTCTTGGTCTTGAAGCCCTCTTGAGATTATTGCAAAAGAAAGTAATAAGAACAAGAGATCCAACCTTCTCCTTGCTTTTATAGAGGAGAGCAAACCAAAGAAGGAAAGAAGAAAGAGGTAAGTGTTACTAATTAGTAACCTTACCAAAAGAAAGAGATTAGAAAGATTCTTTCCCAAAAGAAAGATATCTTGAAGGATTTTCTCCCAAAAATCAATCGATGACGGATTCTTTCCCAAAAGAAAGATATCTTGAGATATCCTATCCCAAAATAAAGGGATCATGAGAGATTCTCTCCAAGTAAAGATATTCTTGGATATTCTCTATCCAAATGAGATATTTTTGGATATTCTTTACAAAAATGACACCATATGAGATCTAAGCCATTTCAAAAGCTTAAGGTCCCATGGGTTAGCCCATATGAGCCAGGTTTGACCACCTAGGCAAAAAAAAAAAAAAAAAAATTGGGCTTTTAGTCAAAGAGAAATCCCTCTTACCAAGAGCATACAAAAATGGTTCCATGCCTCTTTTGAGTTGATTGGACCATACAAAAGAAAATTCCAAGCCCCATGAGCTTCCAAAAATCAAACCATCCAGCCTCATCTACCAAATTGAGCCAAAATCTTGAAATTGACAATCCACAAAAATCAAACCAAATCCTGGTCCCCTAACTTGCCACATACAGCCTGTTAGGTCACAAGACCAAAACCAAAAACCAAAACCTGATCCCCTAACTTGCCACATACAGCCTGTTAGGTCACAAGATCAAAACCAAAATTGATCCCCCAACATTCACATACAGCTTGTTGGGTCACATGATCAAAACCAAACCCGACCCCCTAACCTGCCACATATAGCCTGTTAGGTCACAAGGTCGAAACCCAAATCCACATCCCTGATGTCATCTTCAAAACTTTGCCTCGAGATGGTACGTGATCCCTTTCACTACCATAAAATTCCCCTGGAAGCTCAAAAGGCTACAAATACCAAAAAGAAAGACTGCTCAAAGACTCTTGGTCAAGTCACAGGCTCTCCTTCAAAAATCTCTTCGAGGCACATCGACTACAAAAGTTAAGCAACTCGTCGCTGTACCTCGAGGGGGCATTTGTTGACACCAAAAAAGTCACTTTGCCTCTTCAAGATCCAAAGAGCAACATGAAGTCGCAACCTGCCGTAAATAGGCAATGCTGCTTCCAAAAATCAAATCTTGTCAGAATCAACAAAAACTTCAAGATTCTTCCAGACAGCCAAAAGAGGAGTACACAAGAAGTTTCGGGCCATTTCAAAATCATTTGGCCTAACTTCGCTTCTCCGACAGCTGAAAAGGAGCTCTCGGCGGCAAAGCTCTCCGGGACCATGGTTTCCAAGACAAAGCCTATGGATCATCTTAAAATGACTCCAATAGGTTCCCTGTCAAATTTCAAGTCAATCGGACATCGGTTGACCGCACATCAAACCGCGACATCTTCATCGCGACAAAAAGCAAGTCTACTAGTGATAGGACCCCAAACGGCTTCAAAAACTCAAACAAAAGCCTATGATTGGTCTTATTTATTGCTCAACAGGCTTCACACCAAATTTTAGGTCATTCCGACATCGTTTGTCCCAGTTTCAGCTTCTGACGGAAAATCGGCAGCTCTGCGCGACAAAGTCTTCGGCTTTCTCAGGAAATTGGAAACTTTGCAAAATAAAATGCAAGGATTCTCATCAGGTTTCCTACAAAGAAATTAGGCCAATAAATGGTCAGAATGTCAAGGAAAAGTACAGGAGAAAAAAGAATAAAAAAACAGCAAAAACGGAACCAAAACGGGACACAAAAGGGGGAAAACCCCCCCAGGGTCGCAGACCCCTGCGACCTGGGCCAGGGTCGCCGGCGACCTTGGAACCCGGGGTCGCCGGGAAAGCCCCGGAAACCCCGGTTTTCGCCGTTTTTTTCGCGATTCAAAGAGCCCAGCCTCTGGTACTTTCCAAAATTCATGCTTTTGAGACACCAAGTCCTCTGACATCCGTCCAAAACACAGGTCAATCATCAAGAGTATCGAAAACAATATTGATCGCCACCCGGTCAACCAAAAAAAAGTGTGCTTTCTACCCGACCGATCGAGAAATCGACAGGACAGATGGCACCGACCCGCTGTTGGCAACAAACACCTGAAATTATATGGTCATCTGATGTCGATCTACATGAAGATCCATCGATGATCACCCACAGAAGAATCCCAAAAGACGTGGCACGGCCCGCGACTCTTCAGCTGCTCGGCGACCACTTAATGCGATTAATTGACTAACTTTATTACAGTCATTAATCCATTTCTTTGGACGGCCCAATCAGAAGCAAGCATTCGGGAGTTACAAGTCAAGAGATTCATGGCATTTAACCCATGAAACTCCTCCCATCATGGCGATTAAAGGCGATTAAATGCCCTCAATCTCCTCCGGCCAATCAGAAGCCAAGAAAAAGAGTTACAAAATAAACAATTCAATTTTGTAACTCCTCCCATTATGCGGCTTAATGACAATAAAAGCCCATAAACCCACCTAAAAGGCTACCTAAAAGCCTATAATAGGAGAGCTCTCCAAGAAGAAAGGATAGTGACAGAGCATCAGAAAAAAAGCACAAACACACAGACAGACAGAAGCACAGAAATCCAGAGAAAGGAAAAAGAGAGAAAACTCTGCGGAAGTTCTACACCGGCCACCGCAACAAGGTGACAAAAGTCCCTTGGGGGTACCCCCCCCCCCAAGGTCCTTGCCTTCTCCTCCTGCCTCCAATGGCTTAGATATGGCTTTTCAGCCCGTCTACTCGGCTTTTTATTGGACATAGGACCTCCTTTTGGTCTTTGTCCTCTAAAAACCCGAGGTTATAGCCAAGCCAAGCGAATCAATAGCATCCTCTGTTCTCATCTGCATGGATGATGGCGAAGCCCACATATGGCTTGCGACCGTCAATCTAAACGGGTCCCCCACAATCTCCTGAGAAGTTAGATCCTCCTTTTCTTGCTTTTCATTGTAGTTTGTATTTTTTCAAAAGAGACAAAAATCACAATTCTTGTCTTTCATTATTGATAAGGATTGTAAATCGGCTATAAACGCCAAAAATCGGCTATAAACGCCAAAATCGGCTATAAATGCCAAAAAAATCGCCTTTCACGGCAAACCAAGAAAAATGTCTCTTTCCTTAAATATATGTGCAATGTAAAACTTGAAAGAAGTTGATTTCCTTTTTACTTGCGAAGGTTGATCTCCGGATCACCACTTGCAATTCCAAGTAAAAATAGAAAATCTGGCACACCCACACAAAAAAAGAAATGTTGATGCACGCCCCTGCCCCCCGGTTACGAAAGGGTCGGACCCGACGGACTCCCACGTCCGCCGACCTCGGTAGGAACTCGAGCATTGGGGCGCGGTCCATCATGCATGTGTGATGAAAACACTCTAAATGATGTGCAAAACAAAGATTTTAAGATTGGAAAGCCATTGCTAACCTTGAAGAGTTCAAACAAAGAAAAGAAGCTTGAAAGAAAGCTTTACCCTAGGTCAAATCCTTTGAAAAACACCTCTCTGGAAAGCTTGAAGAGGGAGGAAGAAGCCCAGGAGATCAATCCTTCAAGAAATCTTCAAGAGATGGGTATTCTAGAGGAGAGAGAAAATGCAGGGAGAGGGAAAAACCCTTGGATCCAAAACGTTGCAGGAAAAGATAGAATGAAGGGAAGAAGAGAACTCTTCCTCTTATAAGATGGGTTTGTGGGTCCGAATCTTCACAAGGCTGAAAATGGTATTAGCATATTTTTGTCAATTTCTGAAATTTTTGAAATTTGAGTACAGATTTTGTGTGAAAGGTCAATTTTGCCCTTTTTCTCAAAAAATGCGATTTTTGACCATTAAATCCAAATGGTCAAAACATAAAAGCTGATAATCTAAGCGAAATGAGTCAAATTAAAGAAAAGTTGGAATTTTACAAAAATCAAGGTTAAACCCCCAAGTTCACATACAAATACATGGGCGCCTCCGGCCCGCGTCAAGCCTAAGTCAACGACTCTCGAAAACTCCCAAAGCTATTCCAACATTCTAATCTAGCTTAAAAATTAAGCTAATCATCCACTAACCCCACTTATCAACTAATCACTATTAAAATATAATTAAATATTCCAAACCTGGGTCGGGGTCTGACAGAAAGAAAGAGAGAAAAATCTACGAAAGTTCTACACCGAACACCGCTACAAGGTGACAAAAGTCCCTTGGGGGGGGGGGGGGGGTACCCCCCAAAGGTCCTTGCCTTCTCCTTCTGTCTCCAATGGCTTAGACGTGGCTTTTCAGCTCGTCTACTTAGTTTTTTATTGGACATAGGACCTCCTCTTGGTTTTTATCCTCTAAAAATCTGAGGTTATAGCTAAGCCAAGCGAATCAATAGCAATCTCTGTTCTCATCTGCATGGATGATGGCAAAGTCCACATATGGCTTGTGACCGTCAATCTGAACGAGTCCCCCATAGTCTTCTGAGAAGTTAGATCCTCCTTTTCTTGCTTTTCATTGTAGTTTGTATTTTTCCAAAAGAGACAAAAATCACAACTCTTGTCTTTCATTATTGATAAGAATTGTAAAATTGGCTATAAACGCCAAAAATCAGCTATTAACGCCAAAATAGGCTATAAACGCCAAAATCGGCTATAAATGCCAAAAAATCACCTTTCACGGCAAATCAAGAAAAATGTCTCTTTTCTTAAATATATGTGCAATGGAAAACTTGAAAGAAGTTGATTTCCGTTTTACTTACGAAGGTTGATCTCCGGATCACCACTTGCAATTCTAAGTAAAATAGAAAATCTAGCACACCCACAAAAAATGTTGATACACGCCTCTGCCCCCAGGTTACGAAAGGGTCGGACCCAAACGGACTCCCACGTCCGCCGGCCTCGGTAGAACCGAGCGATTGAAGCGCTGTTCATCAAAGCCAAGAAGAAAATGGTTGTCGCTTAGCTCCTCGGCTGCTGTCAGTCAGCCGACAGGGCTATGTCGGTCAGCCGACACTACAGTATCAGAAATTGCAGCTCTTTGGAATTGGAACCGAGATGCTGTCGGCTCGCCGTTGGTTGGCTGTCTGTCGACCGACATTCGGATGTCGGTCAGCCGATAGCTGACGCATGAAATTTCTGACTGAAAGCAACTCTCTGGAAATGGAGCCGACGGGTGTTAGATGTCTGTCGGTTGACCGACACAGGTACGTCGGTCGGCCGACAGCTGACCGACAGCGAACCGACGCTGTATGGCCAGTTCCGTTTCAAGTCAGAATTTACATTTCTCCTTCCCTTCTTCCATCCGCATCTTTCTATACATTTGAGCACACTCTTACACAACTTTGGAGGTCTCAAAACCTCATTGAAATTTCATGAAATACATCATCCAAACCTCCAAAACATCCATCCAACATCATCCATAAAAATGAATCCAACCTCTTCATCCCAATCACATTCAACCGAAGGAAATCCATCACATGTAATAAATCAAAATTTATACAATCAAGCTGTCATTTTCAAGAGAGTAATACACTAATGAGTGAATTTCAAAGCCCAATAAAAAGCATGACATGAACCAAGCTTAAGTAATGAAAATCATTAATAAAAGCTAAGCATTTTCATAAAAACTTGATCAATGAAAATAGATCATTTCATCCACTTGCCTTAGGTCCAAACTAAAGCAAATCAATCTCTGTAATCATTCTCCTACCCAAAACAACAATCTACACAAAAACCCCCAAATACAAGCCCTAAAATATTAAAACCAAGAAAGACAAGGAGAGAGCTTCTAATAATTGAAACGAAGCTTCTCCAAGGCCCAATAAACAAGAATCTAGGAGATGGAAGAGATCTCTTGCCTAGAAGGTCTTCAAATAAGCAAGGCTAGATCAATGAGAAATTCGAAGTTGATGGATCCTTCTAAAAATGGTACCAAATGAAAGCTCCAGAAGAGAGGATGAAGATTTCGAGATCAAATGTTAGTTTTAATGAGGTTTTGTGGTGATCTGTGAGGAAGAAAACAAGAGAAAAAGGGGAAGAATGGTGGCTGCTGGAACTCCTTCTCTTAGCACAGTGATTAGGTCAAGAAGAGAAGAAAGAGAAGGGTTGGCTTCCTTATATATCAAAGAGAAGATGGGTCCCATAACTTAAAACATTAGCCGAGCTAAAAACATGCATTTCGGGGCCTCAAATGACTCCGACGAAGAAGACAAAGTTGTTCAACGAAATTTCTAGTTTCCAAAAAGTAATTTTTTTGTAAGTTTTGGTGATATTGAAAATCGTGTCCAGATTTTGGGTAAAAAGACTATTTTGCCATCAAATTGTGAAAAGTCAGTTTTCGGGCTCTCGAATGGGAACGATGTCAACAAGAAAGTTGTAGAGAATATCAAGATAAGTCAAATGGGATTAAAAATATAGTTTTAGAAAATCATGAATAAACCCCCAAGCTCACGTAAATCCGTAACAAGAACCCCCAAAAGGTCCCACAAATCAAGAAGGCTCTCAAAATTCCCCAAAGCTATTCTAACCCCCAACTTAATCAAAATCCACTAAACACACTTAAAGCTAAGACACGACTTAATTAACACTAATCGAGGTCTCTCGGGTCGGAGACTTACATCCTCCACCCCTTAGGACATTTGGTCCTTCAAATGAAATAAAACTCACCTCCGGTAATAGATGTGGGTACTTCTTCTGAACTTGATCCCATAGTTCCCAAGTTGCTTCTTCCGGTCCATGATTCTCCCAAAGTACCTTGACCCACTGAATAATGCGTGTCCTTAACTCTTGTTCCTTGGTGTCAATAATCTATTTAGGCTTCTCAACATATGTAGCATCTTCTCGGATTTCCAATGCCTCATAACGGAGTATATGCAATCTATCTGGGACATACTTTTTCAACATACACTACACCAAAATAGGATGTTAGTAACGCTCAAGGTTTTTGGTAAGTAACGGTTTTTAAGTGTAACTAGTTTCCTAACGTTTTATGGGCGTTAACATTGGTTTTAAAGTGTTACTTTAATTTTACTTAATTTAATAATTATTTTGTTAGGGTATCTTCATTTTTTGCTCCACCATTAAGCGTTAAGAAAGCGTTACTGTGTTTTATTTTGATGAACTGGCGCACGAAAATCATCCCATTCGTTCCCACCATTTTTTTTTTGCTCTTCCGTGCTCTGCCCTCCCTCATTTCCCTCCCTCAGTCATTTCTTTCTTTCCTGCCTCTCCTCTCATCTCCATCGCCAACCTCTGATCTCCAGAACCCATCTCCTCTCATCCCTTTCTATCTCTCCCTCCCTCTCCAGACCTCTCCCAGGCGCACAACCCTCTCATCGCCAGCACTGCCAAGCGCACGAAGGAGCCCCAGCAGAGCCTTCATCTTCCTCCTCGGCCGCCGGATGCCTTCCCCCTGCACCAGGTAAACTCCTCTTTCTTCTCTGTTCTCTCTCTCTCCCTCGTTCCCCAACTCTCTGTTTCCTCTCTGTCTGCTCTCCTCCCTCCCTTCCTCTCTTCTTCTTTCTCCCCTGTCTCCCCTCACCTACGCACCTGCACACCACTCCCTCTCTCTTTCTTTCTCTCATTCTTTTTGATTTCTTTCATCCCACTCTTTGCCCGGTGGACCACCGAGCAACATCACCACCACTATTCCAGTGGACCATCAGTCAAGTGGGCCCCACGATCTTCATCATCCCTAATTTTAAGCTTGATTAGGTTTTGTTAATTGGAGATTTTCCATTAATTAGTGTTAGATGAGTTTTTTTAGCATGTTAGATTGTGCTCTGTATAGTTATTTATGTGGGTTTGTTTCTAATTCATAGGTTTTGGGCACTAGAGGATCTCTGTTTTTCAACTGAACTATCATTATCATTAGAATGATTCCAAGGTCCCATGTCATGGCCACTAGACCATGGGACCAGGCGATTGATCAACTCCTAGTTTTCAAAATAAAATCTATAATAATTGCTAGTACTAACTCTTCTTGATTAGGGTCCATTGGATGATCGACCCATTACTTCCAATTCAAAATTTAAGGGAACGGCCACTAGTCTGTAGGTTGTTAGACCAAATTGGAACATTATTTAGAAAACTCGACTCCTTGACTCGGTTTCGAAGGTCATACTCATCACATGAGGGAAATATAGGAATGGCCTCTTGCTAAAGTATATCTCCTTCCCATCCCCTCCCATCAAGGATAGGTTTGAACCTCCTTTCTTTTGGCAAGTGAATATGTATTTATTTTTATGGATATGCATGTGTTTTTATGGAACTGTAGCTTTGAAATGATTTCATTATTGTTTTAGATTTAATTGTCAAATGGTGTTAATTTATGGAAAATAAATGGGATGAATTGTGACGATGGAGATGATGAATGAAGGGGAGATTCAATATAAATTATTATACTTTGGTTTCTTCATGTAAGTTTTACTTTCAGTTATAGTTATACTTTGGCTCATGAATTTGATGTAGAGGGTGAGATATTTATGGTCAGTGATTTGAAATAGATGGCAAGGCCAAACTAAGCTGACTCATGTGATACAACTTTTCTGCCTACTGTTTTACAGGGTTTCTTTTTTTTTTTTTGGCTGAAATCTTATTTTGCATGGTAGCTTTAGTACAGCTATTAGCATCTTTTTAATGAGCAGCAAGAACTGTAGATGGGAATTAGGGGAAAATATATGGATAAAGATGGGAATTAGGGCTGATTTTGTAGACTTTTTGGATTTGGGTTTCTTTAATTTAGAAAATTTCGGCGTTTTGCTAAAGATTGCTATGCGTTTCTTATGTGGGGAAAAAGGAATGTCTTTCTTTTCTTTCTCTTCTCTTCATCTTCAGTTCAAATATATGGATAAAGATGGTTGCTATAGTGTCGTTGGGGGTGTGAATCTGATAGACATAGAACTAGAAGACCATTTTTGGATGGTGATGGTGATGGTGCAGGAAGGAAGCAGGAGCACATGCATCTATTAGACTTGTTGAGTTGTACATCATATGGATCTGAGGGCATGCATGATAGAACCATAAGGAGACGACAGCACTATAAATATACATACGTTTTCCTGTACATTTGTTACCTTTCTCGTTAGATATGTATCGATCAGGTCAGGATTTTCTATTGGCTACTTGGGAAAAGAAAGCCACTGGCCACACCCACAAACAAATAACGATCACAAAAATGGATACTACTGCTCACAATTTGAGCTACATGGATGGCTTGTTTGATCGATAGAATTATCTTTGGGGCTTAGGTACTGTTTACGCACAAACTTCCTCAGGCCATGCCCCGGATGTCCTGATTTGAGACTAAGTTTGGAAATTTTTAAGGCCCATTTTGAAAACCATATTTTTATTTGTCCTGATTTGAAAAGTCACCAAAAGTTGTCTCCTTATCTTGTGATTTTCCCAAGGCGATTCCAATCCAATTCTAGTGGAATTGGTAGCCTCAATATATGAAATATATAACGCCATCCAAATTACCAAATAGTTTATTATGTGGGGGAAAAAGAAAATGGCTCCTTCTTTGCTCACTGCGAATGGCATAGGCATGAGATGGGCTTTCTTGTCAATCAGTCCTTCAGTTCCTATTACACATTAATGGTGGCATACTCTTGTAATTCATTGTCATATTAGGTTTTGTCTGTTGTGTCTGCATTTTTATCGGTTTTGGATACTTCATCATGGCAAATGTATGTTATGACTAGCCAGCAGAGAAGCTTTCTCTGGACAATTTTTTTTTTACGGCCAATCAGTTTGCTAACTTTAGTTCAATTCAGTTCATATTTGAGCCCAACACTTGTTTTGATGTTTTGACAATTTTTTGCATGCCATGTGTTTGATCTTTGGTATTTGTGGATTGTAAGCCCAAATAAAGGAGGAGGGCTGGGTAGATTGGTGGTATGGTATAAGAATTTGCCACACTTTCTTTATGAGCTCTCTTGTTGAGACAACCCCGGATCTATGGGTTGAGTGTTTTATCATTTTCCTTAGTCATATGTTGACCTTGGGTGCTTACCAATCTAAAGACCTAATTGAGGGGATTGGGTTGATCATAAAAGATTGTCAGACTTTGTGGAATCTATCTATCCAAATGCCAAAAGAAGAAGAAGAAAAAAAAAACTTTGTGAAATCTTCAATTTAATGAGTCTCTCTTAATGATCTGTTTGAATGAATTGTGTCATTAGGTCCAGTGATTTTGTAGCCAAGTATGGAGATAAGAGTGTCTACTTTGATCTTGTGGGCATCAGAAACACCAGTGGCCAATGGGACTTGTACAGGAGATAACTGGTTTCTAAGTTGGTGGTAGGCATTTGCCAAACTTCCATCATTTAGGATTCCAACATTCTATATAGACACATGAAAAAACATTGTGTGCGCCGGAGAGTTCGGGTGGTAAGGCTAATCTGTAAGCCATGTCACCAATCTTACTCACAATGTCATACGGTCCAATGTATCTCTGAGATAACTTGCCTTTCTGCCCAAACCTCAATGTTCCACGAGTAGGTGATACTTTCAAGAATACCTTATCTCCTTCTTTGAACTGTAAATCTCTTCTGTGAGAATCTGCATAGCTCTTCTGTCTACTCGGGCCACTTTCAGACATTCTTGGATCAACTTAACCTTGTCACTTGTCACACTAACCATAGTTGGTCCATGAAAGCTGTGAGTACCAACTTCTTCCCAACAAACAGGTGTCCTACACCTTCTGCCATACAATGCCTCGAAAGGCGCCATTCATACTCGAGTGGAAACTATTGTTGTACGAGAACTCACACAACGGTAGAGCTTCATCCCACTGAGTCTTGAAATCTAACACACAAGCTCGGAGCATATCCTCAAGTGTCTGAATTGTCCTCTCTGACTGACCATCTGTCTGCGGGTGATAAGCTATGCTGAACTGTAACTTCATACCCATAGACTCATGCAATGTCTTCCAAAATCTCGAGATGAATCTGTTGTCTCTATCGGACGTGATGGAAACTGGTTGTCCATGTCGACTGATGATCTCTGTGACAAACAACTACGCCAAAGGCAAAATATGCATCTTCTTTCCGGCCTTCATCGGTAGGAAATGAGCTAACTTAGTGAGACGGTCCACTATGACCCAAATAGCATCATTGCCCCTACTAGTCCTTGGTAATCCAGAGATGAAATCCATGGTAATGTGCTCCCATTTCCATTCCGGAATCTCTAATGGACGTAGCAACCCTGGAGGTCTCTGATGTTCTGCCTTGATCAACTGACATGTCATACATCGAGAGACGAAAGCTGCTATCTCTCTCTTCATGTTGTTCCACCAAACTCTGCCCTTCAAGTTTTGGTACATCTTCGTGCTGCCCGGATGTATGGAATACTTGGTATTGTGAGCCTCTGTCATGATATCATTCCTCAAGTCCTCCATGTTAGGCACACATAGACGGTCTCGGTAATATAAAACTCCATCCACAATATGAAAATCTGGACGATCTGCTACATGCTCTAAAATTCTGGCCAACTCTGGATCCTGCAACTGCTTATCCTTGATCTTCTGAATGAATGAAGGTTCTGACACTGACATGTTTGCTAACATGACACCCTTCCTTAGTGGTTGAAGATCTACTCCCATTTCCTCGAACTGCTGAAAAATATAGGTTCCCCGAAGTCTTGCCATGTTAACTGACTTTCTACTCAAGGCATCTGCAACTACGTTCACTTTCCCTGGGTGATACTTGATTGGAAAATCATAGTCTTTGATATATTCCATCCATCTTCTTTGCCTCATATTCAACTCCTTCTGGGAAAACAAATACTGCAGACTACGGTGGTCGGAGTGAACCTCGAATTTCTCTCCATAGAGGCAATGTCTCCACATCTTTATTGCTAAAACAACCGCTGCCAACTCAAGATCATGTGTTGCATAGTTTTTCTCATGATCTTTCAACTTCCGGGGTCTATATGTAACTACCTTTCCATCTTGCATCAAAACACATCCAAGTCCAATGTTGGAAGCGTCGGTAAAAATGGTGAAACCGCCGCTCCCGGATGGTAAGGTAAGGACTGGAGCTGTAGTCAATCTTTTCTTCAGCTCTTGAAAACTAGCCTCATACTTGTCTGTCCATACATATGGTGCATTTTGCCTAGTCAACTTCATCAAAGGTGACGCAGTCGACGAAAGTCTTTGCACAAACCTTCGGTAATACCCTGCTAATCTGTAAGATCCCGACCCCAGTTCTTTTGTTTAGCATTGTTTTAATCGTGGTTTAGCTTGTTAAGCGAGATTTGATTTAGTTTGACCGTGTTTTTGAGTTTGACTAGATTTTTCCATAACCTTGGAGATGTTGAAGACCATTGACTTTGGTTTGACCCGGTCCATATGATTTGTATTTTTATGAGAAATTACTTTTGATTTCTAAAAATTCTGGATTTTGTGTATTTTGACTCATTTGATGAAGTTTAACAACCTTCATGTTTTGATCATTTTGATTTGATACTCAGAAATCACGTTTTTCGAGGAAAATGGGCAAAAATGACATTTTCACTAAATCTGTCCATGAATTTCGAAAATTCCAGAAATCGGGGAAAATATACTTTTTGGAAAGTAGATATTTCGCTGATCATTTTTGTCTTCTTCGTCGTTTTCGTTCGGGACCCACAAATGCTAGTTTTGACCCTTGTAAGTTTGGGGCCCATGGGGCCCAGCCCATTTAGTCTTTATAAAGCCATGGGGCTCTCCTTCTCTTCCCCATTCTCTCATTTCCTGCAACAAGAGAGGGGTTAGGGTTTCTCCCAGCCCCCTTTCTCTCTCCTCATGTACCTCTTCTTCCTTGATGCTAAAGGGAGATTTGAGCTTCCCATTTTCTCCTCCTCTCTCCAAGCTTTCCATAGATGCCTTTTGCAAGAGATTTGAGCTAGGAGAGACCACCTTTCCATGCATTTTTTCTTGGTTTGAGCTTTTTTTAAGGTGAGCAATGGACTTCTTTCTCCAAGTCTTGGTTTTCCAAACCATTTTGAAGGGTTTTGTCATTTATGTAATGGGTTGTCATGGAGATTTGCAATGATTGGTTTTCTAGGGTTTCTTTTGAGCTAGTTTGGGGGTTTCGTAATTTTGGAGCTTGAGGCCATAAGAGGACCTTCATGGAGTGTTTTTGCATCTTCTCTTGACCAAGGCAAGTGAATTTCACAATTAATATGATGTTTTTGTGTTTCTTGTTTAGCTTCATGGCTTTTTCCTTATTTGGTTCAAATTTTTCATGGTTTATGGATTGGCTTTGAATGAATGAAGAAACACTATGTTTATTCCACTTATGCTATTGCTTTACATTGTATAGGAGGTTTGTCTTCACTTTGCTCACTTTAGAAAAATTAGTTTTTCTTGTGTTAAATAGTGTGTTCAAAGAAAGGGAGAAAAAACTTTGATCTTTAAAAGTGTTGTGTTTGATCAATTGGAAGGATCATGTATGGTGATTTGAGGAGTTTAGAAGGTCAAGAAATGGCCCAAATTATTGTGGAATTTTGTATGGAAGAAAAGGAATCAAAAGAATCAAGAAAAAGAAGAAAAAAATGCAAGAAGAAGACTGCCGAGCTGGACTGGGCAGGCCCAGTCCGCTCGAGCGACCCAGCTACTGTCTGGGTCCGCTCGAGCGGACCTGGGTCCGCTCGAGCGAGGCCCAGCTCAGCCTGGGGCTGGTTTGGGCCCGAGTTTGGATTATTTTGTGGGCCAGTTTGTTGGGGCTCCCTTGGGCCTGATTCAAGTTCGCTTTTGGGCCATTTCAAGACCTGATGTTGGGTCATTTTTAAGTTCAGTTGTGGGCTGGTTTTAAGGTTTGTTTTATGGGCCATTCAAGGTTTAGTTTTGGACTATTTCAAAGTTTGTTTTGTGGGCCAATAAAGGCTGAGTTTTGGGCCGTTATAAAATCTGTGTTGTGGGCCATTCAAAGCTAGTTTTTAAGAGCTGATTTAAGGTCTGTTTGTGGGCCTGCTCCAAGTTAGTTTTGGGTTTGTTTTAAAACTTGTTCCTTGTCCAATAAATGTTTAGCTTTGGGCTGTTTTTAAGATATGTTTTTGTGGTCCATTCAAGCTTGGTTTTTGGACTGTTTTAAGAATTGTTTAGGCCTTGTTTAAAGGGGCTACTTTGGGTTAAATGAGTAGGCCATTTTGGACTTGGTCTAAGGCCTGGCACCTTGGTAAGTCATTAGGTCATTCTCCACTATCCATTCCATTTCAAGTCAGATCATGTATTTGTATTTGTATTTTGTATTTGTATTCTTGGGTAAACTAATTTAAATAGCATCGGTGATTTGTTATAAAATCATGTGGGTTCCCATGTTCGAAAGGGTTGATCGTATGATTTTATACAAATTACCTTGATGCGTATTTGAACGGTTTACCAGAGATATTCGTATGTTTTCTCCGATTCGATTTGAAAAGAGATTGGAGTATGTTCGTCACATTCGGGATTTCTTCGATAAGACTATTGTTTTGACAACACTAGTATTTGAAAATAAAAACCTCGAGGCAAGACGGGGCCAGAGCTATGTGGTGCGAGCCCATGAGCCAAAGAGGCTATGACTTCGAAAATAAAACCCCGAGGCAAGATGGGGCCAGAGCTATGTGGTGTGAGCCCCTGAGCCAAAGGGATTAGTATTATGTTAGATTTGTATCGGTTTGAGTTTGAAAACTAAAGGCACCACTAGGCTTAGGTCACCTTGTCGGGCTGATCACCCGGCTTGGGATCTTTAATCTGTCCGCTTGCTGCAGCTTGGATTCTGTCTGTACCGACCATGGCAACGGTTTTATATGCCGGTCCCATTTGTATGGCTACGGTTCTGATTTCTGATCTGCCGGTCCCATTTGTATGGCTACGGTTCTGATCCCATTTTTAGTACCACATTCAGTGGCTACGCTCTGTCTGCTCTTATCACTTCGGTAATAGGAGGATTTAGCTATTTGTGGTCGCCAAGGTTTTATCTGCATATTACTTTGTTTTATGATTCTTGTTGTTATACCCTTCATGCTTTAAATTGGTTAATGTTTATGATGTCGATCATTTATCGTATTATTGCCATTATTTAGGATTTGAAAGGTATTTCCAACCATTAAATGTTTTATGCGGGCTACTATCTTTCGAGATATCCGTACTTCTGAGATTGTTCTTTTATTGCTTTGATATTTATGTTCGGTCATTCGATCGTTTTATCGTGATTTATTGTTATTAGTGGTTAGACTCTTTATTCGGTTTTACGATGATTTCGTCTGGTTTTACGTATGATCCTTTTGTTCATATTACTTGTTTATTTGCTTGCCAGACCGTCGTGTCTGACCCTTTTTGTTTGGTGCCAGTTTCTTCTCTTTCTGTATTTAGGTGTTTGATCAGAGGAGGCGGTGGGACCGCTGGTCTGACGTGAGAGGCTGCCCGTTGATATCATTTAGATGTCAAGTTTGGCACCGGAGTTCGTATCTAACATTGAGGGTAGTATTTCTTTTAGTTGGATATATTTTTGTATGGCTTTATTAGCCTTTTTATTGGGTTTGTAATTAAGACATTTGTTAATTGAAATTTGAATATGTGGGAAATAATAGATTTTTTTACTACCAGCTCAGTGTTCTATGATTTACAATTTATGCCAGTCTGTTTATTTGATGGCTATATGAGGTTGGTTGCGTGCGACATGGAACCCGATGGCCACGGATTCCGAGTCGAAACACCATGTTTAGCTTCCGCGAAAATATACTCTGATTGTGTTGGAATGTGATTATCCTCATTCACGCGGATCTTGGGAACTATAACAAAAAGTTTCAAATTATCCCAAAATTTCGCACCCCGAGGTCGGATCACTGCAGGGCCCGGTTTCGGGGTGTGACAGGTTTGGTATCAGAGCTGGTTAGTTTCTAGGAAATAAAATACTCTAGAGACATTAAGACGTGTGGTGAGGATTCGTTAGATTGTGTCGATTTGTTTTCTCGTGTCATTGTTTCTTTGGATTTGAGTCGGCTTTTCTTTCAGTTCGGGAGATTTTGCTTGTCTTGTCTTTTAGTTCTTGTTGTTGGGAGATTTGGATGACCAAATTTCCTCCTTAGTGGTGGAGAATTTAAAATCTCCATACTCTTGTCTAGTGTCTTTTGTCTGTATTTGTGTCGGAGACTGAGAACCTCGTGAATTTAGTAAGTTGTTTTCGGAGAACATCAGCAAATTGTCAGCCTTCAACATCTTTATTGTGGTTAATGAGAGAAGACATGTGCATTTGCCAGCCAAAGTAGGACTTGAGCAGTATTTGAAGATCCCCGCACAGCTAATTGGAGATCATCATGCAGCGTACCAGAGTAAGTAAATGTGGATTTTTGGGTGAACCCAGACCATCTTTCCAAGATGAAGGACTGCAAGAGGCGTATTAGCTAGTGATTCTATGAAGGAAGAAGTGATCCTTAGTTAGTAAGATTGGAAGCTGGTACCAGAAACTCAGGGATTTGCCGGATTCGACGAGCCTTGTCATGGATTTGGTTGAGAATTTCCGTGACTTGCAACTTAGCTAGTGTGGTTGGTTCAGCAGGGATACCAAGTGGATGGTTAGTTGTAGTTAAGAAAATTTTTGGCAGCAAAGGAACCGTTGTGGGCTTTACCGACTTATAGGGCATTGGCTTGGACAACCTGTAGATGCAAGGGTATACCTCAGTCATGGTGATGTCTCTTTTCTTGGTGAGAATGACTTTCGTGACGTTTTCATCTCTTGTCATGGTTTTCATTTATGTCTATAATTTATCCTTGTAGTGTTTAAACAATGGATTTATGTTTCTTCTTTAAGGCTTATTTTGAAATAAACTATGTTATATACTCTTTTCATTAGTCGCATGATTTCGTTTTCATGAGGATTTGTGTTATGAATTTTTATTTAATCTTCTTAAGACATTGTTACACAATGATCTTGAAATTTTGCTATTGTTTTAATTCTTTTAAATGTTGACAGCCACATTTCAAAACCTTAACGATTTCAAAAATCTTGTATATGTTTGGTTGGAAATGGATTTCAATAAAATTTAATGTATGGTCATATTACATGAATTTGATTTATTTTTGAAATCCTAATTCGAGATTGTTGAGTATTTCAATGATTTGTTGGGTTATGAAAATGTGAATTTCAAAACGAATAATGTTGTTTCATGTTCAAACTTTGATAAACCTTCTTTATTAAGTTTTATTTGATAATTTGGAAGTTCAGCTTCTACTATGTTTTAAAATGATGAAATTCAACTAAGTAATTGTTTTAGTCATCATGTTTAAGATTTTAAGATTTGTTTTGCATCGAATGGAATGAGTTGTAATAGCCTTTGGTTGGAGTTAGGAAGTGTATGAATTGAAGGGTTGATGGAGGTCAGGACGGGTACTGGTTCAGCTGGAGATAAAGTTGGATTTATGAGAGAGTAAATATCATTCAAGACTTGAATTGAAAGTTTCCGTTCTTCAGGGATTGGAAGTTTCAGTTCTTCGGGAATTAACATCAGATTGGCAGATATATTTTTGTTGATAACACAGTATCAAGCAGAATATCAAGAGCAGTAAGTAGATAGAATCAGATGTGGACACGAATTCTGAGTACAGCGTAGAAAGATTGGAAATTTGGAGTTGTGATTTCAGAATGAAGAAGGATTGACGCTATTCTTAGAAGCCAGAGTCTGAATGGTATAGTATAAGTAGGAATACGGAATTCCAGAATTTTTTTTCGGGATGAAGATTTTTCAGAGAAAACATGTCTACGATCACATCTTTGTACAAGCGTCAAGAGCACCATGTACAGCTTTGAAGGATTTAAGGCACATGATTCCAAAGTATTAGAAAGAGGCAGAACTTACAGTTCTTTGGACCGACAGTCGCTGACGAGATAAGCAAAGGAAATGATTCAGTGCAGGAACGACAGATGACACCGAGGGTACTTAGGAGTGTTGGGCACCAGTTTAGTCAGAGAAGTATGTTTCAAGCAGATGTGTGGAACAGTGTGAAGCTTTCAACCGAATCAGAGTGTTGTTGACCGTGCATTTCACCGTCAGGTTTGATCAGGGGATATCTCAGTTGCCGAGTCGAGCATAGGGTGTCAGTGTTTTTGTTTGTCCTTTGGGTTTTTGGTTTTGATTTGGTTTAAGCCATTTGGAGGACCAAATGGGTTCTAAGGGGGGGAGGATGTAAGATCCCGACCCCAGTTCTTTTGTTTAGCATTGTTTTAATCGTGGTTTAGCTTGTTAAGCGAGATTTGATTTAGTTTGACCGTGTTTTTGAGTTTGACTAGATTTTTCCATAACCTTGGAGATTTTGAAGACCATTGACTTTGGTTTGACCCGGTCCATATGATTTGTATTTTTATGAGAAATTACTTTTGATTTCTAAAAATTCTGGATTTGGTGTATTTTGACTCATTTGATGAAGTTTAACAACTTTCATGTTTTGATCATTTTGATTTGATACTCAGAAATCACGTTTTTCGAGGAAAATGGGCAAAAATGACATTTTCACTAAATCTGTCCATGAATTTCGAAAATTCCAGAAATTGGGGAAAATATACTTTTTGGAAAGTAGATATTTCGCTGATCATTTTTGTCTTCTTCGTCGTTTTCGTTCGGGACCCACAAATGCTAGTTTTGACCCTTGTAAGTTTGGGGCCCATGGGGCCCAGCCCATTTAGTCTTTATAAAGCCATGGGGCTCTCCTTCTCTTCCCCATTCTCTCATTTCCTGCAACAAGAGAGGGGTTAGGGTTTCTCCCAGCCCCCTTTCTCTCTCCTCATGTACCTCTTCTTCCTTGATGCTAAAGGGATATTTGAGCTTCCCATTTTCTCCTCCTCTCTCCAAGCCTTCCATAGATGCCTTTTGCAAGAGATTTGAGCTAGGAGAGACCACCTTTCCATGCATTTTCTCTTGGTTTGAGCTTTTTTTAAGGTGAGCAATGGACTTCTTTCTCCAAATCTTGGTTTTCCAAACCATTTTGAAGGGTTTTGTCATTTATGCAATGGGTTGTCATGGAGATTTGCAATGATTGGTTTTCTAGGGTTTCTTTTGAGCTAGTTTGGGGGTTTTCTAATTTTGGAGCTTGAGGCCATAAGAGGACCTTCATGGAGTGTTTTTGCATCTTCTCTTGACCAAGGCAAGTGAATTTCACAATTAATATGATGTTTTTGTGTTTCTTGTTTAGCTTCATGGCTTTTTCCTTATTTGGTTCAAATTTTTCATGGTTTATGGATTGGCTTTGAATGAATGAAGAAACACTATGTTTATTCCACTTATGCTATTGCTTTACATTGTATAGGAGGTTTGTCTTCACTTTGCTCACTTTAGAAAAATTAGTTTTTCTTGTGTTAAATAGTGTGTTCAAAGAAAGGGAGAAAAAACTTTGATCTTTAAAAGTGTTGTGTTTGATCAATTGGAAGGATCATGTATGGTGATTTGAGGAGTTTAGAAGGTCAAGAAATGGCCCAAATTATTGTGGAATTTTGTATGGAAGAAAAGGAATCAAAAGAATCAAGAAAAAGAAGAAAAAAATGCAAGAAGAAGACTGCCGAGCTGGACTGGGCAGGCCCAGTCCGCTCGAGCGACCCAGCTACTGTCTGGGTCCGCTCGAGCGAGGCCCAGCTCAGCCTGGGGCTGGTTTGGGTCCGAGTTTGGATTATTTTGTGGGCCAGTTTGTTGGGGCTCCCTTGGGCCTGATTCAAGTTCGCTTTTGGGCCATTTCAAGACCTGATGTTGGGTCATTTTTAAGTTCAGTTGTGGGCTGGTTTTAAGGTTTGTTTTATGGGCCATTCAAGGTTTAGTTTTGGACTATTTCAAAGTTTGTTTTGTGGGCCAATAAAGGCTGAGTTTTGGGCCGTTATAAAATCTGTGTTGTGGGCCATTCAAAGCTAGTTTTTAAGAGCTGATTTAAGGTCTGTTTGTGGGCCTGCTCCAAGTTAGTTTTGGGTTTGTTTTAAAACTTGTTCCTTGTCCAATAAATGTTTAGCTTTGGGCTGTTTTTAAGATATGTTTTTGTGGTCCATTCAAGCTTGGTTTTTGGACTGTTTTAAGAATTGTTTAGGCCTTGTTTAAAGGGGCTACTTTGGGTTAAATGAGTAGGCCATTTTGGACTTGGTCTAAGGCCTGGCACCTTGGTAAGTCATTAGGTCATTCTCCACTATCCATTCCATTTCAAGTCAGATCATGTATTTGTATTTGTATTTTGTATTTGTATTCTTGGGTAAACTAATTTAAATAGCATCGGTGATTTGTTATAAAATCATGTGGGTTCCCATGTTCGAAAGGGTTGATCGTATGATTTTATACAAATCACCTTGATGCGTATTTGAACGGTTTACCAGAGATATTCGTATGTTTTCTCCGATTCGATTTGAAAAGAGATTGGAGTATGTTCGTCACATTCGGGATTTCTTCGATAAGACTATTGTTTTGACAACACTAGTATTTGAAAATAAAAACCTCGAGGCAAGACGGGGCCAGAGCTATGTGGTGCGAGCCCATGAGCCAAAAAGGCTATGACTTCGAAAATAAAACCCCGAGGCAAGACGGGGCCAGAGCTATGTGGTGTGAGCCTCTGAGCCAAAGGGATTAGTATTATGTTAGATTTGTATCGGTTTGAGTTTGAAAACTAAAGGCACCACTAGGCTTAGGTCACCTTGTCGGGCTGATCACCCGGCTTGGGATCTTTAATCTGTCCGCCAGCTGCAGCTTGGATTCTGTTTGTACCGACCATGGCAACGGTTTTATCTGCCGGTCCCATTTGTATGGCTACGGTTCTGATTTCTGATCTGCCGGTCCCATTTGTATGGCTACGGTTTTGATCCCATTTTTAGTACCACATTCAGTGGCTACGCTCTGTCTGCTCTTATTACTTCGGTAATAGGAGGATTTAGCTATTTGTGGTCGCCAAGGTTTTATCTGCATATTACTTTGTTTTATGATTCTTGTTGTTATACCCTTCATGCTTTAAATTGGTTAATGTTTATGATGTCGATCATTTATCGTATTATTGCCATTATTTAGGATTTGAAAGGTATTTCCAACCATTAAATGTTTTATGCGGGCTACTATCTTTCGAGATATCCGTACTTCTGAGATTGTTCTTTTATTGCTTTGATATTTATGTTCGGTCATTCGATCGTTTTATCGTGATTTATTGTTATTAGTGGTTAGACTCTTTATTCGGTTTTACGATGATTTCGTCTGGTTTTACGTATGATCCTTTTGTTCATATTACTTGTTTATTTGCTTGCCAGACCGTCGTGTCTGACCCTTTTTGTTTGGTGCCAGTTTCTTCTCTTTCTGTATTTAGGTGTTTGATCAGAGGAGGCGGTGGGACCGCTGGTCTGACGTGAGAGGCTGCCCGTTGATATCATTTAGATGTCAAGTTTGGCACCGGAGTTCGTATCTAACATTGAGGGTAGTATTTCTTTTAGTTGGATATATTTTTGTATGGCTTTATTAGCCTTTTTATTGGGTTTGTAATTAAGACATTTGTTAATTGAAATTTGAATATGTGGGAAATAATAGATTTGTTACTACCAGCTCAGTGTTCTATGATTTACAATTTATGCCAGTCTGTTTATTTGATGGCTATATGAGGTTGGTTGCGTGCGACACGGAACCCGATGGCCACGGATTCCGAGTCGTAACACCATGTTTAGCTTCCGCGAAAATATACTCTGATTGTGTTGGAATGTGATTATCCTCATTCACGCGGATCTTGGGAACTATAACAAAAAGTTTCAAATTATCCCAAAATTTCGCACCCCGAGGTCGGATCACTGCAGGGCCCGGTTTCGGGGTGTGACATAATCCAAGAAAACTCCTGATCTCTGATGAATTCTTCGGTCTTTCCCAGTTCATAACTACTTCAATCTTGGATGGGTCCACTGATAATCCTTCCTTGGAGATAATATGACCCAAAATGTGACTTGGTCCAACCAAAATGCACACTTACTGAACTTTGGAAACATCTGGTTCTCTCTCAAAAGCTGGAGTGCTATCCTCAAATGTTTTTCATGCTCTTCTTTGGTCTTGGAATACACTAAGATATCATCGATGAACACCACTGTGAACTGATCTAGATACTCTACAAATATCTTGTTCATCAATGCCATGAACAATGCCGGTGCATTAGTCAATCCAAATGGCATCACTAGAAATTCATAGTGTCCATATCTTGTCCGGAAAGCTGTTTTTGGTACATTTGCATCTTTGACTCTTAGTTGATGGTAACCGGATCTCAAATCAATCTTCAAAAAGTAAGCAGCTCCTTGCAACTGATTAAACAGTTCATCTATCCTAGGCAAAGGATACTTGTTCTTGATGGTCACTTGGTTCAATCTTCAGCAGTCAATACACATTCTCGTGGAACTATCTTTCTTCTTCACATATAAAATCGGTGCTCCCCACGGTGAAATGCTAGGTCTCACAAAACCTTTGTCCAATAGTTCCTGTAACTGAATCTTCAATTCTCCCAATTCTGCCGAAGCCATTCTGTAAGGTGCAATAGAAGTCGGAGCTGTCCCCGGTAACAACTCAATAGTGAAGTTTATCTCTCTGCTTGGTGGTAATCTTGGTATCCCCTCCAGAAAAACATCCGGGAATTCCCAAACAATAGGGATCTCCTCCACCCCTTGGGACCATTTATCCTCCGTGATAAACGCCAAATAGACCTCACATCCACTTTTCAGAAGTCTATCAGCCTTCAATGCTGAAATAAACACTGCGCTAGGATGACTCCTCTCTCCCTGAAAAAGCATCCCTGCTTGGGTCTCCTCTAACTTAAAAGTTAGGGTCTTATGGAAACAATCCATACTGGCATGATACCCTGCCAACCAATCCATCCCTTGGATGACTTCAAAATCTTGCATCTCCAATAAAATGAGATCTGCTGGCAACACTACTTCTCTTATTTTGACTGGACAACTAGAGTAAAAAGTCCTACATATAACTTCCTTACCTAATGGGGTAGTTACAGTCAAAATGAAATCTTCTAACACTTCTCCTACAAGAGTTCATCAAATTCGAGAATTTTCTAGCTTTTGGTATCCACTGGAAGCTCTATCAATTGAAAATCACCTCAACCTTCCTGAAATCCACCATTTGTCTGGTTCCTGGAGTCTCTTGACTTAGGAAAATGGCTCAAGTTCATCCCAAACATCTGTACTTACCTGCTTTTGCTTGCCACATGACGGTCCTCAATCAACTGCAAACAGTCTTGAAGTGCTGCTCACACCTCTTGTTGACTAACAACTGCGCAGTTCTCCTATCGCTACCAATATATACGACGCTGAAGAAGCTAAAACTCTGCCAAATCTTTCGAGAACCACATGCTTAGTCCACAAAACTCAGACTCTCAGGCGCGAAAACAAGAAAAAGGCACGTGCGAAAACAAGAAAAAGGTACTAAATGTGGGTACGGAGACATTAAATTCTACCCCACTAGAAAAGAATTTGGTCCCCCAAATATCCTAGCTAGAACAAAAAGGGAAGAGATAAGGAGGGTCTCCCCCACTAGAAGGAAAGCAAACATGATCTTGACAAAAACGACATCTACCCGATGCAAAACAAGAAATCTAACAATTCCTCACCACACGTCTTAAGGTTCCTAGAGTGTTTTATTTCCTAGAAACTTGCCCGCTCTGATACCAGTCTGTCACGCCCAAAAAATCAAGATCCTGCAGTGATCCGATCTCGGGGAGCGTGATTTGTGGTTAATTAAAAATTGCATTTCTCCCCAGGATTCGCATGTGTGAGGATAACACGTTCCAACACATTCTGAATATTTTGAGGAAGATTTCGTAGCGTTGCGACCTGGAGTCCGTGGCCATTGGATTCCGTGTCGCACTCTACCACTAGCATATAACTATCATATCAATGATCATATCAGACTGGAGCAAATCATCATAATAAAATATACAGAGCTGATAGTAACAGGCTAATCATTACCCGAACATATTCAAGTTATAATTTAACAATGCATTAATTACATTCCCAAGAAAAAGGCTAAAAAAAGCTGTATAGATTAACAAGATAAACAAATACTACCCAAGTGTATAACATAACTCCGGAGTCAAGCACGACGTCTACAAGACATCATTGACACAATAAAGCCTGCAAAACTCGTGGCTCAAAATCCAACTGCACACAACTAGCTCAAGACGAGGACCTGCTACCTAGAGCACCAAAGTGTAGAATATTAGACACGACGGTCTGGCAAGTGATCAATTTAGGCAAGAACATAAGTAAAAATCAAAGCTTTAAAAGAAACAATATTTAAAACATTTTACTGAACTTGAAATAGATTTACAAGCTTTAAAACGATGCATGAACAAGATGCTTATCAAGAAAACAAGAGTCCATGAACGATATACGAAACGAAACTACATGAATACATATAATATCATGAATAGTTAAATCCACAAAGAGCCAATCCTTTCTCCATCATACATGATGGTAAGAGTAAGCACTCATGAAAAGCACGCGCATGATGTGTATAAAATACATGACTAATCTGCAGATAGTCCACATGTTTAAAGACCCCAGGATAGTGGATCAGACTGAAGGGGCAGTGCAAGCTCGATGGTATTTACTTAGATTCATGAATACACAAAACATGGCGATACACATACTAAACATGTCAAAAATCAAGGGGAAAATCACTCGTCACACGAGCACGACAAAGCTAGCAAGATAGCATAAAATTATATGCATAACGAACTTAAGAAGTGATCCCCTTTTTTGTTTCTTGAAACAAATCTTGAAACAAATCTTGAACGAGCTTATACTTGAAATTCAAAACAAGTGCACGATGGTATTTCTTGTATCAAAATGAGGTTAAAAAACAAAGTCTATTAAGCATATGTTAAGACCATTCATTGACCGCTGTGTAATTGAAATCTAAATACCGAAAAATAAAATGGATTGGTGCCCCCGAAGTTAAGAAAGTATTTTCATATTTCATATGCACAATGTCAAGTTAAAAAGTCTTTAGCATATTCTAGTTTTCAATCCCACATAAATCCTTCAAAACAGGGCTTTTTGGTAATTTCAGTCCGCTCTCGATCACCTGTCGGCTAGACAAGGTGGGGTATGTCGGCTAGCCGACAGCTGACCGATAGCTGACCGCTGGATCAAAAACAAAGAAATGGACCTCTCGGGAAAAAGCGACCGAAATGGGACTCGGTTGGTTATCGGTCAACTGAAATGGGGATTTCGGTTAGTCGCCAGCTGACCGAAAAGTCCATACGCGAGGCAGGTCTTTGGAAAAGGAACCGACAGGATTCGGTTGGCTATCGGCTAGCCGAAATGGAGATTTCGGTTAGCCGCCAGCTGACCGATAGAGCACAGACAGTGCATTTCAAGTCAAATTTTCACATTTTTCTTCTCACCTTCATTCCCATTTCTGAACCACCTGCACTCCCCAAGCCACCATGCTTTCTAAGGGATAAAATTTGAACATTTAAAACATCCATGTAACAATAAAAACCTTCCAACATCAAAATCATTCACTATCAAATCATGTTATTGAACAACTTGTAAAGCATTAAACAAGATATATGCTTCCATTCAAAACAAGATCTCAAGATTAGGAAAATAATTAGTAATCATGCTTGAAAATGACTAAACATGCTAAGAGAGGTTTTAACAAACATGTAATGAAAAACTTGGTAACAATGGCAACATTTTCTCAAAGCAAAATGACCAAAAGTCACAATGCATCATAAAAACACAAAATGATTGCTTGCCTTAGGTCCAATACTAATCAAATCAAAGCTTCTAATCACCTCTCCAAGCTATAAACACCAATTCTACAAAAACCCCCAAATCCAGGCCCTAAAATGTCAAAACCAAATCAAAACAAAAGGAAAACTTGTAATAATCAAGACAAAACTTCTCAAGGGTAAAGGAGAACACAAATCTAAAAGATTATAGAGATCCCCTACTTGGAAGGTCTTCAAATGGCAAGAGGTTGCTCAAAGGGAGTCTTGGAAAGGTTGGTTTTCTCTACAAATGGTATCAATGGAGAGCCTTCAAGGTGGAAAAGAAGATGATGGAATCCACATTCTCATTTGGCAAGAGTTTGAAATGGATTGAAAAGAAAGAAGCAAGTAGAAAAAGGGGAGAAAACCCAAGGGCAGCACAGTCATACGTCTCCCATGTTTTGGAGCAAGAAGGAAGAGAAATGAAGATGGGTTCCTCCTTATATAGAGAATGGAGGTGGGTCCCATAACTTAAAATATTTGCCGGGCTAAAAACATGCATTTCGGGACCTCAAATGATTTCGACGAAGAAGGTAAAGTTGCTCGACAAAATATCTAGTTTCCAAAAATTATATGTTTTGCGGGTTTTGGTGAAATTGAAAATAGTATCCAAATTTTGGGTAAAAAGACCATTTTGCCCTCAAATTGAGAAAAATCAGGTTTAAGGCTCTCAAATGGGGACGACGTCAACATGAAAGTTGCAGGGATTAACATGAAGCGTTAAATGAGATTAAAAACACAAATTTCCCAAAAGCAAAGAAAAGGTAGTCAAACTCAGAAATTCAATCAAACAGCCACTAATCCCACTTATAGAACTAATCCACAAATAAAACCATACTAAACCAGGAAATTAGGGGTCGGGTTCTCACACGCATGATTTCAACAGCGAATTCGTGATGTTGCCAAAGATCAACGGATCTTATGCCCCGAAAATCAGATTTTCGGAAAATCACAGAGGCCAAATGGCTCGAAACGCGAAAATGACCCAAAATTTGAAGTTTCGCGGAAATTCGGCGACCCTCAATTTCCAGGGTCGCCGGCGACCATGGGGCAGATTTGCTCGTTTGGTCGCTTTGTTAGGCCTTTTTCTGATTTTTCTTCTTTGTCATATTTTTCTTGGTTTTGTTGTACAATCTTTTGCATGAATTTCCTACAGAAATTTTGATGAGAAGTCATGCTAAGCGGAGGGCAAAGTTCCTGATTTCCAGAAAGGTCA
Organism: Litsea cubeba; assembly: GCA_012931725.1. NCBI lineage: Eukaryota > Viridiplantae > Streptophyta > Magnoliopsida > Laurales > Lauraceae > Litsea > Litsea cubeba. The sequence continues at coordinate 61,012,784 of CM022949.1, forward strand.
AAGACTTTGCCGCGCAGGGTGCTAATTTGCCGCCAAAAGCTAAAAATGGGTCAAATGATGTTGGAACAACCTAAAATTTGAAGTGAATCTTCATAGGCATGAAATAAGGCCAACCATAACCTTTTGTTTGAACTTTGAAGCCATTTGGGGTCCTATCTACAGTAGACTTGATTTTGTTGCGAGGAAGATGCCTCGTTTTGATGTACGGTCAAACGATATCCGATTGACCTGAAATTTGACAGGGGACCTCGTGGGATCATTTTAAGATGATCCATTAACTCTAACTTTAAGATTATGATCATGAGGGCCTCTGTCACCTGGAGATCAGGTTTAGCTTTCGGGAGGTCAAAGTCAGGTCAAATGATGTCGAAAATACCTGAAACTTCATATGTAGCCCCTTGAAAGCATTTTGAGACCATCCGTGTGCTTCCTTTGATGAGTGATGACTTTGGCGGTCTCACCAACAAGGAGGCCTAGTTTTGTTGCTTGAGGGTTGATACGTTTGACCTGAGATTTGACATAGAGCATCTTGAAAGCATTTTAAGATCATCCACAGGCTCTGATTGAAGATTTGATGTCTCTGATGCTGTTGTCGTTGGAAGGGCTGACTTTGTTGCGTGGAGAATGTGACTTTTTGCATTTTGGACCAAACGGTGTCGGAATGGCCTGAAATTTGATTCAGAGTCTTCTAGTGGCATTTGAGGCTGACTGATGGACCGCGCTCCTGCTTGGTTCTACCGAGGTCGGCGGACGTGGGAGTCCGTCGGGTCCGACCCTTTCGTAACCGGGGGGCAAGGGCGTGCATCAACATTTCTTTTTTTGTGGGTGTGCCAGATTTTCTATTTTACTTGGAATTACAAGTGGTGATCCGGGGGTCAACCTTTGCAAGTAAAAAGGAAATCAACTTCTTTCAAGTTTTTCATTGCACATATATTTAAGAAAATAGACATTTTTCTTAATTTGCCGTGAAAGGCGATTTTTTTTGGCATTTATAGCCGATTTTGGCGTTTATAGCCGATTTTTGGCGTTTATAGCCGATTTTGGCGTTTATAGCCGATTACAATCCTTATCAATAATGAAAGACAAGAATTGTGATTTTTGTCTCTTTTGAAAAAATACAAACTACAATGAAAGCAAGAAAAGGAGGATCTAACTTCTCAGGAGATTGTGGGGGACTCGTTTAGATTGACGGTCGCAAGCCATATGTGGGCTTCGCCATCATCCATGCAGATGAGAACAGAGGATGCTATTTGATTCACTTGGCTTGGCTATAACCTCGGGTTTTTAGAAGACAAAAACCAAAGGAAGGTCCTATGTCTAATAAAAAACCGAGTAGACGGGCTGAAAAGCCACATCTAAGCCATTGGAGGCAGGAGGAGAAGGCAAGGACCTTGGGGGGGGTACCCCCCAAGGGACTTTTGTCACCTTGTTGCGGTGGCCGGTGTAGAACTTCCGCAGAGTTTTCTCTCTTTTTCTTTTCTCTGGATTTCTGACTGCTGTCTGATGTTTGTTGTGTGTTTTTTCCGATTTTTCTGATATCCTTTCTTCTTGGAGAGCCCTCCTATTTATAGGCTTTTAGGTAGCCTTTTAGGTGGGTTTATGGGCTTTTAATGTCATTAAGCCGCATAATGGGAGGAGTTACAAATTGAATTGTTTATTTTGTAACTCCTTTTCTTGGCTTCTGATTGGCCGGAGGAGATTGAGGGCATTTAATCGCCTTTAATCGCCATGATGGGAGGAGTTTCATGGGTTAAATGCCATGAATCTCTTGACTTGTAACTCCCAAATGCTTGCTTCTGATTGGGCCGTCCAAAGAAATGGATTAATGACTGTAATAAAGCTAGTCAATTAATCGCATTAAGTGGTCGCCGAGCAGCTGAAGAGTCGCGGGCCGTGCCATGTCTTTTGGAATTCTTCTGTCGATGATCATCGATGGATCTTCATGTAGATCGACATCAGATGACCATGTAATTTCAGGTGTTTGTTGCCAACAGCGGGTCGGTGCCATCTGTCCTGTCGATTTCTCGATCGGTCGGGTGGAAAGCACACTTTTTTTGGTTGACCGGGTGGCGATCAATACTGTCTTCGATACTCTTGATGTTTTACCCGTGTTTTGGACGGATATCAGAGGACTTGGTGTCTCAAAAGCATGAATTTTGGAAAGTACCAGAGGCTGGGCTCCTCGAATCGCGAAAAAACGGCGAAAACCGGGGTTTCCGGGGCTTTCCCGGCGACCCCGGGGTCCATGGTCGCCGGCGACCCTGGCCCAGGGTCGCAGGGGCCTGCGACCTTGGGCCAGGGTCGCAGGGGCCTGCGACCTTGGGCCAGGGTCGCAGGGGCCTGCGACCCTGGCCCAGGGTCGCAGGGGTCTGCGACCCTGGGGGGGTTTTCCCCCTTTTTGGTCCCGTTTTGCGTCCGTTTTTGCTCTTTTTTGATTCTTTTTTCTTCTGTACTTTTCTTTGACATCTTGATCATTTATTGGCCTGATTTCTTTGTAGGAAACCTGATGAGAATCCTTGCATTTTATTTTGCAAAGTTTCCAATTTCCTGAGAAAGCCGAAGACTTTGTCGCGCAGAGCTGCCGATTTCCGTCAGAAGCTGAAACTGGGCCAAACGATGTCGGAATGACCTGAAATTTGGTGTGAAGCCTCCTGAGCAATAAATAAGACCAACCATAGGCTTTTGTTTGAGTTTCGAAGCCGTTTGGGGTCCTATCACCTGCAGACTTGCTTTTTATCGCGATGAAGATGTCGCGGTTTGATGTGCGGTCAACCGATGTCCGATTGACTTGAAATTTGACAGGGAACCTATTGGAGTCATTTTAAGATGATCCATAGGTTCTGTCTTGCAAATCATGGTCCCGGAGAGCTTTACCGCCGAGAGGCTTGATTTGGCTGTCGGAGAAGCGAAGTTAGGCCAAATGATCTTGAAATGGCTTGAAACTTCTTGTGTACTCCTCTTTTGGCTGTCTGGAAGAATCTTGCAGTTTTTGTTTGATTCTGACAAGATTTTATTTTTGGAAGCAGCATTGCCTATTTATGGCAGGTTGCGACTTCATGTAGCTCTTTGGATCTTGGAAAGGCAAAGTGACATTTTTGGTGTCAACAAATGCCCCCTCGAGGTACAGCGGCGAGTTGCTTAACTTTTGTAGTCGATGTGCCTCGAAGAGATTTTTTGAAGGAGAGCCTGTGACTTGACCAAGAGTCTTTGAGCAATCTTTCTTTTTGGTATTTGTAGCCTTTTGAGCTTCCAGGGGAATTTTATGGTAGTGAAAGGGATCACGTACCATCTCGAGGCAAAGTTTTGAAGATGACATCAGGGATGTGGATTTGGGTTTTGACCTTGTGACCTAACAGGCTATATATAGCAGGTTAGGGGGTCGGGTTTGGTTTTGATCGTGTGACCCAACAAGCTGTATGTGGAATGTTGGGGGATCAATTTTGGTTTTGATCTTGTGACCTAACAGGCTGTATGTGGCAAGTTAGGGGATCAGGTTTTGGTTTTTGGTTTTGGTCTTGTGACCTAACAGGCTGTATGTGGCAGGTTAGGGGACCAGGTTTTGGTTTGATGGAATGTCAATTTCAAGATTTTGGCTCAATTTGGTAGATGAGGCTGGATGGTTTGATTTTTGGAAGCTCATGGGGCTTGGAATTTTCTTTTGTATGGTCCAATCAACTCAAAAGAGGCATGGAACCATTTTTGTATGCTCTTGGTAAGAGGGATTTCTCTTTGACTAAAAGCCCAAAATTTTCTTTTTTTTTTTTTTTTTTTTTTTTTTGTGTGTGTGCCTAGGTGGTCAAACCTGGCTCATATGGGCTAACCCATGGGACCTTAAGCTTTGAAATGGCTTAGATCTCATATGGTGTCATTTTTGTAAAGAATATCCAAAAATATCTCATTTGGATAGAGAATATCTAAGAATATCTTTACTTGGAGAGAATCTCTCATGATCCCTTTATTTTTGGGATAGAATATCTCAAGATATCTTTCTTTTGGGAAAGAATCCGTCATAGATTGATTTTAGGAGAAAATCTCTCAAGATCCCTTTATTTTGGGATAGGATATCTCAAGATATCTTTCTTTTGGGAAAGAATCCGTCATAGATTGATTTTAGGAGAAAATCTCTCAAGATCCCTTTATTTTGGGATAGGATATCTCAAGATATCTTTCTTTTGGGAAAGAATCCGTCATAGATTGATTTTTTAGGAGAAAATCTCTCAAGATATCTTTCTTTTGGAAAGAATCTTTCTAATTTCTTTCTTTTGGTAAGGTTACTAATTAGTAACACTTACCTCTTTCTTCTTTCCTTCTTTGGTTTGCTCTCCTCTATAAAAGCAAGGAGAAGGTTGGATCTCTTGCTCTTACTACTTTCTTTTGCAATAATCTCAAGAGGGCTTCAAGACCAAGAGCTTTTCTTCTTCAAGATCTTCAAGAGTTTCTTCTTCTTCTCCATCAATGGCTTCAAGTAAGTTCTCCTTTTTTTCAAGAAAACTTCATTGTAGGAAAAAAAGTTCTTTATTTCTTTTTTTCTTTTTTTTCTTTTCCACGTGTGTCACGCCCCGAAACCGGGACCTGCAGCGAACCGATCTCGGGGTGCGAAATTTTGGAATAATTTGAAACTTTTTGTTGTAGTTCCCAAGATCCGCGTGAATGAGGATAATCACATCCCAACATAATCAGAGTGTATTTTTCGCGGAAGCTAACCAAGGTGTTACGACTCGGAATCCGTGGCCATCGGGTTCCGTGTCGTACGCAACCAATGTCATAAAGCCATCATAAACAGTCTGGCATAAATCGTAAATCACAATACACTGAGCTGGTAGTAACAAATCTATTATTTCCCATATTCAAATTACAATTAACAAGTGTCTTAATTACAAACCCAAAAGAAAAGGCTGATAAAGCCATACAAAAATATATCCAACCAGAAGAGATACTACCCTCAATGTTAGTTACGAACTCCGGTGCCAAACTTGACATCTAAGTGATATCAACGGGCAGCCCCTCACGTCAGACCGGCGGTCCCACCGCCTCCTCTGATCAAACACCTACAAACCGAAAAGAAGAGCTGGCACCAAACAAAAGGGGGTCAGACACGACGGTCTGGCAAACAAATAAACAAATAATATGAACAAAAGAACATATATAAAACCAGACGAAATCATCGGAAAACCGAATAACGAGTCTAAACAATAATGACAATAAAGCATGCCAAATCAATCGAAAGTCCAAACATAAATATCAAAACGAATAAACGAGCAATCTCTAAAGCATAAATGTCTCGAAAGGATAACCACCTAAGTAAGGCATTTAATAGTTAGAAATACATTTAAAAACTGAAGAGTAGAAACAATACGATAAAGGTCGATGTCGTAAACATTAAACAAATCAAAGCATAAAAAGCATAACCGACAATAATCATAAACTAAAGTAATATACGGATAAAACCTAGGCGACCACAAATAGCTAAATCCTCCTATCACCGAAGTAATAAGAGCAAACAAAGCGTAGCCACTAAACGTGGTACCAAACAAAGGATCAGAACCGTAGCCATAAAAATGGGACCGGAAAATCAAAAGTATCAGAACCGTAGCCATACAAATGGGACCGACAGATAATTACCGTTGCCATGGTCGGTACAAACAGAATCCAAGCTGCAGCTGGCAAACAAAGTAAAGATCCCAAGCCGGATGATCAGTCCGACAAGGTGACCTAAGCCTAGTGGTGCCTTTAGTTTTCAAAACTCGAACGGATACAAATCTAACAGAGTACTAATCCCTTTGGCTCAGGGGCTCGCACCACATAGCTCTGGCCCCGTCTTGCCTCGGGGTTTGTTTTCAAAATACTAATCTTAACAATAATGGTCTCATCGAAGAAATCCCGAATGTGACAAACATACTCCAAATCTCTTTTCAAATCGAATCGGAGAAAACATACGAATAACTCGGGTAAACCGTTCAAATACGCATCAAGGTGATTTGTATAAAATCATACGGTCAATCCGTTCGAACGTGGAAAGCCACATGATTTTATAACAAATCATCGATGCTATTTGAATTAGTTCACCCAAGAATGCAAATACAAAATACAAATACAAATACATAATCTGACTTGAAATGGAATGGAATTATGTAGGATGACTTAATGACTTACCAAGGAACCATCTCAATGCACAACTATCATTTAAACATTGATTAGTAAAGAGCGCGTTTGATGCCAATGAAAATCCATAATATTCAAATGATAAAGTGCGCATTGAGACTCAGACGATTCCCGGATAATTTTACATACTTTCATTCTCTCATTGGTCCCATTCCCATTTCACAAACTTTCCAAGTGTCACAAGAAAATCCCAAACTCTTTAAAGCAGGCCTATAGTTGGCCTTAAACTGAGCCCAAAACAATCCTTAATAGCAATCCCAAAACTGACCTTGAACAGGCCCACGAACCAAGTTTCAAAATAGTTCAAAACTAAACCTTGAATGGCTCATAAAACAAATCTTGAAAATCAGTCCAAATTAATCTTTGAATGGCTCATAAAACATATGTTTAAAACAACCCAAAAACTGAACTTGAATTGCCCACAAACAAGTCTTAAAACAGTCCACAACTGATCTTAAAAACGACCCAAAACTGATTTGAATCAGGCCCACAAACGGATTTTTAAACAGCCCAAAAACCGATTTTTATCAAGCCCAAAAACTGATTTTAATCAAGCCCAAAAACTGATTTTAATCAAGCCCAAAAAACTGATTTTAATCAAGCCCAAAAACTGATTTTAATCAAGCCCAAGGAAGCCCCAACGAACTGGCCCACAAAATCCTCAAAACAGGCCCAGACCCGAGCCCAGACTGAGCTGGGCTCGCTCGAGCGGACCCAGGCCCGCTCGAGCGGACCCAGACAGAAGCTGGGTCGCTCGAGCGACCCAGTGGGTCGCTCGAGCGGACCCAGACAGTGCCTGGTCCGCTCGAGCGACCCAGTGGGTCGCTCGAGCGGACTGGGCCTGCCCAGTCCGGCCCGAGTGCAGAAAACTTCCATTCTTTGCATTTTTTTCTCATTTTTCTTGATTCTTTTGCTTCCTTTTCTTTCATACAAATTTCATAGATTCTTTGGGCCCTTTCCTTAACCTTCCAAACTCATCAATCACCATTCCCAACCATTCTAATTAGCCCAAACACAAAACTTTTTAAATCAAAGTTTTTCTCCCATACTTAGAACACAACACCATTGATACAAAGAAACCAATTTATCAAGTAGCTAAAATGAAACCAAACTCCCAACACATCATAAGAAAATAGCACAAATGGAAATCAACTTACATTAGTTCATTCAATGTAAATCCATAAATCATAAAAGAGTTAGAACAAAATGAAGAAAAAGCCATGACATGAAATCAATTAAGACACATCATCATATTAGTTGTAGAATTCACTTGCCTTGAGTCAAGAGAAGATGAAGACACTCTAAGAAAGTCCTCTAATGGCCTCAAGCTTCACAAATCATAAAATCCCCAAATAGCTCATGGAAAACCCTAAAAATCCAATCCATTGTAAACCTCCATGAAAACCCATTGCATGTATGACAAAACCCTTCAAAATGGTTTGAAAAACAAGAATCTCATGAAAGGAAAGACATTGCAAACCTTGAGGAGTCCTAACAAAGAAGAGAGGCTTGGATGGAGGGCTTCTCCTAGCTCAAATATCTCAAAATGGTGTCTAGGGGAAGCTTGAGAGATGGGGAAGAAGAAGGGGAGCTCAAATCTCCATTTAGCATCAAGGGAGGAGGGATACATGAGGAGAGAGAGAAAGGGCTGGGAGAGAAAACCCTAGCCCAGAAAAGTTGCTGGGATCGAATGAAGAGAAGAAGAGAGGGGTTCCCCTCTTATAGAATGGGTCTTGTGGGCCCCGGTCTTCATCAAGCTAAAAGTGGTATAAGCGGGCCCCGGATGAAAACGACGAAGAAGACAAAAACGATCGGCGAAATATCTAGTTTCCGAAAAGTATAATTTCCCCAAATTCTGAAATTTTCGAAATTCTTGGACAGATTTAGTGAAAATGTCATTTTTGCCCTTTTTCCTCGAAAAACGTGATTTTTGAGCATCAAACCAAAATGATCAAAACATGAAAGTTGTTAAACTTCATAAAATAAGTTGAAATACACCAAATCCCGAATTTTTAGAAATCCGAAGTAATTTCCCATAAAAATACAAATCCTAAGGACCGGGTCAAACTAAAGTCAACGGTCTTCAAAATCTCCAAGGCAAGGAAAAATCCGGTCAAACTCAAATACGCGGTCAAACTAAATCAAATCTCGCTTAAAAAAGTTAAACCACGATTAAATCAATGCTAAACAAAAGGGTTGGGGTCGGGATCTTGCATCCTCCCCCCCTTAGAATCCATTTGGTCCTCCAAATGGCTTAAACCAAATCGAAATCGAAAACCCAAAAAGACAAACGAAAACACTGACACCCTATGCTAGACTTTGGTGACTGAGACAACCTCTGACCAAACCTGACGTTGAAATGCACGGTCCACCACATTCTGATTCGGTTTGAAGGCTTCACACTATTTTCACATAACTGCTCAAAACAACTTCTCTGACCAAACTGGTGCCCAACAATTCATTCAATCATCCTTGGTGCCATCTGTCGTTCTCCGCACCGGATCAATTCTTCTACTTAACTCGTCAGTCACTGTCGGTCCAAGAAACTGCAAATATTGTCTCCTTCTATCACTTGGAATCCTGTGCCTTAAGTCCTTCAAAGCTGTACACGGTGCTCCCGATGCTTGCCTCTTCAGATTTCACTCTTCAAATCCCCTACCCTTGACCTGTAAAGCCGACCTTGGAAATCCAATCTGATGTCAATCCCTGAAGAACTGAAACTGTCAATTCGATTCTTGAATGAGGGTGATTCTCTCGTAGATCCACTTTACCTCCAACTGAACTAGTACACAACTTGACATCCATCAACTCTCAATCCATACGCCTCCAAATTCCAACCATAGGCTAATATCGCTCACTCCAATCAATGCAAAAACAAATCTTACAATTTGAAACATATTGACTAAAATAATTACTTAGCTAATTTTTATCATTTTAAACATAGTAGCGACTAAACTTCCAAATCATCAAATAAAACTTAATAAATGAGGTTTTCCAAAGTTTTGAACATGAAACAACATTATTCATTTTTGAAATTCATGTTTTCATGACTCAACAAATCCTTGAAATACTAAACAGCCTCAAATTAGGATTTTCAAAAATAAATCAATTCATGTAATATGACCATACATGAAATTTTGTTGAAATCCATTTCCAGCCAAACACATACAAAGTTTTGAAATCTTTAAGGTTTTGAAATGTAAGTGTCAACATTTAAGAAAACTAAAACGAGAGCAATATTTCAAGATCATTGTAAAGTAATATCTTAAGGAGATTAGATAAAAATTCGAAACACAATCCTTATGGAAACAAAAATCATGCGACTCATGAAAAGAGTATAATAACATAGTTTTTAATTCAAATAAGCCTCAAAGAAGAAACATAAATCCATTTTTAAACACTGCAAGGATAAACCATAGATATTAATGAAAAATTATAACAACGATGAAAACATCACGAAAATCATTCTTAAATAAGAAATGGACATTCAAACCACCGAGGTACTCCCTTGCTGAATCAACTACACCGGCTAAGTTGCAAGTCCTGAAAATTCTCAGCCAAATCCACGACAAGGCTCGTTGAATCCGGGAAATCCTTGAGTTTCTAGCACTAGTTTCCAACCTTACTAACTAAGGTCACTTCTCCCTTCATAAAAATCCACGATTACTTACCTTAGTACGCTGCATGACGATCTCCAATTAGCTGAAAGGGGATCTTCGAAAGCTGCTCAAGTCCAACTCTGACGGGCACATGCACAAGTCTTTTCTCAATAACCACATTGAAAATGCTGAAGGCTGAAAGTCTGCTGACGTTCTCCGAAAACAACATACTAAATCCAAGAGGTTCTCAGTCTCCGACACAAGCAAAAATAAAAGACACTGAACAAGAGTATGGAGATTTCAAACTCTCCACCACTAAGGAGAAAATTTGGCCGTCCAAATCTCCTAACAACACGAACTAAAAGAAAAGACAAACAAAATCTCCCGAACTGAAAGAAAAGCCGACTCAAATCCAACGAAACAAAGACACGAGAAAACAAATCGACACAATCTAACGAATCCTCACCACACGTCTTAATGTCTCTAGAGTATTTTATTTCCTAGAAACTAACCAGCTCTGATACCAAACCTGTCACGCCCCGAAACCGGGACCTGCAGCGAACCGATCTCGGGGTGCGAAATTTTGGAATAATTTGAAACTTTTTGTTGTAGTTCCCAAGATCCGCGTGAATGAGGATAATCACATCCCAACATAATCAGAGTGTATTTTTCGCGGAAGCTAACCAAGGTGTTACGACTCGGAATCCGTGGCCATCGGGTTCCGTGTCGTACGCAACCAATGTCATAAAGCCATCATAAACAGTCTGGCATAAATCGTAAATCACAATACACTGAGCTGGTAGTAACAAATCTATTATTTCCCATATTCAAATTACAATTAACAAGTGTCTTAATTACAAACCCAAAAGAAAAAGGCTGATAAAGCCATACAAAATATATCCAACCAGAAGAGATACTACCCTCAATGTTAGTTACGAACTCCGGTGCCAAACTTGACATCTAAGTGATATCAACGGGCAGCCCCTCACGTCAGACCGGCGGTCCCACCGCCTCCTCTGATCAAACACCTACAAACCGAAAAGAAGAGCTGGCACCAAACAAAAGGGGGTCAGACACGACGGTCTGGCAAACAAATAAACAAATAATATGAACAAAAGAACATATATAAACCAGACGAAATCATCGGAAAACCGAATAACGAGTCTAAACAATAATGACAATAAAGCATGCCAAATCAATCGAAAGTCCAAACATAAATATCAAAACGAATAAACGAGCAATCTCTAAAGCATAAATGTCTCGAAAGGATAACCACCTAAGTAAGGCATTTAATAGTTAGAAATACATTTAAAAACTGAAGAGTAGAAACAATACGATAAAGGTCGATGTCGTAAACATTAAACAAATCAAAGCATAAAAAGCATAACCGACAATAATCATAAACTAAAGTAATATACGGATAAAACCTAGGCGACCACAAATAGCTAAATCCTCCTATCACCGAAGTAATAAGAGCAAACAAAGCGTAGCCACTAAACGTGGTACCAAACAAAGGATCAGAACCGTAGCCATAAAAATGGGACCGGCAAATCAAAAGTATCAGAACCGTAGCCATACAAATGGGACCGGCAGATAATTACCGTTGCCATGGTCGGTACAAACAGAATCCAAGCTGCAGCTGGCAAACAAAGTAAAGATCCCAAGCCGGATGATCAGTCCGACAAGGTGACCTAAGCCTAGTGGTGCCTTTAGTTTTCAAAACTCGAACGGATACAAATCTAACAGAGTACTAATCCCTTTGGCTCAGGGGCTCGCACCACATAGCTCTGGCCCCGTCTTGCCTCGGGGTTTGTTTTCAAAATACTAATCTTAACAAATAATGGTCTCATCGAAGAAATCCCGAATGTGACAAACATACTCCAAATCTCTTTTCAAATCGAATCGGAGAAAACATACGAATAACTCGGGTAAACCGTTCAAATACGCATCAAGGATGATTTGTATAAAATCATACGAGTCAACCCGTTCGAACAGTGGGAAGACACATGATTTTATAACAAATCATCGATGCTATTTGAATTAGTTCACCAAAGAATGCAAATACAAAATACAAATACAAATACATAATCTGACTTGAAATGGAATGGAGTTATGTAGGATGACTTAATGACTTACCAAGGAACCATCTCAATGCACAACTATCATTTAAACATTGATTAGTAAAGAGCGCGTTTGATGCCAATGAAAATCCTATAATATTTAAATGATAAAGTGCGCATTGAGACTCAGACGATTCCCAGATAATTTTACATACTTTCATTCTCTCATTGGTCCCATTCCCATTTCACAAACTTTCCAAGTGTCACAAGAAAATCCCAAACTCTTTAAAGCAGGCCTATAGTTGGCCTTAAACTGAGCCCAAAACAATCCTTAATAGCAATCCCAAAACTGACCTTGAACAGGCCCACGAACCAAGTTTCAAAATAGTTCAAAACTAAACCTTGAATGGCTCATAAAACAAATCTTGAAAATCAGTCCAAATTAATCTTTGAATGGCTCATAAAACATATGTTTAAAACAACCCAAAAACTGAACTTGAATTGCCCACAAAACAAGTCTTAAAACAGTCCACAACTGATCTTAAAAACGACCCAAAACTGATTTGAATCAGGCCCACAAATGGATTTTTAAACAGCCCAAAAAACCGATTTTTATCAAGCCCAAAAAACTGATTTTAATCAAGCCCAAAAACTGATTTTAATCAAGCCCAAAAACTGATTTTAATCAAGCCCAAGGAAGCCCCAACGAACTGGCCCACAAAATCCTCAAAACAGGCCCAGACCCGAGCCCAGACTGAGCTGGGCTCGCTCGAGCGGACCCAGGCCCGCTCGAGCGGACCCAGACAGAAGCTGGGTCGCTCGAGCGACCCAGTGGGTCGCTCGAGCGGACCCAGACAGTGCCTGGTCCGCTCGAGCGACCCAGTGGGTCGCTCGAGCGGACTGGGCCTGCCCAGTCCGGCCCGAGTGCAGAAAACTTCCATTCTTTGCATTTTTTTCTCATTTTTCTTGATTCTTTTGCTTCCTTTTCTTTCATACAAATTTCATAGATTCTTTGGGCCCTTTCCTTAACCTTCCAAACTCATCAATCACCATTCCCAACCATTCTAATTAGCCCAAACACAAAACTTTTTAAATCAAAGTTTTTCTCCCATACTTAGAACACAACACCATTGATACAAAGAAACCAATTTATCAAGTAGCTAAAATGAAACCAAACTCCCAACACATCATAAGAAAATAGCACAAATGGAAATCAATATACATTAGTTCATCTATTCAATGTGAATCCATAAATCATAAAAGAGTTAGAACAAAATGAAGAAAAAGCCATGACATGAAATCAATTAAGACACATCATCATATTAGTTGTAGAATTCACTTGCCTTGAGTCAAGAGAAGATGAAGACACTCTAAGAAAGTCCTCTAATGGCCTCAAGCTTCACAAATCATAAAATCCCCAAATAGCTCATGGAAAACCCTAAAAATCCAATCCATTGTAAACCTCCATGAAAACCCATTGCATGTATGACAAAACCCTTCAAAATGGTTTGAAAAACAAGAATCTCATGAAAGGAAAGACATTGCAAACCTTGAGGAGTCCTAACAAAGAAGAGAGGCTTGGATGGAGGGCTTCTCCTAGCTCAAATATCTCAAAATGGTGTCTAGGGGAAGCTTGAGAGATGGGGAAGAAGAAGGGGAGCTCAAATCTCCATTTAGCATCAAGGGAGGAGGGATACATGAGGAGAGAGAGAAAGGGCTGGGAGAGAAAACCCTAGCCCAGAAAAGTTGCTGGGATCGAATGAAGAGAAGAAGAGAGGGGTTCCCCTCTTATAGAATGGGTCTTGTGGGCCCCGGTCTTCATCAAGCTAAAAGTGGTATAAGCGGGCCCCGGATGAAAACGACGAAGAAGACAAAACGATCGGCGAAATATCTAGTTTCCGAAAAGTATAATTTCCCCAAATTCTGAAATTTTCGAAATTCTTGGACAGATTTAGTGAAAATGTCATTTTTGCCCTTTTTCCTCGAAAAACGTGATTTTTGAGCATCAAACCAAAATGATCAAAACATGAAAGTTGTTAAACTTCATAAAATAAGTTGAAATACACCAAATCCCGAATTTTTAGAAATCCGAAGTAATTTCCCATAAAAATACAAATCCTAAGGACCGGGTCAAACTAAAGTCAACGGTCTTCAAAATCTCCAAGGCAAGGAAAAATCCGGTCAAACTCAAATACGCGGTCAAACTAAATCAAATCTCGCTTAAAAAAGTTAAACCACGATTAAATCAATGCTAAACAAAAGGGTTGGGGTCGGGATCTTGCATCCTCCCCCCCTTAGAATCCATTTGGTCCTCCAAATGGCTTAAACCAAATCGAAATCGAAAACCCAAAAAGACAAACGAAAACACTGACACCCTATGCTAGACTTTGGTGACTGAGACAACCTCTGACCAAACCTGACGTTGAAATGCACGGTCCACCACATTCTGATTCGGTTGAAGGCTTCACACTATTTTCACATAACTGCTCAAAACAACTTCTCTGACCAAACTGGTGCCCAACAATTCATTCAATCATCCTTGGTGCCATCTGTCGTTCTCGCACCGGATCAATTCTTCTACTTAACTCGTCAGTCACTGTCGGTCCAAGAAACTGCAAATATTGTCTCCTTCTATCACTTGGAATCCTGTGCCTTAAGTCCTTCAAAGCTGTACACGGTGCTCCCGATGCTTGCCTCTTCAGATTTCACTCTTCAAATCCCCTACCCTTGACCTGTAAAGCCGACCTTGGAAATCCAATCTGATGTCAATCCCTGAAGAACTGAAACTGTCAATTCGATTCTTGAATGAGGGTGATTCTCTCGTAGATCCAACTTTACCTCCAACTGAACTAGTACACAACTTGACATCCATCAACTCTTCAATCCATACGCCTCCAAATTCCAACCATAGGCTAATATCGCTCACTCCAATCAATGCAAAAACAAATCTTACAATTTGAAACATATTGACTAAAATAATTACTTAGCTAATTTTTATCATTTTAAAACATAGTAGCGACTAAACTTCCAAATCATCAAATAAAACTTAATAAATGAGGTTTTCCAAAGTTTTGAACATGAAACAACATTATTCATTTTTGAAATTCATGTTTTCATGACTCAACAAATCCTTGAAATACTCAACAGCCTCAAATTAGGATTTTCAAAAATAAATCAATTCATGTAATATGACCATACATGAAATTTTGTTGAAATCCATTTCCAGCCAAACACATACAAAGTTTTGAAATCTTTAAGGTTTTGAAATGTAAGTGTCAACATTTAAGAAAACTAAAACGAGAGCAATATTTCAAGATCATTGTAAAGTAATATCTTAAGGAGATTAGATAAAAATTCGAAACACAATCCTTATGGAAACAAAAATCATGCGACTCATGAAAAGAGTATAATAACATAGTTTTTAATTCAAAATAAGCCTCAAAGAAGAAACATAAATCCATTTTTAAACACTGCAAGGATAAACCATAGATATTAATGAAAAATTATAACAACGATGAAAACATCACGAAAATCATTCTTAAATAAGAAATGAACATCCAAACCACCGAGGTACTCCCTTGCTGAATCAACTACACCGGCTAAGTTGCAAGTCCTGAAAATTCTCAGCCAAATCCACGACAAGGCTCGTTGAATCCGGGAAATCCTTGAGTTTCTAGCACTAGTTTCCAACCTTACTAACTAAGGTCACTTCTCCCTTCATAAAAATCCACGATTACTTACCTTAGTACGCTGCATGACGATCTCCAATTAGCTGAAAGGGGATCTTCGAAAGCTGCTCAAGTCCAACTCTGACGGGCACATGCACAAGTCTTTTCTCAATAACCACATTGAAAATGCTGAAGGCTGAAAGTCTGCTGACGTTCTCCGAAAACAACATACTAAATCCAAGAGGTTCTCAGTCTCCGACACAAGCAAAATAAAAGACACTGAACAAGAGTATGGAGATTTCAAACTCTCCACCACTAAGGAGAAAATTTGGCCGTCCAAATCTCCTAACAACACGAACTAAAAGAAAAGACAAACAAAATCTCCCGAACTGAAAGAAAAAGCCGACTCAAATCCAACGAAACAAAGACACGAGAAAACAAATCGACACAATCTAACGAATCCTCACCACACGTCTTAATGTCTCTAGAGTATTTTATTTCCTAGAAACTAACCAGCTCTGATACCAAACCTGTCACGCCCCGAAACCGGGACCTGCAGCGAACCGATCTCGGGGTGCGAAATTTTGGAATAATTTGAAACTTTTTGTTGTAGTTCCCAAGATCCGCGTGAATGAGGATAATCACATCCCAACATAATCAGAGTGTATTTTTCGCGGAAGCTAACCAAGGTGTTACGACTCGGAATCCGTGGCCATCGGGTTCCGTGTCGTACGCAACCAATGTCATAAAGCCATCATAAACAGTCTGGCATAAATCATAAATCACAATACACTGAGCTGGTAGTAACAAATCTATTATTTCCCATATTCGAATTACAATTAACAAGTGTCTTAATTACAAACCCAAAAGAAAAAGGCTGATAAAGCCATACAAAAATATATCCAACCAAAAGAGATACTACCCTCAATGTTAGTTACGAACTCCGGTGCCAAACTTGACATCTAAGTGATATCAACGGGCAGCCCCTCACGTCAGACCGGCGGTCCCACCGCCTCCTCTGATCAAACACCTACAAACCGAAAAGAAGAGCTGGCACCAAACAAAAGGGGGTCAGACACGACGGTCTGGCAAACAAATAAACAAATAATATGAACAAAAGAACATATATAAAACCAGACGAAATCATCGGAAAACCGAATAACGAGTCTAAACAATAATGACAATAAAGCATGCCAAATCAATCGAAAGTCCAAACATAAATATCAAAACGAATAAACGAGCAATCTCTAAAGCATAAATGTCTCGAAAGGATAACCACCTAAGTAAGGCATTTAATAGTTAGAAATACATTAAAAACTGAAGAGTAGAAACAATACGATAAAGGTCGATGTCGTAAACATTAAACAAATCAAAGCATAAAAAGCATAACCGACAATAATCATAAACTAAAGTAATATACGGATAAAACCTAGGCGACCACAAATAGCTAAATCCTCCTATCACCGAAGTAATAAGAGCAAACAAAGCGTAGCCACTAAACGTGGTACCAAACAAAGGATCAGAACCGTAGCCATAAAAATGGGACCGGCAAATCAAAAGTATCAGAACCGTAGCCATACAAATGGGACCGGCAGATAATTACCGTTGCCATGGTCGGTACAAACAGAATCCAAGCTGCAGCTGGCAAACAAAGTAAAGATCCCAAGCCGGATGATCAGTCCGACAAGGTGACCTAAGCCTAGTGGTGCCTTTAGTTTTCAAAACTCGAACGGATACAAATCTAATAGAGTACTAATCCCTTTGGCTCAGGGGCTCGCACCACATAGCTCTGGCCCCGTCTTGCCTCGGGGTTTGTTTTCAAAATACTAATCTTAACAAATAATGGTCTCATCGAAGAAATCCCGAATGTGACAAACATACTCCAAATCTCTTTTCAAATCGAATCGGAGAAAACATACGAATAACTCGGGTAAACCGTTCAAATACGCATCAAGGTGATTTGTATAAAATCATACGGTCAATCCGTTCGAACGTGGAAGCCACATGATTTTATAACAAATCATCGATGCTATTTGAATTAGTTCACCCAAGAATGCAAATACAAAATACAAATACAAATACATAATCTGACTTGAAATGGAATGGAATTATGTAGGATGACTTAATGACTTACCAAGGAACCATCTCAATGCACAACTATCATTTAAACATTGATTAGTAAAGAGCGCGTTTGATGCCAATGAAAATCCATAATATTCAAATGATAAAGTGCGCATTGAGACTCAGACGATTCCCGATAATTTTACATACTTTCATTCTCTCATTGGTCCCATTCCCATTTCACAAACTTTCCAAGTGTCACAAGAAATCCCAAACTCTTTAAAGCAGGCCTATAGTTGGCCTTAAACTGAGCCCAAAACAATCCTTAATAGCATCCCAAAACTGACCTTGAACAGGCCCACGAACCAAGTTTCAAAATAGTTCAAAACTAAACCTTGAATGGCTCATAAAACAAATCTTGAAAATCAGTCCAAACTAATCTTTGAATGGCTCATAAAACATATGTTTAAAACAACCCAAAACTGAACTTGAATTGCCCACAAAACAAGTCTTAAAACAGTCCACAACTGATCTTAAAAACGACCCAAAACTGATTTGAATCAGGCCCACAAACGGATTTTTAAACAGCCCAAAAACCGATTTTTATCAAGCCCAAACGATTTTAATCAAGCCCAAAAAACTGATTTTAATCAAGCCCAAAAAACTGATTTTAATCAAGCCCAAAAACTGATTTTAATCAAGCCCAAGGAAGCCCCAACGAACTGGCCCACAAAATCCTCCAAAACAGGCCCAGACCCGAGCCCAGACTGAGCTGGGCTCGCTCGAGCGGACCCAGGCCCGCTCGAGCGGACCCAGACAGAAGCTGGGTCGCTCGAGCGACCCAGTGGGTCGCTCGAGCGGACCCAGACAGTGCCTGGTCCGCTCGAGCGACCCAGTGGGTCGCTCGAGCGGACTGGGCCTGCCCAGTCCGGCCCGAGTGCAGAAAACTTTCCATTCTTTGCATTTTTTCTCATTTTTCTTGATTCTTTTGCTTCCTTTTCTTTCATACAACTTTCATAGATTCTTTGGGCCCTTTCCTTAACCTTCCAAACTCATCAATCACCATTCCCAACCATTCTAATTAGCCCAAACACAAAACTTTTTAAATCAAAGTTTTTCTCCCATACTTAGAACACAACACCATTGATACAAAGAAACCAATTTATCAAGTAGCTAAAATGAAACCAAACTCCAACACATCATAAGAAAATAGCACAAATGGAAATCAATATACATTAGTTCATCTATTCAATGTGAATCCATAAATCATAAAAGAGTTAGAACAAATGAAGAAAAAGCCATGACATGAAATCAATTAAGACACATCATCATATTAGTTGTAGAATTCACTTGCCTTGAGTCAAGAGAAGATGAAGACACTCTAAGAAAGTCCTCTAATGGCCTCAAGCTTCACAAATCATAAAATCCCCAAATAGCTCATGGAAAACCCTAAAAATCCAATCCATTGTAAACCTCCATGAAAACCCATTGCATGTATGACAAAACCCTTCAAAATGGTTTGAAAAACAAGAATCTCATGAAAGGAAAGACATTGCAAACCTTGAGGAGTCCTAACAAAGAAGAGAGGCTTGGATGGAGGGCTTCTCCTAGCTCAAATATCTCAAAATGGTGTCTAGGGGAAGCTTGAGAGATGGGGAAGAAGAAGGGGAGCTCAAATCTCCATTTAGCATCAAGGGAGGAGGGATACATGAGGAGAGAGAGAAAGGGCTGGGAGAGAAAACCCTAGCCCAGAAAAGTTGCTGGGATCGAATGAAGAGAAGAAGAGAGGGGTTCCCCTCTTATAGAATGGGTCTTGTGGGCCCCGGTCTTCATCAAGCTAAAAGTGGTATAAGCGGGCCCCGGATGAAAACGACGAAGAAGACAAAAACGATCGGCGAAATATCTAGTTTCCGAAAAGTATAATTTCCCCAAATTCTGAAATTTTCGAAATTCTGGACAGATTTAGTGAAAATGTCATTTTTGCCCTTTTTCCTCGAAAAACGTGATTTTTGAGCATCAAACCAAAATGATCAAAACATGAAAGTTGTTAAACTTCATAAAATAAGTTGAAATACACCAAATCCCGAATTTTTAGAAATCCGAAGTAATTTCCCATAAAAATACAAATCCTAAGGACCGGGTCAAACTAAAGTCAACGGTCTTCAAAATCTCCAAGGCAAGGAAAAATCCGGTCAAACTCAAATACGCGGTCAAACTAAATCAAATCTCGCTTAAAAAAGTTAAACCACGATTAAATCAATGCTAAACAAAAGGGTTGGGGTCGGGATCTTGCAACGTGTTTTCTCCCTTTTTTTTTTTACACGTGTTTTTTTTTTTGCTTTCTTTTCTCTTTTTTTTTTCATGTTTTTTTTTTTTTTTTTTTTTTTTATTGTGTGGGCCGTACGGACAGATCCGTACGGATCTGGCCGTACGGCCATGTGGCCTGTGGGCCAGCCCGTTTTTTTTTCTTTCTTTTTTTTTTTTCCTCCCCCTTTTTTTTTGAGAGAGTTTCTTTTCTTTCTTTTTTTTGTTTTCTTTCCCCTCTTTTTTTTAGAGAAAGTTTCTATTCTTTTTTTTTTCTCATCATGATAATGCATTTTTTTTTCGCAAATCTAGATGTTCATGCATGCCTTTAATTTGTAAATTAAATTTGTAGCATGATGTGATTGCATACCTGAAAGTGTTTGCAAATTTGGGAACTTGGAGCTCGCAGTGATGTTGAGCCCTTCCTGATTTTGCGGAGACTTTTAGGTTTCGAAAGTTTAGAGTTTCGGAGCTCGCAGCGATGTTGAGCCCATCTTCAAGCTTTCTATTTCTTTCGGGATAGTTCCTTTTCTTCGGAATTGCCCCGTCATCATGTCAAAATTTCGCCAGATTTTTTTTAGCGAGATTCTGTCATTTTGATGTTTGATCTTTTTCTTTTCCATCCTTTTCAGGTGGTTCCTCCAGAGCGAACAAGGGTAAAGAGCCTGCTACAAGCGTACCTCGTCGGTCTTCTAGATCTTCTAATCCGGCCGTTCAGCAGGCTTTCGAGAAGGTCCAGTATGTTGAAAGAAAACCTGGAAGAGTGCGACTCCCTCAACAGAGATGAGATGAGGCAGCTACTGATCACTCTCAAGGGAGAGGAATTCTATAAGATCATGGTAAGCAGTCGTCCATGGGTGATGGAAGATTAGAGCATTTTGCCCAAGCCTACCTTCTTCTTTGGTGATGCAGTCCCTGACGACATTACATACCAGAGGAGATCTTTTCAGTTTTCCTTCACAGCAGATGGTGAGAAGAAGACTGTTACTACCCGGTCGATGTTTGATCGCACCGTCTCGATTCTGAGTCTTGCCCCCACGTGCCCTAAGAGGGAAGATCCTCCAAGTTGGGTGAGAAGGACAAATGTAATCAAGACCGGGGTTTTTGTTGGCGGTTCTCCTGGATATACGGAGAGGTCGCCTGTTGACATGGACCTGTTGATGCCATCCAGCGGCTACCAGGGCTCTGATTATCCGTCGGTCGATTTGAGACCGGTGGGCCTTGGTATTTTCAGCGGGTGACGGCAGCAATTGGATCAAGCCTTTTCGACTTCGAGGTCGTTTCAATGCTGACTCCGAGTGGAAGTCGTGGACTGATCGCGTCCTGCTGATTGGTGGTGCCGTTTTGAAGGAAGCCGGGATTTTTGATGCGGTCCGCGCTTTTGGGGAGACCGTGATCTTTTCCGACGAGGCCTTCATGGCTATGCTGGAGTCGTTCCTCCCTCAAACCAATACCTTCGTTGTGACGAATGGTGAGATTGGTTTTTCTTTGAAGGAGCTGAGTGCTATTACCGGATTGCCCATCCTCGGCAAACTCTATGAGGAGTTTATGCCGATTGACAGCGTCCTCGAGGGGCAGTCTGAGGAGTTCAGGCTTTTATACTTTCAGCTCGTCGCCTTCTATGATTTTTGAAGGAGAAGGGGGGTTCGAAAGTTAGATCCAGCAGTTGGAAGAGTTTTTGCTCTTCATTCCCCAACTTCTTTGATAGTAGGGAGCCTTCTGATAGCATGACCCAGGAAGCTGGAGCTCAGGATCCAAGTTCAAAGAAGATCTTGGCCATGCAAGAAGAGTTAAGAGATTTCTATGCAAGTACAAACGCCATATGTCCTGACATTGCACTGAGGAGAGATCTCGCTGTGTACCTCACTTATTGGCTTGGTGAGGCTATTTTTGCTGGAGGAGATGGAACGCACATCAGGCCGCATTGTATTTTCCCGGCTTGTCAGATGGCGTTTGGAGAGCAGCTTGCTTTGGTGCCTGCTCTTTACTCCTACCTGTGTACCGAACTGCAGGCTGCTGCTTTTCTAGTTCGGCTTGGGCTTCCCATGAATAGGGTATTTTCAGCCCATATCTTTTATTCATGGTATGTATACCACTGTCCTGGCTTCCATCGGCTGGGTGCTGCACAGGATGATGATCCTCTGATGATTCGACTGGCTAAGGGCAAAGCCGTGTCCGAATCACTTTTGTTTGCCCGCATGAGGATCCGACGGTTCAGGGACGTCGAGATGGGGCAATCTTCAGTAAAGCTTTCTCCGGAGTTGCGGAAGAAGGCTTTTGATTTTGGTGCCTCCCGAGACTCTACCAGGGCGGGGTCGGGAAGGCATTATTCCTTGACAAATGCCAGAGAGAGAGTGGCTTTTCAGCATACGTGTCGGCACAATGGTGTACCGCAGACATCTTTTCGTCGACATCCAGCCGTATGTACCTTCTCGCTTTGCTTTGAAACTTGGCTTTTTCTCAAGGCGTTGTTGGAGCGCCTTCAAGCATGGTGAAGCGCTTTGGAGGCTTACAGGACGGGAGAAAATGCATGGGCTTTCTATAGTGCTGAAGACACTACAGCCATGATTTCTTATCCTGTGTTGCTGACTTCCCGGACTGCCGGCTTTGCGAAGTGGTTCGCGGAGAGCTTCTCGGCATATCGGGGACTTTCCAGGAAGGAGCTTGATGTGAAGCTGGTATCTGGAAAGGGCCTTGGAAAGTCGATGGCATCCGGCGAGAGGAAGTTTGGGCCTTCCTTTCTGGAGAGAATCACAAGATAGGCTTTCTCGGTGACCAGGGCGTCATCGGTTCTGAAGCTGTTCGAGAAATACCTGACGAGGCTTTGGAGCAGCTAGAACAGGAGGAAGCTGAACTTGGCGCTTGGATGCAGGCGGCACAGAGGCAAGCTTCCGTGGAGTCTACTGGCAAGAGCAGACCATCCAGTGATGAGTCTAGTGGGAAACCTGACTCTGACAGCGGGGTAGGTTCCTCTAAGAAGCGAGCCCGCAGAAGTAAGAGGAGGAGGAGTCATCATAGTAGCAAGGGGCAGCATGAGGGCTCTCCTAACTTGGAAGTTCCTCTTACTATCAATGAGGATGTGCCAGTGGATGCTGACGAGCCTCCGGAGAAGAGAAGCCGAGAAGAAGAGACCGTCGGTGAAGGTATGATTCTTCCTTTTTCTCTTTCCATTTCTTTTCATGGGATTTTTTCCATGTTATGATTTGCTTCTTGTTTCTGCTTTTCTTCTTTTCTCTTTTTTTTTTTTTTAGCAGAGGAAGACTTGGTGATTGCCTGAGGTCCCAACCGATGAGGTGGTGATGGATCTTGTTGAGGCACCTGAAGAAGAACCGAGGGACTCTGGAGTAAATCCAAAATCTCCAATTGGTACGACTTCTTTGCTCTTCTTTTTTTTTTTGTTTGTGACTTGGCTTGCTAACACATTTTTTGTTGCCAGCTGACTTGCCACAGGGTTCTGATGACTTTGAACCATCGATGGACGCAAATGTTGATGATGCTTTCGATGAGTTCATGGAGGAAGAAAGTGTTCCGCCAGTCGTCGAAGAAGGTATTTTGTAGTTATAACTCTAATAATGATTTTCAAACAGGGTCATATTCATACCTTTTTGTGTTTCCTTTGCAGGTTTTGAAGTGGCAGAGGAGGATCCGTTGCTTCCAGAGCAAGAGATGCCAGAGGCTAAAAGTTTGCTTGGGGAGTTGAACTCTTGGCTGGAGACCATCTTTGATTGAGCTCCTGTATACAGAAACCATCCTTCTCTCTTTTTTTTGGTACCACTTGTATATATTTTTTTTTGGTACTTATTCTTTTGCAGTGCTTGTGAACACTCTCTTTTTTTTGGTACCACATGTATTTTTTTTGGTACTCTTTTTTTGTAGTGCTTGTGAACACTTTTTTTTGTTATCCCTACGCTCACTTGAATCTTTTTGTGATAAAAGTAATTGCTAAATGGGATTGATTTTTTTTTTGTTATCCCTACGCTCACTTGAATCTTTTTGTGATAAAAGTAATTGCTAAATGGGATTGATTTTTTTTTTTTTTTTTTGTTATCCCTACGCTCACTTGAATCTTTTTGTGATAAAAGTAATTGCTAAATGGGATTTGATCAAAAGGTTGTCATTTTGTGAAAATCTTTTGTCAAATGATTGTTTTGGCATGAAAGCCAGGTTTTTGTTTGTGGCATGGAAGCCAATTTTGGCATGAGAGCCAGCTTTTCTTGTGGCATTGATAGCCGAGTTTTTTTTGTTTGTGGCATCTATAGCCAATTTTGGTGGCATTGATAGCCGAATTTGTTTTGTGGCATCTATAGCCGGTTTTTGGTGGCATTGATAGCCGTTTTTGAAATCCAAGTTTTTTTTTTTTGTTTGTGGCATTGATAGCCGGTTTGTTTTGGTGGCATTGATAGCCGGTTTGTGGCATTTATAGCCTGTTTTGATGGCATTTATAGCCGGTTTGGTTTTCAAAAAATGCAAGTATCGACTAAAAGTCGCCTCCCTGCTGAATGTTCTTGCAAGTATCGATGGAATGTCGCATCCTTGCTCATTCGGTTGCGAGTATCGATGGAATGTCGCATCCTCGCGGATTTGGGTGCAAGTATCGATGGAATGTCGCATCCTTGCTTTCAAAAAATTTTGGTTTTGCGGGTACTGACTTGATGTCGTTTCACCACGATTTTTGAAATTTGTGGTTTTCTCGAACCTTTGAAATTTGGGTTGGGATATCAACTGAAATGTTGCGTTTCCACGGTTTTGGATTTGCAAGTATCGACGAATGTCGCTTCCCTGCGATTTTGGAAGTGTCGAACGTGGTTCGCTTGCTTCCGATTTTGTGCGAGTATCGACTAAGCGTCGCTTCCTCGCGGTTTTTGAAAAACCATTTTTTTTGTTTAAAGACACGAGGGTCATAAGTTTTGACCTAAAACCATTTTGGCGGTAAAAGGCAGGGTGGACTAGGATGGAAATCCCTGAATCCGGATTTTGTTTCAAACCATGAATTTTGGGTTCAAGGGTTGAAAATTTTGGTCAAGTTAGGGAAAGGTTCCTAAACTTGGATTTTTGTTGAACAATGAAACGATGAAAGTAAGCATTGTTTTAGATTTCTAGAAATTTCAACATTTGATATGAAAATTCTAAAAAAGGGTGGGTTTGGCGAGCGTGTACCTGGAAACCGGTTTTGGCCGTACAGGCATTGCTCTTACCCAGTTGGGTAAGTCTTCAAGGGTAGTACCGCTTTAAGAACTTGCCATTGATGGGCAGCATACATCTGTCACCTTCCATGTTTAGGAGTGCATATGCGCCATTGGAAAAAACTTTGTTGATGACGTAGGGTCCCTCCCATTTTGGCTCGAATTTGCCTTTGGACTTGTGAGCGAGACCATTGGTCTTTTTACCGCAAGAACCAAGTCATTCTTTTTGTAGGCGCGTTGCCTGACCTTTTTATCGAAAGATCCTGCCATACGTGCTTGGTAAAGTTCAATGCTTTGTTGAGCTTCGAGCCGTCTCTCATCGAGATTGTCCAGCTCATGGAGTCGCAATTTGACATTGCTTTCTTGAGTCATGTCATTTTGCAAGGATACCCTTAAGGAAGGAATTTGTACTTCCAAGGGCACGACAGCTTCGCATCCATAGACCAAGGAGAATGGTGTGCTATGGGTTGGTCCTCGAACGGTGGTTCGATAGGCCCATAAAGCTTCAGACATTTTGTCGCTCCAGTCTCTTTTGTGACTAGAGACCATTTTTTTGAGGATTTTGCAGAGTGTCTTGTTGAAAGCTTCTGCTAACCCGTTTGCTGCCGGATTGTATGGAGTCGAAGGACAGCTTTGGATTTTGTATTTGTCGCAGAACCTGTAGAATCGATGATCCCGGAACTGTGGTCCGTTATCATGGACGAATCTTTTGGGTATGCCGAAACGACAAATGATGTTGGTGCGTAGGAACTGAAGGACTGATGAGGTCTTCATTTCGTTAAATGCAAATGCTTCTGACCACTTGGAGAAATAATCCGTAGCGGCGAAGATGAAGCGATGACCTTTGCTTGAAGGGGGAGAAATAGGACCTATGATGTCCATACCCCAGGCTTCGAAAGGCCATGAGATCGCTGTAGGATGCAGCCATTCTGGAGGCATGTGAATGTAATCTCCATGAACTTGGCATTGTTGGCAGCGCTTAGCAAATTGCATTGCGTCAGCTACCATGGTAGGCCAGTAATATCCTAACCTTTTTATCTGATCATAGAGCTTAGGTCCAGCCTGATGAGCTCCACAAAGACCAGCATGAACTTCTTTGAGTGTTTCTTCAGTCTCTTGTTGTGATAAGCAGCGTAGAAGTACTCCGTTGAAGGATTTCCTGTAAAGGATTTTTGAAGGAATATCCAAATGGAAGCTTGGGGTTCGCCTTTGGATGCTTACCCGTTCTTTTGGATCTTCAGGTAGGATTCCGAACATAATGTAATCAATGAACGGATCCCTCCAGTCGCCAATTGAAGTTTGCAGGATTGAAATCCGACTTCCGACCACTTGGTGGCATTCAGCAACTGCTTGGTGTGTGTTAAGAGGAGGAAGGATTCTTCTTTCGCACACTGTGACTTGCATGTTTTCCCCTTCCTGGATTGCCATGGATGCGGCAAGTCCGGCTAGGGCATCTGCACGTATGTTTTCACCTCTACGAATGTGGGTGATGTGACAGATGTCAAACTTTTGCAGAAGTGATTGTGCCTTGTTGTAGTAGGGCAGCAAATCTGGCTTTCTGACTTCAAATTTCTGATTCATCTGGTTGACGATCAGTTGAGAGTCTCCAAAGACTTCCAGCATGGTGATACCGGATTCGATGGCGAGTTCCAATCCTAAGATCAGAGCTTGATATTCAGCTGCATTGTTTGTGCATGGTTCCAGTAGCGAGAAAGCGTGCGGAATCATGTATTTGTCGGGGCTAACAAAGAGGATGCCAACTCCCGAGATCAGCTGTCTTTTTTCATTTGTCCTGGTTGCACCGTCAAAGTACATGTCCCAGGAGGCACTTTGTGAGAAAGTCTCCACATTGTAGACTGGTTCGTCGGGGAGATCATCTCTGAGTGGAGAATCTTTAGGCAATGGATGCTCTGCGAGGAAGTCTGCTAGAGCTTGCCCTTTGATTGCTTTTTGTGGTACATACCTAATATCAAATTGTGACAGAAGGATGGACCATTTTGCCAGTCGAGCATTGAGAGAACCTGCCTTTGTGACAAGGACCTTCAAGAGGTTGACCCTCGAGACCAGGTAGACTGTGTTGGAAAGCAAGTAGTGACGCAGCTTTTGTACGGCGAACATCACTGCAAGACATTCTTTTTCGACTGGAGAGTAGCGATGCTCTGCACCTACTAGCATGCGGCTGAGGTAATATAGAGCAGCTTCTTTTCTTTGATCATTTTCTTGCGCAAGCAGAGCTCCCAGAGAGTGATCAAGGGCTCTTGTGTACAAGATGAATGGTTTTCCAGTGGTAGGAGCAGCTAACACTGGAGGTTTTGTCAGGTATGACTTGATGTCTTGGAAAGCAGCTTCACAGTCAGCATCCCAGACAAAGTTTACACCTTTTTTCATCAACCGGGAGAATGGACGGCATTTCCCCGAAAGATTGGAGATGAACCGTCTGATGTAGGCTAATCTCCCTTGAAGCCCTTTGAGTTCTCTCAAGGTTCTTGGAGAGGGCATTTCTAGAATGGCTTTGACTTTTATGGGGTCAAGCTCTATTCCAGCTTTCCGAACTAAGAATCCGAGGAACTTACCCGACGAGACGCCGAAGAAGCATTTCAATGGATTCATTCGCAGTTTGTGTTTGCGAAGCCGGAGGAAGACTTCTCGAAGGTTTTCGAGATGATCTTCTTTTCTTTTGCTTTTGACGGCGAGGTCATCAACGTAACATTCAACCGTCTTGTGCTGCATATCTTGGAATATTTTCATCATAGCCCTCTGATATGTGGCACCAGCATTCTTCAAACCGAATGGCATGACAGTGTAGCAATACACGCCAAATGGGGTTCGAAAGGATGTATGTTTTTCATCCTCAGGATGCATCTTTATCTGATTGTAGCCAGAGAAACCATCCATGAATGTCATTCGCTCGAATCCACAGGTATTATCAATCATTACCTCTGGTATGGGGAGCGGAAATTCATCTTTTGGGCATGCGCCATTCAGGTCTCTATAGTCAATACAGACCCTGATCTGCCCATTTTTCTTTGTCACGGGGACAATGTTGGCCAACCATTCAGGATGTTGTTCCTCACGGATGAAGCCGACGCTTTTGAGTTTTTGAACTTCTTGTTCAATTTTATCCATCACATCTGGACGGAATCTTCTTTGGCCTTGCTTGACAGGCTTGATGTCTTCTTGAAGATTGAGTTTGTGAACTGCTATTTTGGGGTCTAAGCCTGGCATTTCAGCATAAGACCATGCAAAGCAATCAACGAACTCACGAAGAAAAGCGATATACTCGGGTAACTCATCATCCTTTATATTCTTGCTTATGAATACAGGACGTGGGTTATCTGGTGTTCCCAAGTCTATCTTTTGAACAGGATCTTCTGTTGGAAGGTTCGAAGGTGGTTCCTCCACAATATTTTCGGAGGCTTCCAGCTCAACGAAACCTTCTGGGGTTTCAAGGGCATTTCCAGACCAAGGTTTTGTTCCTTTCCACGGGTCTTCTTGATCGGTAATTTTCCCAAGGCTTGCTATGAGATGATCCCAATCGCCTGTTGAAACCGAGTCGAAGTAGGCTACTTCTTTTGGAGATGAGGGTTCTTCTGAGTCAGAAGTCCACATGTCTGTGCCATCGGACAACTCCTCTTCATTTTCGGAGAAATCGTGCCAATTGGATGAGCTTCCTGGATCTTTGTCAGGTGACTCATCAAAGAGATATCCAGGGAGATCGATGTCTTCATGGATTTGAGATGTTGAGGCTTGGTCAGTATATTGACTTTTAAGCCTTTGTGTCAACTGTCTCAAGGGGGTGTCAGGATCATACCCTAACCCGTGTGAAGACTTTTCTACATAGCCGTAGAGTCTCCAATCTTCCAGCTGGCTTTTGGTCAAGACGGGCCCCAATGGCGTGAGAATACCGCGTCCTTCTCCCAAACCGACTGGGTTTTGAGCGTCATAGCCCATTTTCTTCATAATAGCTTGTGCCACAGAACTGTATAAGGATAGTTGAGGCGTACCTTTATTTTGGAAAGGTTCAAGCATGGAGTTTGATGAAGAAGCATCCGATCTATGGAAGAAGATCGGTTTTTCCTTTGCTGAAGTTGCTGGAACAACGAAGGAAGCTGACGTAGGATCTTCTATGTCAGAAGTTGTCTCCATTGGAGTAAGAGCAGGCTGAACTTGCTGAGTGTCAGCTTGGCTTGACGATGTGTCATCTTCTGGCTCTGAATCCGAGTCCGTGTCTTGCATGATAGACACGAAAGAGACAACAAATTTGCCCCCAGGCTTTTGTTTTGCCTTCTTCACTTTAGTTGTGATGACCAAAGGCTTTGAAGATTTGAGGGAGATGATGAAGGGAGTTTGCATGCTCTCTTCAGATTTACCGGATGGTTTGTTTTCTTCCGGTGATTGTTGAGGAGCTTTGCCTTTATCTTTCTGGAGACTTTCGGCAAAGGATGCTGTATGATTCTCCTCTTCTTCTTTTTCACCTTCATACATCTGTGAGTCTGCGAAGTGGATTTCTTTACCTTTGAAGGGTTTTCTATCCGCAAAGACTCGATGTATCATGCCGTCGTCGCCAACAAACTTGATGCATTGATGTAGAGTTGAAGGGACAACACCATTCTCATGGATCCAAGGGCGTCCGAGAAGGATGTTGTAGCATGAAGGGGTCTTTATTGCATACACTGTGACCTCAGAGATAAGATCACCGATCTGCAATTTGAACCTGATTTTGCCGATAGGCCTTTGAGTACTCCCATCGTATCCAAAGATAGATACAGATGTGTGGCTCAGTTTGCTGGGTGGGATGCCCAACTCTTCAAGAGCCGATGTGGAGATAAGGTTGAGTGCAGAACCTGGGTCGATCTGAACTCTATGCATAGGCATTTCCTTGATATACCCTGTGAAGTACAGGGGTCGGTTATGCCTGGTTTCGCCAAGTAGGAGGTCGTCCTTTGTGAAGGCGATGGTTGCACTGGCTGCTTTTTTAACCGAGAGGCATTCAATGCATGATCCCTTCAGTTTTCTTCTTTTCTCCCTTTGAGGAGGCTTCTGAGTTTTTGACCCGGTAATCCATTTCAATTTGGAGGACTTGCGGGGCATGTTTGTCGACATCCTCATTCAGCTTTTGTAATTCTGAGATGAGATTATCACGAGTGTGCGGAGACATTCGCAACAAATCTAGGATGTGCAGACGTGCAGGTATGTGCTTGAAGTGTTCAATCAAGTCATACTTGAAAGCCTCCTTAGGGCCTGCATGTTCATCATTGTTGCCACTAGGGGCGCTTACAACATCTTTTCCCGAAGGATTTACATATGTAAAGGAAGATTGGTTGTAATTTTTGTGGTAGTCCCGGCCAGAGCGGGTGCCTCTACCAACTTCGAGAGCTTCTTGAGAAGGGTCTTCGTTTGGAAGATTGTCTTCAGGATCAAGAGGCTGTCGTTTTTCATTTGCTGAGGATGCATCAGCAGCAGAGTTACCATCCTCAGTGATTGTGTTGCATGGAGCATTTTCCGGGAACAAGTCCTGAACAGCATCCAGCAATCTTTCTTCTTCGTTGACTAATTCATCGTCCCAAGCATCAATAGCTGGGAATTCTTCAGTCAGGAAGGGTGTGAACTTTGAAGTCACAGTCTCAGGAGAAGAAACCTGAGAGGGTGTCATCTCAGTGAAAGTCACGTGAGACGAGGTGGCTCCAGAAGATACATTGCTAGGCGTCGCCGGAGTGTAAGTGCTCTCATCAGACGATGCTTCGGAAGAGCTATAATCCCGAATTATCACATTACAGGAAGCTCTGACGGGAGACGTTGCCTGATCGGAGTCAGACTCATCCTCGGATGTGAGAGGATCGTCTACCCAGCAATTTTCTCCATTTTCAGGAGTTAAGGGAGGATGTACCTGGTGGTCTTCAGGGACTTCAGGCTCTGGATTGCGAGGAGGCTCGTTGACGCGTTCTTGCTCTTGTTCTAGAGCGAGTCGCTGCAAGATCCTTGCATAATCTTCAAGATCAGGCATGGGAGCCGGATCTTCTTCTTCATCATCTCTTTGTGGCTCAACATTGTTGATTTCCACTGGAGTGATGAGAGGTGCTGGGTTAGCAGCATTTTCTTGTACAGCCTCTTGGTCTTCTTCATCATCAGACCAGGATCCTTGTGGCTGTAGGGGGTTATACCAGATTACTGGCATAAGATGAGACTCAGGAACCCATTCTTCATCGGAGAGATATTCTCCTGTTTCAAGGGACTCCTCCCACTCATCTGTGTAGTTGGATTCGAATCCATCATCGGTGTCGCTGGACTCGTATCCATCAATGGAGAATCCAACTACCGAATTGCAAGAGTATGATGTCTCCTGCATGGCTTCTCTGAATTGAGGTGGCATGAAATCACTGAGAGTGAATTTCCTTACCCCCTTTGAAGTCTCTGGAAGGGATGTTTTTGTTACCTCCAGTGAAGCGGTAGAGGAAGCCTCTGCCTTTTCTTTGACCTCTAGTTTTGGCTGGGTCTTCTCTTGCCGTTTGAGCTTGAGGAGATGTTTCCTAGCCTGCCTTCGCTGTCGAGCTGTAGGCTTTATTTTCACGACCTCCCAATTTTCATCTTCCAGGAGATCGGGATGTACCCATATCGGTTGTCCGTCTGGTGTCGGGTAAGGAACCAGTTCCTCGGACGCTTCGATTGAGTTTATCACCTTGAAGGAAGTAGTGATCTTCTTCTTCGGTGATCTTGATGTTTGTCCACATGTCACCATGTTGACGGAGGCAGACCCATAGTTTTTGTCAAAGGTGATGACTCCGTTTTTCCACATCTCATTTATTTTCTCTCTCACAACGAAGCATTGATTGAGAGGATGCGAGATCATCTGGTGGTATGGACAGTACCGAGGATCGTTGGTTTTGCCAACATCACCCGGTCTTTTTGGTTCAGGCAAGGTGAGCTTGCCATTTGCCATAAGAGCCCCGAAGATTTCATCAACATCTTCATCAAACGGGTATTTCTTCTCTACTCGTTCTTTGAAGGCATCAGAGAGTTCAGGTCTCTTACCAGCAGCTTTGTTTTCAGCTTTCTTTGGTGGCTGAGGAGCTGGCTTGGTCTGCACATTGAGGACCTCTTTCTTCTTTGGTTTAGAGGTTGCAATGGCGGTTGGCTCTTTTCTTGATGATTTCTGACTGTTGAGGTCTTTAATCACCGTTTCAGCTTCCATGGAAGCTTCTAGGAGTTCTCCCAGGTTTTTTGATTTGTTGCCGATGATCATGGAGCGGATTCTGGCTCTCATGTTGTTTCGGCAGATGTCGACTAGCGACGCTTGTGGCAATACATCAGAGCATTTGTATGCCATTGCTTTCCACTTGTGAATGAAGTCATATGTTGATTCATTCTCCCCCTGTTTTAGGCTGCACAGCTGAGCCATAGTAGCGGGATGATCCTCACCTTTGAAGTGAGTTAGGAAGCGTGTCTCTAGCATGGCCCAATTTTGGATTGAGTCCTCCGGCAGAGTGGAGTACCAATCGAAGGCCGTACCTTTTAGGGTACTTGCAAAGAGGCGGATCTTGAGGGCATCTTGATCCGCGATAGCTCCCGTCAGGATCTTGAAGTGGATGACGTGCTGTCTGGCTGATCCTTTCCCCGTATATGTTTGGAGAGTAGGATGCTTGAATTTGGTGGGGAACGGGACCGAGTCCATCCATAAGGGATATGGTGGCTTGATCCCATGCTCTTTGAGTATATCCTCTTCTTTTGCTTTGGCGAGGATACCGTCTACGTCCTTTTTGGTAAGGGCGCGTGACTCATTTTCTTCTCTATTTACCTCGTCGTCTTGATGATTCGGAGGAGGTTCATTGTTCGCCTGATTTTGGAAGGCGAGGAGAAGGTTTTCCATCAGAGTTTCAATCCTCTGCTGGCCCTGTTCCAACTGCTGGATGCGGGTGATCGCATCTTCTGGAGGTGGATTGTGGGGTGGTGGCTCAGAATTTGTAGCCAAGACATTCATCCTTCGTGATTCGAACGAAGAAACTGTCCTGGTGACTGAGCTGGGGCTCATTCTTTTTGAAGAGGAGCTTGAGGAAGGATCACTCTGCTGTCCTTTGCTTGAAGGAGCAGGGGATTCTTCTGAATGTCTTCTTGTCCTTGAGACGCTGCGGGTCATTGGACGTCGGACATGGATTTTTGTTGCTGATTTTTGGCGCCTTCTGGTTTTTCCAACCATATGGACGGCAGCAACTTGGTTGGGTCTTTCTTTTTCGACCCATTTGGGAGAGACTTGAAGTGTGGGAGGCTGGGTCCTTTGCTTCTGTAGTCTCTTTTGTCGGTACGACGCGCGGCGGCGTATACGACGAGCAATTTGAGCTTCGGTCAGCTCTGACTGGGCTTTGACAATGAAGGATGTGCTCCCTCGGGCGCAGCAGCCGAGTCTGTCTTCTTTGTAGCTGGGCAAGGACAGGATGCGAACCCTATCCTTCGCCAGTTGCAGCGAAGCTTTGAACTTGTGAAGTTCGGCCCCTGTAGATATGAAGGGTCGAACTGCAGATTTGTAGGCCTTAGCAGATGCTTGTGGAGGCCTTGTGATGCATGACTTGATTTTGGGCTTGTAAGAACAAGCCGGCTCATGCTGGGATGACTTTGAAGTCGGTTTGGAGATGGGTCTCTCCTCTTTCATGTAAGCAAGAGGATAGAACTGGTTCTCCTTGAGTGGGGCCAGGAATGCTGGCTTAGTGGATGCCTGGGACCTTCTTTGTTTTGGTGAAGGTCTTGGGGACCAAGTCTTGGGGTAGACCTGGTTGTTTGCAGGTTGAGGCTTCGTGGGGCTGCCACGGGCTTCAGGCCTTCTTGTGCTCGCCTTTGGTGTCACGGTAGTGACACGTTGAGAGGCGAGTTTCTGCTTCTTGGAGGGAGCAGCTTGTTCCTCAGGAAGTGGGAATGGTCCCAGCGTCCCGAAGACGATAGTCCGGGGAGTCGAGGTCGACCCGGAGTTCACAGAGTTGCCGAGGGAGTTGACACTTCGGCAGCTGATGGGGCGCTTGTAGGTGCGCGTGGTTTGCTTCTGTTGAAGCATGAGTTGGTGCTTGCTTTCGTCGAAAGTAATGGTTAGTGAAGCTGCCATTGTTAGTTTTTTTCGAAAATTTCTGAAACAAGACCACATCCATTAGTAATCACAAGAATATAATGATCATAAATGGGAAGTTCTATGGTTTCGTCTTTTCAAATTGCTCGAGGTAGATGACCCAAACAATATGAGGAAGGCAAAATGCCATAGAGGGTACAATTGTTCTGATCGCAGGTGTGGTAAGCCCGGAATGGGCATCCCAGTGACTGCTAGAAGCAATTGTGAACTTAAATTCGACTTATCGAGAAGCAGAGCTTGCTCGAGGTAAGAAGAATATAAAGTTGGAGTTACAGATGTGCCGGTCGCAATACAGTAGACCCTGAAAGGGCGTACTAGTACCGCTAGACACAAATGTTTTGAGACCGCATCTATGAGATGAGATTCTCTGTTTTGAAAGGTCAAGATTGGATTCATCAAAGAGAGCAGATGGTATTCCAATCTGAACACGGGCTCAGCGATTTCCGCGAGCGCCAGTGCTCAGAAAGAAATGAACCATGATTTCTCGGATCTGAATCTAAAAATGACGAGTTTTCTTTTGAAAGGCCAATATCGGGTTCATCAAAGAGAGCAAAAGGCACTCCAATCTGAACACGGGCTCAGCGATTTCCGCGAGCGCCAGTGCTCAGAAAGAAGAAGACCAAGATTTCTCCAATCTAAACCCAAAATGACGGAAGTTTTTTTTTTTTTTTTTTTTGAAGATTTTTTTTTTTTTTTTTTTTTAAAAAAATCTTTTTTTTTATTTTTTTTATTTATTTTTATTATTTTTTTTAAGATTTTTTTTTTGAAAATTTTTTTATTTTTTATTTTTTATTTTAAAATTTTTATATTTTTTTTTATTTATTTTTTTTATTTAAAAGACGAGAGAGTACACATAGGCCTCCTAACCCGGTCTTATGAAATCTTGATTGATAGAATTGCCCCCAGGTAAGGGTAGGATTACTTAATGAACCCGTTTGGAGGACCCTTGCCTAGAACAGTCAAGCTGTCTCCACACTCTGGACAAGGCTTTTCTTTGAATCAACCATGATCAAAGAACACAGTTGGTTTAACCTTAGTGGTCTATGTCTTTTTTTTTTATATATATTTTTTTTATTTTATTTTTATTTTTATGAATTCATCGAAGAGAAACCATGGCCCAAAACCTTAGTCGAACAGGCTCAACATTTCTGCAAGCGCGATGAACGATAGGAACAGATCAAGGTTTCTCAATTTTGAATCCAAATTGAGAAATCTAAAAATTTTTTTTTTTTATATATATATATATATTTTTTTATTTTTTTGATGAACTCATCGAAGAGAAACCATGGCCCAAAACCTTAGTCGAACAGGCTCAACATTTCTGCAAGCGCGATGAACGATAGGAACAGATCAAGGTTTCTCAATTTTGAATCCAAATTGAGAAATCTAAAAATTTTTTTTTTTATATATATATATATATTTTTTTTTATTTTTTATGAACTCATCGAAGAGAAACCATGGCCCAAAACCTTAGTCGAACAGGCTCAACATTTCTGCAAGCGCGATGAACGATAGGAACAGATCAAGGTTTCTCAATTTTGAATCCAAATTGAGAAATCTAAAAATTTTTTTTTATATATATATATATATTTTTTTTTTGATTTTTAATGAACTCATCGAAGAGAAACCATGGCCCAAAACCTTAGTCGAACAGGCTCAACATTTCTGCAAGCGCGATGAACGATAGGAACGGATCAAGGTTTCTCAATTTTGAATCCAAATTGAGAAATCTGATTTTTTTTGTTTTTTTTTTTTAAAATTTTTTTTTTTTTGAAAAGAGAAAGAATGGAAATAAATTCAAAGAATTAGAAATTTCCAAACAAAAAATCTCATCTCATTTTTTTTTGCAGAATTCAACATAGGCCACCAATTATAAAGTAGCCAAGGAATCGAGAAAAGAAATATAAGCATAGAGCAGAATATATGATATGCAAATATTTCATTTCTAGCATCGTGTTCTCAAATAAACGAGTCCCACCGGGTGATGCCAGCTTGATGGACCGCGCTCCTGCTTGGTTCTACCGAGGTCGGCGGACGTGGGAGTCCGTCGGGTCCGACCCTTTCGTAACCGGGGGGCAAGGGCGTGCATCAACATTTCTTTTTTTGTGGGTGTGCCAGATTTTCTATTTTACTTGGAATTACAAGTGGTGATCCGGGGGTCAACCTTCGCAAGTAAAAAGGAAATCAACTTCTTTCAAGTTTTTCATTGCACATATATTTAAGAAAAGAGACATTTTTCTTAATTTGCCGTGAAAGGCGATTTTTTTTGGCATTTATAGCCGATTTTGGCGTTTATAGCCGATTTTTGGCGTTTATAGCCGATTTTGGCGTTTATAGCCGATTTACAATCCTTATCAATAATGAAAGACAAGAATTGTGATTTTTGTCTCTTTTGAAAAAATACAAACTACAATGAAAAGCAAGAAAAGGAGGATCTAACTTCTCAGGAGATTGTGGGGGACTCGTTTAGATTGACGGTCGCAAGCCATATGTGGGCTTCGCCATCATCCATGCAGATGAGAACAGAGGATGCTATTTGATTCACTTGGCTTGGCTATAACCTCGGGTTTTTAGAAGACAAAGACCAAAGGAAGGTCCTATGTCTAATAAAAAACCGAGTAGACGGGCTGAAAAGCCACATCTAAGCCATTGGAGGCAGGAGGAGAAGGCAAGGACCTTGGGGGGGGTACCCCCCAAGGGACTTTTGTCACCTTGTTGCGGTGGCCGGTGTAGAACTTCCGCAGAGTTTTCTCTCTTTTTCTTTTCTCTGGATTTCTGACTGCTGTCTGATGTTTGTTGTGTGTTTTTTCCGATTTTTCTGATATCCTTTCTTCTTGGAGAGCCCTCCTATTTATAGGCTTTTAGGTAGCCTTTTAGGTGGGTTTATGGGCTTTTAATGTCATTAAGCCGCATAATGGGAGGAGTTACAAAATTGAATTGTTTATTTTGTAACTCCTTTTTCTTGGCTTCTGATTGGCCGGAGGAGATTGAGGGCATTTAATCGCCTTTAATCGCCATGATGGGAGGAGTTTCATGGGTTAAATGCCATGAATCTCTTGACTTGTAACTCCCAAATGCTTGCTTCTGATTGGGCCGTCCAAAGAAATGGATTAATGACTGTAATAAAGCTAGTCAATTAATCGCATTAAGTGGTCGCCGAGCAGCTGAAGAGTCGCGGGCCGTGCCATGTCTTTTGGAATTCTTCTGTCGATGATCATCGATGGATCTTCATGTAGATCGACATCAGATGACCATGTAATTTCAGGTGTTTGTTGCCAACAGCGGGTCGGTGCCATCTGTCCTGTCGATTTCTCGATCGGTCGGGTGGAAAGCACACTTTTTTTGGTTGACCGGGTGGCGATCAATACTGTCTTCGATACTCTTGATGTTTTACCCGTGTTTTGGACGGATATCAGAGGACTTGGTGTCTCAAAAGCATGAATTTTGGAAAGTACCAGAGGCTGGGCTCCTCGAATCGCGAAAAAACGGCGAAAACCGGGGTTTCCGGGGCTTTCCCGGCGACCCCGGGGTCCATGGTCGCCGGCGACCCTGGCCCAGGGTCGCAGGGGCCTGCGACCCTGGCCCAGGGTCGCAGGGGTCTGCGACCCTGGGGGGTTTTCCCCCTTTTTGGTCCCGTTTTGCGTCCGTTTTTGCTCTTTTTTGATTCTTTTTTCTTCTGTACTTTTCTTTGACATTTTGATCATTTATTGGCCTGATTTCTTTGTAGGAAACCTGATGAGAATCCTTGCATTTTATTTTGCAAAGTTTCCAATTTCCTGAGAAAGCCGAAGACTTTGTCGCGCAGAGCTGCCGATTTTCCGTCAGAAGCTGAAACTGGGCCAAACGATGTCAGGAATGACCTGAAATTTGGTGTGAAGCCTCCTGAGCAATAAATAAGACCAACCATAGGCTTTTGTTTGAGTTTCGAAGCCGTTTGGGGTCCTATCACCTGCAGACTTGCTTTTTATCGCGATGAAGATGTCGCGGTTTGATGTGCGGTCAACCGATGTCCGATTGACTTGAAATTTGACAGGGAACCTATTGGAGTCATTTTAAGATGATCCATAGGTTCTGTCTTGGAAATCATGGTCCCGGAGAGCTTTACCGCCGAGAGGCTTGATTTGGCTGTCGGAGAAGCGAAGTTAGGCCAAATGATCTTGAAATGGCTTGAAACTTCTTGTGTACTCCTCTTTTGGCTGTCTGGAAGAATCTTGCAGTTTTTGTTTGATTCTGACAAGATTTTATTTTTGGAAGCAGCATTGCCTATTTATGGCAGGTTGCGACTTCATGTAGCTCTTTGGATCTTGGAAAGGCAAAGTGACATTTTTGGTGTCAACACTGACTGTGTGCTCTATTTTATGAAACAAGTTCCCTAACTTCACCGCCACTAGGAGCTCCTATTTGGCTATTGGAAGAGTGAAGTTAAGCTAAATGATGTCGAAATGGCCCAAGACTTCATGTGTACACTTCAAGGCTATTTTGAAGGATCTTAAAGTTTTCAGACGGTTCCAACAAGATTTGATGCTTGTAGCAGTAGTACTAATTGTGGCCAGATGCATATTTCTTTCGATGTTGAAGAGGCAAAGTGGCAGTTTTTGTGTTAACAGATACCCCCTCGAGGTACATCGACTGTTGCATAACTTTGTAATCTCTGTGCCTCAAAGAGAACTTTGAGCTTTGAAGGAGAGCTTTTGACCTGACCAAGAGTCTTGAGCAATTTCTTTTGGTGGAGTAGCTTTTTAAGTCTCTAAGTGGATTTGTGGCAATGAGAGGGATCATGGGCCATCTCAAGGCAAAGTTTTGAAAATGACATGAGGGATTTGGATTTGGGTTTTTGGATTTTGTATTTTTTATTTTGGCATTTTCTTTTAGTTTTTCTTTTCGACTTGTGAACCTAAAGGCTTTATATGGCGCATTAGGCGGTGAAGAAGAGGTTTTTATTTTTGACCTTGTGACCTAACAAGTTGTATACGGCACATTAGGGGGTCAGGATAAATGATTTTTTGTTAACCTTGTGACCTAACAAGCTGTATGTGGTTGGGTGGCCTTTCTTCATGCTAAATCTGATGCCGTTGCTAACTTCATAAGAATTTGCAAAAAGATTCAAGCTAAGAAGGAATGTGGAATTCAGAAGATTAAAGATGGTCGTGGAGGAGAGTTTGAGAATGAAGAATTTGCTAAATACTGTGATAATTGTGAGATTAGCCATCAATTTTTTACTCCTGAGACTCCCCAACAAATTGGAGTGGCTGAAAGAAG
Organism: Litsea cubeba; assembly: GCA_012931725.1. Lineage (NCBI taxonomy): Eukaryota > Viridiplantae > Streptophyta > Magnoliopsida > Laurales > Lauraceae > Litsea > Litsea cubeba. The sequence goes on from CM022949.1 coordinate 61,052,186, forward strand.
GAATAATGTAATTCAAGAACTGTTGAGAACTATGATGAATGAGAGGGATCTTGCTCAAAACCAATGGGTTGAAGATGTTAATACTGCTTGTTATCTGATCAATAGAGTTTACATCACAAAAAATACTGACTAGACCCCCTATGAGCTTTATTTGGACTAAACCAGACTTAGGGTACTTGGAAGCTTTTGGAAGCAAGTGTTACATCTTATGATATAGAAAGCAGTTAAAAAGTTTGATTTCAAGTCAGATGAAAGAATTCTCTTAGGATATTTAGACAAAAGCAAGGCCTACAACATCTTCAATCTTAGATTATGGAATCAGTTGATCTTGTGGTTGTTGATGAGACATACCAAGTTGAGAAAAGATTTAATCAAGAAGAAGATTTTAAGGTCCCCGTTGAGCAACCGACATCCAAGAAAGTTGATGATAGTACTCCCTCTACCTCAAACATCCCCACAAGGCTCATCAAGAATCATAAACTAGATGGTATTATTAGAGATATCAATTATGGGGTGATGACAAGAAATCAAGTTCAAAACCTTTGTGCTCGCTATTCATTTTTTTTTTCATGTTAAGCCAAAGAGTTTTTCTGAAGCTGAAAAGAAGATTGAATAGATAGATGCAATGCAAGAAGAATTGAATCAATTTAAGAAAATGATGTTTGGGTCTAGTTTCACTACCAGAAGGGATAAATTCAATAGTAACCAAATGGGTATTCATTAATAAATTGGATGAATATTGAAATGCAGTGAGAAACAAAGCTAGACTTGTGGCTAATGGTTCTGCTCAAATTGAAGGAGTTGATTTTGAAGAAACCTTTGCTCATGTTGCTCGTTTAGAGTCCATACGAATCTTATTGGAATATGCTAGTAGTCTGGGAATCAATTTGTATAAAATGGATGTTAAAAGTGTTTTCTTAAATGGAGATATTGAGAAGAATGTTTATTATAAGGTTTTGAAGATCCTCATGAACCAAACTATGTGTATAAATTGAAGAAAGCTCTTTATTATTTGGAGCAAGCTCCAAGAGCATTGTTGTAGATTTGTCCTCCTCACTTAATATTTCTCCATTAATTTCCTACTTGTGATAAAATCAAAATGATTTTCAGATATTTTTGTCTTCTGTCTAAGTCTTTATTCCTTTATCCTCTTCCCTAACTTCATAATATGACTCATAAGTTTAATCCCATGATAGTTGCAGCTATATCCCCCTTGTTCTTATATATAAGTACTACAATACTTCTTTTTCATTCATTCGATATTTTATTTGTTATTAATATCTTATTAAAGACTCTAGTGAGGCAAATCTCCCCAACTTCTTAAGCATTTACAAATCTTAATGGGAATGTCATTTGGACCTCTAACCTTTTTCATCTTTATTTGTTCCAATGCTTTTCTCACTTCCACCATCTTATTTCTCAAAAGTATATATACGCTTCTAACAAATAGTTCCTTCACACATGATTTTGTTGCGAGAACTCATATGGCAGATGGCGCTGGGCTATTTTGTAGCCTTGGTTTGCTGTGTTTTTGTTTTTGGTTCTTGTTCGTATGTTTGTCTTCTTTTTTGGCTTTAATGATGTTCCTTTAGAATAAAATGAAAAAGATCAACAAGGCATTGTAGTAGAGAGCAACAACGAAGTGTGGGTGGGGGACTAGGGACCCAATAACCATATTTTCCAACCCTAGCACATTGACACATTGAACGATTTTGTGATCCTCCCAAATAATGGAAAGGACATGGACTGTAGAAAGCCCACTGCCAATTGATTTTATATAATATAAATAACTTCATCATCAGTGGAGGCCATCTTTTAATTCAAGTCACTCAAAATGGAATGTCATGCAATGGATGTAGGGCTTACTGTGTGGGGGTATTTCCTAAGAAGCCGAGATTACATTAGCTCCGGTAATAGTGCCGGCTAATCATGTCTCAATGTCGGCCACGCGCACCTCGGCTGCAGTACTGGGGCGCCAACCGACCTCGGTTTTTCCCGACCTCAGCATCATGCGTCGGCCTCGGTCACGCGACAATAGTGCCAGCATGTTAATCGAGACAGTCTCTGATGGCTGTGCTCAGCTACGTCATGGGATGAGTGACAAGACAAAAGGCAAGAGTAGAAGCACGCCATGCCGCCCATCATTCCTGACAGAGCGGCTTCCAACGGCTACGTCCACATCAAGGCATGGCTCCAGGCAAGATCCGATGGGACTATGCCCAAAAGTCAGCAGGATAAGGCCCGATAAGACTGTCATTTAATGCAAGATGGGCTGACTGGACAGTCATTTAATGAAACGTGGGTTGATGTGACTATAGTTCCCAAAGTACCAGGTTTCATCATGAGCTCCACCAACCAAGGTCAACTCTTTCTCCTATAAATAGAGGACCCCAACTCTATTCCAATGTATGTGAAAAACATCACTAGTGCCCTTACTCTGTCTCTTCAAATCTCCATCCTACTATTGAGTTCTAAACTGACTTAGGCATCGGAGAGCCTTACGCTGACTACAGTCAGGGTCTTTTTTATTGTTTCTCTTCTTCTCCCTTTTCAGGTTCAAGGCATTCTACCTTCATCTTGGAGAGTTAAACCTCATCCTTATCCCATTTAACCAAGTCCGTAATTTTTAGGCACTTACACTTACTATTAAATCGATAACAAGTTTTACACATGATTTCCTTACTTTAATTTTTATTCTACTTAGAGTAATTTACACATGACTAATCTGATATGGGACCAACTCTGAGTCGTTGGCGATTTATTTTTTTGTAAATGAATGACAAAGTCTTTTGCGTCACCGGTATAGTGCAGGCCAGCTACGGGTGCTCATGGATTGGGCCAGCCCAAACCTGGCTTGGGCCAGGGTTTAGCCTTAGCTTTTAGTACTTCGGTTGGGTCCGGATAAAAACCCTAGGTCCATTTCATATATGGGCCGGACTCGGATTAAGTGGTAGAAAGCCTAAAGCCCAGCCCGAGTGAGAGTCACTGTTTAAGTAAAAAAAAATTATTTTTTCTTTGAAGAGAGGAGTTGAACGCATGTTCTTTCACTCACAAACAAACATACTAATCAGCTAAAAGTTGGGTTAGAAAATGTCTACCCTTTTCTTTGTAAAAGATAATACACCCAGGCTTAACCTATTTTTAAATAGGCTGCACTCCGGCCAAGTACTTATGGCTCGAGTCGGGCTTGGCCCTCACTCGGAACTGTTGTTTAAAACCTGGGCCGGGCCTATATATTGCTCAGCCCGGCCCATGAACATCCGGCCCTTAGGCCAGGTTAGAAACTTCGTGCTATTATGGAGTCATTAGTGTCACATACCCTAGTGTCCTTGCTAATTGGGAGGGCCCTACCCCATTAGGAAGGAACCAACATATAAATATATGAAGAATTGTAATTATTTTCTAAAATTATCTATTTTTTGTAAAAAAGTAAAAGGGGCACTCGGCGACGGGTCCCTGAACACGTCACTTTATTGCCTTAGGTCCACAAAAAAAATCATGCATCCAAAGGTCCCTCTCACACTTATTCACACCTAAAATGTCTAATTTACCCTTTCTTTAAATCATATCCCATGATTGGTGGGATATTCCATTAATAATGGTCAACTAACATTTAATTGGCCATGATGAATGGAATCCCAATGTGAGATTTTCAAATAAATTCTAACAACATACAAATATATTTCAAAATAACGCAAATAAATTTCAAAAAATACAATAATTTCAAAAAATTATAATAAATTTAAAAAAAAGTAATAAATTTCCAAAGAATGTTGATAAATTTAAAATGATGCAAATAAGTTTCAAAATATCCAAATAAATTTCAGAAACTGTAAATAAATTTCAAAAGACTCAAATAAATCTCAAAAAGATCCAAAGAAAATTCAAAAAATGCAAATAAAATTCAAAAGACGTAAATAAAATAAAAAAATGCAAATAAATTTTTAAAGAAGCAAAATACATTTTCCAATACTAAGATAAACCAATTTTTCAAATTTCAGAAAAATTTATCAAAAACTCAAGTATTTTTGTCAAAACTCAGTTAAATTTATTTCAAAAAATAAAAATAAATTTCAAAGGTGTCACACCCCGAAACCGGGCCCTGCAGTGATCCGACCTCGGGATGTGAAATCTTGGGATTAATTAAAATATCTTGTTGTATTTCCCATGATCCGCGTGAATGAGGATAATCAAATTCCATCACGATTAGAATATATTTTCGTGGAAGCTAATCATGGCGTTGCGACCCGGAGTCCGTGGCCATCGGATTCCGTGTCACACTCAACCAATGTCATAAAGCCATCACATAAGCAGGCTGGTACAAATCATAAATCATAGAATACTGAGCTGGCAGTAATAGGACATTTATTTTCCACATATTCAAATTACAATTAACAAGTGTTTTAATTACCAATCCCATGGAAAAGGCTAACAAAGCCATACAAAAATAAATAACTAGATAAAATGCTACCCCAAAAGATATTACGAACTCCGGTGCCAAACTTGACATCTATATGACATCAAAGGCAGCCTCTCGCGTCAGACTGGTGGCTTGACCGCCTCCTCCGATCAAACACCTAAAAAAGGGGAAGAGAAAGAGTCCTGGCACCAAACAAAGGGGGTCAGACACGACGGTCTGGCAAGCAAATAAACAGGTAATATGGAAAACATTATGAAAAACATTTTAAATACATTTTAGAGTTCTAAACATAAATAATGAAGAAATAAAGGAACGATTCCCAAATCGTCGACAATATCGAAGAATATAAAGCATTTAAAATCTAAACATAAGAACCAATGAAATAAGTACCCTTTTTTTATTCTTTTTCAATTTCAAATATAGAATAATCTGAATAAAAGAAATGACAAATCCCAATAAAATATAATGAAGTGAATAAATCAATATTGTCCAAATAAATCAGTGACATTCCAACGAATCAAGAACAAATGAATAAATCAATAGAAATCAAATAGAAAACATTGCCAAACCACATAAAGCTACACTCCTATTATCGAGATAGCAGGAGCAGACAGAACCGTAGCCACTACTCGTGGGACCGAAACGAACAAAGTCGTTGTCAAACAGAACCGTAGCCACTACATGTGGGACCGGAAACAGAATCAGAACCGTAGCCACATACAAGTGGGACCGGCAGATCAAAATCGTTGCCATGGTCGGTACAGACAGAATCCAAGCTGCAGCTGGCAGACAAATTAAAGATCCCAAGCCGGGTGATCATCCCGACAAGGTGACCTAAGCCTAGTGGTGCCTTTAGTTTTCAAAACCAGAACCAATACAAATCAAAATAATAATCCCTTTGGCTCATGGGCTCACACTACAAAGCTCTGGCCCCATCTTGCCTTGAGGTTTTATTTTCAAAACAAGTAGTTTTATCGATATTTCCAATGGTGGCAAACCCCTCAATTCATTTCAATTCACCGAGGTTATCCAAGGTTGTGAAATCACATAAATTCTTTCAAATTAATTTGCCGAAGAACACATATACATTTCTAACTTGAAATGGGGTAGAATAATGTAGAATGAATTAATGACTTACCAAGGGGCTATCTCAATACACACTTAACTTTTAAACATTGATTTATAAAAGAACATGTTTGATGCCAATGAAAATCTACAATATTTAAAATGATAAAGTGTGCATTGAGATTAAAAAATATTCTCGGCAAATTCCACATTAAGTCTTTCTCTCATTTTCCCCATTCAATTTACACTATTCGAAGTATTACAATACTTTACAATCAATTCCGGGCTTCTATGCATCATTACATGTCCAATGGGCTTCAAATAAGAAGAAAAGAGAGGCCGAAAGAGGGCTGAAACAGGCCCTCACAGAAGCCTGGCTCGCTATAGCGAGCTGGGCTTCTGCCTGGACCTCGCCAGGCAGTAGGCTGGCTCACTATAGCGAGCCAAGCTTCTGTGGCCTGCTGTACAGCCCATGGAGGGGAGTTCTTCTCCCATGTTTTCTACACATCTTTCATTCCATTTGATTTTTCTTTCCCTCTCACTTCTTCTACATCAAATCTAATACAATTTGGGCTTCTCCTTGCCACATCAAATCCATTAAAACCGCCATACACTACATCATTCCTTCTAATTCCAAAAATCAAATATGGACATAACCATTTCATTCATCAAATTACTAACATTCTGAAATATAAATAGCTGATCCAAAGATGATTAATTGAAGGACAAAACCAAGATTTAATACGAAACAGTAATTTAAAGAAGATTAAACACAAACCATTGCTTAAACATTTCAAAGATAAAACCATATGCCATAAGGAAAACATAAGATATGATAGAAAATTCATGAAATCATTCATATTGAACAATAATCATCACATTAGCTGAATATTTTACTTGCCTTGGGTCAAGAGGAGATGCAAATCACTCTAAGATGGTCCTCTTATAGTCCCAAGCTCCAAAATCACAAAACCACCAAAAATAGCTCAAGAAGAGGCCCTAGAAACTCAATCCATTGCAAATCTCAAGGAAAACCTTTGCATATATGAGAAAAGTACTCCAAATGGTTTGAAAAACCAAGATTTCATGAAAGGAAAACCATGGCTAACCTCTTGTGGCTCAAACAAGGAAGAAAGGCTTGGAAAAGTTGCCTCTCCTAGCTCAAATCTCTTGAAAATGGTGTCTTTGGAAAGCCTAAATAGAGGAGAAGAAGATTGGGAGATCAATCCTCCATTTAGCACTCAACATGAGGGGTTTCAGAGAAGAGAGAGAAAGTGTTGGGAGGGAAAGCCCTAGACAACCCCCATGTTGCAGGAAAATGAAAATGGAAAGAAGAGGAACCCATGTGGTTTTATAAAGGGTTAAGTGGGTTGGGCCCCATGGGCCCCAACATAACAAAGGCTGAAACTAACATTTGTGTGTCCCGAATGAGATCGACGAAGAAGACAAAATCGATCAACGAAGTATTTACTATCCAAAAATTCTATTTTCCCCAAATTCTAAGATTTTTGAAATTCAAGTACAGATTTAGTGTGAAAGGTCAATTTTGCCCCTTTTTCTCGAAAAACGTATTTTCTGATCATCAAATCAAATTGATCAAAACATGAAAGTTGTTAAACTTCATAAAATGAGTCAAAAGGAGTAAAAATTGTAATTTTTCAAAATAAGAATAATTTCTCACAAAAATACAAATCATATGGACCGGGTCAAACCAAGGTCAACGGTCCTCAAATCTCCAAGGCTGTGAAAAATCTAGTCAAACTCAAAGACAAAGTCAAACCAACTCTAATCTCACTTAAAAAGCTAAACCACGATTAAAACAATACCAAACAAAAGAACTGGGGGGGTCTTACAAAAGGACACAAATAAAATTCAAAAACACAAATAGATATAAGAAAATACAAATAAATTTGCCAAAATTACTGAAATATTCTTTCAAAATCAATTAAAATCTTTAAAATGGAGATAAATTTGTTAGAAACTCAGCTATATTTTTCAAAAATTCAAATAAATTTCCCAAATTCAGATAAATGTTGGTCGAGAACTAAGATAAATTTGACGAAAATTCAGATAAATTTCTCCAGAACTCAGATAAATTTTGTTCCATAACTCATATAAATTTAACGAAAATTCAGATAAATTTCTCCAGAACTTAGATAATTTTGTTCCATAACTCTGATAAATTTGACGAAAATTCAGATAAATTTCGCAAAAACTCAGATAAATTTGTTAAAAACTCAGATAAACTTTACAAAAACTCCGATAGATTTCTCCAGAACTCGGATAAATTTGACAGAAACTCATATAAATTTGTTAAAACTCAGATAAAGTTGACAAAAACGTAAATAAATTTTATAAAAACTTAGATAAATTTCATACAAACTCATATATTTATCAAAAATGATATAACAGCCATGCTGCTTTCCTTCTCTGGCAATGGCGTAGCATCGTTGACTATGTTTGGCAATGATCGGAAAACTACAGTGGCGGCTACGAGACCGGCAAGCCTTTTTCCTACAATAAATTGCTGTATCCTTTGCTTTATGGGCTTCTGAGTGGATCAGGTTGACCTAACCCTAACTCGAACCTGGAATTGATACAGAACCCAAACCCAGAAGACCTGTCTTCTTCTTCTTTGTTATCTGATATGCTTTTCCCGACAGATGCATCAAAGATCAGAAAATAGGATCGAAGTCCTCCTGGAAACAGAGGGAATTCAATTGATCTGTGCTCTTAATCGACTACCTCTTCCAGAAAGATATGAATGAGGTCTTTAGGCATCCTCTATAATTCTCTTGTTCTGGTTCTACAACAAGAACCAGAAGATAGGCGTCCTCCATAATTCTGATGCTGCGGTCCTTAAGGGCGAAGGAGAAGAGGGCGTGGACGGTGCCTAGGTGGACGATCCTCAGGCGATTTAAAGGGTAGAGGGTGATGCCGAAAAGTGCCTTGAGGGCGTCTTTGATGGATCTGGTGGGGGAGGAGTGGCTGCAGAGGAGGTCAACAAGGGCGAAAACGATTTAGGGCTTGGCGCAAATGATGGGGCGGTAGTCCTGGACGACGAGGAGGCTGTAGAAGGTGGCAGAGGCTGCAGAGGAGGGGTGGCAGAGGAGGTGGGAGAGGGCATCGAGAAGGCCTGGAGTAGCCATGAGGGGCTCCCAGTCGGAGATGGAGAGGTTGAGGAGGGTGGCGATGGCGTTCTCTTGGGCGGCCGGAGAGGAGGAGTAGAGGAGGTGGAGGAGAAGGTGGATGGCGCCGGCCTCAGAGATGTAGGCGCGGGAGTTCAGATCGTGCTTGGAGAGGAGGCGGAGCTCGCAGAGGGCTTGGGTTCGGATATGCTCAAAATCCGAATTCAGCCACTGTACCAGAGTGCGATCTGTGCATCTCTTCACTTCCATTTCCAACTTCTTATTCTTCTTCTTCAGATCCAATTGAGAATCAGATTTCTGCTATGTATTTGGATTGGATAAGCAGAGCTGCTGCCATGGAAGACGACCTTGTTGGATACCGCGATCACTGAGAGGGGGGGGTGAATCAGTGATCTCTAAAAACAGGTGCAATTCAACAAAAAAACAAGTCAAATCACACAATGACACCAGATTTAACGTGGTTCACCGAAAGGCTACGTCCACGGTTCAAAGACTGTCCGAACACCAATCCGGGACAGATCTGAATCTTATTTAGTCGCACCAACGACAAAGAGCACCAACCCTTAGTTTTAGATAGCACCAACTATCTAGGAAGCACCGACTCCCTTTACAATTTATCTGCACCCACAGATAGGATCACCAAACCCCAGACACCAAGCACCAACTTGATGTGAAAACAGAATGGAAGATAAACTCTGTCTACAGCCCTTCCCCTCTACAATTCTCTCTCTCTCAATCCCTTACAAATTGAAATTAAAGCATAAACAGAGAGACACTTAACTCATGGACGAATCACCATCTTCTAGAGCATAATCTCGTCCACAATTGCTGTAGAAAACGTCTGATAATGCAGCAACACAGCAACACTGCACCAGCACTCTTCTTCTCTCCAAAACTCTCTCTATTTTCTCTCTAAAACTCTTCTCTTCTGGTGTATCTTTAGAACGACCCATACATGCCTTTTTATAGGTTTTGATAACCCTTAATTGTATTTAAAACGGGCTACAATTCGTTTAGAAAGAGTCCCAAACGAAATAGATAAGAGTGCTGAATTTTCGTGCAAAACTTCTAATTCTGCGCAACTCTGGTTCCCGTGCTCGGTCGACATCCTGGCTTGCTCGGTCGACCGAAGACACTGACTGGAAAACAGACAATTTCGAGCTCGGTCGACATCCTGGGGTCCCGGTCGACCGAAGACACACTGTGTCACGAAAATAACTGAGAGGTGCCTTTTTCTGTTTCTGCAGGTTTCTTCTTGCTCGGTCGACCGCATGGGGTGCCCGGTCGACCGCGTGCTCTGCATCAGGAATTCTTAATTCCTGACTTTTTCAATTCTGTTTCTTCTTTTCAGCTCTATCAACATTAGCCTTTTAACATCTCGTTTGTGACAATGTGTTGACAAGAATTCCAACTCAAAACAATACTTGAGATGCTAATTTCTTCAATTCTTCAAAGACTAATCATGTCATCTCAAATTCCAACAATCTCCCCCTTTGGAATTGTTGGCAACACTATTGGAACTTCAACACTTTCAACTCCAGCTTGCAGCTCTTCCAAGTTCTTTTCAACACTCACTTGGAACCAATTCTGAAATTCTGAAATAACAACCAACAATCTCCCCCTAGCTTTCATAGCCTAACATCTCTCCTTGCTATCATAGCATAACTTCTCTCCCCCTTTGACAACAAGTCCAAAGGGACCAAACCGAGGAGCGAATAGGATATTCAATGAATGCATTGCTCCCCCTTTCAAGCACAACTCCTACGGTTTAGGAGAGTGAGTAACTCCTAACTTTTTCCGGAGATACTCGAAGACTTCCTTTGGCAGAGGTTTCGTGAAAATATCAGCCACTTGTTCAGTTGTTGGAACATACTCCAACTTGACCTCTCCATCAGCAACTTTATCTTTAAGAAAATGATAACGAATTGCTACATGCTTTGTTCGAGAGTGCTGAACAGGATTTTTAGATATATGAATTGCACTCGTGTTGTCACATAGGATCGGCGTAGGATCCGTTGTAGGAACTCCTAGATCAGAGAGCATTTGCCGCATCCATAACACTTGCATACAACAAGTTGCCGCTGCAATATATTCCGCTTCCGCTGTCGAAAGGGATACTGAGTCTTGCTTCTTACTATGCCAAGCAACTAATCTTTCTCCAAGATAAAATGCGCCGCCGCTAGTACTCTTGCGATCATCTACGCATCCAGCCCAATCGGCATCAGAATATGCAACAAGAGTGAAGGATTTTCCTTTGGAATACCAGATACCAAGCTCCATAGTACCTTTCAGATATCGAAAGATTCTTTTCACTGCTGTAAGGTGCGTTTCAGTTGGTGCTGCTTGAAAACGTGCAACCATACATACTGCTTGTAGAAGATCTGGTCTTGTTGCAGTTAAGTAGAGCAAGCTTCCTATCATAGAGCGATAGGTGGTATGATCAACGGACGAGTCCTTATCATCTTTGCTAAGCTTCGTGTTCGTTGACATTGGTGTGCTTACTGGCTTGCTGTCTTCCATATTGAACCGTTTCAGCATTTCCTTAATGTACTTCATTTGTGATATGAAGATACCATGTTTCAGCTGCTGAACTTGTAAACCAAGAAAGAACTTTAGTTCTCCAAGCATCGACATTTCAAATTCTTTCTTCATCTCTTCAGCGAAATTCCTGCACATCTCCTCATCATTGCCACCAAAGATTATGTCATCAACATAAACAATGACAACCAGCTGTTTGCTTAACTCAGTTTTGACATACAGATTGCTATCAACCATTCCTTTTCCAAAACCGATCTTGCGGAGATAGAGATCCAGCCTTGCATACCAAGCCCTTGGCGCTTGTTTCAGTCCATAAAGAGCCTTTTTCAACTTGCACACTAGATCTGAATTTTTGCTGATGAGAAAACCATCAGGTTGCTCAATGTAGACCTCCTCTTCAAGTAAACCATTCAAGAAAGCTGACTTTACGTCCATCTGAAATACCTTGAAGGTTTTGTATGCTGCCAATGCAAGAAACATACGAATAGCTTCCAGACGAGCCACCGGTGCAAAGGTCTCTTCAAAATCTATGCCTTCAATTTGAGCATAGCCTTTACAAACCAACCTTGCTTTGTTTCTAATGACTTGACCATCTTCATTCAGCTTATTCCTAAAGACCCATTTAGTACCAATAACATTCTTATCAGTAGGTCTAGGAACAAGTTCCCATGTGGAGTTCTTCTCAATTTGCTCCAACTCCTCATGCATAGATTTCAACCAACTTTCATCGAGACTGGCTTCAGCCATAGTCTTGGGTTCAATGGTGGACACAAGTGAGTAATTGCTAACTACACTTTGTCTAGTTTGAACGCTTGCCTTAGGATCTCCAATGATTTGATCCTTAGGGTGTTGCTCTACCCAAGTGCTGTGCTTCTTAGGTGTAGTATCTTCTGAGTCATCCTTTGATTTCTCAGAATCATTAGATTCAGCCATCTCATCATCAATCTCACTCGAGTCCTCATAAACTGGACTGTCATTATGAGTTGCATTCTTTGGTTCAATATTCTCATCTATTCTCACATCAGCACTTTCTATGATTTTTCTGGTTCTTTTGTTAAGACACCTATATGCCTTGCTAGTAGAGGAGTAACCCAGAAATATACCTTCGTCAGCTCTTTCTTCAAATTTGCCCGGATTTTGTTCGAGCCGCTTGATGTAACACTTGCTGCCGAAGACTTTGAAGTGCTTGACTGTTGCTTTTCTTCCAAACCATAGCTCATAGGGAGTTTTGTCTTCATGTGGCCTGATCAAGCATCGATTTTGAATGTATACGGCCGTATGAATTGCCTCTTTCCAATACTTGTCAGCCATCTTGCTTTCACTTAGCATCGTACGAGCCATCTCTTGTACGGTGCGATTCTTCCGTTCCACTACTCCATTTTGCTGTGGAGTTCTAGGGGCTGAGTACTGTCTTTGAATGCCATGATGTTCACAATATTTAGTGAACTCTTCAGATGTGAACTCGCATCCACGATCAGACCTTAAAATCTTGATACGTTTTTCCAATTGATTTTCAACCTGTGCTTTAAACACTTTAAAACGATCAAGTGCTTGATGCTTATGCTTAAGAAACAATACCCATGTCATACGAGTATAATCATTAATGCATAACATGAAATACTTATCTCCATTGGTGCTTTGAGTTCGCATCGGTCCACAGAGATCAGTGTGCACTAGCTCAAGAGGTTTCTTCGAATGATGCTCCTTTGACTTGAACATAACCCTCGTTTGCTTTCCCTTTTGGCAAGAGTCGCAAATGGGATTGGAAGGCTTTTCAACTTTAGACATGCCTCTTACAGCCTTTGAATTGCAAATCTTTGACATGTTATCAAAGCTTAGATGCCCAAGGCGTTTGTGCCACAACCAACTTTCCTCTGTCCGACTCATCAAGCAGGTCTTTTCAGCTCCATCTGACAATGTATAGAGATTTCCAGCAGTTCTTGATCCAGTTGCCACTGTTTTGCCGTTGCTACTCTTCTTGATGGCAAACCCATTCTTTGTGAAGATAACTTCGTGACCCTTGTCACAGATCTGGCTCACACTAAGCAGATTGTGTCTCAATCCAGACACATATAAGACTTCTTCCGATCTGATCTTGTTTGCCATAAGCTGAATAACACCTTTTCCGCAGATTTTGGCACCATCATTGTTGCCAAATTTCACTGAACCGCCTTCATAGTGCTGTAATTTGATGAATTTCTCTTTATCACCAGTCATATGGCTTGAACAACCACTATCAAGGACCCATGGTGCTGCCTTCTTTTGTGCATTGAATGCCATTTGCACAATGAGAGATTCTTTGGGACTACCTTCCCTTTTCTTTGCCCTCCATGCCTTAACTAACTTGGGTTTCTTTTCAACCTGAAATTTGTTAGCAATATGCAACCTACAATCCCTAGCCAAGTGTCCATAATTATGACACATATAGCACTCAATTTTGTGGCTACTTAGGATTGAAAAAGGATTCCTAGTCACAAATGGACTGTTTCTTACATAGAATTTGCAATCAGCTCTTTTATGTCCAAACATATTACAATGAAAGCAATAACCATAGAATTTGTATCTTCTTTGTGGCTGGTTAGTCTTCATTACCTTTCTAAGAGGAATGGACTCCTTTCTAGGTTGAGTGGGCTTCATAGAGTTAGAAGGTGCAGTGACTTTCTTCACAAGCTCTTTCTTTTTAGGAGGTGCAATCTTAGAGGATTCACCTTTCTCAAATCCTAGACCAAATCTGAAGTGGGCAGGTCTTTGAACTTTCAGTAGTTCATTGAGTTTCATAGTCCCTTCAATCGCTTGGAGCGCTTTGAGTTTTTTGCTATTTTCCAAATTTTCAGCCTTTGCTCTAGCGATCTCAGTTTCAAGTTTCATAGCCTCTTCCTTTTTTATACTAATTTGGTTTTCAAGGACTTCTACCATACTTTTATATTCTTCTACTTGAGTTTTCAAAGCAATAATAGAACTTTCAGATTCATGGAGAAGTTTCAGATTTTTCTTACTTGATTTGCGTTCCATGCTTAGCTCCTCAAGTGCGGCTATGAGTTCCTCTTCAAGATTGACTTCAGCCTCCTCTTCCTCTTCCGGATCTAGCTCTTCTTCTTCTTCAACAGTGACCATGAAGAGAGCTTCGGTTGATTCATCATCGTCTGAAGTTTCAGACGTGCTGTCATCTTGTTGACATAGAAAGTTTTTAGCTTTGCCCCTTTTTCTGAAATTTCTCTTTCCTTTACTCTTTTCAGCATAAGAGTCATTATCATTGTCTTCTTTTAACGGACACTTCGCAGCAAAGTGACCAATACCTCCACAATTGAAGCATTTAAAGGGTAGCTTCCCTTTGTACTTGCCATTGCTTCCTTTCTTCAATTTTCTAACAAATTGAGCCTCAAGCTCATCATCATCAGAATCAACATCATGACCAGCAGTCTCTTTTGCCTTTTTCTGAACTTTGAAGGCCGCTTCTTTATCAGATGAAGACGTCTTTCCTATGCGCATCTCATAGGCAGTTAGAGAACCATGTAATTCATCCATGGAAAATGCATTCAGATCTTTGGCTTCTTCAATGGCTGAGACTTTTGAATCAAACCGGGGAAGAAGAGATCTTAGAACCTTTTTGACGATGACCGGCTCTTTAATCTCCTCCCCTAGTCCACGAATGTCATTCGTGACTTCATTCACTCGTTGCATATACGAGTCAACATTCTCGCTTTCCTCCATGCGAAGAGATTCAAATTGAGAGCGATGGGTTTGTAATTTGGCTTCTTTAATCTTCTCATCACCTTCATGTATGCTTTGCAACTTGTCCCAAATTTCCTTGGCTGTTTTGCATGCAATTACTTTGACAAGCTCGCTGTCCACAAGGCCACTAAAGAGTGCATTCTGCGCCTTGGAGTCGTTGTCTGCCAACTTCTTCGATGCTGTATCATTGGGTACGGTGGCAGCATTGTAACCGGCTCTGACAGCCTCCCAAACATCATAGCCAAGAGATTTGATGAAGGCTTGCATCCTAATCTTCCAAAAGGAGTAATTAGAACCATCAAACAGAGGTGCTTTCATATTCCCTGTATTGACTGCCATGTGATTTGACAAGAGATCACCCTTAGCGTATTAAACTGATCAAGGGAACCTCGCTCTGATACCAATTGTTGGATACCGCGATCACTGAGAGGGGGGGGGGGGTGAATCAGTGATTTCTAAAAACAGGTCCAATTCAACAAAAAAACAAGTCAAATCACACAATGACACCAGATTTAACGTGGTTCACCGAAAGGCTACGTCCACGGTTCAAAGACTGTCCGAACACCAATCCGGGACAGATCTGAATCTTATTTAGTCGCACCAACGACAAAGAGCACCAACCCTTAGTTTTAGATAGCACCAACTATCTAGGAAGCACCGACTCCCTTTACAATTTATCTGCACCCACAGATAGGATCACCAAACCCCAGACACCAAGCACCAACTTGATGTGAAAACAGAATGGAAGATAAACTCTGTCTACAGCCCTTCCCCTCTACAATTCTCTCTCTCTCAATCCCTTACAAATTGAAATTAAAGCATAAACAGAGAGACACTTAACTCATGGACGAATCACCATCTTCTAGAGCATAATCTCGTCCACAATTGTTGTAGAAAACATCTGATAATGCAGCAACACAGCAACACAGCACCAGCACTCTTCTTCTCTCCAAAACTCTCTCTATTTTCTCTCTAAAACTCTTCTCTTCTGGTGTATCTTTAGAACGACCCATACATGCCTTTTTATAGGTTTTGATAACCCTTAATTGTATTTAAAACGGGCTACAATTCGTTTAGAAAGAGTCCCAAACGAAATAGATAAGAGTGCTGAATTTTCGTGCAAAACTTCTAATTCTGCGCAACTCCGGTTCCCGTGCTCGGTCGACATCCTGGCTTGCTCGGTCGACCGAAGACACTGACTGGAAAACAGACAATTTCGAGCTCGGTCGACATCCTGGGGTCCCGGTCGACCGAAGACCACACTGTGTCACGAAAATAACTGAGAGGTGCCTTTTTCTGTTTCTGCAGGTTTCTTCTTGCTCGGTCGACCGCATGGGGTGCCCGGTCGACCGCGTGCTCTGCTTCAGGAATTCTGAATTCCTGACTGTTTCAATTCTGTTTCTTCTTTTCAGCTCTATCAACACTAGCCTTTTAACATCTCGTTTGTTACAATGTGTTGACAAGAATTCCAACTCAAAACAATACTTGAGATGCTAATTTCTTCAATTCTTCAAAGACTAATCATGTCATCTCAAATTCCAACAGACCTGATCGTGAGAAGTTAAGAAGGAGGGAGAATACAAGATTTAAAATTTAAAATTTTAAAATTTTATGCCTAAAATAGTTAGAAGGGAAAATTAGTCCTGAAAAATGTGATCATGTGGATATAGGGACCTATGGCTGCAAATAGTCTAGCTGAGTAGACCAGAGGCCTTAATAAGTTTTTCCTTGGACTGGAGGCTGGATACATTCACTTATAGGTGTTAGGATTTTCTTTTGCAATTTGGTGGATGCTTCATTCATCTTAATCATTCATTTGAATCATCACACATGCATTATTTTAGAATCTTGAAATCTTAATTTCCTCATGCATTAATTTAAATCTTATAAACCTTATGATTTATGCATGTTTTGGTTTAAAACATTGGATGCATTTTGAGTTTGAAAAAGATTTTATAAATCAAGCTAGCCATTGGTTTTAAAATGTTTCAAATTATGTTTGGCTTTTTATGTTTCATGATTTTAAAAGCACTTAGATAATTTAAAATAATATTTCCAAGCTTGGTTAAATGCCACTAAAATCCCTTCAAGAAAATACTTTAAAATATGTAAAGTTGGGATTTTTTATCTAAAGCTGTCGGTCAACCGACGTCAAGCTGTCTGTCAACCGACAGTGGAACCGAGGCCAAATGAGAGCATCTGTCGGTTCCATTTCCAGAGAGCTACAAATTTCAGATTTTCTCTGTCGGTCCCTTCATCGGTTCATGTCGGTTCGGTTGTCGGTTCGTGTAGGTTAACCGACAGATGTATAACGGTCAGAAAACTTTTGAAAACATGACCGTTGAGGTGTCGGTCGACCGATAGGTAGCCGTTAGCAGCTTCTTTCTATAAAAGCAAGCTCATTCCTTTAGCCAAAGTTGATGATTTTTAAGCCATTCTTGAAGAACTTTGAGGCAAAAGAAAGAGAAAGAGCTAAGGAAGGCTAATGGTCATTTAGGAAAGCTAAAGCTTGGATTAGTGAAGTTAAACCACCAAATAAGCTTTGCCTTTATTCATCATATATTTTTATGCTTTGTCTAAATTATTGGTACATGATTTTAAGCATATTGACTATGATGTGTTGAATCCTCTACTTCCTTTAATCTTTGATTTTAAGTCATAGGATTCTTCACTTAGATTCAAACAAAGTTTTTCTTTAAAACTTTACAAATCATGTTTTATGAAAATCTTTGATTTCCTTTTTAGCATGATTCTATTTCTTGTTTGAATCTTCTTTGTTGCTTTCATTCATTTAAACCTTAGTTAAATTAGTTTTTG
Source organism: Litsea cubeba (assembly GCA_012931725.1). Lineage (NCBI taxonomy): Eukaryota > Viridiplantae > Streptophyta > Magnoliopsida > Laurales > Lauraceae > Litsea > Litsea cubeba. The sequence continues at coordinate 61,069,907 of CM022949.1, forward strand.
AAAACAACATTGCACACGCATCACTTGATTAGGCTTAAACATTTACATACAACTTGTGATCTTTTGATTTTCATATCATTAACAAGTCTGTAGTTGTTCAAGTGATTTGCATGTAACTTCAGTCAAATCTTTTTATGTGCATTAAACTTTTGAATTGCTTTAAGCATATAATTGATTGAGCTTTAATTTTAGTCTTGATTGAAGTTTTCACACACATCTTTGTAATTCTTAGTGTGTTTATGTGAGTTGATTTTCATTTTCATATCCACCTATTTAGAGGCAATTTATTTGAGCTTAAATTGTAATCTTTTTGAGTGTTTTGTGAAGATACTTTTTTTGAGAGAAATCATTTGTTTGTAAGGTTATTGCTTAGACATATAAAAGCATTGTGTATAGGTTGTTGTTTAGCCTAGAAAAATAACATTGTAAGGTTATTGCTTATCCCTGGAAAGCATATTGTAGAGGTTATTGCTTAGCCTTTTGAAAAGCATAATAGTGGAAATCCGGTGGGGTGTTGAGTCACAAGCCGGTAGTGGATGTAGGTATTGAGGCCGAACCACTATAAATCTATGTGTAGTGGTGATTGTTTTATGGTGATTATTTTGTTTAAGCTTCCGCATATTGTATGTTAATCATCACATGTGACTAGTTAATTATAAATAAATTAAAATTTTTCATAATTAGTCATTAAGTGTAGATCACCCTATTCACACCCCACCCCCCTCTAGGGTTTGGATCACTTAGACTTTCAATTGGTATCAGAGCAAGGTTGCTCTATATTTAGGATCAAGTGTTGTGGAACTCTTGATCAAGTGTAAAAACCTAGAGTCTAACCCTAGTGTTGTGCTTTCTATGAAAATCATTAGAATGAATTCCACTATGTTAGACTTTGTAGATTCTTGTAAACCCCTCCTTCTTCCATCTATTGGAGATTCAAACATTGAAATTATAGAATCTCAACTTAAATTAAAAGAAGAAGAAATTATTAAAAATGAAGATGATATTCAACAAGCTTATGATGATTTATGTACATTTTATTTGGAGCTTGTTAAGAAGAATAAAAGATTACAACAAGAATCTAAAAGACTAAACAAAGAATTAGTCTCTTCAAAAGATGAACTTAGAGAAAAAGAAGAATTAATAAATTGTGTAGAATCTAAGTTCATGATCTCTTTGCATAACCTATCTAATATTAAAGATGATCTAAGAGAATTAAAGATAGATTGTGATAATCTTAATAAGGAGAATTTAAAACTAAGAGATCAATTACAAAGGCAAGATGAAAACATTAACAACCAAGAATCCAAGTTGAATATTTCTATGAAAGATTTATCTAATGCACAAAATAAGATAAAAACTTTAGAACTTGGATCCAAAGTTATCAATGAAATTAAATTTGAATTAAAACTTGCCCCATGAAGAGATAAACAATTTTAAGGGAATTGAAAATGAACTAACAAAAGTTAAAATTGAAAATTCAACCCTTAAAGAACAAGTCACTTAACTTGAAAGCTATAAACAAAAGTATGAGTGAAAATTTACCTAAAGTGAAAATTTTCAAAAGTTATTTAAATTGGGTAAATCACGAAGAGATAGGACGGGTCTTGGTTTTGATAGGAATATTTCACATGACCCTAAATTCACCAACACTTTTGTGAAAGGTGAGTCCTCATTCTCTAGCACTCACACTTCCGTGCCCATGTCTAAATGTAATTATTGTGGCATTGAAGGGCATTTTAGGTTTGAGTGCAAACAAAGAAGAAGCTATGTGTCTAAACCCATCTTTGAACCAAAGAAAGTAAAATCTAACTCTATGATGGATAAGACACTAAAAATCAAGGAAGACTCCAAAAAGATTAAACAAGTTAAACAAATTAAAAAGGAGTCTCCTAAGATAGATTCTAAAAAGTTTAAACAAGTTAAACCAACTACAAAAGAATCTATCAATAAAAAGTTTCTCAACCTACCTCCCTTAAAACAAATGAAAGAACTTTTGAATAAAGTTGCTAAGTTAATTAAGTTTAAAATTCAAAAGTCAAGTAAAGGAAGAAAATAAGAAGAAAAGAAAAATGGCTCAATCCCCTAAGAAGAAAAGTCACCAACCTCAAAAGACTAATCACCAACCTAAGCTAAATTTAGTCAAATCTAAACACCATGGTGATAAGTCTAAAGTGAAATCTATCAAGTCAAATCTCCTATAGTTGGTGAGACATTTAAGTTAGACCTCAAAGTCCAACCATCTCAAGACCATAGGTGGATTCCTAAAGTTATATACTTAGACAAACCTTAAGGCCTTGCACCTTCTTGACCAACCTTTCCTTAATAGGTAAATCATTTTGTTGGTCATATTGCATATGCATTTTTGTTCTTTCATAGTTACATTTCTTAAAATGCATTGTTTCTTTATGATCAATTGATTTTGTTTTCATGTACCTCTCTAGTTACATATCATGGTTTTCAAAATCATTTGATTATAATTTCTCATGTTAGATTTGTTTTTTACTCTCAAATAGTTATATCTTGCATTGCATTTCTATACATGTTCAATTGATTATGATTTCAAAAGCTTTTATAGCTAGATTTTTCATAATGAATTGATGTTGCAAATTCATTTGTATGTATGGCATAGTAAGATTATTTTGAAAAACAAATGATTTAAAACAATTTAGTTTTTCCATAGATTTCTAAGTTATATTTTCATATGGAAAATTATTGTTTTGAAAAACCAACTTGTATGTGTTTCAAATAAGTTATATCTTTTTAAATGCAAGTTGAAAAAGTGTTATCTTCAAAATCATCCTCTTTATGCTCATTGTTGGATTTTGTTTACTGAAATGATTTGAAGATTGTATGAATGGAAATGCTTTAAAATATTTTTAGTTATAAACATCCAAGCATGTTCCTTGTTTTCATTTCCTCATGCATTTAGTTATTTAATTTAAATGGAAATGAATTTTGTTATAGGCAATTTGCATCTTTTAGTTTCATTCTTTTTATATGCAAATGTCTATTAGTTTCTTGTATGGTTGTGATCTTATTTACATTTGTAAAAACCATACTAGAACTCAAAAATCCATCATTTATGCTTTCTAGTTATATTATTTTTGAAATGGATGGTTATGATGTTGATTCATGTGTATTTTCTTAATGATGTCATTTTATACATGTTTCAACTTCATAGTAGTGTTCTTAATCATATAAACCTCTTTGAAATCCATTCCTTGCATTTCATAGTTATATCTATTGTTTGATGGATTTCTTAGCTAGATGTTGAATTCATAGACACTTTGAAAATTGCATGCTTTACAAAGTTATATCATTTTAATGCAATTTATGATGTTCATCACTATGCTCTTTAGTTATATTATTACTAGTGATGAATATTCATTTTTTATGCTTTTTGGAATTTTGTGTTTGTCACATGCTTGCTCTTAATCATGTTTCATATTCAATTGGCAATCAATTGGTATCATTTTCAATTAGTATCTATAACCAATTGGTATCATATCTTGAGTTTGTGATAGACCTTGTGTACATTGGATTGAACTTCATAGTCATATGTCTTTTGTACCATGTTACATTCCATTAGCATCATAATGTATATGTTTGCCTCCTCTCATGCTCTTATAGGTAAATATCATGGCAACTATGTTTGTGTTCATAATTGGTTGGTTAATGGTCGAGGTAGGCTTCATGTTTGAACTTCATTTCACTCATCTTACACATCATAGTCATATTTTATGATTGGATGAAATGATTTCAAAATATTCATAGCATATGATTTTCATAGTTATATTATTTTATGCTATGTTTAGTATATCCCAATGACCTTGCTCTTTATATTGGTAATTTGATCATATTGAGCTTTATAGTCAAATATTATTATTTGAATCTAATCCTTAAACTTGAAGTTAACCCCCAATTGGTTAAACCATCTTCTTCTTGTACCAAATAGTTATATTCTTGTCAAAAGTTTGACAAAAGGAGAAAATGGATTGAGGGGGAGTAAATCTTCATAGGTGTAAGACCCCGACCCGAGAGACCTCGATTAGAGTTAATTAAGTTGTGCTTTAGTTTTAAGTGTGTTTAGTGGTTTTTGGATTAGTTTGGGGATTAGAATAGCTTTTATAATAGCTTTGGGGAATTTGGAGAGCCTTTTTACTGGTGGGACCCTTTGGGGGTTCTTGTTACGAATTGTGTGAGACTTAGGGTTTACCGATGATTTCCAAAAATTGTATTTTAATCCCATTGGACTTATCTTGTTAATCCCTACAACTTTCATGTTGGCATCGTTCCCCTTCGAGAGCCCTAAACTTGACTTTTCGCAAATTGAGGGCAAAATGGTCTTTTTACCCAAAAACCTGGACACCAATTTTAATGTCACCAAAACATACAAAATATATACTTTTTGGAAACTAGAAATTTCGCCGATCAACTTTGTCTTCTTCGTCGAATTCGTTTGAAGCCCCGAAAACCATGTTTTGTGCCCGAGGAGTCTTTTAAGTTGTGGGCCCCAGTCCCACTTACTATATAAGGAGAGCTCTTCTCCATTTCTCCTCTTGTTTGCTAAAACCCTAGAAGGAGAAGAAATTCCAGCCCTAAAGGTTTTTCCCCTTGTTCATCTTGCCTTCTTTCTCATAAATCACCACAAGAGCTTTGCGAAATCAAGAATGGACCTTGAAATCTTCTTCCTCATCTCAAGGGTTTCATCTTGACACCATTTTTGAAGAAAACCGCCCACTCCAAGACTTCCTTTGGACAACACCTTGCTTTTTGAAGAACTTTCTTGTAAGTGGTCTTCCTAAAAGTTTTAGAATCTTGCTTGTCTAGCCCTAGGGAAGCTCCATTTCAATTATTGGAAGATTTCGTTTTGTTTTGCTTGGATTTTGATATTCTAGGGTTGGATTTGGGGGTTTTTGTATAGGTGTTTGATTGTGGGCTTAAAGGTGATTAGAGCTCAATTTGATTTGCATTGGACCCCAAGGCAAGTGGATGAAATGATTCTCATATGTTTATCATGTTTTATGCAAAATTTTGATTTATCTTCATTGATAGTTTTAAATGGTTTAATATGTTTGATAGTTTGATTTTATGGATTTTGAATGATGATTTGATGAGTTGAGGAGGTCAAGTAAAGGCCCAAATATTCATGGAGTTGTGTTGGGAAGAAGGGAAAAGAAAGGAAATGGATAGGGATTGGACATAAGAGGAATCCAACCATTTAGGCTGAGATTCGCCACTGTCCGATCGATCGGACTGTGGGCATTACAGGGCCGATCGATCGGACTGTAAATAACTGAGCGTATTTCCGGACAGATCGATCGGCCAAGGGGTCCGATCGATCGGACTGTAAATAACTGAGAGCATTTCAGGACCGATCGATCGGCCAATGAGTCCGATCGATCGGACTGAAATGAGAAGAACTGCAAAAATGAGGATTGTTGGATCATTCTCCAGACCCACTTCAAGCCCATATTCAAGTCCAATTCAGCTCTATCCCTTCTCTTCTTATTTGAAGCCATTGAACCTGTAGCGATGCATAGAAGCCCATGAAAGAGTTGGGTAAAATGGTGAAATGATGTAGTGGGGAGGTGTTGTTTGGAGCCCAATACTATGTAAGGACTTGTAAGGTGTTGTATGAAGTCCGGAGGAAGGAGAAACCTCATCATGGAGATTCCATGAGGTTTTCTAGATTGGCCAATGTGTATAAGGACCCGGAATGTCCCTAACTCTTAAAGAGTACCAAAATTTCATCATAACCGACATACGGGACCCTATTCATACTGATTCAATTCTGGGAACCTCAGTGTTTAGCTCGTAAATTTATGAGGATCCACTCGTATTTGATTTTTAACTGAATTTTTTTACTCATGGAATCCAATCCATGATATTTGAGTATACTTGACCCGAGGGCATTGTTTTACCATATTGTTAATTTATTTAGACCCGTCCCGACATTTATGTGTTTTATACCTATGGGTACCCCACCCCGTTATGAGTATTCATTTGTTTTGATTTTCGCATGTTACCTATGAGTCGGCACCACTAAGCTTGGATAACCTTATCGGTTTGATCCACCGGTTTGGATATCCCCCTTCTGTTATACCAGCTGCAGCATGGTTCCCGCCTCGCCCCGATATATATACCCGGTGCGCTACCGTGGTCCCGCAGAGTATTATATGTATTTATTATATAAAATCGTTGATTCTCCTCACCTCGTGTGACTGAGGTCAACGTCATTGATTCTCCTCACCTCATGTGACTGAGGTCAATGTCCCGATGTGCTCTTATCACTTTTGTGAGAGAGGATTTAGCTTTGTGTGGTTGCCACCTTGTTAGTCCCGAATCCTTGATACCTTACATGTTTTATTTGCATATGTACCTCTTTTAAATGATGCATACTTCTTTTATGAAATTCATTATTTATCTAGGTTCTACTATGTTTCTAAAGGCATCATTGTTTTGAATTATTGTTATATCTTTTCACCCACCTGCCAGACCGTCGTGTCTGATCCATTTATTTTGGTACTCAGGTCCCGAGCTTTTTGCCATCGAGGAGGAGCCTGAGGAGGCGGTCGGCGAACCGCAGCGTGTGATAGAGTGGCAAGCCGATGATGTCATGTAGACATTCGTTCGGACTTTGAGGACGACATTTTGGGAACTTGTGATAGCATCTTTTGGGTTTTGTTGGTTGTATGGTCTTTGTTGACCATTATTTTGGGGAAATTAATCAACTGATCTTTTGTATATACAATGAACTTTACTTTTGGGAAATATGCTTAGGATCATTGCTCATTCTGATATCTTGTTGTGTCAAATATGAATCAGTCTTATTTTTGGAATGGAATAGCATTAATATGATTTGCTACATGCTTCCACAATTTCAAATACTTGTTGGATATATTTATATATGAGATGTTGTGTAAAAATAATCATCAACCCGGAACCCTATGGGAAATCACGTGCACGGATAAATATTCTCTTAACTCCGTGTGCGGTTTGGCCAAAGAGATGCACGTGGCGCGGCATCAACAGGTCCCGATCCCGGACTTGGATCCCTAACCCGGTCCGGGGTCACGATAGGACTGGTATCAGAGCGGGACATGTTTCAGGCAATTAAAAGAAACTAGAAATCTTAAGTACGTGGCGAGGATTCATTAGACTCTCGTTAGATAGAATCGTGTGAGCAATGTGTGACCACCCTGTACTTGATTTATATGTGCTAACAAATTGTTTTGCAGCATTATGCCACCTCGCAAACGAGCAGCAAACAGTAACCACGTTGCTAGTAACAGTGAGAATACAGGGCCTATTGCAGAGGATACACAGGATAACAATATGCAGAACCAATTCCAATAGATGATGCAGGCCATGTTAGACCAGCAACGTTGGGCCAATGAGAACCAGGCTAGACTCCAAGCACAAGCACATGAGACGCAGACCAGATTACAAGAAAGATGCTTAGGAAAGACGAGGATCATGCGAGTGAAATGGCTCAAATGTAAGCACAGTTGTTAGGTGTGCTAGAGAGGATACCAGAACCAATCCCAGTTGCACCACCAGGACCGGTCAACAATAGAGGGAATGATCCTAATGTGTTGTACGAACGGTTCAGGAAGAGAGGACCGAAGGAGTTCTTGGGAACAGAGGACCCAATGGCAACAGATGACTGGCTTGAGCACACGGAGAATATATTCAAAATCTTCACATGTACGGGTGTAGAACGAGTGCAGCTCGCAGCTTCTATGTTCACGAGCTTACCAGATATATGGTGGAAGACCATCAGGGCAGAATATAGGATAATGGCTGATGAAGAAGCTTGTGCTAACTTCAAGAGACAATTTGGAGATAAATATGTACCTACCCATGTCAAGATGTAAAAGGCAGCAGAATTTCAGCAACTTGTGCAAGGGAACATGACAGTCCTCGAATACCTCACCAAATTCGAGAGATTGTCTAGGTATGCACCAGAGTTGGTGGACACGGTGGAAAAGAAGATAACTAAGTTCCTTGAGGGGCTTCACCCAATCATTGAAAGAGATGCTACCGAGGTTGTACCACCCGTCACCTTCGAAAAAGCTGTCAAAAGAGCATAAAAGTTTTAGAACTTTCATAACAAGATCATCAAGAACCAAGGAAAGGGTCAAGGCCACCAGCAACAGAACTATCAACAGAGGAACAATCAGAATAAGAGGCCAAGGCAAGAGCAGAACACGCAGAATCTAGTGGTTTGTATCCACTGTGGGAAAAACCATGAGAGCACCAATTGTCGTTTTATTACGGGAGCATGTTTTAGATGTGGCTCTATGAACCACCAAATGAAGGATTGTCCAAGGCCAGATAGATAGAATAGGTAGCAACAAGGAGCACAGTGTCAGGCACCACCTCAAAATGCGTTAGTAGTCCAGAATCAGGCAAAGCCACTATAGCAACAGGCACCACAACAGCAGCGTAGGCCACAGCAGCTACAACAGGCCCGTCAGCAAGGGCAGAATCAGAATCAGCGTCCTCAGAATCAGAACAGAAATGCACAGCAAGGCAGGTAACCATAAGGACAAAATAGGCCACAGCAGAGGGCACAACTTTATGCTGTTAATAGAGCTGATGCAGAGGCGGAAGGCAATGTAGTGGAAGGTACACTTCTTGTCTGTGGTTTTGAGCTAGGGTTTTGTTTGACCCTCGCTGTACTCACTCATTCCTATCTCCAAAATTTGCTAAGTTGAATGATATGCATGCTAGAGAGTTGAGTTTCATTTTGACTGTGACTACCCCTTTAGGTAAGGAAGTTGTTTGTAGAACTTTTTACCCTAGTTGTCCAGTCATGATAGGAGAAGTAGTACTACCGGCAGATCTCATTTTATTAGAGATGCAGGATTTCGATGTCATCCTAGGGATGGATTGGTTAGCAAGTTACTATGCTACTATGGATTGTTTCCATAAGACCCTAACTTTTAAGTTAGAGGAGACCCAAGCAGGGGTGTTGTTTCAGGGAGAGAGGAGTAGTCCTGGTGAAGGGTCTATTTCAGCGTTGAAGGCTGATAGACTTCTAAGAAGTCGCTGTGAGGCTTATTTGGCGTTTATCACGGAGGATAAACGGTCCCAAGGGGTGGAGGAGATCCCAATTGTTTGTGAGTTTCCGGATGTTTTCCCGGAGGAGATACTAGGATTGCCACCCATTAGAGAGATAGACTTCACTATTGAGTTGTTACCGGGGACCGTTCCGATATCTATTGCACCTTATAGAATGGCTCCGGCAGAATTGGGAGAGTTGAAGATGCAATTGCAGGTAGTTTTGGACAAAGGTTTTGTGAGACCTAGTGTGTCACCGTGGGGAGCACCAGTTTTGTTTGTGAAGAAGAAAGATGGTTCTATGAGAATGTGTATGAAGATTGAACCAAGTGACCATAAAAAACAACTATCTATTGCCAAGGATAGATGAGTTGTTCGATAAGTTGCAAGGAGCTGCTTACTTTTCGAAGATTGATTTGAGATCAGGCTACCATCAGTTGAGAGTTAGAGATTCAGATGTACCAAAAACAGCTTTTCGGACAAGATATGGACACTATGAGTTTCTAGTGATGCCATTTGGTTCGACTAACGCACCGGCAATCTTCATGGCATTGATGAACAAGATATTTGCAGAGTATTTGGATCAGTTTACAGTAGTGTTTATTGATGATATTTTGGTGTATTCCAAGACCAAAGAAGAGCACGAAGAACATTTGAGGATAGCACTCCAGCTTTTGAGGGAAAACCAGTTGTTTGCAAAACTTAGTAAGTGTGAATTTTGGTTGGACCAAGTCACATTTTTGGGTCATATCATCTCGAAGGAAGATTATCAGTGGACCCATCCAAGATTGAGGCAGTTATGAATTGGGACAGACTGAAGAATGCATCAGAGATCAGGAGTTTTCTTGGATTGGCAGGGTATTACCGGAGGTTTGTGCAAGGATTTTCATCGATTGTGTCACCTTTGACGAAGTTGACAAGGAAAAACACACCATATGTTTGGACCGACAAGTGTGAAGCTTGTTTCCAAGAGCTGAAGAAGAGATTGACTACAGCTCCAGTTCTTACTTTGCCATCAGGGAGCGGCGGTTTCATCATTTTTACCGATGCTTCTAATATTGGACTTGGATGCGTGTTAATGCAAGATGGGAAGGTAGTTGCATATGGATCCCTGATGGACCGCGCTCCTGCCTGGTTCTACCGAGGTCGACGGACGTGGAAGTTCGTTGGGTCCGACCCTTTCGTAACCGGGGGGCAAGGGCGTGCATCAACATTTCTTTTGTGTGGGTGTGCCAGATTTTCTATTTTTTACTTGGAATTGCAAGTGGTGATCCGGAGATCAACCTTCGCAAGTAAAAAAGAATCAACTTCTTTCAAGTTTTCCATTGCACATATATTTAAGAAAAGAGAAATTTTCTTGATTTGCCGTGAAAGGCGATTTTTTTTGGCATTTATAGCCGATTTTGGCGTTTATAGCCGATTTTTGGCGTTTATAGCCGATTTTGGCGTTTATAGCCGATTTACAATCCTTATCAATAATGAAAGACAAGAGTTGTGATTTTTGTCTCTTTTAAAAAAATACAAACTACAATGAAAAGCAAGAAAAAGAGGATCTAACTTCTCAAAAGATTGTGGAGGACCCGTTCAGATTGACGGTCGCAAGCCATATGTGGACTTCGCCATCATCCATGCAGATGAGAATAGAGGATGCTATTGATTCGCTTGGCTTGGCTATAACCTCAGGTTTTTAGAGGACAACGACCAAAAGGAGGTCCTATGTCCAATAAAAAGCCGAGTAGACGGGCTGAAAAGCCATGTCTAAGCCATTTAGAGGCAGAAGGAGAAGGCAAGGACCTTGGGGGGTACCCCCCAAGGGACTTTTGTCACCTTGTAGCGGTGGTCGGTGTACAACTTCCGTAGAGTTTTCTCTCTTTCTTTTTCTGGATTTCTGTGCTTTTTTCTGATCTGGGATCTGTCTTCTTTTTCCGATCTGGATTTCTTTGGAGTGCTCTCCTATTTATAGGCTTTTAGGTAGCCATTTAGGAGGGTTTATGAGCCTTAGTTGTCATAAAGCTACATAAAGGGAGGAGTTACAAGATTGAATTCTTTATTTTGTAACTCCTTTTTCTTGGCTTCTGATTGGCCGGAGGAGATTGAGGGAATTTAATCGCCTTTAATCGCCATGATGAGAGGAGTTTCATGGGTTAAATGCCATGAATCTCTTGACTTGTAACTCCCGGATGCTTGCTTTTGATTGGTCCGTCCAAAGAAATGGATTAATGACTGTAATAAAGCTAGTCAATTAATCGCATTAAGTGGTCGTTGAGATGGTGAAGAGTCGTGGGCCGTGCCGCGTCTTTTTGGGATTCTTCTGGCAATGATCATCGATGGATCTTCATGTAGATCGACATCGGATGACCATATAACTTCAGGTGTTGGTTGCCAACAACGGGTCGGTGCCATCTGTCCTGTCGATTTCTCGATCGGTCGGGTAGGAAGCACACTCTTTTTTGGTTGACCGGGGTGGCGATCAATGTTGTTTTCGATACTCTTGATGTTTAACCCATGTTTTTGACGGATGTTAGAGGATTTGGTGTCTCAAAAGTATGAATTTTGGAAAATACCAGAGGCCGAACGCTTCGAATCGTGAAAAAAGGGCGAGAAATGGGGTTTCTGGGGCCCACCGGGCGATCCCGGGTCCTAGGATCACTGGCGACCCTGGGCCAGGGTCGCAGGGGCGACCCTGGGGGGGTTTTTCCCCTTTTGTCTCGTTTTGTGTCCGTTTTTGCTGTTTTTCGATTCTTTTTTTCTTCTGTATTTTTCCTTGACATTTTGATCATTTATTGGCCTGATTTTCCTGTAGAAAACCTGATGAGAATCCTTGCATTTTATTTTGCAAAGTTTCCAATTTTCCGAAAAAGCCGAAGACTTTGTCGCGCAGAGCTGCCGATTTTCCGTCAGAAGCCGAAACTGGGTCAAACGATGTTGGAATGACCTGAATTTTGGGGTGAAGCCTGCTGAGCAATAATAAGACCAACCATAGGCTTTTTTTTTTAGTTTTGAAGCCGTTTGGGGCCCTATCACCAGTAGACTTGCTTTTGTCGCGATGAAGATGTCGCAACTTGATGTGCGGTCAACCGATGTCCGATTGACTTGAAATTTGACAGGGAACCTATTGGAGTCATTTTAAGATGATCTATAGGCTCTGTCTTAGAAACCATGGTCCCGGGGAGCTTCGCCGCCGGGAGGCCTAATTTGGCTTCCGAGAGTCAAAGTATGGTCAAATGTTGTCGAAATGACCTGAAATTTGACGTGTAGCCCTTTGTAAGCATTTTGAAGCCGTCCATGTGCTCTATCTGATGAGTGATGGCCTCGGTGGTTCTCGCCGCCGAAGGGCTTGATTTAGCTGTTTGAGGGTTGATATAGGGTCAAACGTTGTCGGTTTGACTCGAAACTTGACGTGGAGCCTTTTGGATATTTTGAGACCATCCATCGGCTCTGATCGAAGATTTGGTGTCTCCGATGCTTTCGCCGCCGGGAGCTCCTTTTCAGCTGCCGGAGAAGCGAAGTTAGGCCAAATGATTTTGAAATGGCCTGAAACTTCTTGTGTACTCCTCTTTTGGCTGTCTTGAAGGATCTTGCAGTTTTTGTTTGATTCTGACAAGATTTGATTTTTTGGAGGTAGCATTGCATATTTATGGAAGGTTGCGACTTCATGTAGCTCTTTGGATCTTGAATAGGCAAAGTGACATTTTTGGTGTCAACAAATGCCCCCTCGAGGTACAGCGATGAGTTGCTTAACTTTTGTAGTCGATGTGCCTCGAAGAGATTTGTGAAGGAGAGCTTGTGACTTGATCAAGAGTCTTTGAGCAGTCTTTCTTTTTGGTATTTGTAGCCTTTTGAGCTTCCAGGGGAATTTTATGGTAGTGAAAGGAATCACGTACCATCTCAAGGCAAAATTTTGAAGATGACATCAGGGATCTGGATTTGGGTTTTGACCTTGTGACCTAACAGGCTGTATGTGGCAGGTTAGGGGGTCGGGTATGGTTTTGACCGTGTGACCCAACAAGCTGTATGTGGAATGTTGGGGGATCAATTTTGGTTTTGATCTTGTGACCTAACAGGCTGTATGTGGCAAGTTAGGGGATCAGGTTTGGTCTTGTGACCTAACAAGCTGTATGTGGCAAGTTAGGGGACCAGGATTTGGTTTGGATTTTTGTGGAATGTCAATTTCATGATTTTGGGTCAATTTGGTTTATGAGGCTAGATGGTTTGATTTTTGGAAGCTCATGGGGCTTGGAATTTTCTTTGTATGGTCCAATCAACTCAAAAGAGGCATGGAACTATTTTTGTATACTCTTGGTGAGAGGGATTTCTCTTTGACTAAAAGCCCAAAAAAATATTTTTTTTTTGTGTGCCTAGGTGTTCAAACCTAGCTCATATGGGCTAACCCATGGGGCCTTAAGCTTTTGAAATAGCTTAGATCTCATATGGTGTGATTTTTGTAAAGAACATCCAAAAATATCTCATTTGGATAGAGAATATCTAAGAATATCTTTACTTGGAGAGAATCTCTCATGTTCCCTTTATTTTGGGTGAGAATATCTCAAGATATCCTCCTTTGGGAAAGAATCTTCTATTGATCCTATCTTTTGGGAGAAAATCTCTCATTGATTTCTTTTTGGGAGAGAATCCCTCAAGATTTCTTTCTTTTGGGAAAGAATCTTTCTAATCTCTTTCTTTTGGTAAGGTTACTAATTAGTAACACTTACCTCTTTCTTCTTTCCTTCTTTGGTTTGCTTTCTTCTATAAAAGCAAGGAGGAGGTTGGATCTCTTGCTCTTATTACTTTCTTTTGCAACAATCCCAAGAGGGCTTCAAGACCAAGAGTTCTTCTTCTTCAAGATCTTCAAGATTTTTCTTCTTCTTCTCCATCAATGACTTCAAGTAAGTTCCCTTTTTCAAGAAAACCCCATTGTAGAAAAAAAAGTCCTTTTCTTTTTTTTGTTTCTTTCTTTTCTTTTCTTCTTTTTTTTTTCTTTTCCACGTGTTTGCTTTTTTTTTTTACACGTTTTTTTTTTTTTGCTTTCTTTTTTTTTTGCATGTTTTGTTTTTTTTTTTTTTGTGGGCCGTACGGATAGATCCGTATGGATTTGGCCGTACAGCCATGTGGCCTGTGGGCCAGTCCCTTTTTTCTTTTCTTTTCTTTTTTTTTTGTTTTCTTTCTCTCTCCTTTTTTTTGAGAAAGTTTTCTATTTTTTTTTGTTCTTTTCTTTGTCCCCCTTTTTTTTGAGAAAGTTTTCTTTCTTCTTTTTTTTTTTTTGCTCATCATGATAATGCATTTTTTTTACCAAGATGTTCATGCATGTATATTTTTGTAAATTGAATTGTAGCATGATGTGATAGCATACCTGAAAGTTTTCGCAAATTTGGGAACTTGGAGCTCGCAGCGATGTTGAGCCCTTCCTGATTTTGCGGAGACTTTCAGGTTTCGAAAGTTTGGAGTTTCGGAGCTCACAACAATGTTGAGCCCATCTTCAAGCTTTCTATTTCTTTCGGGATAGTTCCTTTTCTTCGGAATTGCCCCGTCATCATGTCAAAATTTCGCAAGATTTTTTTTTTGCGAGATTTTGTCATTTTGGTGTTTGATCTTTTTCTTTTCCATCCTTTTCAGGTGGTTCTTCCAGAACGAACAAGGGTTAAAGAGCCTGCTACATGCGCACCTCTTCGATCTGCTAGATCTTCTAATCCGGCCGTTCAGCAGGCCTTTGAGAAGGTCTAGTATGTTGAGAGAAATCTTGAAGAATGTGACTCCCTCAATAGAGATGAGATGAGGCAGCGCCTGATCGCTCTCAAGGGAGAGGAATTCTATAAGATCATGGTAAGCAGTCGTCCATGGGTGATGGAAGATCAGAGTGTTTTACCCAAGCCTACCTTTTTCTTCGGTGATGCCGTCCCTGATGATATGACATACCAGAGGAGATGTTTTCAGTTCTCTTTCACAGCAAATGGTGAGAAGAAAACTGTTGCTACCCGGTCGACGTTTGATCGCACCATCTCGATCATGAGCCTTGCCCCCACGTGCTCTAAGAGGGAAGATCCTCCAAGCTGGGTGAGAAGGACAAATGTAATCAAGACCGGGGTTTTTGTTGGCAATTCTCTTGGATATACGGAGAGGTCGCCTGTTGACATGGACCTGTTGATGCCATCTAGCGGCTACCAGGGCTCTGATTATCCGTCGGTCGATTTAAGACCGGTGGGCCTTGGTATTTTCAGCAGTGACGGCAGCAATTGGATAAAGCCTTTTCGACTTCGTGGCCGTTTCAATACTGACTCCGAGTGGAAGTCGTAGACTGATCGCGTCCTGCTGATTGGTGGCGCCGTTTTGAAGGAAGCCAGGATTTTTTATGCGGTCCGCGCCTTTAGGGAGACCGTGATCTTTTCCGACGAGGCCTTCTTGGCTATGCTTGAATCATTCCTCCCACAAGCCAATACCTTCGTTGTGACGAATGGTGAGATTGGTTTCTCTTTGAAGGAGCCGAGCGCCATTACTAGATTGCCTATCCTTGGCAAACTCTATGAGGAGTTTATGCCGATTGGCAGCGCCCTTGAGGGGCAGTCTGAGGAGTTCAGGCTTCTGTACTTTCAGCTCCTCGCCTTCTATGATTTTTTAAAAGAGAATGAGGGTTTGAAAGTTAGATCCAGCAGTTGGAAGAGTTCTAACTCTTCGTTCCCCAACTTTTTTGATAGCAAGGAGTCTTCTGATAGTGTGACCCAAGAAGCCAGGGCTCAGGATCCAAGTTCGAAGAAGATCTTGGTCATGCAAGAAGAGTTGAGAGATTTCTGTGCGAGTACAAACGCCATATGTCCTGACATTACACTGCGGATGCTATTTTTGCTGGAGGAGATGGAACGCACATCAGGCCGCATTGTATTTTTCCGGCTTGTCAGATGGCGTTTGGAGAGCAGCTTGCTTTGGTGCCAGCTCTTTACTCCTACCTGTGTATCGAACTGCAGGCTGCTGCTCTTTTGGTTCGGCTTGGGCTCCCTATGAATAGGTTATTTTCAGCCCACATCTTTTATTCGTGGTACGTGTACCACTATCCTAGCTTCCACCGGCTGGGTGCTGCACAGGATGATGATCCTCTGATGATTCGGCTGGTTAAGGGCAAAGCCGTGTCTGAATCACTTTTGTTTGCCCGCATGAGGATCCGACGTTTCAGGGACGTCGAGATGGGGCAATCTTCAGTGAAGCTTTCTCCGGAGTTGCGGAAGAAGGATTTTGATTTTGGTGCCTCCCGAGACTCTACCAGGGAAGGGTCGGGAAGGCATTACTCCTTGACGAACGCAGAGAAGGAGTGGCTCTTCAGCATACGTGTTGGCACGATGGTGTACCGCAGACATCTTTTCGTCGACATCCAGCCGTATGTACCCTCTCGCTTTGCTTTGCAGCCGGGTTTTTCTCAAGGCGTTGTTGGAGCGCCTTCAAGCATGGTGAAGTGCTTTGGAGGTTTACAGGACGGGAGAAATGCATGGGCTTTCTATAGTGCTGAAGACACTACAACCATGATCTCTTATCCTGTGTTGTTGACTTCCCGGACTGCCGGCTTTACGAAGTGGTTCGCAGAGAGCTTTTCGGCATATCGGGGGCTTTCCAAGAAGGAGCTTGATCTGAAGCGGGCATCTAGAAAGGGCCTTGGAAAGTTGGATGGCGTCCGGCAAGAGGAAGTTTAGGCTTTCCTTTCTGGAGAGAAGCATAAGATAGGCTTTCTCGGTGACCAGGGCGTCATTGGTTCTGAAGTTGTTCGAGAAAGACCTGATGAGGCTTTAAAGCAGCTAGAGCAGGAGGAAGCCAAACTTGGTGCTTGGATGCAAGCGGTGGAAAGGCAAGCTTCCGTGGAGTCTACTGGCAAGAGTAGACCATCCAGTGAGGAGTCAAGTGGGAAACCTGACTCTGACAGCGGGGCAGGTTCCTCTAAGAAGCGAGCCCGCAGGAGTAAGAGGAGGAGGAGGAGTCATCGCAGAAAGGGGCAGCATGAGGACTCTCCTGACTTAGAAGTTCCTCTTGTTAGTTTTATGGACTCAATCCAGTAGATGATATAATAAATTGATTAATTTCTTTATTTATCAGTATATTCATGCTTTCCTTTCATGAGATGAATGGTGATTTATTATATACTTGCACATAACCAATACGAATGACATGATGGTTCATGAGATGAACCGGGGTCCACAAGTATATTAGATGTAATACATGTGTATGGATGAGATCCACATACGGGAGACATGTATGACAAATCTTATACTTAAAATATATTCACAACCAGTGATGAGACTAGACATCTCATACTGATAAGGTTGCAGTACTTTGATCACTATGAGATAGTGTGATTTGTCTCGATCATCAGAATGGAAGATTCTGGATCATAGTGCTGGTACATTGGATGTATTGAAGGACCATGAGAAGCACCTTATAAACACTGTCTTTATTTTAAGGTCTGCTCTCATAATTCCCTAGCAATAGGCTCTCAATCCTGAGACATTAATGAACTCAAGTTTCTATCTATTCATTTGCTTAAAGTCACCAATGAGTGAGGCCAACTGTAGGTCAACACCTCGGTGATTTGGGTACATGGTAGTAGAGCTGTGGGAACATTCAATAGTCAAGATGAAATCTATCTCTAATATCCCCTTGTGCCAATTAATGGATTTATCATTGGTAAGTGCGCACCCATTCCGATTAAGAGTTAATTGGAAAGGTACCTATTGGTCATTATAATTAATTGGGGCTCAAGGATAATAAGCTATGGATCAAGTTTGGAAGACAGGTCCAATTGATCCATGGATATTGATAGAGGGGTCTACTTGTGATAATGTGGAAGTTTAGGGTCTTCAATGTAATATTCCTAAGACTGGAGTTCAATTGCATTTATATAGTGGAGTTATTTGCAATTAACTGTGGGCCCGGATTACACATGAGATGTGGGGTCGCGAGTCCCAGTTGGAGCCAGCTTTCTAAGGAATCCCTAGTGGTCCCCACGCTAGCCCAATTATTAGAAAGTATCTAATTCTAGTTGAACTCTAAAAGGAAAGTTACTATTTCTATTTGAAGTGAGACTTCTAATAGTGGTAATAGTAGACTTACTAATTTTAGTAGAAGTGAGACTTCTATTTTAATTAGAAAGGAATTGGAAAGTTACTAATCATATTTGAAGTGAGACTTTTAATTATGATATGGTAAGTTACTAATTAATTAATGGAAGTAAGACTTCTATTTTAATTAAGAAGAGATAGTTACTAATTTTTGGAAGTAAGACTTCTAATGGAAATTAGTAAGTTGGGCTTGCAAAAGCTATAAATAAGAGGAGAAGAGGGCCTTGGACGTCCTATGTAAAAAATCCACCTAGGGATTCACGCCCAAGTCCCCTAGAGCAAGTGTTGCTCGAGTTTTTCCTCTCTCTCCCTCTTCTAGTTCTCTTTCTAGTTCCTCCCTAGAGTTCCTAGTAGTTTTCTCTTGGAGATCCCACCATCTTCTTGAGAAAAAGGAGAATCTAATACGGGTCATAGCGTGGAAGATCAAGAGGTCTTGGAGATCCCTATTTGATTAGTGAAAGCGTTTCATCATCAAAGAAAGACGCAACTCCTCCATTAGAGCACAACCGAGCTCCAAAGGTATAATCTACTTCCATGCATGTTGTAGATTTATTTGTTGCTTATATGTTGCTGTTTTTATCTTCTAGATAAATTGTTTTACTGATCATGATGACTGAGATTGAGGACATAGATCTTGGATTGGGTTTTATAGCCTTCTGGATAGTTGATCTCTGCGTCAAGTGGGTCAAAAGTTTTTGAAACCTATCCTAGAGGCCCACCCTATTTCCAACACCTCTTACTATCAATGAGGATGTGCCAGTGGATGCTGACGAGCCTCCAGAGAAGAGAAACCGAGAAGAAGAGACCATCGGTGAAGGTATGATTCTTCCTTTTTCTCTTTCCATTTCTTTTCATGGGATTTTTCCATGTTCTGATTTGCTTCTTGTTTCTGCTTTTCTTTTCTTTCTTTTTTTAGCAAAGGAAGACTTGGTGACGCCTGAGGTTCCAACCGATGAGGTGGTGACGGATCCTGTCGGGGCACCTGAAGAAGAACCGAGGGACTCTGGAGTGAATCCAGAATCTCCAATTGGTATGACTTCTTTTGCTTTCTTTTTTTTGTGTCTGTGACTTGGTTTGCTAACATTTTTCTTGCGAGCTGACTTGCCACAGGATTCCGATGACTTTGAACCATCGATGGACGCAAATGTTGATGATGCTTCCGATGAGTTCATAGAGGAAGAGAGTCTTCCGCCAGTCGTCGAAGAAGGTATTTTGTAGTAATAACCCTGATAATGATTTTCAAACAGGATTATATTCATACCTTTTTGTGTTTCTTTGGCAGGTTTTGAGGTGACAGAGGAGAGTCCGTCACTTCCTTCAGAACCAGAGCAAGGGATGCCAGAGGTTGATCCAGAGGTAGAGATTCCTGGGACCAGTTCTGACACTGTTGAGGAGATACCTCGTGCTGAGATTCCTTCCCGAGCAGGAGCAGCTTCAACTGGAAAGAGTTCTTTTGTTACTCTTCCAATGAGTGATGACATGAGCAGTCGACCAACGGAGTTGGGCGAATCTTCAGCTGGGCCATCTCTTCTTTTGGCTAAGAAGGTTGTGGTGCGGGTTCTGAGCTCTTGGATTGAGACTCTGCTTTCTGGGCACCTAGATGCCGAATTTGGGATGATCCAGCATGTGCGTGAGATTCTCGGTGATGCCGAAGAGGCTGGTCTGGATGTCACAAGTGCCAGGGCGATCGTTGATAGGATCATTGAGCTGGATGACAGGTGGTTTGAGACCATGGGTTTTCCTGACGACCAGTTCTTCAAGGAGATGTTCCTGGACCCTGCGGATAAGGCTCAGTCTAACTTGGATGAGGCTACATAAAGCAGGAAGCAGATAGTCCGAGAGAAGAACTTAGAAGAGCTAAACATCATTGGGCTGACACATGACCTTAACATCCTTGATAAGGAGGTTGATGAGGCCAGGAAACATCTTGAGCATCTGCAGGCACAAGTCGCTGCCAAGTGGACTGCAATAACAGAGGCTTGTGACAGGGAGAGTGCTCTGATTCGCCGGGTTGCAGATGCCAATCGAGTTCTTGAAAGGAAATCTCAAGAAAGCAAACGATGGCAAACTGCTCGGGATAAGCTTCCCGGTGCGAAAGAAGGGTTTCAACCCACCCCAGCATCTCATGGCAAGTTCCTGAAGAAGCCTGCCCTGGAATCCCTGACGGCTGAGGCGAAAAGTTTCCTTGAGGAGCTGAACTCTTGGCTGGAGACCATTTTTTTTTTAGCTCTTATTTTTTTAACAGAAACCATCCTTCTCTTTTTTTTTTTCTTTCCTTTGTATAACTTGTATTTTTTTTGGTACTCTTTTTTTTGTAGTGCTTGTGAACACTTTCTTTTTTTTGGTACCACATGTATTTTTTGGTACTCTTTTTTTTGTTTTCCCTACGCTCACTTAAATCTTTTTGTGATGAAAGTAATTGTTAAATGGGATGCTCTTTTTTTTTTTGTTTTCCCTACGCTCACTTAAATCTTTTTGTGATAAAAGTAATTGCTAAATGGGATTTGATCAAAAGCTTGTCATTTTGTGAAAATCTTTTGTCAAATGATTGTTTTCGCATGTAAGCCAGATTTTTGTTTATGGCATGGAAGCCGATTTTTGGCATGAGAGCCAGCTTTTTTGTGGCATTGATAACCGATTTATGGCATTGATAGCCGGTTTTGGAGGCATTGATGGCCGGGTTTTTTGAAATCCGTTTTTTTTGTTTTGTGGCATTGATAGCCGGTTTTGTTTTGTGGCATTGATAGCCGGTTTGTGTCATTTATAGCCTGTTTTGGTGGCATCTATAGCCGTTTTGTGGCATTTA
The DNA here is from genome assembly GCA_012931725.1 of Litsea cubeba. NCBI lineage: Eukaryota > Viridiplantae > Streptophyta > Magnoliopsida > Laurales > Lauraceae > Litsea > Litsea cubeba. The sequence continues at coordinate 61,090,874 of CM022949.1, forward strand.
TAGCCAGTTTGGTTTTCAAAAATGCAAGTATCGACTAAAAGTCACCTCCCTGCTGAATGTTCTTGCAAGTATCGATGGAATGTCGCGTCCTTGCTCATTCGATTGCGAGTATTGATGGAATGTCGCATCCTCGCTGATTTGGGTGCAAGTATCGATGGAATGTCGCATCCATGCTTTTCAAAAATTTTGGTTTTGCGGGTACTGACTTGATGTCGTTTCCCCACGATTTTTGAAATTTGTGGTTTTCTCGAACCTTTAGGTTATGGATATCAACTGAAATGTTGCGTCTCCATGGTTTTTTTAGGTTTTTTCGAACCTTTGAAATTTAGGTTGTGGATATCATTTGAAATGTTGCATCTCCACGATTTTTAGGTTTTTTCGAACCTTTGAAATTTGGATTGTGGATATCAACTAAAATGTTGCATCTCCACGGTTTTGGATTTTGCAAGTATCGACGAAATTTCAATTCCCTGCGATTTTGGTAATGTCAAACGTGGTTCGCATTCTTCCGATTTGTGCGAGTATCGACTAGGCGTCGCTTCCCCGTGGTTTTTTTTTTTTTTTAAACCATTTTTTTTTGTTTAAAGACACGAGGGTCATAAGTTTTGACCTAAAACCATTTTGGCGGTAAAAGGCAGGGTGGACTAGGGTGGAAATCCCTGAATCCGGATTTTGTTTCAAACCATGAATTTTGGGTTCAAGGGTTGAAAATTTTGGTCAAGTTAGGGAAAGGTTCCTAAACTTGGGTTTTTTGAACAATGAAACGCTGGAAGTAAGCATTGTTTAAATTTCTAGAAATTTCAACATTTGATATGAAAATTCTAAAAAAAGGTGGGTTTAGCGAGCGTGTACTTGGAAACCGGTTTTGGCCGTACAGGCATTGCTCTTACCCAGTTGGGTAAGTCTTCAAGGGTAGTACCGCTTTAAGAACTTGTCGTTGATGGGCAACATACATCTGTCACCTTCCATGTTTAGGAGTGCGTATGCGCCATTGGAGAAAACCTTGTCGATGACGTAGGGTCCCTCCCATTTTGGCTCAAATTTGCCTTTGGACTTGTGAGCGAAGACCATTGGTCTTTTTACCGCAAGAACCAAGTCACCCTTTTTGTAGGCGCGTTGCCTGACCTTTTTGTTGAAAGATCCTGCCTTGCGTGCTTGGTAAAGTTCAATGCTTTGTTGAGCTTCGAGCCGTCTCTCACCGAGATTGTCCAGCTCATGGAGTCGTAGTTTGACATTGCTTTCTTGAGTCATGTCATTTTGCAAGGATACCCTCGAGGAAGGAATTTGTACTTCCAAGGGTACGACAGCTTCGTATCCATAGACCAAGGAGAATGGTGTGCTATGGGTTGGTCCTCGAACGGTGGTTCGATAGGCCCACAAAGCTTCAGTTATTTTATCACTCCAGTCTCTTTTGTGATTAGAGACCATTTTTTTGAGGATTTTGCAGAGTGTCTTGTTGAAAGATTCTGCTAATCCATTTGCTGCCGGATTGTATGGAGTTGAAGGACAGCTTTGGATTTTGTATTTGTCGCAGAACCTGTAGAATCGATGATCCGGAATTGTGGTCCGTTATCAGGGACGAATCTTTTGGGTATGCCGAAACGACAAATGATATTGGTGCGCAGGAACTGAAGGACTGATGAGGTCTTCATTTCGTTGAACGCAAATGCTTCTGACCACTTGGAGAAATAATCTGTAGCGGCGAAGATGAAGCGATGACCTTTGCTCGAAGGGGGAGAAATAGGACCTATGATGTCCATACCCCAGGCTTCAAAAGGCCATGAAATCGTTGTAGGATGCAGCCATTCTGGAGGCATGTGAATGTAATCTCCATGAATTTGGCATTGTTGGCAGCGCTTAGCAAATTGCATTGCGTCAGCTACCATGGTAGGCCAGTAATATCCTAACCTTTTTATCTGATCATAGAGCTTGGGACCAGCCTGATGAGCTCCGCAAAGACCAGCATGAACTTCTTTGAGTGTTTCTTTAGCCTCTTGTTGTGACAAGCAGCGTAGAAGTACTCCGTTGAAGGATTTCCTGTAAAGGAATTTTGAAGGAATATCCAAATGAAAGCTTGGGGTTCGCCTTTGGATGCTTACCCGTTCTTTTGGATCTTCAGGTAGGATTCCGAACATAATGTAATCAATGAACGGATCCCTCCAGTCGCTAATTGAAGTTTGAAGGATTGAAATCCGACTTCCAACCACTTGGTGGCATTCAGCAACTGCTTGGTGTGTGTTAAGAGGAGGAAGGATTCTTCTTTCGCACACTGTGATTTGCATTTTTTCCCCTTCCTGGATTGCCATGGATGCGGCAAGTCCAGCTAGGGCATCTACACGTATGTTTTCACCACTACGAATGTGGGTGATGTGACAGATGTCAAACTTTTGCAGAAACGATTGTGCTTTGTTGTAGTAAGGCAGCAAATCTGGCTTCCAGACTTCAAATTTCTGATTCATCTGGTTGACGATCAGTTGAGAGTCTCCAAAGACTTCCAGCATGGTGATACCGGATTCGATGGCGAGTTCCAATCCTAGGATCAGAGCTTGATATTCAGCTTCATTGTTTGTGCATGGTTCCAGTAGCGAGAAAGTGTGTGGAATCATGTATTTGTCTGTGCTAACAAAGAGGATACCAACTCCCGAGATCAGCTGTCTTTTTTCATTTGTCCTGGTTGCACCGTCAAAGTACATGTCCCAGGAGGCACTTTGTGAGAAAGTCTCCACATTGTAGACTGGTTCATCTGGGAGATCATCTCTGAGCGGAGAATCTTTAGGTAATGGATGCTCTGCGAGGAAGTCCGCTAGAGCTTGCCCTTTGATTGCCTTTTGTGGTACATACCTAATATCAAATTGTGACAGAAGGATGGACCATTTTGCCAGTCGAGCGTTGAGAGAACCTGCCTTTGTGACAAGGACCTTCAAGAGGTTGACCATCGAGACTAGGTAGACTGTGTTGGAAAACAAGTAGTGACGCAGCTTTTGTACGGCGAACATCACTGCAAGACATTCTTTTTCGACTGGAGAGTAGCGATGCTCTGCACCTACTAGCATGCGGCTGAGGTAATATAGAGCAGTTTCTTTTCTTTGATCATTTTCTTGTGCAAGCAGAGCTCCCAAAGAGTGATCAAGGGCTCTTGTGTACAAGATGAATGGTTTTCCAGTGGTAAGAGCGGCTAACACTGGAGGTTTTGTCAGGTATGACTTCATGTCTTGGAAAGCAGCTTCACAGTCAGCATCCCAGACAAAGTTTACACCTTTTTTCATCAACCGGGAGAATGGACGGCATTTCCCCGAAAGATTGGAGGTGAACCGTCTGATGTAGGCCAATCTCCCTTGAAGCCCTTTGAGTTCTCTCAAGGTTCTTGGAGAGGGCATTTCTAGAATGGCTTTGACTTTTATAGGGTCAAGCTCTATTCCAGCTTTCCAAACTAAAAATCCGAGGAACTTATCCGACGAGACGCCGAAGAAGCATTTCAAAGGATTCATTCGCAGTTTGTGTTTGCGAAGCCGGAGGAACACTTCTCGAAGGTCTTCGAGATGATCTTCTTTTCTTTTGCTTTTGACAGTGAGGTCATCAACGTAACATTCAACCGTCTTTGCGCATATCTTGGAATATTTTCATCATAGCCCTCTGATATGTGGCACCAGCATTTTTCAGAACAAATGGCATGACAGAGTAGCAATACACGCCAAATGGGGTCCGAAAAGATGTATGTTTTTCATCTTCAGGATGCATCTTTATCTGATTGTAGCCAGAGAAACCATCCATGAATGTCATTCGCTCGAATCCACAGGTATTATCAATCATTACCTCTGGTATGGGGAGCGAAAACTCATCTTTTGGGTGTAACACCCCGACCCACCTTAATCTCATTTTAGAGTTAATTAATTTGGATTAATTGCTTAATGGATGTTTTGGTTGTGGTTGGACTTGATTAGGTAGAATTAGTGGGGTTTGACCATTTACTAGGTAGATTATGACTTTTGGAGTGTTTTGGGTTTTGTGTGTACTTAGAAATTTTTTTGGTTTCTAATGCATTGCATAGGGCATTTCATGGGCCTTAACTTTCATGTCTTGACCCATCAAATTCGGACCCATTTAGGCCCATTCCTAGCCCATTCATTAGCTCCAAGCCCTTTCTTGCAATTTCAGTCCATTTTGTGGACTTACATGCAATGCAGGAGGAAAATTGGCTTAAAAGCCTTAACCCCAGTCATTTTCCTTTCTTCTCCTCTCATTTCTTCTCCATTTCCAGCTGGGAGCTATTCTTCTCCTTGTCTTCTTCTTCTTCTTCTTCTTTCACTCCTAGCATCAACCAAGACTCCTAGCATCAGTAGAAGCTAGCCACCACTTCATCTTCTCCACCAAGACAACATCTTCCAAGCTCAAGCATCCACTCATCTTTCTTTCTTCTTGCTTTTGGTAAGCTCTTTCTTCATTCATCATTTTCATTTGATTTCTTTCATCCTTGGAAAGCTACAAATCATGTATGCATCATCTTCTTCCTCATTCATTTCATTCATTTTCGTTTTCACCATTTTAGGGCATTTGAGCTTGCATTTTGGGGATTCTTGATTAGAAAAGATTTGGAGTGTGAGAGTTAGCTCAAAGCACCAAGGCAAGTTAAATATGTACATTGATATGCATGTTTCCTTGTTTGATTCATGAATGTATGAAATCATTTGTAGAAACCCTTCTTCTTGCTCAAAAATGGTTTTCTTGTGGATGATTTCTTTTGTTAATGTATATGGGTTTATTGATAGTTTTGATGAGCATTTTGGAAGCTCAAAGATACCTATTGGTAGTGTTTTAAAACCTGATGGAATGCCTTGAATGGCTTGAGAGAAATCAAGAAGTTTCAGATTTTTGGACACAGAGATTTGACAGTTCGCTCGAGCGAGCGTGAGTGAACGCTCGAGCGAAGGGCTTTCTGGGAGAGTTCACTCGAGCGAACTCTTGGTCCGGTCGAGCGAATAGCTTTCTATCTGGGGTCCGCTCGAGCGAACATCTGAGCGCTCGAGCGAACCTGATACCTGCAGTATGCAGATTTTCCAATGACCATAACTTTTCAACCGTAAGTCCGTTTTTGGAGATCTACATACCGTTGGAAAGCTCATGATTTTTAGAACCCGACAAAAAGTGATTTTATTTTATTTGAGCCTTGAAAAAGATTATATGTTGGATTCTATATAATTGTGACAAATGGACGTTTCCATGAGCCGGACATTGAACCGTAGCTTGTTCTAGTTGATTGGCCTGATAGATGGACCTGTAGGATGTGCACCCTGAACTTTTATCATGACCATTGGATTTGTTTAATTGTGGATATGGATTGAGCACCCGTACCCACAAAAGGGGCATTGTGTTCTTCGGATTGTAACCGTGCCAAATGTGTTCTATTAAGGGAGTCGACATCCAAATTATGTAACGCCAAGGGGTCCTCGTAGCCCGATAATGTCGAACTCTTAATACTACCCTGAGTTGGATGGTGAAGACCACATGTGTTCCCAAGACCGTAGGCCTGGCTTGAGTTCTGTCTTGATTCTAAATATGATATCTCTGTACATGCATTGCATTCCATTTTCAGTATTTTAGTATGACTTGATCATGCTTCTGTTCAGTTATGTATTCTTTGTTACACATCTGTTATGTTATATCTATTTATGGCTTTGTTCAGTATATTTCAGTAAGTACTGATTTGTTATTTATATGTCATGTCCTGTATGTGTCCTGTATCTGATTTACACTGTTCTGCACCTAATCTGTTGTTTGTATTTTGCACTCTATGAGTCGGCACCACTTAGCTTCGACCCTATCTAAGTCGGACCCGGCTAAGTGTGGGTTTAGTAAACTTCTGGCCCTCTGCAGATGGGAATATATTCTGAGGGTTTACCGGCACCCTAGGTCTACGATGGAGAATTATGGGTACCTCTGTCTCCTAGTAGCACCACCCTGTCCTGTCCTGATATTCTGCTCTCATTTATTTCATGTTATATGATTAACTTGAGAGAACATAGCTTATGTGGATGTACCAACTAGTACTGTTAATATATTTATCTGTTATCTATGACTCGTATGTCTCATGCTAATTCATGCATTGATACGCGTAGTGATTATTCCTTGATCTCTTATGATTTATACCTGTCTGACCATTCATTTGATACATATTATATGGACTGTATATGTTTGTCTTGCTTAGCTTAGTCTAATGGTGCCACACTTGGCATTACAGGTGAATACGTCGACGCCATTGCCCCGGAGATCCTTGAGGAAGAGGAACCTCCACATAACGTAGCAGAGTGGACTCCTGATGATGTCTTCTAAACATCCCTACGATGAGAAATGGACGTTAAATTACCCATCGACCGTGGCTAGGATTGCCACATCTTTTGTATTAACTTATAAACCTGTTAGTTTTGGGATTGTAAACTTAATTAACTTACTTCTTCTCTCTCTATCTCTTGAACTTGAATCTTTAAATTTATGCTCATGGACCCCTATGCTCTATATCTTGATGATTGTGTTATGTAAATTTGGATATCCATTTGACAGATTTATACAAGCATATTGAGAAATATAAACCTCACACGTGATATCCTGTGGGTAAATTCCGTACGTGGGGACCTAGAGTCAATGAGTTTGACTCGAATTTCCATGCGGGCGTGTGTCGCGCCTCGGGATGTGTGAAATCTCGGGCTCGGGGCGTGACATTGGGCATGCGCCATTCAGGTCTCTATAGTCAATACAGACCCTGATCTGCCCTTTTTTCTTTGTCACGGGGACAATGTTGGCCAACCATTCAGGATGTTGTTCCTCACGGATGAAGCCGACGCTTTTGAGTTTTTGAACTTCTTGTTCAATCTTATCCATCACATCTGGATGGAATCTTCTTTGGCCTTGCTTGACAGGCTTGATGTCTTCTTGAAAATTGAGTTTGTGGACTGCTATTTTCGGGTCTAAGCCAGGCATTTCAGTGTAAGACCATGCAAAGCAATCAACGAACTCACGAAGAAAGGCGATATACTCGAGTATCTCATCATCCTTTATATTCTTGCTTATGAATACAGGACGTGGGTTATCTAATGTTCCCAAGTCTATCTTTTGAACAGGATCTTCTATTCGAAGGTTCGAAGGTGGTTCCTCCATAATATTTTCGGAGGCTTCCAGCTCAACGAAACCTTCTAGGGTTTCAAAGGCATTTCCAGACCAAGGTTTTGTTCCTTTCCACGGGTCTTCTTGATCGGTAATTTTCCCAAGGCTTGCTATGAGATGATCCCAATCGCCTGTTGAAACCGGGTCAAAGTAGGCTACTTCTTTTGGAGATGAGGGTTCTTCTGGGTCAGAAGACCACACGTCTGTGCCATCGGACAACTCCTCTTCATTTTCGGAGAAATCGTGCCAATTGGATGAGCTTCCTGGATCTTTGTCAGGTGACTCATCAAAGAGATATCCAGGGAGATCGATGTCTTCATGGACTTGAGATGTTGAGGCTTGGTTAGTATATTGACTTTTAAGCCTTTATGTCAACTGTCTCAGGGGAGTGTAAAGATCATACCCTAACCCGTGTGAAGACTTTTCTACATAGTCGTAGAGTCTCCAATCTTCCAGCTGGCTTTTGGTCAAGACGGGCCCCAATGGTATGAGAATACCGCGTCCTTCTCCCAAACCGACTGGGTTTTGAGCGTCATAGCCCATTTTCTTCATAATAGCTTGTGCCACAGAACTATATAAGGATAGTTGAGGCATACCTTCATTTTGGAAAGGTTTCAAGCATGGAGTTTGATGAAGAAGCATCCGATCTATGGAAGAAGATCGGTTTTTTCCTTTGCTGAAGTTGCTGGAACAACGAAGGAAGCTGACGTAGGATCTTCTATGTCAAAAGTTATCTCCATTGGAGTGAGAGCAGGCTGAACTTGCTGAGTGTCAGCTTGGCTTGACGATGTGTCGTCTTCTGTCTCTAATCTGAATCCGTGTCTTACATGATAGACACGAAAGAGACAACAAATTGCCCCCAGGCTTTTGCTTTACCTTCTTCACTTAGTTGTGATGACCAAAGGCTTTGAAGGTTTGAGGGAGATGATGAAGGGAGTTTGAATACTCTCTTCAGATTTACCGGATGGTTTGTTTTCTTCCGGTGATTGTTGAGGAGCCTTGCCTTTATCTTTCTGGGGATTTTCGGCAAAGGGTGCTGTGTGCTTCTCCTCTTCTTCTTTTTCACCTTCATACATTTGTGAGTCTGCAAAGTGGACTTCTTTACCTTTGAAGGGTTTTTTGTCCGCATAGACTCGATGTATCATGCCGTCGTCACCAACAAACTTGATGCATTGATGTAGAGTTGAAGGGACAACACCATTCTCGTGGATCCAAGGGCGTCCGAGAAGGATGTTGTAGCATGAAGGGGTTTTTATTGCATACACTGTGACCTCAGAAATAAGATCACCGATTTGCAACTTGAACCTGATTTTGCCAATAGGCCTTTGAGTACTCCCATCGTATCCAAAGATAGATACAGATGTGTGGCTCAGTTTGCTGGGTGGGATGCCCAACTCTTCGAGAGCCGATGTGGAGATGAGGTTGAGTGCAGAACCTGGGTCGATCTGAACTTTGTGCATAGGCATTTCCTTGATGTACCCTATGAAATACATGGGTCGATTGTGCCTGGTTTCGCCAAGTAGGAGGTTGTCCTTTGTGAAGGCGATGGTTGCACTGGCTGCTTTTTTAACCGAGAGGCATTCAATGCATGATCCCTTAGTTTTCTTCTTTTGTCCCTTTGAGGAGGCTTCTGAGTTTTTGACCCGGTAATCCATTTCAATTTGGAGGACTTGCGGGGCATGTTTGTCGACATCCTCATTCAGCTTTTGTAATTCTGAGATGAGATAATCACGAGTGTGCGGAGACATTCGCAACAAATCTAGGATGTGCAGACGTGCATGTATGTGCTTGAAGTGTTCAATCAAGTCATACTTGAAAGCCTCCTTTGGGCCTGCATGTTCATCATTGTTGCCACTAGGGGCGCTTACAACATCTTTTCCCGAAGGATTTACATATGTAAAGGAAGATTGGTTGTAATTTTTGTGGTAGTCCCGACCAGAGCGGGTGCCTCTACCAACTTCGAGAGCTTCTTGAGAAGGGTCTTCGTTTGGAAGGTTGTCTTCAGGATCAAGACGCTGTCGTTTTTCATTTGTTGAGGATGTATCAACAGCAGAGTTGCCATCCTCAGTGATTGTGTTGCACAGAGCATTTTCCGGGAACAAGTCCTGAACAGCATCCAGCAACCTTTCTTCTTCGTTGACCAATTCATCGTCCCAAGCATCAATAGCTGGGAATTCTTCAGTCAGGAAGGGTGTGAACTTTGAAGTCACAGTCTCAGGAGAAGAAACCTGAGAGGGTGTCGTCTCAGTGAAAGTCACGTGAGACGAGGTGGCTCCAGAAGATACATTGCTAGGCGTCGCCAGAGTGTAAGTGCTCTCATCAGACGATGCTTCGGAAGAGCTATAATCCAGAATTATTACATTATAGGAAGCTCTAAGGGGAGACGTTGCCTGATCGGAGTCAGACTCATCCTCGGATGTAAGAGGTTCATCTATCCAGCAATTTTCTCCATTTTTAGGAGTTAAGGGAGGATGTACCTGATGGTCTTCAGGGACTTCAGGCTCTGGATTGCAAGGAGGCTCGTTGACGCGGTCTTGCTCTTGTTCTAGAGGGAGACGCTATAAGATCCTTGCATATTCTTCAAGATCAGGCATGGGAGCCAAATCTTCTTCTTCATCAACTCTTTGTGGCTCAACATTGTTGATTTCCACTGGAGTAATGAGGGGTGCTGGTTCAACAGCATTTTCTTGTACAGCCGCTTGGTCTTCTTCATCATCAGACCAAGATCCTTGTGGCTGTAGAGGGTTATACCAGATTACTGGCATAAGATGAGACTCAGGAACCCATTCTTCATCGGAGAGATATTCTCCTGTTTTAAGGGGCTCCTCCCACTCGTCTGTGTAGTTGGATTCGAATCCATCATCGGTGTCGCTGGACTCGTATCCATCAACGGAGAATCCAACTACCAAATTGCAAGAGGGTAGAACTGGTTCTCTTTGAGTGGGGCCAGGAATGCTGGCTTGGTAGATGTTTGGGCCCTTCTCTGTTTTGGTGAAGGTCTTGGGGACCAAGTCTTGGGATAGACCTGGTCATTTGATGGTCGAGGCTTCATGGGGCTGCCACGGGCTTCGGGCCTTCTGGTACTTGCCTTTGGTGTCATGGTAGTGACACGTTGAGAGGCGAGTTTCTGCTTCTTGGAAGGAGCAGTTTGTTCCTCGGGAAGTGGGAATGGTCCCAGCGTCCCAAAGACGGTAGTCCGGGGAGTCGAGGTCGACCCGGAGCTTAGAGAGTTGCCGAGGGAGTTGACGCTTCGGCAGCTGATGGGGCGCTTGTGGTGCGCGTAGTTTGCTTCTGTTGAAGCATAAGTTGGTGCTTGTCCTCATCGAAGGTAATGGTTAGTGAAGCTGCCATTGTTAGTTTTCACAAAGTTTCTGAAACAAGATCACATCCATTAGTAATCACAAGATTATAATGATCGTAAATGGGAAGTTCTATGGTTTTGTCTTTTCAAATTGCTCGAGAAAGATGACCCAAGCAATATGAAGAAGGCAAAACGCCATAGAGGGTACAATTGTTCTGATCGCAAGTATGGTAAGCCCAGAATGAGCGTTCCAGTGACTGCTAGAAGCAATTGTGAACTTAAATTCGACTTATCGAGAAGCAGAGCTTACTCGAGGTAAGAAGAATATAAAGTTGGAGTTACAAATGTGCCGGTCGCAATACAGTAGACCCTGAAAGGGCGTACTAGTACCGCTAGACACAAATGTTTTGAGACCGCATCCATGAGATGAGATTCTCTGTTTTGAAAGGTCAAGATTGGATTCATCAAAGAGAGTAGATGGTATTTCGATCTGAACACGGGCTCAGCGATTTCCGCGAGCGCCAGTGCTCAGAAAGGAAATGAACCATAATTTTTCGGATCTGAATCCAAAAATGACGAGTTTTTTTTTTTTGAAAGGCCAATATCGGGTTCATTAAAGAGAGCAAAAGACACTCCAATCTGAACATGGGCTCAGCGATTTTCGCGAGCGCCAGTGCTCAGAAAGGAGAAGACCAAGATTTCTCCAATCTAAACCCAAAATGACGGAAGTTTTTTTTTTGAAGATTTTTTAAAAAAAAATTTTGTATTTTTTTTTTTAGATTTTTTTTTTTAATTTTTATTTTTAAAAAATTTATTTAAAAGACGAGAGAGTACACATAGGCCTCCTAACCCAGTTTTATGAAATCTCGATTGATAGAATTGCCCCAGGTAAGGGTAGGATTACTTAATGAACCCGTTTGGAGGACCCTTGCCTAGAACAGTCAAGCTGTCTCCACACTCTGGACAAGGCTTTTCTTGAATCAACCATGATCGAAGAACGCAGTTGGTTTAACCTTAGTGGTCTATGTCTTTTTTTTGTTTTTTTTTTATATATTTTTTATTTTTTGATTTTAATGAACTCATCGAAAAGAAACGATGGCCCAAAACCTTAGTCGAACAGGCTCAACATTTCTGCAAGCACGATGAACGATAGGAAGGGATCAAGGTTTCTCAATTTTGAGTCCAAACTGAGAAATCTAATTTTTTGTTTTTTATTTGATATATATATATTTTTAGATCTTTAATGAACTCATCGAAGAGAAACGATGGCCCAAAACCTTAGTAGAACAGGCTCAACATTTCTACAAGTGCGATGAACGATAGGAAAGGATCAAGGTTTCTCAATTTTGAATTCAAACTGAGAAATCTAATTTTTTGTTTTTTTATTTTTATTTTTTACTTTATATATATATATATTTTTAGATCTTTAATGAACTCATCGAAGAGAAACGATGGCCCAAAACCTTAGTCGAACAGGCTCAACATTTCTGCAAGCGCGATGAACGATAGGAAATGATCAAGGTTTCTCAATTTTGAATTCAAACCGAGAAATCTAATTTTTTGTTTTTTATTTTTTTTATTTTATATATATATATTTTTTAGATCTATAATGAACTCATCGAAGAGAAACGATGGCCCAAAACCTTAGTCGAACAGGCTCAACATTTCTACAAGCGCGATGAATGATAGGAAAGGATCAAGGTTTCTCAATTTTGAATCCAAAATGAAAAATCTGATTTTTTGTTTCTTTTGTTTTTGAAAAGAGAAAGAGTGGAAATAAATTCAAAGAATTAGAAATTTCCAAAAAATCTCATCTCAATTTTTTTAGATGCGGAATCCAACATAGGCCACCAATTAGTAAGTAGCCAAGGAATTGAGAAAAGAAATATAAGCATAGAGCAAAAGATATGATATGCAAATATTTCATTTCTAGCATCGTGTTCTCAAATGAACGAGTGCCACCGGGTGGAGCCAGCTTGATGGACCGCGCTCCTACCTGGTTCTACCGAGGTCGGCGGACGTGGGAGTCCGTTGGGTCCGACCCTTTCGTAACCGGGGGGCAAGGGCGTGCATCAACATTTCTTTTGTGTGGGTGTGCCAGATTTTCTATTTTTTACTTGGAATTGCAAGTGGTGATCCGGAGATCAACCTTCGCAAGTAAAAAAGAAATCAACTTCTTTCAAGTTTTCCATTGCACATATATTTTAAAAAAGAGACATTTTCTTGATTTGCTGTGAAAGGCGATTTTTTTGGCATTTATAGCCGATTTTGGCGTTTATAGCCGATTTTTGGCGTTTATAGCCGATTTTTGGCGTTTATAGCCGATTTTGGCGTTTATAGCCGATTTACAATCCTTATCAATAATGAAAGACAAGAGTTGTGATTTTTGTCTCTTTTAAAAAAATACAAACTACAATGAAAAGCAAGAAAAGGAGTATCTAACTTCTTAGGAGATTGTGGAGGACCCGTTCAGATTGACGGTCGCAAGCCATATGTGGACTTCGCCATCATCCATGCAGATGAGAACAGAGGATGCTATTGATTCGCTTGGCTTGGCTATAACCTCAGGTTTTTAGAGGACATAGACCAAAAGGAGGTCCTATGCCCAATAAAAAGCCGAGTAGACGGGCTGAAAAGCCACATTTAAGCCATTTGGAGGCAGAAGGAGAAGGCAAGGACCTTAGGGGGGTACCCCCCAAGGGACTTTTGTCACCTTGTAGCGGTGGTCGGTGTAGAACTTCCACAGAGTTTTCTCTCTTTCTTTCTCTGGATTTCTGTGCTTTTCTCTGATCTGGGATCTGTCTTCTTCTTTCGATCTGGATTTCTTTGGAATGCTCTCCTATTTATAGGCTTTTAGGTACCCATTTAGGAGGGTTTATGAGCCTTAATTGTCATAAAGCTACATAAAGGGAGGAGTTACAAGATTGAATTCTTTATTTTGTAACTCCTTTTTCTTGGCTTCTGATTGGCCGGAGGAGATTGATGGCATTTAATCGCCTTTAATCGCCATGATGGGGGAGTTTCATGGGTTAAATGCCATGAATCTCTTAACTTGTAACTCCCGGATGCTTGCTTCTGATTGGTTCATCCAAAGAAATGGATTAATGACTGTAATAAAGCTAGTCAATTAATCGCATTAAGTGGTCGTTGAGCAGTTGAAGAGTCGCGGGCCGTGCCGCGTCTTTTGGGATTCTTCTGGCGATGATCATCGATGGATCTTCATGTAAATCGACATCGGATGACCATGTAACTTCAGGTGTTGGTTGCCAACAGCGGTTCGGTGCCATCTGTCCTGTCGATTTCTCGATCGGGTCGGGTAGGAAGCACACTTTTTTTTTGGTTGACCAAGTGGCGATCAATGTTGTTTTCGATACTCTTGATGATTAACCCATGTTTTTGACGGATGTCAGAGGATTTGGTGTCTCAAAAATATGAATTTTGGAAAATACCAGAGGTCGGACGCTTTGAATCGCTAAAACAACGGCGAAAAATGGGGTTTCCGGGGCCCACCGGGCGATCCCGGGCCCCAGGGTCGCAGGGGCCTGCTACCTTGGGGGGTTTTTTTCCCACTTTTGTCCCATTTTGTGTCCGTTTTTGCTGTTTTTTTTTTTCGATTTTTTTTTTCTTCCGTATTTTTCGTTGACATTTTTTATCATTTATTGGCCTGATTTCCCTGTAGAAAATCTGATGAGAATCCTTGCATTTTATTTTGCAAAGTTTCCAATTTTCCGAGAAAGCCGAAGACTTTGTCGCGCAGAGCTGCCGATTTTCCGTCAGAAGCTGAAACTGGGTTAAACGATGTCGGAATGACCTGAAATTTGGGGTGAAGCCTGCTGAGCAATAAATAAGACCAACCATAGGCTTTTGTTTGAGTTTTAAAGCCGTTTGGGGCCCTATCACCAGTAGACTTGCTTTTGTCGCGATGAAGATGTCGCGGCTTGATGTGCGGTCAACCGATGTCCGATTGACTTGAAATTTGACAGGGAACCTATTGGAGTCATTTTAAGATGATCTATAGGCTCTGTCTTGGAAACCATTGTCCTGGGGAGCTTCGCCACCGGGAGGCCTGATTTGGCTTCCGAGCGTCAAAGTATGGTCAAATGTTGTCGAAATGACCTGAAATTTGACGTGTAACCCTTTGTAAGCATTTTCAAGCCGTCCATGTGCTCTATCTGATGAGTGATGGCCTCAGTGGTTCTCGCCGCCGAGAGACTTGATTTAGCTGTTCGAGGGTTGATATAGGGTCAAACGTTGTCGGTTTGACTCGGAACTTGACGTGGAGCCTTTTGGATGTATTTTGAGACCATCCATCGGCTCTGATCGAAGATTTGGTGTCTCCGATGCTTTCGCCGCCAGGAGCTCCTTTTCAGCTGCCGGAGAAGCGAAGTTAGGCCAAATGATTTTGAAATGGCCTGAAACTTCTTGTGTACTCCTCTTTTGGCTGTCTTGAAGGATCTTGCAGTTTTTGTTTGATTCTGACAAGATTTGATTTTTTGGAAGTAGCATTGCCTATTTATGGCAGGTTGCGACTTCATGTAGCTCTTTGGATCTTGAAGAGGCAAAGTGACATTTTTGGTGTCAACAATCCCGTCAACTAAAAGATCATGAGAAGAACTTTGCAACACATGATCTCGAGTTGGCAACAGTTGTTTTAGCGTTGAAGATGTGGAGACACTACCTCTATGGAGAGAAGTTTGAGGTTCACTCTGACCACCGTAGTCTACAGTACTTGTTTTCTCAGAAGGAGTTGAACATGAGGTAGAGGAGATGGATGGAATATATCAAGGACTACGATCTTCCAATCAAGTATCACCTGGGGAAAGCGAATGTAGTTGCAGATGCCTTGAGCAGAAAGTCAGTTAGCATGGCAAGTCTTCGAGGGACATATGTTGTACAACAGTTAGAGGAGTTGGGAGTAGATTCCAGCCTCTAAGGGAGGGTGTCATGCTGGCAAATATGTCAGTGTCAGAACCTTCGTTCATTCAGAAGATCAAAGAGAATCAGTTACAAGACCCAGAGTTGGCTAAGATTTCAGAACATATAGCAGATCGCCCGAATTTTTCGTGTTGAAGATGGAGTTTTGTACTACCGAGATCGTCTATGTGTGCCTAACTTAGAGGACTTGAGGAATGATATCATGACCGAAGCTCACAATACCAAGTATTCCATACACCCGGGCAGTATGAAGATGTACCAGAATTTGAAAGGCAGATTTTGGTGGAATAACATGAAAAGAGAGATAGCAGCTTTCATCTCTAGATGTATGACATGTCAGTTGATCAAGGCAGAACATCAGAAGCCTCCAGGGTTACTACGGCCATTAGAGATTCCGGAGTGGAAATGAGAGCACATTACCATGGATTTCATCTCGGGATTACCGAAGACTAGCAAGGGCAATGATGCTATTTGGGTCATAGTGGACCGTCTCACCAAGTCAGCTCATTTCCTACCGATGAAGACTGGGAAGAAGATGCACATGTTACCTTTGGCACAGTTGTTTGTCACAGAGATCATCAGTCGACATGGACAACCAGTTTCCATCACATCCGATAGAGACAGTAGATTTGTCTCGAGATTTTGGAAGACATTGCATGAGTCTATGGGTACGAAGTTACAGTTCAGTACAGCCTATCACCCACAGACTGATGGTCAGTCAGAGAGGACAATTCAAACACTTGAGGACATGCTCAGAGCTTGTGTGTTAGATTTCAAGACTTAGTGAGACGAAGCATTACCATTGTGTGAGTTTACTTACAACAACAGTTTCCACTCGAGTATCGGAATGGCGCCTTTTGAGGCTTTGTATGGCAGAAGGTGTAGGACACCTGTTTGTTAGGAAGAAGTTGGCACTCGCAGTTTCCATGGTCCGACTATCGTTAGTGAGATAAGTGACAAGGTCAAGTGGATCCAAGAACGTCTGAAAGTGGCTCAGAGTAGGCAGAAGAGCTATGCAGATTCTCACAGAAGGGACTTACAGTTCAAAGAAGGAGATAAGGTTTTCTTGAAAGTGTCACCCACTCGTGGAACTTTGAGGTTTGGACAGAAAGGCAAGCTATCTCGGAGGTACATTGGACCGTATGACATTGTGAGTAAGATTGGTGATGTGGCTTACAGATTAGCCTTACCGCCCGAACTCTGTGGTGTACACAATGTTTTTCATGTGTCTATGTTGAAGAAGTACGCTCCCGACAGACTACACATACTCCGTTATTAGCCGTTGGAAATTCGAGAAGATGCGACTTATGTTGAGAAGCCTAAGCAAATTATTGACACCAATGATGGACCGCGCTCCTGCTTGGTTCCTACCGAGGTCGGCGGACGTGGGAGTCCGTCGGGTCCGACCCTTTCGTAACCGGGGGGCAAGGGCGTGCATCAACATTTCTTTTTTTGTGGGTGTGCCAGATTTTCTATTTTACTTGGAATTATAAGTGGTGATCCGGGGGTCAACCTTCGCAAGTAAAAAGGAAATCAACTTCTTTCAAGTTTTACATTGCACATATTTTTAAAAAAAGAGACATTTTTCTTAATTTGCCGTGAAAGGCGATTTTTTTTTGCATTTATAGCCGATTTTGGCGTTTATAGCCGATTTTTGGCGTTTATAGCCGATTTTGGCGTTTATAGCCGATTTACAATCCTTATCAATAATGAAAGACAAGAATTGTGATTTTTGTCTCTTTTGAAAAAATACAAACTACAATGAAAAGCAAGAAAAGGAGGATCTAACTTCTCAGGAGATTGTGGGGGACTCGTTTAGATTGACGGTCGCAAGCCATATGTGGGCTTCGCCATCATCCATGCAGATGAGAACAGAGGATGCTATTTGATTCACTTGGCTTGGCTATAACCTCGGGTTTTTAGAAGACAAAGACCAAAGGAAGGTCCTATGTCTAATAAAAAACCGAGTAGACGGGCTGAAAAGCCACATCTAAGCCATTGGAGGCAGGAGGAGAAGGCAAGGACCTTGGGGGGGGTACCCCCCAAGGGACTTTTGTCACCTTGTTGCGGTGGCCGGTGTAGAACTTCCGCAGAGTTTTCTCTCTTTTTCTTTTCTCTGGATTTCTGACTGCTGTCTGATGTTTGTTGTGTGTTTTTCCGATTTTTTTGATATCCTTTCTTCTTGGAGAGCCCTCCTATTTATAGGCTTTTAGGTAGCCTTTTAGGTGGGTTTATGGGCTTTTAATGTCATTAAGCCGCATAATGGGAGGAGTTACAAAATTGAATTGTTTATTTTGTAACTCCTTTTTCTTGGCTTCTGATTGGCCGGAGGAGATTGAGGGCATTTAATCGCCTTTAATCGCCATGATGGGAGGAGTTTCATGGGTTAAATGCCATGAATCTCTTGACTTGTAACTCCCAAATGCTTGCTTCTGATTGGGCCGTCCAAAGAAATGGATTAATGACTGTAATAAAGCTAGTCAATTAATCGCATTAAGTGGTCGCCGAGCAGCTGAAGAGTCGCGGGCCGTGCCATGTCTTTTGGAATTCTTCTGTCGATGATCATCGATGGATCTTCATGTAGATCGACATCAGATGACCATGTAATTTCAGGTGTTTGTTGCCAACAGCGGGTCGGTGCCATCTGTCCTGTCGATTTCTTGATCGGTCGGGTGGAAAGCACACTTTTTTTTGGTTGACCGGGTGGCGATCAATACTGTCTTCGATACTCTTGATGTTTTACCCGTGTTTTGGACGGATATCAGAGGACTTGGTGTCTCAAAAGCATGAATTTTGGAAAGTACCAGAGGCTGGGCTCCTCGAATCGCGAAAAAAAGGCGAAAACCGGGGTTTCCGGGGCTTTCCCGGCGATCCCGGGGTCCATGGTCGCCGGCGACCCTGGCCCAGGGTCGCAGGGGTCTGCGACCCTGGGGGGGTTTTCCCCCTTTTTGGTCCCGTTTTGCGTCCGTTTTTGCTCTTTTTTGATTCTTTTTTCTTCTGTACTTTTCTTTGACATTTTGATCATTTATTGGCCTGATTTCTTTGTAGGAAACCTGATGAGAATCCTTGCATTTTATTTTGCAAAGTTTCCAATTTCCTGAGAAAGCCGAAGACTTTGTCGCGCAGAGTTGCCGATTTCCCGTCAGAAGCTGAAACTGGGTCAAACGATGTCGGAATGACCTGAAATTTGGTGTGAAGCCTCTTGAGCAATAAATAAGACCAACCATAGGCTTTTGTTTGAGTTTCGAAGCCGTTTGGGGTCCTATCACCTGCAGACTTGCTTTTTATCGCGATGAAGATGTCGCGGTTTGATGTGCGGTCAACCGATGTCCGATTGACTTGAAATTTGACAGGGAACCTATTGGAGTCATTTTAAGATGATCCATAGGTTCTGTCTTGGAAATCATGGTCCCGGAGAGCTTTACCGCCGAGAGGCTCCTTTTCGGCTGTCGGAGAAGCGAAGTTAGGCCAAATGATTTTGAAATGGCCTGAAACTTCTTGTGTACTCCTCTTTTGGCTGTCTGGAAGAATCTTGCAGTTTTTGTTTGATTCTGACAAGATTTTATTTTTGGAAGCAGCATTGCCTATTTATGGCAGGTTGCGACTTCATGTAGCTCTTTGGATCTTGGAAAGGCAAAGTGACATTTTTGGTGTCAACAAATGCCCCCTCGAGGTACAGCGGCGAGTTGCTTAACTTTTGTAGTCGATGTGCCTCGAAGAGATTTTTTTTTGAAGGAGAGCCTGTGACTTGACCAAGAGTCTTTGAGCAATCTTTCTTTTTGGTATTTGTAGCCTTTTGAGCTTCCAGGGGAATTTTATGGTAGTGAAAGGGATCACGTACCATCTCGAGGCAAAGTTTTGAAGATGACATCAGGGATGTGGATTTGGGTTTTGACCTTGTGACCTAACAGGCTATATATGGCAGGTTAGGGGGTCGGGTTTGGTTTTGATCGTGTGACCCAACAAGCTGTATGTGGAATGTTGGGGGATCAATTTTGGTTTTGATCTTGTGACCTAACAGGCTGTATGTGGCAAGTTAGGGGATCAGGTTTTGGTTTTTGGTTTTGGTCTTGTGACCTAACAGGCTGTATGTGGCAGGTTAGGGGACCAGGTTTTGGTTTGATGGAATGTCAATTTCAAGATTTTGGCTCAATTTGGTAGATGAGGCTGGATGGTTTGATTTTTGGAAGCTCATGGGGCTTGGAATTTTCTTTTGTATGGTCCAATCAACTCAAAAGAGGCATGGAACCATTTTTGTATGCTCTTGGTAAGAGGGATTTCTCTTTGACTAAAAGCCCAAAATTTTTTTTTTTTTTTTTTTTTTTTTTTTTTTTTTTGTGTGTGCCTAGGTGGTCAAACCTGGCTCATATGGGCTAACCCATGGGACCTTAAGCTTTTGAAATGGCTTAGATCTCATATGGTGTCATTTTTGTAAAGAATATCCAAAAATATCTCATTTGGATAGAGAATATCTAAGAATATCTTTACTTGGAGAGAATCTCTCATGATCCCTTTATTTTTGGGATAGAATATCTCAAGATATCTTTCTTTTGGGAAAGAATCCGTCATAGATTGATTTTTGGGAGAAAATCTCTCAAGATCCCTTTATTTTGGGATAGGATATCTCAAGATATCTTTCTTTTGGGAAAGAATCCGTCATAGATTGATTTTAGGAGAAAATCTCTCAAGATATCTTTCTTTTGGAAAGAATCTTTCTAATTTCTTTCTTTTGGTAAGGTTACTAATTAGTAACACTTACCTCTTTCTTCTTTCCTTCTTTGGTTTGCTCTCCTCTATAAAAGCAAGGAGAAGGTTGGATCTCTTGCTCTTACTACTTTCTTTTGCAATAATCTCAAGAGGGCTTCAAGACCAAGAGCTTTTCTTCTTCAAGATCTTCAAGAGTTTTCTTCTTCTTCTCCATCAATGGCTTCAAGTAAGTTCTCCTTTTTTTTCAAGAAAACTTCATTGTAGGAAAAAAAGTTCTTTATTTCTTTTTTTCTTTTTTTTTCTTTTCCACGTGTTTTCCCCCTTTTTTTTTTACACGTGTTTTTTTTTTTTTGCTTTCTTTTCTCTTTTTTTTTTCATGTTTTTTTTTTTTTTTTTTTGTGTGGGCCGTACGGACAGATCCGTACGGATCTGGCCGTACGGCCACGTGGCCTGTGGGCCAGCCCGTTTTTTTTTTCTTTCTTTTTTTTTTTTCCTCCCCCTTTTTTTTTTTTTGAGAGAGTTTCTTTTCTTTCTTTTTTTTTGTTTTCTTTCCCCTCTTTTTTTTAGAGAAAGTTTCTATTCTCTCTCTTTTTTTTTTCTTTTTTTTTTTTTTTTTTTTTTTTCATCATGATAATGCATTTTTTTTTCGCAAATCTAGATGTTCATGCATGCCTTTAATTTGTAAATTAAATTTGTAGCATGATGTGATTGCATACCTGAAAGTGTTTGCAAATTTGGGAACTTGGAGCTCGCAGTGATGTTGAGCCCTTCCTGATTTTGCGGAGACTTTTAGGTTTCGAAAGTTTGGAGTTTCGGAGCTCGCAGCGATGTTGAGCCCATCTTCAAGCTTTCTATTTCTTTCGGGATAGTTCCTTTTCTTCGGAATTGCCCCGTCATCATGTCAAAATTTCGCCAGATTTTTTTTTTTTAGCGAGATTCTGTCATTTTGATGTTTGATCTTTTTCTTTTCCATCCTTTTCAGGTGGTTCCTCCAGAGCGAACAAGGGTAAAGAGCCTGCTACAAGCGTACATCGTCGGTCTTTTAGATCTTCTAATCCGGCCGTTCAGCAGGCTTTCGAGAAGGTCCAGTATGTTGAAAGAAACCTGGAAGAGTGCGACTCCCTCAACAGAGATGAGATGAGGCAGCTACTGATCACTCTCAAGGGAGAGGAATTCTATAAGATCATGGTAAGCAGTCGTCCATGGGTGATGGAAGATCAGAGCATTTTGCCCAAGCCTACCTTCTTCTTTGGTGATGCAGTCCCTGACGACATTACATACCAGAGGAGATCTTTTCAGTTTTCCTTCACAGCAGATGGTGAGAAGAAGACTGTTACTACCCGGTCGATGTTTGATCGCACCGTCTCGATTCTGAGTCTTGCCCCCACGTGCCCTAAGAGGGAAGATCCTCCAAGTTGGGTGAGAAGGACAAATGTAATCAAGACCGGGGTTTTTGTTGGTGGTTCTCCTGGATATACGGAGAGGTCGCCTGTTGACATGGACCTGTTGATGCCATCCAGCGGCTACCAGGGCTCTGATTATCCGTCGGTCGATTTGAGACCGGTGGGCCTTGGTATTTTCAGCGGTGACGGCAGCAATTGGATCAAGCCTTTTCGACTTCGAGGTCGTTTCAATGCTGACTCCGAGTGGAAGTCGTGGACTGATCGCGTCCTGCTGATTGGTGGCGCCGTTTTGAAGGAAGCCGGGATTTTTGATGCGGTCCGCGCTTTTGGGGAGACCGTGATCTTTTCCGACGAGGCCTTCATGGCTATGCTGGAGTCGTTCCTCCCTCAAACCAATACCTTCGTTGTGACGAATGGTGAGATTGGTTTTTCTTTGAAGGAGCTGAGCGCTATTACCGGATTGCCCATCCTCGGCAAACTCTATGAGGAGTTTATGCCGATTGACAGCGTCCTCGAGGGGCAGTCTGAGGAGTTCAGGCTTTTGTACTTTCAACTCGTCGCCTTCTATGATTTTTGAAGGAGAAGGGGGGTTCGAAAGTTAGATCCAGCAGTTGGAAGAGTTTTTGCTCTTCATTCCCCAACTTCTTTGATAGTAGGGAGCCTTCTGATAGCATGACCCAGGAAGCTGGAGCTCAGGATCCAAGTTCAAAGAAGATCTTGGCCATGCAAGAAGAGTTAAGAGATTTCTATGCAAGCACAAACGCCATATGTCCTGACATTGCACTGCGGAGAGATCTCGCTGTGTACCTCACTTATTGGCTTGGTGAGGCTATTTTTGCTGGAGGAGATGGAACGCACATCAGGCCGCATTGTATTTTCCCGGCTTGTCAGATGGCGTTTGGAGAGCAGCTTGCTTTGGTGCCTGCTCTTTACTCCTACCTGTGTACCGAACTGCAGGCTGCTGCTTTTCTAGTTCGGCTTGGGCTTCCCATGAATAGGGTATTTTCAGCCCATATCTTTTATTCATGGTATGTATACCACTGTCCTGGCTTCCATCGGCTGGGTGCTGCACAGGATGATGATCCTCTGATGATTCGACTGGCTAAGGGCAAAGCCGTGTCCGAATCACTTTTGTTTGCCCGCATGAGGATCCGACGGTTCAGGGACGTCGAGATGGGGCAATCTTCAGTAAAGCTTTCTCCGGAGTTGCGGAAGAAGGCTTTTGATTTTGGTGCCTCCCGAGACTCTACCAGGGCGGGGTCGGGAAGGCATTATTCCTTGACAAATGCAGAGAGAGAGTGGCTTTTCAGCATACGTGTCGGCACGATGGTGTACCGCAGACATCTTTTCGTCGACATCCAGCCGTATATACCTTCTCGCTTTGCTTTGCAACTTGGCTCTTCTCAAGGCGTTGTTGGAGCGCCTTCAAGCATGGTGAAGCGCTTTGGAGGCTTACAGGACGGGAGAAATGCATGGGCTTTCTATAGTGCTGAAGACACTACAGCCATGATTTCTTATCCTGTGTTGCTGACTTCCCGGACTGCCGGCTTTGCGAAGTGGTTCGCGGAGAGCTTCTCGGCATATCGGGGACTTTCCAGGAAGGAGCTTGATGTGAAGCTGGTATCTGGAAAGGGCCTTGGAAAGTCGGATGGCATCCGGCGAGAGGAAGTTTGGGCCTTCCTTTCTGGAGAGAAGCACAAGATAGGCTTTCTCGGTGACCAGGGCGTCATCGGTTCTGAAGCTGTTCGAGAAATACCTGACGAGGCTTTGGAGCAGCTAGAACAGGAGGAAGCTGAACTTGGCGCTTGGATGCAGGCGGCACAGAGGCAAGCTTCCGTGGAGTCTACTGCAAGAGCAGACCATCCAGTGATGAGTCTAGTGGGAAACCTGACTCTGACAGCGGGGTAGGTTCCTCTAAGAAGCGAGCCCGCAGAAGTAAGAGGAGGAGGAGTCATCATAGTAGCAAGGGGCAGCATGAGGGCTCTCCTAACTTGGAAGTTCCTCTTACTATCAATGAGGATGTGCCAGTGGATGCTGACGAGCCTCCGGAGAAGAGAAGCCGAGAAGAAGAGACCGTCGGTGAAGGTATGATTCTTCCTTTTTCTCTTTCCATTTCTTTTCATGGGATTTTTCCATGTTATGATTTGCTTCTTGTTTCTGCTTTTCTTCTTTTCTCTTTTTTTTTTTTTAGCAGAGGAAGACTTGGTGATGCCTGAGGTCCCAACCGATGAGGTGGTGATGGATCCTGTTGAGGCACCTGAAGAAGAACCGAGGGACTCTGGAGTAAATCCAAAATCTCCAATTGGTACGACTTCTTTTGCTCTTCTTTTTTTTTGTTTGTGACTTGGCTTGCTAACACATTTTTTTGTTGCCAGCTGACTTGCCACAGGGTTCTGATGACTTTGAACCATCGATGGACGCAAATGTTGATGATGCTTTCGATGAGTTCATGGAGGAAGAAAGTGTTCCGCCAGTCGTCGAAGAAGGTATTTTGTAGTTATAACTCTGATAATGATTTTCAAACAGGGTCATATTCATACCTTTTTTGTGTTTCCTTTGCAGGTTTTGAAGTGGCAGAGGAGGATCCGTTGCTTCCAGAGCAAGAGATGCCAGAGGTTGATCCAGAGGTAGAGATTCCTGGGACCAGCTCTGACAATATTGAGGAGATTCCTCGCGCTGAGATTCCTTCCCGAGCAGGAGCAGCTTCAGCTGGAAAGAGTTCTTTTGTTACTCTTTCAACAGATGATGACATGAGTAGCCGACCAACGGAGTTGGGCGAATCCTCAGCTGGGCCATCTCTTCTTTTTGCGAAGAAGGTGGTGGTGCGAGTTGTGCGCTCTTGGATTGAGACTCTCCTTTCTGGGCACTTGGAAGTCGGATTTGGCATGATCCAGCATGTGCAGGAGATTCTCAGTGATGCTGAAGAGGCTGGTCTGGATGTCACAGGTGCCAGGGCGATCGTTGATAGGATCATTGCACTGGGTGACAAGTGGTTTGAGACCGTGAGTTTGGCTGATGACCAGTTCTTCAAGGAGATGTTCCTGGACCCTGCTGATAAGGCTAAGTCTGACCTAGATGAGGCTACAGAAAGCAGGAAGGTGGCAGTCCGAAAGAGGAATAGAGAAGAGGTAACCATCATCGAGCTGACACATGACCTTAACATCCTTGATAGGGAGGTCGATGAGGCCAGGAAACGTCTTGAGCTTCTGCAGGCACAAGTCGCTGCCAAGTGG
Organism: Litsea cubeba; assembly: GCA_012931725.1. NCBI lineage: Eukaryota > Viridiplantae > Streptophyta > Magnoliopsida > Laurales > Lauraceae > Litsea > Litsea cubeba. The sequence continues at coordinate 61,115,608 of CM022949.1, forward strand.
ACTGCCATAATAGAAGCTCGCGACAGGGAGAGTGTCCTGATTCACCAGGTTGCAGATGCCGAACGGGTTCTCAAAAGGAAGTCTGATGAGGATAAACAATGGCAAGCTGCTCGAGGTAAGCTTCCTGGTGTGAGAGAAGGGGTACAGCCCACTCCAGCATCTCATGGCAAGTTCCTGAAGAAGCGTGCCTTGGAATCCTTGACAGCTGAGGCTAAAAGTTTGCTTGGGGAGTTTGAACTCTTGGCTGGAGACCATCTTTGATTGAGCTCCTGTATCCAGAAACCATCCTTCTCTCTTTTTTTTTGGTACCACTTGTATATTTTTTTTTTGGTACTTATTCTTTTGCAGTGCTTGTGAACACTCTCTTTTTTTTGGTACCACATGTATTTTTTTTGGTACTCTTTTTTTGTAGTGCTTGTGAACACTTTCTTTTTTTTTTTGGTACCACATGTATTTTTTTGGTACTCTTTTTTTTTTAGTGCTTGTGAACACTTTTTTTTTTTGTTATCCCTACGCTCACTTGAATCTTTTTGTGATAAAAGTAATTGCTAAATGGGATTGATTTTTTTTTTTTGTTATCCCTACGCTCACTTGAATCTTTTTGTGATAAAAGTAATTGCTAAATGGGATTGATTTTTTTTTTTGTTATCCCTACGCTCACTTGAATCTTTTTGTGATAAAAGTAATTGCTAAATGGGATTTGATCAAAAGGTTGTCATTTTGTGAAAATCTTTTGTCAAATGATTGTTTTGGCATGAAAGCCAGGTTTTTGTTTGTGGCATGGAAGCCAATTTGGCATGAGAGCCAGCTTTTCTTGTGGCATTGATAGCCTGGTTTTTTTTTTGTTGTGGCATCTATAGCCAATTTTGGCGGCATTGATAGCCAGTTTGTTTTGTGGCATCTATAGCCGGTTTTTTTTTTTTTTTGTGGCATCTATAGCCAATTTTGGTTGGCATTGATAGCCGGTTTGTTTTGTGGCATCTATAGCCGGTTTTTTTTTTGAAATCCAAGTTTTTTTTTGTTTGTGGCATTGATAGCCGGTTTTGTTTTGGTGGCATTGATAGCCGGTTTGTGGCATTTATAGCCTGTTTTGATGGCATTTATAGCCGGTTTGGTTTTCAAAGAAAAATGCAAGTATCGACTAAAAGTCGCCTCCCTGCTGAATGTTCTTGCAAGTATCGATGGAATGTCGCATCCTTGCTCATTCGGTTTGCGAGTATCGATGGAATGTCGCATCCTCGCGGATTTGGGTGCAAGTATCGATGGAATGTCGCATCCTTGCTTTTCAAAAATTTTGATTTGCGGGTACTGACTTGATGTCGTTTCCCCACGATTTTTGAAATTTGTGGTTTTCCTCGAACCTTTGGGTCATGGATATCAACTGAAATGTTGCGTCTCCATAGTTTTTTTTAGGTTTTTTCGAACCTTTGAAATTTGGGTTGTGGATATCAACTGAAATGTTGCGTTTCCACGGTTTTGGATTTTGCAAGTATCGACGAAATGTCGCTTCCCTGCGTTTTTGGAAGTGTCGAACGTGGTTCGCTTGCTTCCGATTTGTGCGAGTATCGACTAAGCGTCGCTTCCTCGCGGTTTTTGAAAAACCATTTTTTTTTGTTTAAAGACACGAGGGTCATAATTTTGACCTAAAACCATTTTGACGGTAAAAGGCAGGGTGGACTAGGGTGGAAATCCCTGAATCCGGATTTTGTTTCAAACCATGAATTTTGGGTTCAAGGGTTGGAAATTTTGGTCAAGTTAGGGAAAGGTTCCTAAACTTGGATATATATATTTTTTTGAACAATGAAACGATGAAAGTAAGCATTGTTTTAGATTTCTAGAAATTTCAACATTTGATATGAAAATTCTAAAAAAGGGTGGGTTTGGCGAGCGTGTACCTGGAAACCGGTTTTTGGCCGTACAGGCATTGCTCTTACCCAGTTGGGTAAGTCTTCAAGGGTAGTACCGCTTTAAGAACTTGCCATTGATGGGCAGCATACATCTGTCACCTTCCATGTTTAGGAGTGCGTATGCGCCATTGGAGAAAACTTTGTCGATGACGTAGGGTCCCTCCCATTTTGGCTCGAATTTGCCTTTGGACTTGTGAGCGAAGACCATTGGTCTTTTTACCGCAAGAACCAAGTCATTCTTTTTGTAGGCGCGTTGTCTGACCTTTTTATCGAAAGATCCTGCCATACGTGCTTGGTAAAGTTCAATGCTTTGTTGAGCTTCGAGCCGTCTCTCATCGAGATTGTCCAGCTCATGGAGTCGCAATTTGACATTGCTTTCTTGAGTCATGTCATTTTGCAAGGATACCCTCAAGGAAGGAATTTGTACTTCCAAGGGCACGACAGCTTCGCATCCATAGACCAAGGAGAATGGTGTGCTATGGGTTGGTCCTCGAACGGTGGTTCGATAGGCCCACAAAGCTTCAGACATTTTGTCGCTCCAGTCTCTTTTGTGACTAGAGACCATTTTTTTGAGGATTTTGCAGAGTGTCTTGTTGAAAGCTTCTGCTAACCCGTTTGCTGCCGGATTGTATGGAGTCGAAGGACAGCTTTGGATTTTGTATTTGTCGCAGAACCTGTAGAATCGATGATCCCGGAACTGTGGTCCGTTATCATGGACGAATCTTTTGGGTATGCCGAAACGACAAATGATGTTGGTGCGTAGGAACTGAAGGACTGATGAGGTCTTCATTTCGTTAAACGCAAATGCTTCTGACCACTTGGAGAAATAATCCGTAGCGGCGAAGATGAAGCGATGACCTTTGCTTGAAGGGGGAGAAATAGGACCTATGATGTCCATACCCCAGGCTTCGAAAGGCCATGAGATCGCTGTAGGATGCAGCCATTCTGGAGGCATGTGAATGTAATCTCCATGAACTTGGCATTGTTGGCAGCGCTTAGCAAATTGCATTGCGTCAGCTACCATGGTAGGCCAGTAATATCCTAACCTTTTTATCTGATCATAGAGCTTAGGTCCAGCCTGATGAGCTCCACAAAGACCAGCATGAACTTCTTTGAGTGTTTCTTCAGCCTCTTGTTGTGACAAGCAGCGTAGAAGTACTCCGTTGAAGGATTTCCTGTAAAGGATTTTTGAAGGAATATCCAAATGGAAGCTTGGGGTTCGCCTTTGGATGCTTACCCGTTCTTTTGGATCTTCAGGGTAGGATTCCGAACATAATGTAATCAATGAACGGATCCCTCCAGTCGCCAATTGAAGTTTGAAGGATTGAAATCCGACTTCCGACCACTTGGTGGCATTCAGCAACTGCTTGGTGTGTGTTAAGAGGAGGAAGGATTCTTCTTTCGCACACTGTGACTTGCATGTTTTCCCCTTCCTGGATTGCCATGGATGCGGCAAGTCCGGCTAGGGCATCTGCACGTATGTTTTCACCTCTACGAATGTGGGTGATGTGACAGATGTCAAACTTTTGCAGAAGTGATTGTGCCTTGTTGTAGTAGGGCAGCAAATCTGGCTTTCTGACTTCAAATTTCTGATTCATCTGGTTGACGATCAGTTGAGAGTCTCCAAAGACTTCCAGCATGGTGATACCGGATTCGATGGCGAGTTCCAATCCTAAGATCAGAGCTTGATATTCAGCTGCATTGTTTGTGCATGGTTCCAGTAGCGAGAAAGCGTGCGGAATCATGTATTTGTCGGGGCTAACAAAGAGGATGCCAACTCCCGAGATCAGCTGTCTTTTTTCATTTGTCCTGGTTGCACCGTCAAAGTACATGTCCCAGGAGGCACTTTGTGAGAAAGTCTCCACATTGTAGACTGGTTCGTCGGGGAGATCATCTCTGAGTGGAGAATCTTTAGGCAATGGATGCTCTGCGAGGAAGTCCTGCTAGAGCTTGCCCTTTGATTGCTTTTTGTGGTACATACCTAATATCAAATTGTGACAGAAGGATGGACCATTTTGCCAGTCGAGCATTGAGAGAACCTGCCTTTGTGACAAGGACCTTCAAGAGGTTGACCCTCGAGACCAGGTAGACTGTGTTGGAAAGCAAGTAGTGACGCAGCTTTTGTACGGCGAACATCACTGCAAGACATTCTTTTTCGACTGGAGAGTAGCGATGCTCTGCACCTACTAGCATGCGGCTGAGGTAATATAGAGCAGCTTCTTTTCTTTGATCATTTTCTTGCGCAAGCAGAGCTCCCAGAGAGTGATCAAGGGCTCTTGTGTACAAGATGAATGGTTTTCCAGTGGTAGGAGCAGCTAACACTGGAGGTTTTGTCAGGTATGACTTGATGTCTTGGAAAGCAGCTTCACAGTCAGCATCCCAGACAAAGTTTACACCTTTTTTCATCAACCGGGAGAATGGACGGCATTTCCCCGAAAGATTGGAGATGAACCGTCTGATGTAGGCCTAATCTCCCTTGAAGCCCTTTGAGTTCTCTCAAGGTTCTTGGAGAGGGCATTTCTAGAATGGCTTTGACTTTTATGGGGTCAAGCTCTATTCCAGCTTTCCGAACTAAGAATCCGAGGAACTTACCCGACGAGACGCCGAAGAAGCATTTCAATGGATTCATTCGCAGTTTGTGTTTGCGAAGCCGGAGGAAGACTTCTCGAAGGTTTTCGAGATGATCTTCTTTTCTTTTGCTTTTGACGGCGAGATCATCAACGTAACATTCAACCGTCTTGTGCTGCATATCTTGGAATATTTTCATCATAGCCCTCTGATATGTGGCACCAGCATTCTTCAAACCGAATGGCATGACAGTGTAGCAATACACGCCAAATGGGGTTCGAAAGGATGTATGTTTTTCATCCTCAGGATGCATCTTTATCTGATTGTAGCCAGAGAAACCATCCATGAATGTCATTCGCTCGAATCCACAGGTATTATCAATCATTACCTCTGGTATGGGGAGCGGAAATTCATCTTTTGGGCATGCGCCATTCAGGTCTCTATAGTCAATACAGACCCTGATCTGCCCATTTTTCTTTGTCACGGGGACAATGTTGGCCAACCATTCAGGATGTTGTTCCTCACGGATGAAGCCGACGCTTTGAGTTTTTGAACTTCTTGTTCAATTTTATCCATCACATCTGGACGGAATCTTCTTTGGCCTTGCTTGACAGGCTTGATGTCTTCTTGAAGATTGAGTTTGTGAACTGCTATTTTGGGGTCTAAGCCTGGCATTTCAGCATAAGACCATGCAAAGCAATCAACGAACTCACGAAGAAAAGCGATATACTCGGGTAACTCATCATCCTTTATATTCTTGCTTATGAATACAGGACGTGGGTTATCTGGTGTTCCCAAGTCTATCTTTTGAACATGATCTTCTGTTGGAAGGTTCGAAGGTGGTTCCTCCACAATATTTTCGGAGGCTTCCAGCTCAACGAAACCTTCTGGGGTTTCAAGGGCATTTCCAGACCAAGGTTTTGTTCCTTTCCACGGGTCTTCTTGATCGGTAATTTTTCCCAAGGCTTGCTATGAGATGATCCCAATCGCCTGTTGAAACCGAGTCGAAGTAGGCTACTTCTTTTGGAGATGAGGGTTCTTCTGAGTCAGAAGTCCACATGTCTGTGCCATCGGACAACTCCTCTTCATTTTCGGAGAAATCGTGCCAATTGGATGAGCTTCCTGGATCTTTGTCAGGTGACTCATCAAAGAGATATCCAGGGAGATCGATGTCTTCATGGATTTGAGATGTTGAGGCTTGGTCAGTATATTGACTTTTAAGCCTTTGTGTCAACTGTCTCAAGGGGGTGTCAGGATCATACCCTAACCCGTGTGAAGACTTTTCTACATAGCCGTAGAGTCTCCAATCTTCCAGCTGGCTTTGGTCAAGACGGGCCCCAATGTGCTGAGAATACCGCGTCCTCTCCCAAACCGACTGTGGTTTTGAGCGTCATAGCCCATTTTCTTCATAATAGCTTGTGCCACAGAACTGTATAAGGATAGTTGAGGCGTACCTTTATTTTGGAAAGGTTCAAGCATGGAGTTGATTGAAGAAGCATCCGATCTATGGAAGAAGATCGGTTTTTCCTTTGCTGAAGTTGCTGGAAAAACGAAGGAAGCTGACGTAGGATCTTCTATGTCAGAAGTTGTCTCCATTGGAGAAAGAGCAGGCTGAACTTGCCTGAGTGTCAGCTTTTGGCTTGACGATGTGTCATCTTCTGGCTCTGAATCCGAGTCCGTGTCTTGCATGATAGACACGAAAGAGACAACAAATTGCCCCCAGGCTTTTGTTTTTGCCTTCTTCACTTTAGTTGTGATGACCAAAGGCTTTGAAGATTTGAGGGAGATGATGAAGGGAGTTTGCATGCTCTCTTCAGATTTACCGGATGGTTTGTTTTCTTCCGGTGATTGTTGAGGAGCTTTGCCTTTATCTTTCTGGAGACTTTCGGCAAAGGTGCTGTATGATTTCCTCTTCTTCTTTTTTCACCTTCATACATCTGTGAGTCTGCGAAGTGGATTTCTTTACCTTTGAAGGGTTTTCTATCCGCAAAGACTCGATGTATCATGCCGTCGTCGCCAACAAACTTGATGCATTGATGTAGAGTTGAAGGGACAACACCATTCTCATGGATCCAAGGGCGTCCGAGAAGGATGTTGTAGCATGAAGGGGTCTTTATTGCATACACTGTGACCTCAGAGATAAGATCACCGTGAAAGAAATTGCGATTCAGATCTGAAACTTCTCATAAAGAGACTACTATGGCTGATGCAAAGCATGACAGATTTTAAAAAATCTGATTTCTGCACTATGCAGCGGAAATCAGCCATAAAGAATCGCATAGAAACTCCATTAAATCATGACCAACAAGTGTATAATTAAAGGAGAATGAAGAAGATTCATACCTCAAAGATTTGTAGACTTCAAACCTCTGAAAAAATAGATCCAAAGGCCCGAACTCAGACTTGCAATTTGCAAACAAGTTGCTGGAATTTTCTACACTAGTATTGCCTTTGATCTTCTCCTCTATCTCACTTCCAAATCTGATTGGCTAAGATGGTGGGATCTTAATCTAGGAATTAAGAAGTATTTCTCCAAGGGAAAATCTCAGACCTTAAGCCTTCTTCAATCAAGAAGAGAAGCAACCAAGGGCTGGACGTGTGGGGCACTCTTAGGATACTTGCAAAGTGTTTCACAAAGTGTGTTGGACGTGTGCAACCTTTGTAATTCTCCTTGTTATGGTGTAGGACGTCCAAGGGAAGGCTCTCTCCCTTTTATAGAAACTTAGGAAACCTTTCCTAGAAGTTTATCTTTCCTAATTCTCATGGATGTCCAAGAAAGACTTACTTCCTTTAAGAAACACTCCAATTAGAAAAGGAAACTAAAAGGAACTTTCCATACAATTAGTAATACTAGTTGTAGAACACTTACTAATTTTAAGTTCCTAATCCAAAAAGGAAACTAACTCATAGGAATACTAATCCAAAGAGGAGTCCAACTTTCCAAGTAGAGTCCTACTCAAAGTTGGAAACCTTACCCATGGAAATCCTATTATGGACATCCCACATATCAATGCACACCATGGCCCACATACAATTTATCTAGAGTTAAATTCATGTATGCCATCAAAGGCCTATTTGAATTCAAACTCAAAATTATTTTTCCACTAAAATAATTCATCCTTATGTTATCTAAACATCTTAGGAAACCATGCCAATCTTGGTAAGTGACTAGAGAAGGGACCAAAAGACATATTTGCCATTGGCTCCCAAAATGACCAAAATGTCCATGCTAAACCCATAGCAACATAAAGACCATTTTAACCTTAACTCATTCCACTAAAGAGTTATGGTTGAACTCCAAGGACAAATATATATAATAAGCTCGTCATAAAATGACGGTTGTCTTCGACCTACTAAGTGTAATGACCTGAATGCCCCTCTATGTAACATCCATAATCGAGTCAGGTTATCACATGTACTATCAACCTTCCCGATTACATCTAAACCTTAGAACTTCATATCCTTAAACATAATCATCATTCGAATATCATTCTCTTGATCCAGGGAGCGACCCACAAGTTCAATATTCATATGGAACATCCATATACTAAGATCTTAGATTTTGATGATTAATCGGATAATTCTAAGGGGACGATTATTCCATCATCAGATGGCATAGATTCTATATTGCATCTGCACGTCCCAACTGATCAAGTCCGAGTACCCAAAACACAGAGCTGTTGACCCATGAATAGAATCTCACCCATAGTGAATTAAAGCACAAGAACTTGACTTCGTCAGTTCATCCACAAATGCTCAAGATTAAGAGCACCGGTTACTTAGTAGCATGAGGTGACTTGATCTCTTTTCTGTGATAGTACTATTTTAGAGATCACACCTACAACGGTCCTGTTCAATGCATGACACATGCACTAATGAGATAGATCCGGGAAAGGCCTCCCATGACTTAGGTATGTCACCCTATATAGGAGAGTATCTCATTATAACTTCTACCAAGATGAAGTGCCCAGCTCCATCTTTCAGTTATGAACAAATATGATGTTTCCAGTTGTCCATGAATAAGACCTATCTGTGTGTAGACACTACACACCTAATTCATTTACTAGAAACAATGGGCCTTACACAACCATACATATATACATGTTTAAGCATAAAAGAGTCTTTCAATTAAATAACCAGTAAATATCCAGTAACAAAAGATGAGAATGCAACTAGTGGGCTTTAGGGCATACACCAATCCCAACAAACTCCCACTTGCACTAAAGATCACTGCTTCCTAACCTAACACCCATAGACTCAACATGAGAAGTGAAGACTTTCTCAGTAAGAGTCTTAGTGAATGGGTCAGCTAAGTTATTTGCTGAAGCAATATGCTCCACCACTATCTCTCCATCCTGAATGAATTCCCGGATCAAGTGGTACTTTCTCTGAATGTGCTTGCCTTTCTTGTGATTCCTGGGCTCTTTGCACTGTGCTACAGCACCAGTGTTATCGCAGTACATGACAATCGGTTTATGCACTGCAGGAACAACTCCTAATTCCAACAGGAATTTTCTGAGCCATACCGCTTCCTTCGCAGCTTCCGATGCCGCCACATACTCTGCTTCCATGGTAGAATCAGCTATACAGGATTGCTTGACACTTCTCCATGATATAGCCCCTCCTGACAAAGTAAAGACGTACCCTGAGGTAGACTTTCTGGCATCACTATCAGATTGGAAATCAGAGTCTGTATACGCCAATGGCGTTAGATCATCTGCTCGAAAGGTTAGCATATAATCTTTCGTTCTCCGAAGATACTTGAATATATGCTTAACAGCTGTCCAATGCATAGGTCCAGGGTTTGACTGATATCTGCTAACCATGCCAACGGCAAAGCAAATATCTGGTCTAGTACATAACATAGCATACATGAGGCTTCCAACAGCGGATGCATATGGAACTCTCCTCATGGTCTCTATCTCTTCAGATGTCTTTGGACATTGATCTCGGGACAGTGGTACTCCATGTCTAGAAGGTAGGAGGCCCTTCTTGGAGTCATGCATGTTAAACTTGACCAATATCTCAATTGGGATAGGGCTAACATCTTATTCTTGCGATCACGCAAAAGCTTGATCCCTAAGATATAGCTGGCCTCACCCAAATCCTTCATCTGAAATTGAGAGGATAACCAAACCTTTGTGGATGACAATAAACCTACATCATTTCCTATGAGTAATATGTCATCTACATATAGAACCAAAAATGCAACTGCTTTCCCATTTCCTTTCTTATACACACATGGTTCATCAATGTTTTGATCAAAGCCAAAGGATTTGACTGCCTGATTAAACTTGATGTTCCATGCTCTAGATGCTTGCTTAAGTCCATAGATGGACTTCTTAAGTTTACAAACCATGTTATCTTGGCCACTAGCAATGAAGCCCTCTGGTTGCATCATATAGATGCATTCGTCAAGACTTCCATTAAGAAAAGCTGTCTTGACATCCATCTGCCATATCTCGTAGTCATAATGACATGCGATGGCAAGAGAATCCTTATGGACTTAAGCATAGCCACTGGTGAAAAGGTTTCCTCATAATCGATCCTTCTTTCTGAGTATATCCTTTCGCCACCAGTCTTGCTTTGAAGGTTTCCACCTTCCCATCCACTCCTCTCTTTCTCTTGTAGATCCACTTGCACCCTATGGGTTTGATCCCTTCAGGTGCATCTACAAGTTCCCAGACTTGATTGGAATACAAAGAATCCATTTCAGATTTCATCGCTTGCTGCCACATGTCAGCATCTATATCCGTTACTGCTTCATCATAACTAGTAGGATCCTCAACCAGATCTCCAGAGTCTGTCTTAAAAGACACTCCTAGATATCTTTCTGGTTGTCTAGAAATTCTCCCACTACGACGAGGCTCCGGAGTGTTCAAAGGAATATCTTGTTCATCTACTGTCTCAGGATCTGGTACAGATGTTATAGGAGATCCCGGAAGAATCTCCTCAAGGGTTTCTTTACAACTAAGCTCTTGGTGCATCATACAATCATCCTCCAAGTACCTAGCATGAGTGCTGATGAGCACTTTTTGCTCCTTTGGATGATAAAAGATGCCACCTCTCGTTCCCTTAGGATACCCAATGAAGTAGCACATTTCCGATCTGGGTTCTAGCTTGGTAGCTTTATCATTCAGTACATAGGCTGGACAACCCCAAATGTGGATATGATTTAAACTAGGTTTTCGACCTGTCCATATTTCTTGTGGTGTCCTAGGTACTGACTTAGATGGTACCAGATTTAAAATGTATGCTGCTGCTTCTAAGGCATATCCCCAAAAAGATATCGGTAGGGTTGCATGACTCATCATGGACCTTACCATATCAAGAAGGGTACGGTTTCTTCTCTCCGCTACACCATTTTGCTGGGGTGTACCCGGTGCAGACAACTGAGACACAATCCCATGTTGTGTGAGGTACTCCTTGAACTCACCCAGGAGGTACTCGCCACCTCGATCGGATCGAAGGGCTTTGATATGTTTTCCTAGTTGTAGCTCCGCCTCAGCCTTGAATTGTTTGAACTTATCAAACGCCTCAGACTTGCGTCGCATTAGGTATACATATCCATACCTAGAGTAATCATCAGTGAAGGTGATGTAATACTCATACCCTCCTCGAGCCGGTTTGTTCATAGGACCACACACATCAGTGTGAATCAATTCTAACAACTCCTTTGACCTTAGTCCCTTTCCAGAGAATGACCGTTTGGTCATCTTTCCCTTGAGACAAGATTCGCACTGAGGAAAAGGTTCGAAATCTAATGAGCTCAAGGGCCCATCTTCTACCAACCTCTGAATCCGTTTTGGGTTAATGTGACCCAAACGTAAGTGCCAAAGATATGTGTCATTGATTGAAGATACCTTCCTCTTAAGGGAAGTTGAGCTTTCTTGTTGTACATTATGCAGTGTAGGAGCAACAGGATATATATAAAATAAGTTGTCATGTATTCTACCGGAACATATAATATTTCCATCTCTACTGATATCAATACCAGAATGGAAAGAAACTGAATAATTAAATTCAATTAATCTGGAAACTGAAATTAAATTCTTCCTCATGTCCGGAACATAGAAAACATTATTTAAAACTAATATCCTATTACATGGAAAATGTAAGGTAACAACTCCTACTGCAACTGCCCAAACTTTAGCTCCAGTTCCGACTCTAAAGGCAAATTCTCCTTTCTCAATTCTCTGCATTATCTGAAACCCCTGCAATGAATTGCAGATATGATTAGTGGCTCCTGAGTCTACTATCCATGAGTCAGTAGAATCAACCACTAGACAAGTTTCAATGTAGTATGAAAAAGATGTACCTTTCTTAACTGAGGCTAGGAACTTGGGACAATCTTTCTTCCAATGACCTTTCAGGCCACACTTGAAGCATTTCCCTTTGGGCTTTCCATCTGTACCCTTGTCCTTCTTATTACCAGCATTGTCCTTTTTCTGCCCTTTTCCCTTATTCTGCTTCTTCTTGGACTTCTTCCCTTTCGGGTTCAGTTTAGAGGAAGACTGGAAAAAATGAGCTTGGGCTTTGGGCTTCATGATAGCCTCTGCCGCCTGGAGTTCTTTCATTAACTCAGGTAGAGTCATGTCCATCTTGCTCATATTGAAATTGAGCTTGAACTGATTGAAAGATTCCGGCAGAGTTTCGAGAATCATGTCAGTCTGACTCCCTGCATCAATCTCAGCCCCTAGAATCTCAGCTTCATTGAAACAATCTATCATCTTGAGCAATGCTCTCTGACAGGTGTTCCCTCAGCCATCCTAGCATTCATGATGGTCCTCATAGCAGCTTGCCTAGCTGGCCTGCTCTTGTCTGCGAACATCTCAGACAAGGACATCATGATTTCATAGGCTGTGTCCATTTGCTCGTGCTGTGTTTGCAACACGTTGGACATGGAAGCGAGCATGTAGCATTTAGCCATGCTATTCGCTTTCTTCCATTTCTTCTCAGCCTCTCGCTGGTCATCAGTAGAATTAGCATCAATTTCGGGACAGTTTTCCAGCAAGACATACTTGTACTCCTCAGCTGTGAGTACTATGTCAAGATTTCTTTTCCAGTCTACGTAGTTAGGGCCAGTCAGTTTATTCTCACGAAGAATGCACATCAACGGACTAAAAGAGTCTTTTCCCATCTCTTTCTGGATATAAAACGGTTTATAATTAGACATGCAGTATATTGTAATATGCATATGGTGCTTGTTACAAAAGGAAAAACAAAGCACAAATAACTTTTTACATTATTCAACCCCAATTATAATGTATCAGTGTTTCAACCTCCTCATAGACCCTCCATCGAAGGGATGGCCGAGCCTACAGTCACGTTGAATTAAGGCAGACTTATTTGGATTATCACTATCTGGACACACATCCAGTGGTAGTCCAATCACTGATTGGTTTGGCCTCATATGACTAATAACCCTTAACTCCTAAGGAGAGGTCATCACCGTCTTATGTCAAGTGTATAACCATCTCTTATGAAATTCCCAGAATGTCTATGATTAAGTCTTCCGAAGGGAAGAGACTTTTATCCTTCCTAGAAGTGAACTTTAGTAAAGAGCTCCACCGAAGGGATGGCCGCTCCCACCAACACTTCATTGACATTCTATAGAAGTGATCTTTAGTAAAGAACTCCACCGAAGGGATGGCCGCTCCTACTAACACCTCATTATGAATATTCACATTAGTTCACCCATTAACCATCAAAGCGTTCTTTAGTTAAAGAACTCCACCGAAGGGATGGCCGTTCCCACTAACACTTTAATGAGGTAACATGAACCGAAAATGGAAGGCCGTGGGGTCTTTCCTAAAACCCCTC